>CM019072.1:105787037-106387037 GCA_009667805.1 Leptobrachium leishanense
AATGTCTGAAATTTACATATGAGGTCCAGCGAATGATAATAAAGAGGGCTGTTACAGAAAAAAGAAGAAAACTTTAAAAAAATTAAAAAAAATCGGACTTTTAAAAAAAAAAATTCTGAAAAATGCTTAAAATATCCTAAAAAATCTATAAATAAAGAGACTCTTTACTGCAGAATTTTATAATGAACGGTTTATTAGATATTGCATTAAAACGGGAATATTTTTAACATTGAAGCCTATGGGATTTTCCTGAATAAATTTGCCGCATGAAACCACCAAATGGCAGGACATTAGGGGAACCTTTCACTGCTGGTTTGTGTTCTCTGAATAGCCGAAGCAGTGCTTTATCATCGGGATTTCACTGCCCTCGAACAGGCACCGAACAGGCACCGTATGTGCAGGCAATTCGCTAGGATTTGGCGAATTACCTGCTCTCTGGATAGCCGAATGGCCAAGAAAGGTAACCGAACGCTGGTTTTCAAGCAATTCGGAGCTCTTTGAATAACCCTGTATGTGTGGAGAAAAAAAGGCACAGCACACCAACATCAAAACCTCATCCCCACTGTAAAACATGGCAGAGGGAGCATCATGGTTTGGGGCTGCTTTGCTGCCTCAGGGCCTGGACTGATTGTTGTCATTGATGTAAAAATGAATTCCAGAGTTTATCAAGACATTTTGCAGGAAAACGTAAGACCATCTGTCCGCCACCTGAAGCTCCGCAGAGGGTGGGTGATGCAACAGGACAATGACCCAAAGCATACAAGTAATTCAGCAAAAGAATGACTTCAACAAAACAAAATACGCCTTCTGGAGTGGCCCAGTCAGAGTCCTGACCTCAACCCGATTGAAATGCTGTGGCATGACCTTAAGAGAGCGATTCACACCAGACATCCCAAGAATATTGCTACACTGAAACAGTTTTGTGAAGAGGAGTGGTCCAAAATTACTCCAGATCGTTGTGCAGGTCTGATCTGCAACTACAGGAAACGTTTGGTTGAGGTTATTGCTGCCAAAGGAGGGTCAACCAGTTATTAAATCCAAAGGTTCACATACTTTTCCCACCCTGCACTGTGAATGTTTACATGTTATGTTCAATAAAAACATGAAAACATATGTTTGTGTTGTATTATTTTAAGCAGACTGTGTTTTTCAAATTGTTGTGACTTAGATGAAGATCAGAGCACATTTTATGACCAATGCAAAACTCCACGTAATCCCAAAGGGTTCACATACTTTTTCTTGCCACTGTATATATATTATATATATATATATATATTATATATATATATATATATATAGAGCTATTACAGAGCTTTATCAGTGCCTCTGCAGCATGTCCTCTACGTCATAAAAGACTAAATTTATTACCAAGCAAGTAAATAGGGGATGGCTGACAGCATCCCCTAACTGGTACAGCGGAAAGGTCATTCGAGCACACGCTAAGGAGAACCGATTTTTCACCATTTCCAATTTTAGATGAATTACACGTAAATTGACTGAGAATTGCAAAGGAGTGAAAATGTTATGCCCAAATAGTCGTAATGAAGGAATACCAGCGTTGGAATACAGTTTCACATTCAGCTGCTGTGGTCTTCAGGGCTTTCCGGTTGCTGCTCAGACATTCTCTATAATATCACTGTAGTAATAATGAGTGTGAGGCGCCATCCAGTGGATTTTGCAGTTATCTATGAAATGCTAACTTGTGGCATTCGTTGTATTAAAAAAAAAAACATATCTAGCATGTTTTTAAAGATAGTGAACATATACTTTGGCAGAAATGACTTCAAGAATAAAAATTTATTGTTAGAACTGGAATATCAGTAAGTAGAGAAAAAATTGAAAGGGATGTGCAAGTGTAGTATTGAATCCTTGTGTAAAGATTGGGACCTGTGTGAAACACACAACGGGCCCTATTCTGTTGTTCACGCACAAATGGGGACGCTAACGGGGAAAATCTGCACCCACGGGTTTAGCACCAGGAATGTAATATGAACAGGGGCATGTGTTAATGTCACTTTTCCTGGCAGTAACACTTACTCATCCGAACAGTAACGTTAGCGTTCACTAAGGAATAGTGCTCAACATTAAGTAACTGTTGGTGGATGTAACGAAAGAAATGGTTCAAAACAAATACATAAATTCCAGGAAAATGAGGGGCACTCCTGTGTAGTGTACATGGATTTTTATTGGAGTATGGATAAAGGTGACATTTCAGCCCTTAAGGCCTTAATCGTGGTATAGCATGATTAAGGCCTTAAGAGCTGAAACATGAACACTACACCAGGAGTGCCCCTCATTTTCCTGGAATTTGTGTCTAGGGCATAACAGCACCCTGTGGAAGAGTACTGGTGTGTGGTTGGTGTGCAAGGAAGGGGGCTCTCGTAGCTCATCCCTAATCACTTGTTCTCCAAATAATACACCAGGTCCCATATTTCAAAGTTCACGCTAAAACTGGGACGCTAAGGAGAAAAGATCCGAATCGCTAATGGACTTTTTAACCCGTTAGCATTCAGAATGTAACATGGTGCGCCCTTGCTAGGGCAACCATTGCTAATGTTAACGTTCACACAGGTGAGCAATATCGTTAGCGTTATCCATGAAATAGGGCCCCAGGTATGTTCATTACATACAAACAATGTCTGTAAATCTGCATGGAGTCAAAGGATTCCAAAGGGGGTTTATTTACTAAATCAGAAATTATGACAGGCTGAAGAATGAATAATATTTCAGGACAAAATAGCTGGAAAACTTTCCGGTCCATTTCCAATGGAACTATTCTGACCAGAACTGTGTATCTTCCCGTTATTACTCTTCCATAAAGAAAGGAAAAAAACACAATCTTAAAAACTGCCCTTTTATACTGAGAAACAGAACTATAACACAGATTGACGTGACTGCACCTAATTGCCTACAAAGGGTAATGTCATTCAGGTTTATGTCCTGTACAGAGGAAGGAATTAACAAAGGGACACGGGTAGTTTGCATACTCTAAAATGTGGCTGTTAAGAGCTGCATATTTCCTAACCGTTTACCAATGACCTGGTGAAAGTTCAGCTTTGTTCACATGGTTGTAGGATGTTATAGTTTTAGCTCCAGGTCATCGTTCACTGAGGGACATTTTCCCACTGCGCTATTAACACAGGCATTCTGGCATAACGTGCAATTAAAGCCCTCTGCAAAATAAACAGCGTGAACGTGGGGCATGCCCAGACTAAACTTTAAAAGAAGTATGAAGCAGATACCAAACATTTACTTCATCTATAAAGGAATGGCCACTGTGGATATCATTTGATGGTTGTCACCAATGCCAGCACTTGTCACTGCATTAGCGTTTCCAGACATGCGTGTAAACAGAACAAGAGCACAGGATGCAAGAAGCAATGCCACAGAGGTAAGCATGAGACTACAATATATCCGGTGTGATGTGCATACAGGTTATATCACCCACGTACTGGGTTAATTTGTTGTGCAAGCTTCGAACGTGATCGATGTATGTTATGAATAAACAGGAAAATCGTTCAGAACGTGTGAAGTTATTTTTATGGCACATACAGTTCATGCACCCAGTGATGTAAACGCTAAACACGGAATTGAAAACAGGACCAAGGCACAACGTGCTGGAAATACTGATGTTAACGACCTTAAAGAGAAATGAAGCAGGCAGGGCACGTCTCCAGTGCTGTCACTGCGTGGTATTTCAGTGATTCAGCACAATCAAACAGGTTGCAGAACACATTAACTTCAATGCCATAGTCAGGTATTCTTTTTTTTTTACTAGAGAGCTTATTCACTAACCAAAGCTCTCATGGTGGTTTTACTTCGGCGAAATGTATGTTCAAGTATGATAAAAATACGGTGACTTCAGTATTGACTGAACTTCCAATGTAGTTTGACACCCTTTTCACTGTTCTTTCCAACGTAGTTTCTGTCGTAGTTGTCTAGTGTAGCTATCAGTGTAGGTTTCCACCATAGGTTCTAAAGAAGTTAGATAGCGTAGATTTCACCATAGTTGCAACTGTTATTTCAGAGTTATTTAGCGTTATTTTCAGCATTCTGTTGGAGTTCAATGGAAATGGCCACTTTAAAATCGCTGCTGTATATTCACCGGTGTGGCTGAACAACAGAGGAACAATACCGAATGGGGAATAGCCGCAGTTTACTCGTTTTACTAATGAATTATTGTGGCATTGTTGTTTACATCAACCTCAACCTCCTTTGTTGAATTCTTCTTCTGTGGATAACCTAACTTTACCATAGTTGCAACAGAGATGATTTTTGCCATTGTCTGCAACGTTAGAGTCATACCAGAGCATTACCCTTTTACTATCCTGCATTATTTTGCTCTCACGGTGCTAGATTTTATTTTATCTTGGGGATAATGAAAAAGAATGCATATACATCATGTATAAAAAATAAGATGCATTTTCGAATGCTGGTTCGTTTTACATTAGGAGTTTTTTTCTACTCCTTATTCAAATAAATATATTGTCACTTGTCCTCTGCACTAAGACAGTAATATTTGCATAAAATCAAATATACCTGAAAACAAAGCTTCGGGGGTTACGTGGTTTAAAAAGGCAAGCCATTTATTTATTTGACTTTTGCTAAAATGATTTTGAATATAGTTCTTTATTTATCCAAAATATATTTTTTTTAAAATGCAAGGACTATGACCAGCCATAAATCGTCATAAATGATGGTGACCAAGAGGTAAACTACTAGTGATGAATTACCAGCTTAAATTGTAACAAAACATCACTAGAACTGTTCAGCCGAGGGACTTTCTTTTGAATATACTAACACCTTGATGTTGACCTTGGTGGTCCATTAGATGCACTCCTTAATAGTTTGTAAGAGACTGATTCACACAAGCCAAAACAGAATATACTTTCCCAAGCGTGTTACGACTAATAGACATGGTGTATTTGCCCAATACAACACTATGTATGTCTAATACATATAAATCAAAAAATAATATTTACTAGGAATTCTGGTCAAATATTTTATCTTAAAAAAAACTGCTGGAGAGTGAAACCAAGAAACCAAGTGTTTTACAGCCAGAAACTTAAGAAGCTGGGGGAAAAAACCATGCAAAGTTCAGAAATAACATAAAAAAATTTGCCCTCCTGAGAGTGATGAAACACAGTTCAATATCAAATGGGATGGTTCTCTGAGTACTATGAAAAAAATTGCACATTGGAAATGGAATTAGCTTATCTGAAGAGCTGATAAGAGACCTATAAAAGGCAGGGGATTGGCTCTGTACTTACTACAGCCCCGAGGCAATTAGGTAAAAAAGCATTGCTTGTCTTTGTCTGTAGCAACTAGTGTCACCGAGTGTGTCTGTGAGTTCTCAAATTCCCATTTCCAAAGCTGACAAGATGTGGAGGAGTATGCCTCAGCTTCTTTTTTCCCTTTTCTTGATGAAATTTTGGCTTGCCCAAGTGGTTCACACTATGCCACTTTCAGATGCAGGACCACACGTGCGTGGATGGGGAGAGGCTATAAGAATAAGACATCTATATACAGCCAGAAAGCATGGCCAGGAGAGCTATTATCTCAGGATAAATGATGACGGCAGAGTCGAAGGAGAGAGGTACCAAACCGCTCACAGTAAGTATTGAAAAAATGTCTCTCATAAGTTTTAATTCTGGCCCTGCAACCAATAAATACATATTAATACATAATTTTATATGAATCTATAATGTTTTATTACGGTTTAGCTATAGTAATTTATAGAGAACCCTGATTTTTTTATATAGAATGTTGGCTGTATAAATCGAGCCACATGCCATACCTGCTTCTTGCTTTTGTTCATTTCAATATTCATTTATTTTATGATTATTTTATTTTTTATTCAGGCTTACTTGAGATCAAAGCAGTCGCAGCTGGGGTTGTCACTTTTAAAGGATATCATACTTCACTGTATCTCTGCATGGGGACCGATGGCAAACTTTATGGAACGGTAAGGGTCAATTGACTGTTTCTCGCCTCTGCTGTTATCTAGCACCAAGTCAGTGCACTCTCAGAGAAATAAAATTTACTTTATCAGTCCTGAAGAATAGCCCGTTTACAGCAATACCAGGCACGCTTTAATCACTGAGGTTCCCTGCATCCACATCTTAACATTTTGAAAGATGAAAGGTCATACGTACAAAGAGTGACAGAGATAGAAACGCTGGCAGTGACAGAGCATAAAAGGTATTTCTTGTGATGTCTAGGAATGTTTTAGGGTTATTTACATAGAGATGTGAACTGATGGAAACCTGAAAACTTTAGGTTACTTTTTTTTTCTAATTTACATCCAATATTTAATTCCATTTTGTATAGAGTCATTCCTATTTTAGGGTCCGTGGGCTTCTCCATTCTGACAAAAAACAGCATGCACTTTAGTTTTCAGCCAAGTCCCAGCTTAGCACTGGCTTCTGCATTGCTCTATTATGTGAGATACATACCAACATTTTGCAGTGCTTTTGAAAGCATTGGAGAAGAAGTAATTATAGTACGAACTTAGTTGGTAAGTAGAGTACATGGGTTTTGGTCAGGAGGTAGAGGTCCAGGGACTCTTCTTTTAAATATGAATAACTCGTTATAGATGGGACACAATTAGTGTTAAAAAGGAAAAATGTTACTGTGCTTTGATTTAGGAAATGTTGAAATTCCTTGACACTAGTCAGGTGTCATAGCAAAGGTATAATACTCGGAAACGTTACGGTAAGAGGGCAATGATAATAGTTACACACCCAAACTTACACTAAAGTACTGTTTTGCAGAAAATAGAATACAGTTGAAAAGTTAAGTTCAGTTGAGTGCAAAAGACACAACTCTGATGTGAACTGTAATAGCCTCCAGTGTATTTCAGGTCAAAGTGCTGTGCTTTACATTCATAAATGTCACTGCCGTACCTGCTTCTCTAAGTGCAGATATCATTCTTTGCATGGTTTTACACTCCAAGTACTAAATATGATACATTTGTAAGTGCTAACGGCAATGCTCACAGGCATTAGCTGCATACACTGATCAGTCGGAACGTTTACACAATCTTTCTTACACTTCATGTTTTATTTTTAGTTTGGTTAGGATTGGTTGAATGAACTCTGGGTCAATAACACAAAGTAGCTGATTGTGTGTCTGGGTTAGCTGGCAGCTAAATCAATCACTGAGAAAAAAAATGAAATTAACTTCTTAAAATAGTTCCTAAAAAGAACAACAAAAAAAAACAACTCTTGTTTAGACATGTAGCTATGGCAAACTACCAAATAAAGTTAGAAATATGATTTACACAATTAAATCTATATAATAAAATCATTATATCCAGAACCTACACTTCATTTAAGAAAGGGAATTTGAGAGAACTTTGCATTTATTCTAATTCACTGCTAGTTTACACACTGCAGGTGTTTTATACCATTTCCTATCAAGCACCATGTGAAACATGAAATTGCTGAATAGCCAAAGGCTAGGCAACACTTACACTAGGTATACTTACAAAACGTGCTGCTCAAGCAAATGTCGTTATCATCAAGATAAATAAATAAATATGCATTCTTCAATACAAAAACACTCTTTAAATAGGTATGCTGGCAATTGCTAACCAGTCTTTCATGGAGTGAAATGCTAAATATTTGGTTACCCTACACTACTCAGTGTGTATATGCAGACTTCGTATTGTGCTGCATTGTATTGCAAAACAAAGTTAAAGACCCAATTACAACTTCCCCTATGCTTACACATTGCACCTCACCAAGCAGTGCAACAAATATCTTCACAGGACTTTAGTCAAGCCTTCTGCACCTCTGCACCATAAGGACTGGTGCCCAATATGTGGTACTGCTTAATTGCAAAAGTATAGAATGTGAACTAAGGAAGGCATAGAAACAAACACATTTGCAAACTTGGGAGAAAAGGGGTTATAAATGTCTTTCTTACAAATAATAATTTTATATATATATATATTAATATAAAACAGTTTTAACTAACAAAAAAGAAATTCCTTAAATATCATAATTTTTTTCCCAACAGTCTGATTATTCCACGGAGGACTGTTCTTTTGAAGAAGAGCTTCTACCTGACGGATACAACATGTATAAATCCGCAAAACATGGCATGGCTATCTCCCTGAGCAAAGACAAACAGCGGCAACAATACAAGGGGAAAGGGTTCCTGCCCTTGTCCCACTTTCTACCTGTAATAAGCTGGGTTCCCATAGAGGTCAGCAATCCTTTGGTGGATGACGACTATAGTTCCCAATATAACATGGATGAGAATCATGCCCCTTTCATTGACAGTATGGATCCTCTGGGACTTGTGAACAATCCAAGCTATCATAAAAAATAATAAAAAGAAAATCTCAGAAGCAAATGGAGAGAGACCACAAAGACTGTCTAAAATGTATCACTTGTAAGGATACCGGTCATATAGAACATGAACATTTCAAAAACTGAAGAAATTCTGCCCATGGAATTAATTTTTCAAAACTTTCATTCAATATACCACTATTATTTTTAGGCTGCTGCTATAACAAAAAAGAAGGCCAAAGACACAAAACCAACAGCTTTTTTGATCTGGACACTGCATTTTCATTTCCCCATACTAAGCCTAATGTTATCCCTTTTATTTTCTTGCAACATGTTTATCCTGTCATCTTCACGTCCTATATGACCATGGTGGTGTGGGCAACTCGAAACATGTTTATGGCAACAATGCACCACATTTAAAGACAGGTTAAATTCAAAATGTTGTATTTTCAATATATAAATGTAGAAATAATGCTTTCCTCAAAAAGGAAAAGAAGTATTAGCAATATATTGGTGTTACGAAGTGGGTATAATTGCTTAAACCACTTTATGCAACTTAATAAGTTGTATAGGAGATCTGATGTATAGTATGTTTTTGTTTCGTTTTCTGGTTAACCAAGCACTTGAACTTTAAATGCACTATTTATACATAATTTATTGTATGTAAACATATACTTATTTTGTTACCATATTTATATACCATAATATATTTATGTACATATTTGCTATAGTTTTCTAATTTTGTTTATAATCATTTAAAGCTTTATTTTACGCTTGTATGACTTTCTACTATTTTGTAAATAAAACTGACTTTCAAGACATTGTTTCTAGTTTTGATACTGCCACAAAAAAATATATAATCAGGGGTGTGGGAATTGTATCGCCGACGCCCGGGAAGCGCCAGGCGAGAAGTTTTTTTACTAATTCCAGGGACGCCCCCGATACCGGAGCCGGCATTGAGCTAGGCTTGCCGGCATCTGAGGGGCTTGGGCGGCTGTTCGAATGCTCTATCAGCATTCGAACAGCCGCCCCTGGAGCTCTACGGCATACTTACCTTCCCGAGAGGCGCCGGGAAAGTTTCCGTGCTTCCGCACGTTGAAGGACCCAGCCGCGATCACGTGGGAGTCCCACGTGATCGCGGCTGGGGGTCCTTCAACGAGCGAAGGCGCGAAGACTTTGTCGGCACCGCTCGGGAAGGTAAGTATGCCGGAGAGCTCCAGGGGCGGCTGTCCGAATGCCGATAGAGCATTCGAACAGCCGCCCCATGTCTGGTCTGGGGTCTCAGCTAGGGAGCAATATCCATGAGAGCGTGGGGGCAGTATACCATGAGCTGGGGCATATCCATGACCTGGGGCAATATCTATGAGCTGGGGTATATATCCATGAGCTGGGGCATATATCCATGAGCTGGGGCATATCAATGAGCTGGGGCAATATCCATGTGCTGGGGCAATATCCATGTGCTGGGGCAATAGCCACGTGGTGGGGCATATCCACAAGCTGGGGCATATATCCATGTGCTGGGGCATATATCCATGAGCTGGGGCATATATCCATGTGCTGGGGCATATATCCATGAGCTGGGGCAGTATCCATGAACTGGGGCATATCCATGTGCTGGGGCATATCCATGTGCTGGGGCATATATCCATGTGTTGGGGCATATATCCATGTGCTGGGGCAATATCCATGAGCTGGGGCAACATCCATGAGTTGGGGCAGCATCCATGAGCTGGGGCAGCATCCATGAGCTGGGGACAGCATCCATGAGCTGGGGCAGCATCCATGAGCTGGGGCAATATCCATGAGCTGGGGGCAATATCCATGTGCTGGGGCAATATCTATGTGCTGGGGCAATATCCATGAGCTGGGGCAATATCCATATATCTCGGGGGAATATATACATGTGAGCTGGGGGCATTTTTACAAGGTCTGTTCTTATTGGAAAGTGGTCACATGACATAAAATAAAAGTATCGGTACTCGTATCGGTGAGTACTTGAAAAAAGGATCGGTACTCGTATCGGTGCATCCCTAATATATACATACACACAACAAAATAGTGTTTAAATAAAGGTCTTTATTCATCACATGTATCTGACGCTGCCTCTATAGGCTGTTATGAATAAAGACCTCTATTTAAACACTATTTTGTTGAAATTATCAGGACAAGTAGATCGTCCTGAGGGACAAGTAGATTGGACTACTACTTAGTTCGTTGGACAAGTAGATTTTTTAAAAATTTCCACACCCCTGATAATTGATAATAATGGCTACTATTTGCAAATTAAATTATTAACAAGTGCATTTTTTTCCTAACTGTGTTTATGTAACCGACACTCACCAGCCACTTTATTAGGTACAACTTGCTAGTACCAGGTTGGACCCCCTTTTACCTTCAGAACTGCCTTAATTCTTTGTGGCATAGATTCAACAAGGTGTTGGAAACATTCCTCAGAGCATTTGGTCCATATTGACATAATAGCGTCACGCAGTTGCTGCAGATTTGTTGACTGCACATCAATGTTGCGAATCTCCTGTTCCACCATATCCCAAAGTTGCTCTATTGGATTGAGATCTGGTGACTGTGGAGGCCATTGGAGCACCGTGAACTCATTGTCATGTTCAAGAAACCAGTTTGAAATGATTTGAGCTTTGTGACATTATTGCATTAGTGCATTATTCTGCTGGAAGTAGCCATAACAAGATGGGTACACGTTGGTCATAAAGGGATGAACATGGTCAGTAAAAATACTCAGGGAGGCAGTGGCATTTAAATGATGCTCAATTGGTACTAAGGGGCCCAAAGTGTGCCAAGAAAATATCCCCCACACCCAGGGCCGGTGCTAGACTATTTTGCGCCCTAGGCAAGACCAGCTACTTGCACCCCCAAAAAAGATGGATATAATATATTGCCCCCCGCCCACATGGATATATTGCCCCAGCTCTCACATGGGTATATTTGCCCCCAGCTCTCACATGGATATATTACCCCCAGACTAGCTCAGACATGGATATATTGCCCCAGACCAGTTCACACATGGATATATTGCCCCAGACTAGCTCACACATGCATATACAGTTGTGTTCAAAATTATTCAACCCCCAATGCTGTAAAGGGTTTTAGGAATTTAGTGTACATTTGTAATTGTATTCAGAATGAAATCCTACAAGGACTTTTTAAAGAACCATATGCAACTAAATGACATCAATTGGTTTTGTAATACAGTAGTAAATGTTTCTTTTGTGAATTCTTCATTGACACAATTATTCAACCCCTTAAAGACTACCACTCTGAAGAACAGAGGTTCATTCAAGTGTTTTCAATCAGGTATTGAAAACACCTGTGGATGTCACGGAGCAGCAATAAAGCATAATAAGCACCAATTAGGCAGCTTTAAAATGACTGTGATACTCAGCTCCTTCTAGACATTTACTGGTGTGGTTACAAACATGGTGAAGTCAAGAGAATGGTCCAGGAAGATAAGAGGTGATTACTCTTCACAGGAAGGGCAATGGCTATAAGAAGATTGCAAAGATGTTAAGCATACCAAGAGAGACCATAGGAAGCATCATTCGCAAATTCAAGGCAAAGGGCACTGTTGAAACGCTACCTGGTCGTGGCAGAAAGAAGATGCTGACTTCGACTGCTGTGCGCTACCTGAAGCGTAGAGTGGAGAAAAGTCCCCGTGTGACTGCTGAGGAACTGAGAAAAGATTTGTCAGATGTGGGTACTGAAGTTTCAGCTCAGACAATACGGTGCACACTGCGTAATGAAGGCCTCCATGCCAGAACTCCCAGGTGCACCCCCTTGCTGTCTCCAAAGAATAAGAAGAGTCGACTGCAGTATGCCAAAAGTCATGTGGACAAACCACAGAAGTTTTGGGATAGTGTTCTGTGGACTGATGAAACAAAATTAGAACTGTTTGGGCCCATGGATCAACGCTATGTTTGGAGGAGGAAGAACAAGGCCTATGAAGAAATGAACACCTTGCCTACTGTGAAGCATGGCGGGGGGTCAATCATGCTTTGGGGCTGTTTTGCTTCTGCAGGTACAGGGAAGCTTCAGCGTGTGCAAGGTACCATGAATTCTCTTCAGTACCAGGAGATATTGGATGACAATGTGATGCAGTCCGTCACAAACCTGAGGCTTGGGAGACGTTGGACCTTTCAACAGGACAATGATCCCAAGCATACCTCCAAGTCCACTAGAGCATGGTTGCAGATTAAAGGCTGGAACATTTTGGAGTGGCCATCGCAGTCACCAGACTTAAATCCGATTGAGAACCTCTGGTGGGACTTAAAGAAAGCAGTTGCAGTGCGCAAGCCTAAGAATGTGACTGAACTGGAGGCTTTTGCCCATGACGAATGGGCGAAGATACCCGTAGATCGCTGCAAGACACTTGTGTCAAGCTATGCTTCACGTTTAAAAGCTGTTATAACTGTAAAATGATGTTGTACTAAGTACTAAGATTGAATGTCACTTGGGGGTTGAATAAAACTGATAATGATGTGAGCACAGAAAAGACATTTGTGGTTATTTCATTATAAATGTTATGTTATATTTGTCTGACCTACACGTGCCTCTTTGATTTAATTGTAAGCAAGATGACTGAATCTATGTCAAACTGGCCAAAACACTCAATTTCAGTGGGGTTGAATAATTTTGAACACAACTGTATGCCCCAGACCAGCTCACACATGGATATATTGCCCCAGCAGCTCACACATGGATATATTACCCCAGACCAGCTCACACATGGATATATTGCCCCAGACCAGCTCACACATGGATATATTGCCCTAGCAGCTCACACATGGATATATTGCCCCAGACCAACTCACACATGGATATATTGCCCCACCAGCTCACACATGGATATATTGCCCCAGACAGCTCACACATGGATATATTGCCCTAGCAGCTCACACATGGATATATTGCCCCAGACCAACTCACACATGGATATATTGCCCCAGCAGCTCACACATGGATATATTGCCCCAGACCAGCTCACACATGGTTATATTTGCCCCCAGCTCATATGGGTATATTTGCCCCAGCTCACACATGGTTATATTTGCCCTCCAGCGCATATGGGTATATTTGCCCCCCAGCTCATATGGGTATATTTTCCCCCAGCTCATATGGGTATATTTGCCCCAGCTCATATGGGTATATTTTTCCCCAGCTCATATGGGTATATTTGCCCCAGCTCATATGGGTATATTTGCCCCAGCTCTCATGGGTATATTTGCCCCCAGCTCTCACCTCCTGTCTGCTCCCCCCGAGAAGATCTCGGCTGAGCCCTAGGCGGCGCTGCGCTCTAGGTGGGCGCCTAGCGGCAGCGTCGGCCCTGCCCACACCGTTACACCACCCCCAGCCTGAACCGTGATGCAAGGCAGGATGGATCCATGCTTTCATGTTGTTTACGCAAAAATCTGATCCTACCATCTGAATGTTGCAGCTGAGATTGAGACTCAGACCAGACAATGTTTTTCCAATCTTCTATTGTCCAATTTTGGTGAGCCTGTGCGAATTGTAGCATCGTTTTCTTGTTCTTAGCTGACAGGAGTGGCACACAGTGTGGTCTGCTGCTGCTGTAGCCCATCTGCTTCAAGGTTCGACGTGTTGTGCGTTCAGAGATGGTATTCTGCATACCTTGCTTGTAACGAGTGGTTAGTTGAGTTAGTATTGCCTTTTCTATCATCTTGAAACAGTCTGCAAATACCCTTCTGACCTCTGGCAACAACAAGGCATTTTCAACCACACAGCTGCCGCTCACTGGATATCTTCACTTTTTCAGACCATTCTCTGTAGACCCTAGAGATGGTTGTGCGTGAAAATCCCAGTAGATCAGCAGTTTTTTAAATACTCCGACTAGCTCGTCTGGCACCAACAACCATGCCACGTTCAAAGTCACTTAAATCCCCTTTCTTCCCAATTCTGTTGCTCGGTTTGAACTTCAGCAAGTCGTCTTCACCGCTTCTAGCTGCCGAAATAACATACATTGAGTTGCTGCCATGTGATTGACTGATTAGCAATTTGTGCTAACAAGCAATTGAACAAGTGTACCTAATAAAGTGGCCAGTGAGTGTAGTAACTAGATGGTGAAATGTTTTCTAGAGATAACAGAAGTGTGGTAAACTTTGGTAGATTGCGGTAGATTGCAGTGAAATTATACAGTGAAATTAAACAATTGCCATTTTCACATTTTTGTGACATCAGTGGTATAAGCTGTTTATTCCATTATTCAAAATGTATGAAAGCAACTATACAAATAAAATCTCGGTTCTCTGTAGAAGCATGCATAAAGATTTTACACAAATCCTGAGCTCAAAGATGTCAATGTCCCGGATATCCCTTATAGAGCTGAAACAACCAATCGATTAATCAACAACTAATCGATAATGAAAATATTTGACAACTATTTCCATTATCGATTAATCGGTTGTCAAATTATCGATTTGTGTATAGCACACACACTGTTTAGAGTTAGACCAAATTAAACATTAATAACGCCAGTCGCTACTTTGGCGCTGATTGGAGAAGTCGTGCCGCTGCTTTACTCTGTATGATTTAGGCTAGGGTCAGACTAACGCAGTATTAACGTGCGTTTAGCAGCACTAAATCACAGCCGTGCTAGCAGCAAATGACGTCCAATGCCGGGCACCATACGAAGAACGGGCGCACAAAAGTGCGGCAGCGCAACGCAAGTGGCAAACGAACGCATTTTTGCAAGAACGTAGAACCGCTAATGCAGAGTACAGAGTGCGCTGCATCCGCTAGCGGCGTGTGTGCGTGATTAGGAGACGTCAGACGCTGCTAATGTCCGGCCAACATAACGTCCAGACACAAAAAGTGTTTTATTGATGATCCGTACAAAATCACGGACGAAAATGTGCATCGTATGACCGCTGTCGCGTATTCCGTGAAGAAATGCGTCCATTCGTTCGAGAAGCAATTTTTTCACGGATTTTTGCGTTAGTCTGACCCTAACCTTAGTTCAAGGGTTATGTCAGACATAACCAGTTTCTTTTTATTTAGTTTAAAACAATAGCAGTACAGACCCTGGGGTACTGCCACTGAATGGAGGAGACGTACCACCGGTGTTTTATCATTACTAGGAGGTGGAGTCCTGTGCCACAACCCCACCCTCTCTGCCCCCCTCTCTACGGTCCAGAGCTGCCATCCCTCCCTTTGGTTCAGTCCCTTTACCTAAACTCACACTCGGACCTGGTCTCTGGCCCAAACTCACTCCCTCTGACATTCGGATCGATTCCCTTGCCCTAATTCACTCCCTCCCCCTCTGTCCCTCTCCCCACTCAATTTGTTAATGAAATTATTTTAAAGGGACACTCTACGCACCCTGAGCATTGTAGCTTATTAACCCCATAGTGACCGGGCAGTTTTACGAAAGTCTGTCCGAAAGTGCCCGCTGCTGTTTTTACGTTTCTGCGCTGTTTGTGTTTAGGTGAAATTTTCCTCTTACACGTTTGTGCAACCCACACATATTATATAGTGGTTTTCTCGCCATTAATGGACTGTCTAAAGATACCATTATTTCCATCATATCGTATAATTTACTATAAAAAAATGAAATATGATGAAAAAAATGAAAAAACACACTTTTTCTAAATATAATCCCCAAAATCTACAACCACCAAAAAAGACCCCAGCTAAATAGTTTCTAAATTTTGTCCTGAGAATAGAAATACCCAATTTTTACATGTTTTTGCTTTGTAACCAACTCACTGCTGAGCCATTTCACTTCTGTGCGCTGAGCTCATTTTGACCGTTTTATGCTCATCATGTTTAAATGCCACATCATGTTTAAATGTCTGCCCTTTCCAGCGGTGTCTCTCTTTAACCTCTTAGGCTAGGGTCAGACTGAGGCAGTGCGAACGCGCGTGCAGGCGCACTTAATTACGGCCGCACTAGCAGCAAATGCCGGGCAATGACGGCCAATATACGAAGTACGGTCGCACAAAAGTCCGGCTGCGCAACGCAAGTGGAAAACGAACGCATTTTGTCGAGAACGTAAAACCACTAGTACGGTTGTACAGAGTGCGCTGCGTCCGCTAGAGGCGTGTGTGCGTGAATTGGAGATGTCAGACACTGCTAATGTCCGGCCAACATAACGTCCAGATGCACAAAGTGTTTTATTGATGATCCGTACAAAATCACGGCCGCAAATGCGCATCGTATGACCGCTATCGCGTACTCCGTGAAAAAATACGTCCATTCGTTCGAACGTACTTTTTCACAGACAACGCGAAAATGCGCTCGTCTGACCCTAGCCTTAGGTGCCAGATCGCAATTTGGTGCCAAACAGCACCGGATCACAGTCCGCTCCCAGAGGTGGCTAACCCCCCATCCACTGACGTCTTTACCATATGCGCGATGATGTCAGTTGGCCAGTTAACCCCCTAGTTGCCAAGTAGGGATAGGGGGGTCCTTTGAACCCCCGTATCTCCCGATCCGTGGCAGCTAGAAGGTCATCTTTAGTATCATTGGGCAGGCCTGATCATGAACATTCCAATAATATCAAATGTGGCCATGTTGTTTGGTGGAAGTATAAAAACAATTTAGAAAAAAATAAAAGTGCTTTTAGTTGATTGTTTTTTTTTTTTTACAAAATTGCCTGGGGGGTTAATAAAATAGGACTTCAAATCACATTTAAATTTGATGAGCACAAATAGACAAAATGAGCTCAGCACATAGAGGTGAAATGACTCAGCAGTGAAGGGGTTAAAGAGCAAATACATCTGTAAATTGGGTATTTCTAAACTCAGACAATATTTCAAAACTATTTAGTCAGGGTCTTTTTTGCTGGTTGTAGATTTGGGGGGGGGTGTCAAAGTTCGAAAAAGTTTATTTATTTTTTTTTTCATCATATTTCATAATTTTTTTAATGTAAATTACACAATATGATGGAAATAATGGTATATTTAGAAAGTCCATTTAATTGTGAGAAAAACAGTATATAATATGTGTGGGTTCCATAAATGAGTAAGAGGAAAATTAGAGCTAAACACAAACAGCGCCGAAATGTTAAAACAGCAGTGGGTACTTTCGGACTGACAATGGCAAGACCGCCTGGTCTGTAAAGCTGCAGTCACACGAGCACACTTTTCACGTCCGTCTGACCGTACTGTTTACTGTCCTTAGTAGCTTTTCAAAGGAGTCAATAGAGAACAACACACAAAGCCTGTGCGCCCTTTTTAAATGCCAAAATGGCATTGACGTGAAAAAGCTACAACGGGCGTACAGAAACCCCTGCATACAGCTTTTCTTTTTCTCAACGTCAGTCATATCATAACTAACTGATGCTATGCAGCCTTTTCAATTCTCTTTCTCATCGTCAGTCAAAACTAACTGATACAGCTTTTTTTTCTTTCTCAACGTCAGTCATAACTGATACAATGTAACCACAATCTCATCCGTTATAAAGTGCATCTGTTTCAACGGACACACTGCGCAATCAGTGCGCTCGTGTGACGCATCCTCAGGGGTTAAACATTTGTTTCTTGTACTGGGCATAATGATTGCTGTCTCAGCAATCACTCACACAGTCCGAGGTCAGCTGCTTCGATTAAAGCCATTCACTTTGTGAATGCATAGATCGCCATCGTTAAGTTGTTAAATCATCAAGCAATACTTTCCTAAAAGTCAAGCCTGTCGCTGCTACTGAATCTTTGTATTATTCTTCCAGTGACAAGCAAATATGATGAGGACATATCCAGGTCATAAAGGCTTGAGGATGCTATTCCTCCTATATTATGGGTGTCTTAGCTCACCTATCACTGCATTGCTTTTAATTTGTAGTGTCACACATGGGACAGTTGAAGTATGAAAGAATTACCTTTAGAAAGTCCTGCTGTCTTATCTTATGGTCTTGCATCATCTTTGTGAATGCATAACTCACAAAACCATGTAGTTTAGTATGTATGGATCAGACTTTTCAGTGTTAAAGCATTATGCCCATCCCTTGCTATTTGAGCACGCAATTTACGTGACTGGATTGATCATGTTGGTAATCAGTAAAATTTCAAGTATATACAATTACACAGTGACGTGTTATACCCTCTGAATAATCACATTTACATTATTAGTGGAGGTATCACTGTAACTCATAAAAGCACAGGATATTTGTCAATTTAAAAGGTTCCTAAGGAATTAGATAACTCATAATGCATGACAATAAAGCACTCACTGTGAACGTACAGGATTTCACGTTCATTTTGTTTTTAGCATGCCGTTTTACTGCTTACCAAACGAAAAAAGACTAGACCTGTCTTGTGTTATCAAGTCACTAACCTTTTGTAAACGGCTACCTGAATTAATTATATTGCTGTTTACTTCAAAGTAGAAATGTCTCGTAACTTTCACAAGATGGTACTGAACACAGATCAAAGGGATGATACTGATTATTGTGGTGCTTTCTGCATTACCTCTAATCACATGCAATTGATTACAAAGCAATCTGGACTTGTAGCTTGTTAAGACTTTGACCTCTGTACGTTTCTGTGTATCCATCACTTACCTGAATTATCTCTACCTAAACTTGTGTAAAGCAGGTACCACAGCTGTCCAGAGGGCTAAATATAGAATATCACATGATATCTAGATTAATAACATCCATTTAATCTTGATTACCTGCTGATTATGCCCATTAGCTCCTGGATAGAGTCTAGGGCACAGGAAGTGAATGACATGCGGCATTCTTCAAAAGAGAGACAGTCTGATGGATATTTTTAATTTTGCTTTAAATATATGATGGATGCAAAGCATTCTCTTGTTAAACAATATGAGAATTTGATAGTCAATCTGGAACACTGGAGGCACAGGGAGAGTCAAAAGTTGTGATTTGGTGACGTTCTACAGATATGGGGCAGCTTTGAAAAAGTCCTGAAGGCATGTGAAAGGGGTGCAGGTATGAGGAGATGACAATAACAGATCATTGGCAGAGCAAAGTGACTGGGAAAGAACATACCTGCTAATAAGGGAGGAGACGTAGGCAGGGGCACAGTTTAGGCTGGGGCCACACGGGCATAGAGGAGTGCAAAACGCACATCCGTGAGAACAGACTTTCTTTCCACTCAGGCCATCTCCTTGTGCGCACATCCGTGAGCACAGCTCACAGCTCAGACCCATCTGAAGTCCCTCACAGTGGTTTGGCAGGCAGGTAAAATCCACATCTGTTGTAACGTGCGATCAAAGTATGCATGTTACGTTGTGTGGTCCTCCTTGCCGATCCATCGAAACATTACTATGGCTGCGGGGAGGGGGGGCTGCAACGGACTCAACTGATGCGCTGTATGACCCCAGCCTAAGGAGAGATTTGTAAACTTGAGCACCATTGCTTTGAATTGAATTCTAAAAGAAACAGGGAGGCAGTGAAGAGACTGATAAATGGGTGATGTGTGAAAGGTACTTCCAGCTGAGAGAGCTATAGGGGGGAAAATAAGACAGAAAAGAAAGACACTAAACAATCAGTGACAGAGATGAGAAAAGAACGAGGAGACAACAGTGTCTCAAGAAATCAAGTATGCAGAGGGTGAGAAGTAGAAGTGAAAGGTCAACTGAGTCGAAACCAGCAGAAAAATCGAGAAGCATAAGTAGGGAGTAGTGATGTTTGGACTTAGCAGCAACCTAATCATTAGTCACTTTGATCAGAGCAGTCTCTGCAGTAGAGTGCTGCGACCGAAAGCCAGGCTGATGAAGGTCAAGTAAGGAGTTAGAACTGAGGAAACAAGCCATCTGGGTATAGACCAGACGTCCTAAAGTCTTGGAGGCAAAGGGAAGTAACGAAATGAGACATCAGTTAGACAAGGAAGAAGGGTCAAGAGGAAAGGAGAAGTGCAGAGACTTCCTCTTCAGAGACTGGGGAAAGGAAAGACATGGTAGAGGAGGCAGTAAACAGGGATGAATGGCTTGAGGAGGAGGGTAGTGAACAGATTTCTAGCCTGAGTTTGTTAACCCTTTCAGTAAAATATCCAGCTAAGCTGATAGCCGTGAGGTGATGGAGGGTTGTGTGGAATTTGGACACTTTAAGAAATTGACTGTATGAAAGAGACATCTGGAGCCAGGAGAGAGGGTGGAGATGAAGGACATGATGTATAGGCGTGCAGCAAGGGTTAAGGCACGACTGTAAGAATAAACCATGAATTTTTTTATATAAGAAGTTGTCTGTAGTGCAAGACTTCCTCCAACAACATTCGACGGTCCTGGAGCACTGTTGAACGTAGGGTGATTCTCGAGGTTTCTCAAGTCAAACTGTTAGGGCAGAGTTGCAGAGGTTAGTAGCCATGTCAGGAGGACAGATGGATGTTGAGTTGTTGAGGGTGAGATATGAGAGGATGAATGTCCGTGGCATGTTGCTGTACATTCAAGGTATGCACCCGAATTATGGAACTACCTTGCCACATTTGTCTTTCCCTGGGCCTATTTCGACACATCTCTATACTTTACTTTAGAGATGCCTATCAGCTCACTCCATAATCCCCCATTGCACCATTTCTGATCTATCCCCTACGTAGTCCATATGCATATCATAATTTCTCACACTCTGCACTCAATTTACTCTTACCTCATTGTGTCGCCCCACTCTTAGTAGACTGTAAAGTCACTTGAGCAGGATCCCCTTTTCCTCTTGTGCTCCCTGTGTTAAACATATTTGATCATTTTATGAATGTTTTGTCCTCCCCACTGTAAAGCACTGCGGAATAAGTTGCTGCTTTATAAATAACTAGGTGGAAAGCCTGCCCAGAGGGCAGTCTATTGTTGTTGTCGCCAGGTCAGAATTCAACTCCACATAGTTTTTTTCCAATGTCCTATCCAAGAGAATCTCTCTATATAAATACGTTTGTAACGCGTCCATCGCCATCCCATCCGCAACAGGAGGGCCGACTGAGCAGCTGTGATGGGTGCGCACACAGCTGACAGCGCATTACAAAGGAATTTAAATATTAGAGTAGGTTCCTCTTCCCTCTTAGATTGTAAGCTCACGGGAACCGGACCCTCAGATTGTAAACTCGTGGGACCCCTCAGATTGTAAACTCGTGGGACCCCTTAGATTGTAAAATCATGTGGCCCCTTAGATTGTAAGCTCATGTGGCCCCTTAGATTGTAAAATCATGTGGCCCCTTAGATTGTAAGCTCATGGGGCCCCTTAGATTGTGTTGGGCTTGGGCGGGAATTTTTTTTGTAGCGTATACATTATGCGTATATTTAATGGCACGTGGTATGCATGGCATGGCAAGCTGGTATTTAGGCACACTGGTATTATGAGACACTGGTATTATGGCTGGCAGACTGGCATTATGGCTGGCAGACTGGCATTGTCCATGGCAGACTGGCATTGTGCATGGCAAACTGGTAATATGGCTGGCGAACTGGTAATATGGCTGGCAGACTGGTATTGTGCATGGCAGACTGGTAATATGGCTGGCGAACTGGTAATATGGCTGGCTGACTGGTAATATGGCTGCCGGACTGGTAATATGGCTGCCGGACTGGTAATATGGCTGGCAGACTGGTTTTATGGCTGGCAGACTGGTTTTATGGCTGGCAGACTGGTTTTATGCATGGCAGACTGGTAATATGGCTGGGAACTGGTATTGTGCATGACAGACTGGTAATGTGCATGGCAGACTGGTATTGTGCATGGCAGACTGGTATTGTTCATGGCAGACTGGTATTGTTCATGGCAGACTGGGAATGTGCATTGCAGACTGGTAATATGGCTGGCAGACTGGTAATATGGCTGACAGACTGGTAATATGGCTGGGAACTGGTATTGTGCATGGCAGACTGGTAATATGCATGGCAGACTGGTAATATGGATGGCAGACTGGTATTGTCCATGGCAGACTGGTAATATGCATGGCAGACTGGAATTGTGCATGGCAGACTTGTAATATGCATGGCAGACTGGTATTGTGCATGGCAGACTGGTATTGTGCATGGTAGACTGGTAATATGCATGGCAGACTGGTAATATGGATGGGAACTGGTATTGTGCATGGCAGACTGGTATTGTGCATGGCAGACTGGTAAAATGCATGGTAGACTGGTAATATGCATGGCAGACTGGTAATGTGCATGGCAGACTGGTAATGTGCATGGCAGACTGGTATTGTGCATGGCAGACTGGTAATATGCATGGCAGACTGGTATTGTGCATGGCAGACTGGTAATATGCATGGCAGACTGGTATTGTGCATGGCAGACTGGTAATATGCATGGCAGACTGGTAATATGCATGGCAGACTGGTATTGTGCATGGCAGACTGGTATTGTGCATGGTAGACTGGTAATATGCATGGCAGACTGGTAATATGGATGGGAACTGGTATTGTGCATGGCAGACTGGTATTGTGCATGGCATAGAAACATAGAAAAATGTCGGCAGATAAGAACCTTTCGGCCCATCTAGTCTGCCCAATTACATGGATACTTAACCTGGATTTATCTTTTGTTTAGGATAGCCTTATGCCTATCCCATGCTTGCTTAAATTCAATCACTGCCGCTCAGCCGCTGCAAGTGCTAAGTTAGCAACTTGCCATTGAACGCCGTTCTGCCGCTCAGCACTCAGCACTGCTAACTTAGTACTTGCAGCGACCCGAGGAGATGCTGCGAGTAGCTGAGTGTGACGTAGTAAAGATGGCCGCCGCCATGAAGCAAGTAACAATTCCGTACGGCAATGTTAATTTTTAGGTTTTTGTTCACCAAAGCACAAAATATTTATTATTTACCCCTGCACAGACATATATTACAGTACAATTAAATTTTGTTTCAGAAACATAGAAAATGTCGGCAGATAAGAACCTTTCGGCCCATCTAGTCTGCCCAATTACATGGATACTTTACCTGGATTTATCTTTTGTTTAGGATAGCCTTATGCCTATCCCATGCTTGCTTAAATTCAATCACTGTTTTGGCCTCTACCACTTCTACTGGAAGGCTGTCCATGTATCCACCACCCTCTCAGTAAAATAATGCTTCCTGATGTTACTTTTAACCACTTCGATGCTGAGGACGCGCTCAGCGCGTCCTCAGCATTCCCGCTGGTATGCGGAGGACGCGCTCAGCGCGTCCTCCCATTGGGGTCAGCGTTCGGCCGGGTTCCGGCCGATCGCTGGCCCCCCCGGTGCGGGCTGACATCCTCGATGTCAGACGCGCATCCGGGACCGCAGCCGCCGGAATTAGGTGTCATCGCGGCAGCGCGATGACACCTAATTCAGGCCCCCCCCCCGCATGTGCGGAGGAGGCGCCTGAAAGGGAGGGGGGAGGTCCTTCGGACCTCTCTCCCTCCCGATCGGCGGCTCTGCGGGGGTTAACCCAGGGGTTAACCCAGGCATCATTTGGAAGGGCACAGCCCTGGGGAGCTGGTTCGCGATCCTTTCCCGGAGCTGGCCGACATCTTGGATGTCGGCCAAGCCTCCGGGAACTCCCCCTGAGGACTGGCGTCATCGTGCGTAGCACGATGACGCCAGTCCTGGACTTAACCCCTAACTGCCACCAACTGTGGAGATAGGGAGTTCCGATGAACTCCCTATCTCCCGATCCGTGGCAGTTAGGGGTTAATGTTTGGTATGGTTGGATCGGCCAGAGCATGGCCGTTCCAACGATACCAAACACTACTGTGAAAAATGTTGTAAAAAAAAAAAAAAATGAAAAATAAAAAAATAAATAAAAAAAAATTATAAAAAAAAAACAAACACTTTTTTTTTCTTTTTTTTGTTTTGTTAATGCAGCAATATTGTTCCCATTTCAATTATAATGTGAACAATGATGCTGCACTAACGATTTTTGTATGCGGTGCGTTTGTTAAAAATAGTGTAATTTTCCCCAAAAAAAAATGTAACGAGACCCCATCTCTAATTTTTTTAACAAGCGCACCCCATACAAAATATAACCGCAATTGCTCGCATGTTAAAATGTGAAAAAAACCACTTTACACATTGTAAATTATTGAAAATACATATTTTATTGCATTTTTTGTTATAATATACAGACATGACATAACGTATACATATAATAATGACATATTATGAATCTACCGAGTCTGACGGAAAGAACGATATATAATATGTCTGGGTCATATACTAAAATAAGCCTTCAAAACACGTTTAAACATGATGAGCAAAACCGGTAAAAATGACCTCAGCACAGGGGCCGGAAAAGCCTCAGCAGCGAAAAGGTTAAACCTTTGCCCCTCTAATCTAAGACTATGTCCTCTTGTTTTGCTACTTTGTTTCCTTTTAAATATACTCCCTTCCTCTACCTTGTGGATTCCCTTTACGTATTTAAATGTTTCTATCATATCTCCTCTGTCTCGTCTTTTTTCCAAGCTGTACATGTTAAGATCATTAAGCCTTTCCTGGTAACTTTTCTCCTTCAAGCCGTACACCATTTTAGTAGCCCTTCTCTGAACTCTCTCTAAGATGTCTATATCCTTCTGGAGATACGGTCTCCAGTACTGCACACAGTACTCCAAGTGAGGTCTCACCAGTGCTCTGTACAGTGGCATAAGCACTTCCCTTTTCCTACTGCTAATACCTCTCCCTACACAACCAAGCATTCTGCCAGCATTTCCTGCTGCTCTATTACATTGACTACTTACCCTTAGATCCTCTGAAATAATAACCCCTAAATCCCTTTCCTCAGATGTTGAGGTTAGGACTGTATCAAATATTCTATATTCAGCCCTTGGGTTTTTACGTCCCAGGTGCATTATCTTGCACTTATCCACATTAAAACTCAATTGCCACAGCTCCCACCATTTTTTTAGTTTACCTAAATCATTTGTCATTTGGCTGATCCCTCCAGGAACGTCGACCCTGTTGCAAATCTTTGTGTCATCAGCAAAAAGACATACTTTTCCATTAATACCTTCTGCAATATCACTAATAAAAATATTAAAGAAAATGGGTCCAAGTACTGACCCCTGAGGTACCCCACTGGTAACAAGACCTTGCGCCGAATAAACTCCATTTACCACAACCCTCTGTTGCCTGTCACTCAGCCACTGCCTAATCCATTCAACAATATTGGAATCCAAGCTCAAAGATTGCAATTTATTGATAAGCCTTCTATGCGGAACAGTATCAAAAGCCTTACTGAAATCTAAATAAGCAATGTCTACTGCACCACCTGTGTCTATTATTTTTGTTACCCAATCAAAAAAATCAATAAGATTAGTTTGGCATGATCTCCCTGAGGTAAACCCATGTTGTTTCTGATCCTGTAATCTATGGCAGACTGGTAATATGCATGGCAGACTGGTAATGTGCATGGCAGACTGGTAATATGCATGGCAGACTGGTAATACCGGCTGGGTGGAGTAGAGGTAATGTCACCGCTCTGCATGGAGAGAGCCTGTGGAGTCATGGGTTCGATCCCAGCGAGCAACCTCTCCAGTAAGTGTCATTGGCAAGACACCTAACGGTACATACTCGCCACCCAGGACATACTTGAAAACGAGAGAAATCTCAATGTATCCTTCCTGGTAAAATCCTTTCACAAAAAAAAAAATGCATGGCAGACTGGTATTTTGCATGGCAGACTGGTATTTTGCATGGCAGACTGGTATTGTGCATGGCAGACTGGTATTGTGCAAGGCAGACTGGTATTTTGCATGGCAGACTGGTAATATGCATGGCAGACTGGTATTTTGCATGGCAGACTGGTATTGTGCATGGCAGACTGGTATTTTGCATGGCAGACTGGTATTGTGCATGGCAGACTGGTATTGTGCATGGCAGGCATGGCAGACTGGTAATATGGCAGGCCGGGCACGGAGGAGATGCAGGCCAGGTGCGGAGGAGATGGAGGCCGGCAAGGAGGAGATGGAGGCCGGCAACGAGGAGATGCAGGAAACAAATCCGATCCATTGGAGAGGCGCTGTGCTGTGCGCCTTTCCAATGGATCGGATTTGTTTTGTCCCTCTTGCACGCCGGCTGTGCGCGTGCCACGGCCGTTGGATGCGCGCGCAGCCAACCGCCGTAGGTTGCGCACGCATGCGCAGTAGGGTTTTGGCGACGGACACGCCAGCCCTTATTGTTTTATAGGATAGATTGTAGTGCTGAAAGGGTCCTGCTTGCCAACATGAAGGGTTAATGTCTACCTAAGTATTCATTAACAGCTCCTAGTCACCCAGGTTACATCTATTGAGAGCTGTTTTTGTATTGCACTTATGACAACACTTCATTTTGCTAGGGCAGTGGTTCCCAACCTTTTTTCACCTGAGTACCCCCTGGCGGCCCATTTCCATAAATTGTACCCCTTCTATTAAAAAAATCTTTCAAATTCAATATAATTTACTTTTTTATGTTTCTTTCGCCTCCATTTGTCTCACAACCATCTCTCCTTTTTCTGTGCATTATCTACCCTGGTCTCGCACCTTCTACCCAGCTTTTGGTCTTCTCCCCCCTCCCCTAGTTTCTCCTCATCTTCATCTTCTCCCCTGCTTCTCCTCATCTTCATCTTCTCCCCTGCTTCTCCTCATCTTCATCCTCTCCCCTGCTTCTCCTCATCTTCTCCCCTGCTTCTCCTCATCTTCATCTTCTCCCCTGATTCTCCTCATCTTCATCTTCTCTCCTGCTTCATCTTTTCCCGCTTCTCCATCTCCCCTGCTTCTCCTCATCTTCATCTTCTGCCCTGCTTCTCCTCATCTTCATCTTCTCCTCTGCATCTTCTCCCCTGCTTCTCCTCATCTTCATCTTCTCCCCTGCTTCTCCTTCTCCCCTGCTTCTCCTCATCTTCATCTTCTCCCCTGCTTCTCCTCATCTTCATCTTCTCCTCTGCATCTTCTCCCCTGCTTCTCCTCATCTTCATCTTCTCCCCTGCTTCTCCTTCTCCCCTGCTTCTCCTCATCTTCATCTTCTCCCCTGCTTCTCCTCATCTTCTCCCCTGCTTCTCCTCATCTTCTCCCCTGCTTCTCATCTTCATCTTCTCCCCTGCTTCTCCTCATCTTCTCCTCTGCATCTTCTCCCCTGCTTCATCATCTGGTCCCCATCTTCATCCATGCATCTCCCTGTCTCCTCACTAGCTTTCCACATGTCCGCCCCGCTTCTTCTTGTCTCTTCCATAGCTTCTCATCTCCTTCCAGCACCCCCTCATCTCCACCCCAGCTTTTCCTTATCTTCTCCCCTGCATCTTAACCTAGCTTTTCCAGATCTCCTCCCCGTGGTCTCCTATCTCTACTCCATCTTCTCCTTATCTCCAACCCTGCACCTCCCCATCTCCTACCCAGCGCCTCCTTATCTGCTCCCCAGCTTTTCATTATCTCTTCCCATCTACTCACACTTATTAGATATATTTACTGCTCTTACTCACCTTCTCATTTCCCACGCCGCCAGCAAGCTCTGTTTTAAATATGGAGTTATAATATTCATAAAACAAAATACAAGCAAAAAAATTAGCTTTTTTCAGTTTTAGTTTCACAATTGCATATTTCCGCAGAAAAATGCAATTAACAGGTTCCCTGTGAAATATAAAAGCACAAGGTCTGGATAATAGAATGTGGAAAAATAATTTTACAGACTGCAAATGACTGACATCTGAATAGAAATGTACATTTTTTTGCTATAGCACGGACATACCCAAACATGCGGTCACACACAAGGATTTGTGATTGTATTACAGTGCTCCACATAGCCCACCACACAATCATACACACTGCATATTACTGTGAGATTTATTGCTGTGCAGCTCTGTAATACAGCAATGTGCGGTGTGTATGAAGGTATCACAGAACTCCACAGCAATAAAACTCATACACACCGCGAATTACTGTGAGTTTTATTGCTGTGCAGTTTTGTTATACGCTCATACACACTGCAAATTACTGCATCACAGAGCTGCACAGAAATAAACCTTGCAGTAACATGCGGTGTGTGTGTGTGAGGGTATCACAGAGCTCCACAGTAATGTGCGGTGTGAGGGTATCACAGAGCTCCATGGTAACGTGCGGTGTGGGGGTATCACAGAGCTCCATGGTAATGTGTGGTGGCAGGGTAACACAGAGCTCCATGGAAACGTGCGTTGTGAGGGTATCACAGAGCTCCATGGTAACGTGCGGTGTGAGGGTTTCACAGAGCTCCATGGTAACGTGCGGTGTGAGGGTATCACAGGGCTCCATGGTAACGTGCGGTGTGAGGGTATCACAGAGCTCCATGTAACGTGCGGTGTGAGGGTATCACAGAGCTCCATGGTAACGTGCCGTTTGTATGAGGGTGTCACTGACCAGGTCAGCGTTGGCTGTTCGGGGCCCCCTTCCTTGGGCTCACTGGGTGCAGCATGACGGGGGGTGGGTTCTGCGGGGGAGTCTAGGTTGCCGCTCGGTGGGTGTAAGACTCAGGCCGCCAGTCCTGCTTGAAGTTCTGTGGAGCCTGGCTGGGACTGAGCCGTGCTGCAAAGCGCACCTCTCCCGGAGCCTGCAGAAGATTCCCGTGCCAGGCATGTGGCTCCCCCTCCATGTGGTGTCACTGCAGGACGGAGACAGGAGCCAGAGGCTGATTGACCACTGGAGGAGGTGAGCATGCTGTTGCCAGAGCGACAGGATGTGAGGAGAGCGTCGTCAGCGCTGGGGAGGGAATCCCCGCGACGCTCCTCTCACATCACAGGGGCCAAACAGAAGCTGCCATCCGCTCCGGGCCGAGGCAGGCCGCGAGCATAGAGAGTGGTTAAAAAAAAATTGGAATGGCCATTACAGTCTGCCATTACGATTTTTTTTTTTTACGTGTACCCCCAGGAGTTCTCGTCCGTACCCCTGGGGGTACGCGTACCACAGGATGGGAACCGCTGTGCTAGGGTATAGACAGGGAAATCCTAGGAACAATGTCCAGGCCTCAAAAAATGTATATTCCACAGCTGTGGATTAAAAATATATATACAGTTGTGTTCAAAATTATTCAACCCCCACTGAAATTGAGCGTTTTGGCCAGTTTGACATTGATTTTGATCATTCAGTCATCTTGCTTACAATTAAATCAAAGAGGCATGTGTAGGTCAGACAAATATAACATAACATTTATAATGAAATAACCACAAATGTCTTTTCTGTGCTCACATCATTATCAGTTTTATTCAACCCCCAAGTGACATTCAATCTTAGTACTTAGTACAACATCCTTTTACAGTTATAACAGCTTTTAAACGTGAAGCATAGCTTGACACAAGTGTCTTGCAGCGATCTACGGGTATCTTCGCCCATTCGTCATGGGCAAAAGCCTCCAGTTCAGTCACATTCTTAGGCTTGCGCACTGCAACTGCTTTCTTTAAGTCCCACCAGAGGTTCTCAATCGGATTTAAGTCAGGTGACTGCGATGGCCACTCCAAAATGTTCCAGCCTTTAATCTGCAACCATGCTCTAGTGGACTTGGAGGTATGCTTGGGATCATTGTCCTGTTGAAAGGTCCAACGTCTCCCAAGCCTCAGGTTTGTGACGGACTGCAACACATTGTCATCCAATATCTCCTGGTACTGAAGAGAATTCATGGTACCTTGCACATGCTGAAGCTTCCCTGTACCTGCAGAAGCAAAACAGCCCCAAAGCATGATTGACCCCCCGCCATGCTTCACAGTAGGCAAGGTGTTCTTTTCTTCATAGGCCTTGTTCTTCCTCCTCCAAACATAGCGTTGATCCATGGGCCCAAACAGTTCTAATTTTGTTTCATCAGTCCACAGAACACTATCCCAAAACTTCTGTGGTTTGTCCACATGACTTTTGGCATACTGCAGTCGACTCTTCTTATTCTTTGGAGACAGCAAGGGGGTGCACCTGGGAGTTCTGGCATGGAGGCCTTCATTACGCAGTGTGCGCAGTATTGTCTGAGCTGAAACTTCAGTACCCACATCTGACAAATCTTTTCTCAGTTCCTCAGCAGTCACACAGGGACTTTTCTCCACTCTACGCTTCAGGTAGCGCACAGCAGTCGAAGTCAGCATCTTCTTTCTGCCATGACCAGGTAGCGTTTCAACAGTGCCCTTTGCCTTGAATTTGCGAATGATGCTTCCTATGGTCTCTCTTGGTATGTTTAACATCTTTGCAATCTTCTTATAGCCATTGCCCTTCCTGTGAAGAGTAATCACCTCTTCTCTTGTCTTCCTGGACCATTCTCTTGACTTCACCATGTTTGTAACCACACCAGTAAATGTCTAGAAGGAGCTGAGTATCACAGTCATTTTAAAGCTGCCTAATTAGGGCATATTATGCTTTATTATTGCTCCGTGACATCCACAGGTGTTTTCAATACCTGATTGAAAACACTTGAATGAACCTCTGTTCTTCAGAGTGGTAGTCTTTAAGGGGTTGAATAATTGTGTCAATGAAGAATTCACAAAAGAAACAATTACTACTGTATTACAAACCCAATTGATGTCATTTTAGTTGCATATGGTTCTTTAAAAAGTCCTTGTAGGATTTCATTCTGAATACAATTACAAATGTACACTAAATTCCCTAAAACCATTTACAGCATTGGGGGTTGAATAATTTTGAACACAACTGTACATACTTTTTCTATGAACTATAGGAAAGATAAACAGATTACATACACACATACATATGAGGGGGAACTTTGAACTGGAACCAATGACACACACACATGCTCCCAGGCAGTAAAGGAAGAAGCAGGAAGTTGCCACATCAAGAGACATCTCTTAAGATTGTACTGTAGGACTGGTGACTAACTGCGGCCCATTCTATCACAATATGTAGTACAGGTTCACTTGTTTAATAGGTGGGCATACACATGCCAGTTTAAAAATATCTCAGTTTCATTACAACTCTGCCATCTCAATGGTAACTATGTATATCTCCTCGCATTAGTTAAAGTATAAGAATTCACTTGTAGAGCTACTATAGTTTTAGCGATGAAAAGAAACTGCTGCTATAATTCGACCCATTTGTCTCTGATGCCTGTGCTATATTTTTCAGTCGTACTATACAAAGGGGAGCTTTGGCCATTCTAGTTAACACAGGCTTTTCAGGCTCATGTGAGAGGCAAAATTCCAGATTTTGCACATGAGTGGCAAGCTGCTAGGGCTATATGTCATAATGCACTTGCAGCAGTGTTGCCAAACCAAGCTTACACAGCAATTCTGTTGATTTGCCCCAAATCGATGGCGTTAAAGCAGTAGACCTACCTACATGCACAATCTTGGCCTCCATAGACTAAAATGATTGTCCCTTTATTGATTAGAGCACTTTTGTTTCCATTTAGGAGGAGTTCCAGCAGTTACAGCAAAGGCTACTCACAGTGAAGAAGAATATGAGCAAATTTTTAATATATACAAACACATGCTTAAACTTCACATAATAGCATTAAACAATTCAAAATAACATACTTATATACACCACTTGCTCACTGAGATCTTAAATGTCATGTAGAACTAGAGAGTTGTACAAAAGAGCACTGTAAGAATTGTATTTAATGCCTGCTAATGTATATTACATAGCCTTAAAATATGAAGTCAAAAATAAATGCAGAGTTCTTGAAAACAGATATGGATCTTAAAAAGCAATGCAACACTTAAGGGGTTAAAGGAAAGCACTAACGACTCACCACTACAAAGCTAGCCATCTTATGCTGTGTTTAGCATTTTGAGAAAGGTGGGAAAACAGACATGAACTTAGGTAATTGCATGTTACTAGAAATGGACATCAAATGGACTGATACTAATTCTAAAACTAGTACCCTGCAGTCCCGATGTTCATTCTTCAAAGCCTTGGGATGTAAACTGTCACTTCTGGCAGGGTAATCTCCAAAAGGAGTCATCAAGGTAATTTCACAAATACCTGTTGCTAATGCCTTTGTTGGCCACCCCTTCAGCCTGACAATACATAGTTACCGCAGATTAAGGAAAGCAGCTGAGGATTTCAGACATCCCACCAGCTAAAACATTTAGCTCTGAGCACTGGCAGACTCAAGCGTTAAACACTGGGACACATGATCCTAAAATGTGACAATACTGTTCTGAAAGTATTTATTTAGACATCCGAATCCATATATTCCAAGGTAATGGTATGATATAATATGCATTTTATTCCAATATGAATTCACTTCACCAGAGAAAAGCTGCCTCCACCAAATAAATGTGGTTTCTGTTACAGCAGTAAATCAAATAAAAAAAATGAAAACCGGCTAATTAACTGTATGGGATGGCGAGGAAGAAGTGCTATATGTTGAGAACAGAATATGTGTGCTATAAAGATCAAATAATAGTGTATCTTGAGGACACACAAGGAAAAATGCTATATTTAAAGAAATGAACATTATCTAAGAGCAAAGATATGGGGTATGAGTAATACACTATAAATGCAAAGTTCTGAAATGGAAAAGAAAAGGGATGTATATGTAACAATAAATCCGTATAGTGGGTGAAAACCAGCAATAGATTCTGGGGTTCATATTTCTGACAAGGTTTTACATGTCCTTTTTCAATAAGAGGGTTAAATATCAATTGAGACTGCTCAGAGATCAGACATGTAAGTAGCTGTGAATACCTTGAAATATCCACTCAGGCTGCCTTTCAAAGTATTGAGCCTTTCTTCTTATTCATTGTATTATGTGTGTGGTCAGCATTCATTCCACTACACAATAAGAGGCTTAACACACACAAATCACAGAGGTTAGATTTATTTTCTCTTGTGCGCTGCAACCACGGGCTACTTTTTAATTCTAAAGTGTTTTTTTTTGAACATTTGGAAAATCAAATAGCTCCGATAACTCTCAGCAATATCCCCAATATACTAAACATGTAAGATTGTTGCACAGACCACATCCAAATACCTTCAGATAATTCCGTCTAATAACAATTATTTACATATCTCCAATATAGTCCACAGCACCATATAGTGGGTGAAACAAAACAAATATATATATAGGGACAGAAACAAGAGGCCACAAGATATAGATAACTGACAGGGTTATCCAAAGAGATTCGAAAAGTCACCGCACGTTCGGTGACTTTTCGTTCTCTTCAATTCGGTTCCTTTTGCCGATTGCATTTCGGTGACCCTGCGGTGTATTCAGCAAACACCACAGGGTCCCCGAATTGCAGGGAAAAGCTGCCGAAAACCTGACGAAAACTAACCGAATGCACTATGAAAACAAGCAAAAACATCTGGATTAACCTTCGAAGAAGCCGAAAAGGAGCCGAACAGGAGCCGAACATGAGCCGAATCACACAGAGCCGAAGCAGCTGTGACGTAGAGGAGGCAGTGAATAAATTAGAAAAACCATTTGTATGAATCTGGAAAAAGAAACGCTGTTTGCAAAGAAACTACTGAGCGAAAATGTCTGAAATTTTCACAGGAGATTCAGGGAATGATAATAAAGAGGGCTGTTACAAAAAAAAAAGCAAACTGAAAAAAAAAAAAAAAAAAAATCGGACTTTTAATTTTTTTTTAAAAAATTCAGAAAAATGCTTAAAGTATCCTAAAAAATCTATAAATAAAGAGACTTTTTGCTGCAGAATTTTATAATGAACGGTTTATTAGATATTGAATTAAAACAGGAATATTTTTAACATTGAAGCCTATGGGATTCTCCTGAATAAATTTGCCGAATTAAACCACCGAATGGCAGGGCATTAGGGGAACCTTTCACTGCTGGTTTGTGTTCTCTGAATAGCCGAAGCAGTGCTTTTTGATGGGGATTTCACTGCCCTCGAACAGGCACCGAACAGGCACCGTATGTGCAGGCAATTCGACAGGATTTGGCGAATTGCCTGCTCTCTGGATAGCCGAATGGCCAGGAAAGGGAACCGAATGCTGATTTTCAGCGTTCGGTTACCTTTCTCAAGCAATTCGAATCTCTTTGGATAACCCTGTAAGAATAATGTGCAGGTATGATATACTGTCAGGGTTATCCAAAGAGATTCGAATTGCTTGAGAAAGGTAACCGAACGCTGAAAATCAGCGTTCGGTTACCTTTCCTGGCCATTCGGCTATCCAGAGAGCAGGCAATTCGGCAAATCCTAGCGAATTGCCTGAACATACGGTGCCTGTTCGGTCCCTGTTCGAGGGCAGTGAAATCCCCATGAAAAAGCACTGCTTCGGCTATTCAGAGAACACAAACCAGCAGTGACAGGTTCCCCTAATGCCCTGTCATTCGGTGGTTTAATTCGGCAAATTTATTCAGGAGAATCCCATAGGCTTCAATGTTAAAAATATTCCCGTTATAATTCAATATCTAATAAACCGTTCATTATAAAATTCTGCAGCAAAAAGTCTCTTTATTCATTGATTTTTTAGGATACTTTAAGCATTTTTCAGATTTTTTTTTTTTTTTTTAAAAAAGTCCGATTTTTTTTTTTTTTTTTTTTCAGTTTGCTTATTTTTTTTGTAACAGCCCTCTTTATTATCATTCCCTGGACCTCCTGTGAAAATTTCAGACATTTTCGCTCAGTAGTTTCTTTGCAAACAGCGTTTCTTTTTCCCAGATTCATACAAATGGTTTTTCTAATTTATTCACTGCCTCCTCTACGTCACAGCTGCTTCGGCTCTGTGTGATTCGGCTCCTTTTCGGCTCCTGTTCGGCTCCTGTTCGGCTTTTTCGAAGGTTAATCCAGATGTTTTTGCTTGTTTTCAGCGTGCATTCGGTTAGTTTTCGTCAGGTTTGCGGCAGCTTTTCCCTGCAATTCGGGGACCCTGTGGTGCTTGCTGAATACACCGCAGGGTCACCGAAATGGGATCGGCAAAAGGAACCGAATTGAAGAGAACGAAAAGTCACCGAACGTGCGGTGACTTTTCGAATCTCTTTGGATAACCCTGTGTGTGTACAAGGGCTAATATGGTGCAATATGGGTATCTCAATGAAATCTCAATGTATCCTTCCTGGTAAAATACTTTGTAAATATATAAACAAATAAATAAATCTTCATATTGAAGGGATCACTTACTGTGCTACACATATCTATCTAATTCTAACAATTATATGAGGACTGTAGCTGAATAAGTATCTAATCATAATACATCATTTTCCTCTTGAGATAAAGACCAAACTATCCTTAAGATTGGCCATCCACTGGTACCGTAGTCGGGTGACCAGCTTGGACAATGACATCAGCCGAACAGGGTCGTCCACTGGAAGCATCTATGGACGACCCAGATCGGCCGATGGACAGGTCGGCCAACGTAAAAAAAAATAGGGGTTATTCAAAGAGATCCGAATGGCTGCCGAAAAGGTAGCCGAACGCTGAAAATCAGCGTCCGGTAACCTTTCTTGGCCATTCGGCTATTCAGAGAGCAGGCAATTCGCCAAATGTTGGCGAATTTCCTGCACAAACGGTGCCTGTTCGAGGGCAGTGAAATCCCCATAGCTTCGTCTATTCAGAGAACAAAAACCAGCAGTGAAAAGTTGCCGAAATGCCCTGCCATTCGGTGGCTTCATTCGACAGGTTTATTCAGGCGCATCCCATAGGCTTCAATGTTAAAAATATTCCCGTTTTAATTCAATATCTAATAAACCGTTTATTACAATATTCTGCGGTAAAAAGTCTCTTTATGTATAGATTTTGTAGGATCTTTTAAGCATTTTTCGGGATTTTTTTGCAAAACAAATTTTTCAGATTTTTTTTTAAAAAAAATGGAACGTTTTTTCTTTTTTCTGTAACAGCCTTTTTCATTATCATTCACTGGATCATATGTAAATTTCAGACATTTTCGCTCAGTAGTTTCTTTGCAAACAGCGTTTCAACTTTCAAACATTCAAGCGTACTGTTTTGGTTTTTTTCACTCCATTCGTCTGCAATGTCGGGTTTTTCCGGCGCCGGCTCTGCGCTGTGATCGGCTCCTGCACGGATTTCTCCGGTGTGATCGGCGGGGTTAATCCAGATGTTTTTGCAGGTTTCAGTGTGCATTCGCCTGGGTTTTGCGGTGAGAGTTCGGCAGGTTTTCGGCAGCATTTCCCTGCACTACGACGGCCCTGTGGTGCTTGCTGAATACACCGCAGGGTCGCCAAAATGGGATTGCCAAATCGTACCGAATTGAAGAGAACGAAAAGTCACCGAACGTGCGGTGACTTTTCGATTCTCTTTGAATAACCCTGAATGAAAAAACTGTCTCTGGTGCTGAAACTTGAGTTTCAGCACCAAGGACAGCCCCTGTCCAGTGCAGCCAAAGCAGGGGGGAAGGGGGACCGCGCGAGAAAAAAAGCCTCGTCTTTCTAAAAAAGAAAAAGATCGGAACCCAAACTTTCACCAAAAAATTCAATAAATAAAAAGGGTTTTTGCTGCGGATTAAAAAAATAAATGGTTGAATAAAAACAAACATTTTTTTACATTGAATTCAATGGGCTTTTTCACTATACAATGCATCTTTTCACGTTTCCCTGAAGCATGGAGGTTTTACTATACAATACATCTTTTTCACGTTTACCTGCCGCGGCAAGGCGGTTTAGTTACACAATGCATCTTTTTCATGTAAACTTGTACCAGATCGCCCTGGCATCGTCCGATAACTCCCATTGAAATGGGCAAGATTGCTAGCTTGTTGTAGTCGCAAAAAATCGATCTGGAAATCGTCCAATGGTGGTCGGATGCAGTGGAAAAGGGCTGATTCACCTGCATGTTGCAGGATCAGTCGTACAACTTCAGATGATATCAGATTATCGCACAAATACAGTGCCAGTGGACAGCCAGCCTAACTTTGTTTTTTGCAATACTAGTTGACAGTTTATAATCAAAAGTTACAATTGAAATGCGCAATGTTTGGTATAAATAATCCTTGGAGTAAATATTCCTTGGGTTTCTGTTATTTTACTTTTTCCATACTGATTTTCATGATGTGAGAAAGCCTGGCACATGATGGCTTTCCCATGAGGTTCTCCCAACCTAATGAATGGCTGAGCATCATGGGAGAGATAGTCCTGAAAGGGCCAAAGTTGCAGACCCCCTGCTCTAAAGATTCCCGGTTGTTTTGCTTTACTTATGAAACAGGGAAATGGCCAACTAGAAAAAATGGAGAGACTGTGGCACTTAGAAGAAAAGAAAAAAGGGAGACCTCAAAATTGATCGCTAGAACACCTATACAGGCATATCCCAAACTACCATAAAAGAAACCATGTAAAGAAAAAGATGGTGCAGCGCTCGTACGGGTGACCCACCTCCAAAGTGAAATAGAATCACAAAGGAGTATCACTTACAGAAAAACGGGATGAGATGTCGTAGACCAAGGCGACTTATTTACATAAATAACACGGAAAAACAAAAATAAAATCTCATAGTGTGAATCAATTAATAGATCGTATCGTATTCCTTGTATCATATGATATACCACTCACATTTCAAGGAGCATCAGAACGCTCTATGGATTCCGCAGAATACATAGAGCATTCTGACACTCCTTGAAATGTGAGTGGTATATCATATGATACAAGGAATACGATACGATCTATTAATTGATTCACACTATGGGAAATGGCCAATGTCTGCTCCTGTCATAGCTTGGTACAGTTTTCCTGTAACACAGACCTTGTCATTCTTTCCCATGCCCCCTCCACCCTTCCTTCATTACCTCTAACCTGGAAAGGTCCGACATCCCATATATTCTGAAGTGTCACCGATATAAAATGTCACCTGAGGTTCTATGAGAGTCTGACATCAGGTTTACCTTTTTCTTTATTTGTAAAAGAATCACACGCTGACTAAAGTTAAATTCCCTAGCAAACTATTTTCACCAATTTTTATTTTTATTTGATTTCCACAGCAAATTATCATAGTAATGCATATGCAACAAGCTTACTTTGATTATTTCACCTTGCTATGGGCCTTTAAGATAATCAGGCATGTGAAATGTTCCCTGGACATACTTGAAAACGAGAGAAATCTCAATGTATCCTTCCTGGTAAAATACTTTGCAAATAAATGTAACCGAAGCTCACATAATATTAAGAACAATGTCACCCCCATGTGGTGAAAAGTAGAAGTGATAACTTAAGAAAATTACATGGAGAACCTTACCTTCTGTATTACAAAAAATATTATTATTTATTGTCCCACAGATTCTGTAGCAGTGTAAAAGACAAGAGGAAAAGGGAATGATACAATGCAACATAAGTATACATGAATAATACAATTGTATATATTTTTAAAGTGGTCTGAATGTGAGGAGCCCCTCCACCCACTCCCAGCCCAGTTGAACTGGTTAAAAAACTGGGTGAAGTGAAGGAATTTGAGTTTCCCGGCTGCCGGTAGCTAGTGACGTCGGCAGCGCATAGAGCAACTAACTTTGAGACCAATTGTGTTAGCGATCAGTCTCAGAGAGACAACGGTAGATTGGAGCTGTGCGCAGTTCAAGACCTTCATAAAGGCTCAGGATAAGCCGAAAAGCTGGGTTTCATGTATTTTAATTGGATGCAATAAATGGTTTTATTTTTAGAAGTCCCAGAATGCGTCTCCTATTGTGGTAGTATATTTATATTATGGGGAATGTGGCACAGGAGCTCTGGGATGCAATTCATCGAATTGCTGTGATGTGCAGGTGGCTTCTGCAATAATAAACACACTATATATATATATATATATTATTGTTAAATATTATATATCCTATATAAATTGGTGTCTGGAATAGGCAGGAATGAGATTTGAGCGACATGACAACAGATGGTTTGCAGTGACATCGATCTATGAACACAAAACTGAACAATATGTGGTTCATCTAAACCTGCTTACACTGCAGATGTGTTTTTGGAACGCTCTGCCCATTAGACAGCTGACTTACCACGTAAGAATATTAGTTTTGAGTGGAAAATAGAATGGCTGCATTTTGTACGTACAGTAATCCCCCGGTCATTCGCGGTTCTGCGGACTCAGTGGTTCGCGGATTTTTTCCGCTTACCACGTGGTAGTAGCATTCCGGTGTATCATCTATGGTTCCTTATCGAATACTGTTCCAAGGAGCCCTCGGCAAAGAACGGAACTCTACCTCCCCAGGCTCCAACACATCAGCGCCTCCCAAACACACGCCTTTGTGCAGCCCCCTGATGTGTTGGAGCCTGGGGAGGTGGAGTTCCGATCTTTGCCGAGGGCTCCTTGGAACAGTATTCGATAAGGAACCATATATGACACAACACCGCGGCAGAGATGCTGCTCCTCTGCGTCTCCGGGCGCACGATCGTGGCCAGGGCATTCCCTTCTCTCGGCATCATAACGAGAGAGAAGATGCCGAGGCTCCTGGATCCCCGGACCACGCTTGCGGGGGGTGCACAGGAGTCTCGGCATCTCCTCTCTCTGAGAGAGAGGAGAATGTCCTGGACGCAATCTTGAGTCTGGAGACGCACAGGAGCAGCCATTCTGCCAGGAGGACGGCAGCTCCTGGGTCCTAACGCCGCATGGCTGTGCTTTTTTTAGCACAGCCACAATTCGCGGCTTTTCAAAATTCGCGGGGGTTGTTGGAACGTAACCTCCGCAAATTTCGGGGGATTACTGTATATAAACACCTTGATTCCCATCTGGACACACACACACACGCATTCACACCTGCACACTCACACACAATCTTACCACATACATTCATATATACGTACTTGAAAACGAGAGAAATCTCAATGTATCTTTCCTGGTAAAATACTTTATAAATAAATATACACGCACACTTTCACAAACATTGCATCGTCCACAGAGACAGAGCCTGTCATGACCATTATTGCTGCACTAAGATTAATTTTTGCAACTGACCATCTGCCTGTACGAGGTAAGACGACGACTTGTACTTCTGAGGCTCATAGAAAAAACACATTTTTACCTCTTCTGTAAGTAAAGACTCTCTTTATGTAGTGCACTGACTGTACGTATGTACACAATCACAGCGAACCAGTACCCAAAGACCAGACGATCATACGTACAAATAAAACAGAGATATTGTTATCATGTTATTTTACATATATAAAATATGTTTCTCTACAAAACAATTGGCCATATTATAAGCATTTTAGATATATTAAAAATATACATTTTAAACATTAGCTAAAACTACATACATATGAATATATTACATTCTGCCAACCAAATGGTCATATTAAATGCTTTACCAAAGATATTTGCTACAAAATCACTAATATATGAGGGGGAAGATGTCAACGTGGCAGTTCTGTCCCCTAAATGATGGTTATTATCCCTGGCCTGCCTGAGACCCTCACAGAAAGCTGTATTGCAGCCTTTATCTTCTATGAATTATTATTAAGCATTGACTTAATGGAAACTCAAACAGCTGAGCCAATAATGCTTAAAATTAAAAACAAACACTTTGCAGGTGCTTGTTGGACTTTTCCCTCACAGTAATCCCCCACACGTCATTGAATTCGGGTTTTATGAGACAAAAATCAATGCATGTGTGAAATTACCATAAAATTTACCTCAGAACAGTCGAATTCTCTTAACTTTCCTGTCTCCCCCTCGCTCTCACACTAGCAGAATGGTCCCTCCTTGCCGCGCCCCTCCTCAGAGCTTGAGCGAAGTGTTTCCCGCCCTTTGGAGGCTATGTGGTGACGTCAGCGCGTCGGATGTCTGCTTGGCGGCTGCGCCATGTTGCTGCACCCGGAAGCCGGAAGCAGTCGGTGTGTAGAGCTGTGCAGCATTGACTCGAAGCGTCTAACGTGTTACCGTCTATCGAACTCGGGCTGCCGCCATACCCAAGAGCGAAACAACTGTGCTCATGCATTTCGGTGTCATGGATTTCTCAGAGGACCTGTTTGAGGGCATTGTCATGTGCGAGGAGAGGTGAATATGCATAAACCCGGCGTGTTGGGATTATTATAGCCCAGCTTTCATTGTGGGGAACACACAAACCTCTCCATTACTCTATTGCTAACCTGTGTGATGCAGAATTCCTAAACTTCCATAGCCAATGGATAGACGTGCTTCTACTTTTATGGTTTCTGGTTGTTTTTGCTTCATGGTTTCCATGGTTACTGTATATTGAGGTGCTGGGTGATTTACTGTAATGGATTTCAGTGGTTTATTCTGGCATTGGCACCAGGAAATCTCAGATCATTAGACTTCAGGAGGAATATGCTGATTACGTGCTGTAAAATGTATTTTTTTATTTTTATGACTTCTTCATCTCTTTTTCACAATGTAAATGTAATGTAATACACGGTTCGCATGGCAGTATTTTAAGATGCATAGATACTCAATTAGTATTACAACCAATCTAATCAATAGTAACAAAAAGAGACACCTACTCCCCCTGACCACTTTGCAGTTATAAATTGGTCAAGATGTGAGGAGTACCCCCCTCTTCAACGATCTGGCCGAAAACCTGGGTGAAGTGGAAGAGTTTCCTCCACACCCACCCAGCGTTTTGGATTCCCTGGATTCACCCTGAGACCAGTCGCTGTAGAGGTCGATCTTGGAGAGGCAGCCGATCAGATTATTATTGTCTTCATTTATATAGCGACAACCATTTCCGCAGCACTTTACAATAACCAAAGTAGGGCTGCAACTAACGATTATACTCATAATCGATTAGTTGGCCGATTTTTTTTTTTTTTTTTTTTTTTTTTTTTATCAGATGAATCGATTTAATCGAAATATTAAAAAAAAAATAGAAAAAAATTGTTAAAAGGAATTTTATGTAAATAGTAAATAACCACAGCCCCTCCCCCTTTTTCATAAGTAATTTGCGTAGTGTACGTAACTTTCGTACCTACATACGCAAATTGCGTATCTTGCGTACTAGTCACACAAGGTATGCGAGTGCTTGGTCAGAGGGATGGGTTGATGCTGCGAGTGCTTGGTCAGAGGGATGGGTTGATGCTGCGAGCGCTTGGTCAGAGGGATGGGTTGATGCTGCGAGTGCTTGGTCAGAGGGATGGGTTGATGCTGCGAGAGCTTGGTCAGAGGGATGGGTTGATGTTGCGAGCGCTTGGTCAGAGGGACGGGTTGATGCTGCGAGCGCTTGGTCAGAGGGATGGGTTGATGCTGCGAGCGCTTGGTCAGAGGGATGGGTTGATGCTGCGAGCGCTTGGTCAGAGGGATGGGTTGATGCTGCGAGCGCTTGGTCAGAGGGATGAGTTGATGCTGCGAGCGCTTGGTCAGAGGGATGGGTTGATGCTGCGAGCGCTTGGTCAGAGGGATGGGTTGATGCTGCGAGCGCAGCTTAAGCCCATGTTTGCTTTCTCAAATGAACGTGGCTACAAGCACTTGGTCATAGATGATGTCCGCATGAAATGGGGGTTAAGCTAAAGTGGTCAGGGTGCGTAGAGTGTCCCTTTTTAAATAATTTCGTGGACAAACTGAGTGGGAGGAGGGACTGGAGGTGGGAGTGACTTTGCTCAAGTGACTTGACCTGAGTGTGAGAGGGAGTGGGTATAGACAAAAGACCGGATCTGAGTGTGGGAGTGAGTTTTGGGGAAAGGGACCAGAGCAAAGGGAGGGAATGACAGTTCCCGACCAAAGAGGGTGTGGCAGGGAGGGTGGGGTGGTGGCACAGTACTCCAGCTTCAAATAAGGATCAAACACAGGCATACAGGTCCTTCACGCCACGGCCACGGACAGGTCACTCGCAGCACCAAGCCATAGTTCTGCGTATCTTGTGTGCGAAAGTACGCAGGCTCTGCGTTACGTACAATCTGCTTATTTTACAATAGGCAAGTTACGAACGCTGAGCAAACTGCGTAAGAAGGTGTAGGGGCTTATGCATTTTGGAAGGCCTGAGCTGAAGGAGAGGAGCAGCACATGCCAAGCGAGAAAAGGTGAGAATTTACATCTAAATTAAAAATATTTTTTTTAAATAATTTGGGCAGCTGCTATCAGCCCCATCTGCCTAATAACTTAAAGGGGAAAAAATGGGGTACATTTTTAATTAGAGGGCCCTTTTTAATGGATGGGAGCAGAGTGTTCATGAACTGTGTCACGGGTTCAAAGCCTGTTTGATTGTCTGGCTTGTTCCAGCGCATGCATCGATCATCTGTTGTGATGAGAGTTGCTGAAATCTCCAGATACAGGCTGTTCAGATCAACGGGCATGCATGTGCGATGGACCGTTCACAGGAGCCCAGCTTGTAAATGCTATGATGTAGGATATAACTAGATGCCCCACCATCCTCTCTACATGTGTTTATAAAGTAAAGCAAGGGTCAGCAACCTAGCCCCCCGCTCCAGATGTTTTGGAACTATATTTCCCATAATGCCCAGACACTCTGTGAACCGACTATGCGTAATGGGAGTTGTAGTTTGAAAACATTTGGGAGACAAAGGTTGCAGACCCCTGGTGTAAAGTGTTGTGCCCCCTCCATGCATAGCTTCTTATAACTGCTGCAAAATAAATAAATATCATGCGTACGAGCCTAATCACGCAGATGTCATAAGGATATTCAATATGTTATGTTCCTGGCAGTCCACGTGCTAATCCTTGCACTCCTCTGGGATTACATGTGCTTCACGTTTGGCCCATTTAGTAGGGAATTCAATAAGTTATCTTTATACATAGCGCCAGATGGCTAGCAAAGGTATAGATTTTGATTAACCCCTTCACTACAAATAGATTTTTCCAAAAAATAACATTGATAAAAAGCGACTTAGGTTTTTCTTTTTTTAAAAAAAAAATCCTTTTAATTATACCGTAAGAAATATTTGGGAATATTCCCAAAGTATTCCTTACTGTAATGACCTATCCGGCAGAGATGTTGCCCTCTACTGGCCCAATAGAGTTACTGCAGTTAGTTTCAGCACGGGATTCCGTGCATAGGCTGCTAAACGTCCAATAAGGACATTGAGTTAGCTGGTTTTAGCACCATGGGCTACCTAAAACTTTGGGGGCACCTTCTGCCACCTAAAAGCTAACGAAATTTGTTTGCTGCAAAAAAATTCCATGTTCTTTTGTTGTGCTCAGCTGCAGATTGAGATAACTCCTATATTGGGCACCTAATGGAGCCTCCTGAAGACAGAGTTATCTCAGTATTGAAGGGGTTAAAGCACAGCTGTCATACTTTACTTCAGGGCCCATCATCTTGTTAATGACACGGCAATCTGAGGTTTAATCATCCGTTGTTTTACCTGTCGGGTGAGATCAGGGAAGCCAGCCTATAAGGTGGTCAGGGTGCGTAGAGTGTCCCTTTTTAAATAATTTCGTGGACAAACTGAGTGGGAGGAGGGACTGGAGGTGGGAGTGACTTTGCTCAAGTGACTTGACCTGAGTGTGAGAGGGAGTGGGTATGGACAAAAGACCGGATCTGAGTGTGGGAGTGAGTTTTGGGGAAAGGGACCAGAGCAAAGGGAGGGAATGACAGTTCCCGACCAAAGAGGGTGTGGCAGGGAGGGTGGGGTGGTGGCACAGTACTCCAGCTTCAAATAAGGATCAAACACAGGCATACAGCTCCTTCACGCCACGGCCACGGACAGGTCACTCGCAGCACCAAGCCATAGTTCTGCGTATCTTGTGTGCGAAAGTACGCAGGCTCTGCGTTACGTACAATCTGCTTATTTTACAATAGGCAAGTTACGAACGCTGAGCAAACTGCGTAAGAAGGTGTAGGGGCTTTCCTTTCATTCTGACGCCCGCCTGGCCACCTCGCTGAATACAGCTAGTGCTTTGATGGAGAGGCCTGCTGCACGGACGCTGTTTCGCGAGTGCAATTTGTGCTAGGCGCAACAGCGTCTGGCAGGCCCGTCGCAGCGTCACAACACTGCGACGGACGCCGGAAGCCACGTCCGTACGGGCACACCTAGTGCGCTTGTCTGACACTGGCCTAAGTGATGGGCAATGGCAGCGGCCAGCGAGTGAGGAAGAGGAAAGCTCTTTTTTTTTTTTTTTTTTTCTGTAGGTTTTTAACACAAGCTAAGAAAAAGGTCAGTCTATGAAAAGATACATTTTTGCTACTGAATATAGCTACTCTTTATCTGCATGGAATGGATATTTATTCAGCAGCCTCGGGTACGTCAGATTTGTTCACGTTTCTGTTTTTACTCCGTATCTTCTTTGTTCCAGGGACGTGCAGTCAGGGGAGGCAGAGCCTCTCCTGCCATTCCAGTAAATTAATGTGCTCATTGTGCTGTAATGACGTGTGTATATTTAAACTGTAAATAAAATGTTATTTATTGAAAAATGTTCTCATACTCACCTCTCCACGCACTTCAGTTTGCCGGCGTGTGTGTGTGTGTGTGTGTGTGTTTCACTACACAGACAGCAGGGGCAGCACTGAGCCAGCCTAGCCTACGCAATTTGCGCAGCTGAATGCTACACTAATTGCGTAGCTCAAGCGGACTTCCTGGTTCTACACTTTTCAGTGCCTCGAGTCACTGAGAGCAATTGAAAGCTTGAGCCAATGGGAAAGCTCCATTGGTCTCAAACACTTTTTAACCCCCCCCCCCTCCCATGGGAGGCAGAGCTCCCCATGGATTGATTGACGCAGGATAGTCATGTGACTGTCCTCATCAGTTATAGGGGGGGCGGGCAGGCAGAGCTCAGCAATCAGCATATGTGTAATAGCGCCCTCTATTAGTCAGTATTGTAAATGCATGCTCTTAAAACTAAAAAAAAAAAAAGCGAACTTTACTTTATAAATAGTGAAACTCTATTCTCCTATATAACGATAATCAAATGCGTAAATTGCAACTGCGTAACCCTGTGTATATCTGGCTCTGATACTAGCCAGCGCCTCACCAGCCACTGACCTCACCGCACGTCACTGCTTTGTTCACAGCAGCAGGTAGAAGCACAGAGCTCACAGATGTCACTGTCTCTGCGACCAATCAGCCCCAGAGAGGCCGCGATGGATCAGCTCTGCGTGTGCAGCTCCGATCCATCATTCTGCGCATGCGCTATGGAACTTGCGTACATAAAGTTTGCCAGTCCCATTGCGGGGCGCAATTTGAACTTCCTAAACTACGCAAGTAGTGCAGAAAAGTCTCAGGGACTTCCAGGCCCGGGAGCTTCTCGCAGCGAGGGACAAAAGGTGAGTAAAATGGGCCTAAAGAAAAAATTATTGGACAGAGGCTGCCCAATTATTTGGGGGCAAAAAAGGGACGCTCTATTTTTCAGTAGTGTTCCTTTTAAATTGTCGCTAATTCACAAAATAGGATTTATTTTTTTACTAAATTCCCAGCACGTGGCTTTCTTTGTGTCTTTGTGTGCTACGGCATGTGTCCTGGTAAATTCGCAATAGAGAGGACGATTGCGCATGCATGGCTAGTGCACCGGGAGTTAATCAAATGCTACCGTCAGAGAAACCCTATGAAGGCCGGGGTCAGAGTCCCGATGATCCCGCCAACAAAGCCTCCTGATCATCTCCCGCCGATGTAGTATTTGAGGCATGGTGACCCAAAACCATTGAAGGTGGCAAAGCGGCCACTTGGGCATGTCTTATTCCTAGAATATCTGTATAATCACATGTCTGTAATAATTTATGTTTCGCCTCCTCTCTCCGCTGCCTCCCCAATATTTTCATGCAGTTTTTGGATAGCAAGCTGTTCTCTTAATGACTGACTCTTCTTGCACCCTCCAGGTTTCACGGCAAGGGGTACGAGGAAGGTTTTGCAGAGGGAAACTACGCGGGGGAGTCCGAGGGCAAGCAGTACGGAGCCAACTATGGCGCTAGAGCAGGATCTGAGGTAAGTGAATCGTGTTACCGCCTTTCATCGCCATCAGCTCCTCAGGGCTTGTCATCATTACAATGGATTTGTCTCGTGCTGGTCCCTCGGGGGGGGGGGCTGCTAACAAAATGCTGGGGAGACAGGAGGTCTATTCACACAAAGCCAATGTTTCCTCGTATGATCATCAGAGAAACCGAGACCAACCAGAGGCCAGCTATTATGCCCTGTGTACTGTTTTATTGCTGGTGCTTCGCAGGAGCCCCCCCCCCCCCTTTAATTGAACGAGCTGGATTTTAATTTGGTGTATAATGGGTATTCCAGTAACTTCTTCCATGAAAGTACACGGTCCACTATCACGCATAGGATATATACTATTATATGAATGAAACATTAGTCAGGAGTCGGACACCGTCAGAGTTATGGCATGGAAGATGATTGGCGCATGCGTGGCTAGTGCAATAGGTAGCCAATCAAATGCTTCTTTAGTGACAGGCTGGATGCCAACGAATCCTTATCAAGCTATAGTTACACGTGGTCTCATGTTGACAAAGTATTTGGACCAGGGTGATCCATAAGGCCGGGGTCAGACGAGTGCACTATGTGTACCTGTACTGAACTGCTTCCCGGCGTCCGTCGCAGCGTTGTGATGCTTCGGGGCCGGTCATACGCACAAACTACAAGCAGACGTGCAGAAAACCTCACCGTCAAAACGCTAGATGTGCTTTTACGGGGCTGCGAAGCGCGATGCTCCATAGGAGGATCGAGCCTTGCAGCGCTGAGCACACTAACTGCACTCAGCAAGGTGGCCAGACGGGCGTTTGCTCTCATACTCTCTCGTCTGACCCCGGCATAAACACTGAAGGTGGCAAAACTGCCCCTGTGGCTCGTCACGCTTCCTGTAGAACAGCGCTGTCAAATCTCAGCCCCCCCTATGTTGTTGAACTACATCTCCCATGATGCTCTTGCCAGCTATTGCATTCAAAGTCTCTGGGAATGGTTCGGCCATTAACCTCTGGGGGGGTCTGGAGTCTGACAGCCCTGCTCTAGAATATCTGTTGAATTGTACTATAAATGTAATTTTCACCCCGTTTAAGGAAGACTCGCCGTTGTCTTCTCCTCAGGGATATTACGGTATATGTCAGGCACGAACTAGCTCATTCTCTCAATAAACCTCACACAGAAGCAATGCTGTAAAATTAGATCCATCTGCGCTTTTTATCAGAAATTCACTGCGTGGAGCGTATAGTTACTGAGCAAGCGGTGACATGTGGTGATAACGATCTCCTTACAGCTGCTGTACCTCCACATTATCTCAAATATTTACAAATTCCCAGGTTCCCAGAGCTGTCCAGGAGCGGCTGTGACTCGATGCATCACCTAAAAAACCATCTAGTGTGGCACGGCACTGGCAAGGAGGGCTCTGTGTTAAAACAGACCCTCACAAAAAGTGAGAAATTGGAGATCTTATTTGCATGTCCTACCCAGAGTGCCTTGCTGCATATGGGGAATACAGCACATGCGCTCTGTGGGCAAAGCAGTTCTCTGAATTGCTGATATGTTTAAATGTCTTCTCTAATTATTATAAACTTTACCATATATATATTTTTTTCTTTGCTTTTTCCCTGCTAGGAAGTGGCTTAGCGCTGTCAGCCAATCCTTGCCGCCCCATTAACTGCGCTAGGAAATTGGCATGTATACACGCGCTTTTTTTTTTTTTTTTTCTTCCTTCCTGATTGTTGTCTGATCTCTTTTTGTTCGCAGCTTGGCTGTTATCTGGGATTTGCCTCTACCTGGAGACATCTCTTAACAAGTATGGATAACACGCACAGGTAAGTTATTCACAATTTATGGTGGTGGCGGGATCAGGAGAAGTTTTATATACAGCTATGCTTTCTTCCAAAGGGACACACACCTAGGAATGCAGGTAATCATCTGATTATATTAAAATGATGTTGTGTTTATACCTGCAATATTAATCTTCCCAAAGATACAATGTATCCACTGCCAGCTGCATCATAATTTCTTCAAAAGACTAACCAAGTAATGATATTTTCTTTTGAATAACTTCAACCCTCCCCACAGTTTTCCTGCACCACATGAATGCAAACCCCCCATTCCCCTGCCCTCCTCAACACTGAACACAGGGCTGGGTCAGTGAGATGTTGATTAAATGAGACACGCTCTTTTTACACAGAATATCAGGAAATGGTGAAATGCTGCTTTTATCAGACTAGATTTATAAGGGTTAACTCTGAAAACACACTATATCACGCCGAACACTGAGCATTCATGACTCTGTCCTGCTTATTGGTTCTTCTGAGGAGAGTTTGTATGTTTTCAGCACGGTGCGAAAACCACTCCCTCTTTTCGCCTCCTTTTTTGTTTTTTTTACTACAGATTCTGTTCAATTTCTTTCTTTTTAATTTTATTTTTATTGCTCGTGTGAAAGTGGAGCGAAAATGGAGCAGAACCTCTTGGTTGGGGTTAACCCTCGAAGTAACATTACCCTAAAACAAAAGCAAATACTAAAACAACATTTCGTAAAATTAAAAGTGTCTTTTTTTGCACCGTTCTTGGGTTAGAAAACACAAGTATAGTACTAAGTTGCACAGAAAAACACAAGTGTATTTCATTTATTTGTCAAATACAACTTTTTTCCTAGCGGCTTAATATAAGATTTTTTTTTTTTTTTTTTAACACCAGCGTCCTTCAAGAAGTCTCTGAAAACACATCGGTTCACTCCATGATCCCTCACTGTACATTTCTTGTGCCATCTTCCCACCCAACCCACATGCACCCCAATACTTCAGGTCCTCTATTTACCCTCAGCTAGTGTGTCACCCCTCTCCTCTTAGATTGTAAGCTCTTGAGCAGGGTCCTCTCTCCTACCGTTCTGTGTGTTTAACTTGTATACATATGTTGTTCTGTCTCACCCATTGTACAGCGCTATGGAACTTTGTTAGGCCTTTATAAATACTTGTAACTGTAATGAGTGTGTGTGTGTGTGTGTGTGTGTGTGTGTATATATATGTCTTTCATGTCTTGTCTCGCTGTGTGAACAAGGTGGCGGCTTTCGTTTAGTATACATCCAGTGATCACTTAAAAATTTACCGCTTTTATTTGCTATTTTGGGAAAACATGTATATCATAACTGGCTGCCATTCCTTTGTGCAGTGAATAAACCTAAGTAAGCGTAAAGGGATTGGCCGGATTTTACTGCTCTCAATGCAGTTCATTCACTTTGTGGGTTTGTTTGTGTTTTTCTATTCTCATGGTTTTGAAAGCTTTGATGTTTTTAAATACACTTTTCTCCAGTTTATGTTTGTGTGTTTGTGTGTCTCCTCCTACATAGTATCTTACCCAGTACACATCATGTTTATCCTAAAAATACATTTAACAGGTGTTTATGAAGCCTTCGTGTCAGCCAATATGTCCCTTTTTATAGCCACAAGTCCTGATTTTTAATTAAGTCAATTCATGTCCCTGGAATAAAATCGTGTGGCTCACCAGGCATGGTGAAAGCAGAAAGCATGTGATGCCAAGCTAAAAGATGCACTTTTGGTTTTTTTTGTGCCGCAGAGCTTCATGGGGATTGCAGTTTCCACGCAGCCTGGAAATGCCGTCTCCCATCCTTGGGTTGTGGGTATCCACACAGGAATCTAAAAGATTTTTGAACCCCCTCCATTATGTTTTTAGAAAAATCTTTGTCATGTGCAAAATAAATGTTTACGGCCCTTTTACATTCTGTGCGCAAAAATGCATTAACACGAGGGGAAAAACCCTTTGCGCAGAACGTCGTATTACATAGCGCAACAAACGCGTGTATACGTCTACCGCGGGTGAACCTGCGCGAACGTACTGTACTTTGCGCGTCCTATACTTAACATTGTGAGCGCAAATGCATTTGTGCACTGGTACGCGGGTGGTATTACAATCTATGCGCAGTTTGTAACGCACAGCCTTTGCGCGCATAATTTTAGTAACTCCTGAAAGCTGGTGTTAATGGCAAATTCTATCAACCTGCCGAAACCAAATACACCAGCCCAAAAAAAAAAATACGCTGCAAAGTCTAGTTACACATTCTACACACACCCAAACAATAAATTTGAGAAGTTGTGCGTGTTTTTTTATTGATGCAGCATATATGCGCAGATTGACTTTGACAGGCGCAAAAACGTAACGTGAGACAATTGTGGTTCTTAATTCTGATTGGCTGAATCGCGTGAAAAAACAGTCCACACACCGATTTCTGCGCGCGCGTTTTTATGCGTCCTTATTACGTGTGTTATTTTTTGACGGATAAAAAAATGCGTGCGGATTGTAATACCAGCGTTGTTTTACGCACGTTAACGCTTCACGCAAAAATTCACACGTTCTGCGTGCGTTTTTGCATTATGAATGTAATTGAGCCCCATATTCTTATATGGATTTGTGTAATTATAATTTCATTTTTTCCCCTAGTAAAAAATTAAAGTCTCTGGATTCCCTGATCAGCATGATCCAAAATTTCTCCTGTGACGATCCCACCAACGATAAACTCCAGGAGGAAATGACCAGAATTCGGGGCAAACTGAAACAGGTTAGAGCTCAGTGTGAATGATACAGATATAAAGCTTCAAGACCGGGGACGAGAGCACTGTGTGTGCCTGACGTGCCGGTCCGGCGCAGCGTTGTGACACTTCAACGGGGCCGGCCAAACGCTGTAGCGCGCGCACAAAATGCGTATGCTACTGCGGGCGTGCTCGGACATTTAGCAAGCCTCCCCGTCGAAGCGCTACGATGCACATTCGGTGCTGCAAAGTGCGATGCTCCATAGGAGGATCGAGCCTTGCAGCGCTGGGCGCACTAACTGCATTCAGCGAGGTGGCCAGACGGGCGTCAGAGTGGAAGGAATGTCCACTCACACTGATGTTCCTTCCGCTCTTAAAAACGCTCGTCTAACCCCGGCCTAAAGTGAACAATGTGTAAATATCGAGAGCTCATTTGGATGTATGTGTATATCTTGTTGTTTTCCCTCTTCTACTCGTAGTAGAATTCTATATGGTGCAGGAGTGCGTTTCATGTGCTGCCCCTGAGATTTTAGAAGTCGTGTGTGTCAAATACAGAAAACATGGCCAAGAAGGCCACCCTAGATAAAACGGGCAACTACCTCGATCCATTTCGATTGAAATGACACGCCGAACTGAAAAGTGACAGCCACGTCATTTTCTACTAGAATTAAATATATATTTTTTATTATTATTAATAACTTTGCCACATAATAGAGGATGCTGATGTATTTTTATTTTTTGGGGGGGATTGTTTCACGTTTCCACATCAATAATATGGAATGGAGGAGTGTCTATGGTGATGCAAATTGGGTGGCAGAAATGGGGTCCCTCGCAGGAGCCATGCCAAAACGAGGGTCCGATGGGTCTAGAAATTCAAAACCCTCTTTGATTTCACTTTGAGCTTTCCCTCTTTTAGATCTGTGGTACCTCTTTGGTTAATACAGTATGGCTACTCATTCTCTGGATACCAAAGGGGTTATTCAAAGAAAGCTGAATTGGCCACCAAATTGCACCGAATGGTGAATTTCCCCCTATGGTGCAATTTTGGGACTATTCAAAAAAGCTGGCAATTTGCCAAATAATGCTGAATTGCCAGTGAAATACGGTGTGTTTCGGCGGCAGTGAAATTCTTGAAGAGGCAATGGTTAATCTATTCAGAAAATGCCGAACAGCTGTGAAAAGTTGGCGAAATCTTTGGTTTCATTCGACCGGTTTAAACAGGCTATTCCCATTGGTTTCAATGTAAAAAAAAAATCCCTGTTTTTATTCAACAGTTTAGTCTTTTTTTATTTGCAGCAAAAAGTCTCTTTTTGTTAATTTATTTCTTTGAAAAAAATTATAGGCATCTTAATGTATTTTTTTTCGGCGTCATTTCTGATTCCGTTTTGTGTTTTTATTTTATTCTGTAGCAGGCCTTCTTACTGTTATTCTTGGACCTTGTATATTATTTCCAGGCATTTTCACACATTATCTTTGTTTAAAATGTCTTTTAAAAGTTGCTGTGGTTTTTTTTGTTGTTTTTTTTTAAACCCCTTTTCGGCGGCTGGTCGACTGTTTTCGGTGAGCTGATCTACAGCGTTCAGCGTATCCCTTCGGCGCACTTTGGGGACCCTTCAGTGAATTCTGAATTCACCGTAGGGTTGAATTGAGGTCACTGGAGGTCGCTGAATGTCCTTGAAGTTTCGGTGCTCTCTGAATAACCCCTTGTTGGACTGGCTTCATGTTCCTTCTGACTCCAGTATCCGTGTACCCACAGACTTTGCTGCTCTTTGACTTAATCCTGCACCGTGCTGCCCCTTCCAGTCTAAATTGTTCTTATTTTTCTGTAGCATTTGACGCATCGCACATTCTCATTTCCTTTTGTTTCAGGTTTGCTCAATGTTGGCCGTCCACCCTGACTTTAAAATGAATAATGATGGGGCAGGACTTTCCTTCTAAAGCTGGAATGGATTGGGACGGCTCACAGGGCCTGCACGAGGAGAGACAGTCCTCCTGCGACGAGCACGAGCTGGCCGAGGTTATCTTGTTTGGTTTTACGGTGGTGCCCGCGCAGAGAACGGTGCAACGAGAAACGTGGAAAGGAGTGCTTTTCTGTCAGTGCCGCGTGTATCGCCCGTGTCCATGGAGGTGGATGCGCAGTTTAGGAATTGTTCAGATAACTGATCTTAAACTACATGCTTTCATCTCTTTGCTTTCATGTCTAGGTGAACGCCGTAACCTGTGAGTCCTGGATCACTGTCAGATTGAAAGACTGAGTTAGGCCGGGTGTACACAAGACGTTTTTTTAGTGCGCACTAAAGCACGTCGCAGGATATAGTTACGCATAGCGCGAAGACCACACGCATAACGCACGCTGAAGACGTCCGTCTTGAAAACACAAAGGCTGTTGCGCTAGGATTGATGCGACGTTGGGCGTCAAATGCAGCGCGCATGCGCACTTGAGCGCAGGAGGATTGCGCAGCCCTGTCGACGCGCATCCTAGGTGATGATGCGCGTGGACGTGCGCGTCGCATTGCTGAGGGGGGGCAGGTGGGCGTCGAGTGGACGCCGGTGCGTTAGCGTTTTCTTTAACACACGTACTGTGCGTTAAAATGTCTTGTGTGCCCCTGGCCTTAACTAGCTGTTTGTTATGGTCTGTAATCAATTGTACAATCATAATACACATTAAAAATGGTTTGTGTTCAGAAGTTGTCCTGTGGTTTTTGGTTGTTTTATTCTTTTTTAGAGAGCTTATCCTGCTCCTCGCATTGTGTTTGTCTTTTGTATGTGATCTATAAGGGTGAGTAGCACCAGAGTGACCCTTTAAAGCAACACCATGGAGGAGGGGGGACAAAAGCGAGTTTAACCACTGCTGATCCCCCACTTGATTTGTGGGATTGTGCTTTTGCATCATCTTTCAGTCTTCTGCCACAAGTGACCACAGGAGTGTGGAAATTAAAAAAAAAAAAAAAAATCTACTTGTCCAATGGACTAAATTCGAAGCCCGATCTACTTGTCCTGACACAAAATATATTTCAAACAAAATATCATAATAGAACACATCTTATTGCTTTGCAGTGTACTCCCACTCATACAACCCACACAATACAGATCACAGTAATGTGTGCTGTGTATGAGTGAATCACACGGCTCCACCGCTATAAAACTCAATGTATCCTTCCTGGTAAAATACTTTAAAATAAATATTACTAGGTATTGTGTTCGTAGATGACACGTCTGTCCAAATAGTTTTTTGCAGGAAAAAGGACAGTTTTGTGGTTTTCGATGTATAAAATGAAAGATTTATGCTGGTATACAGAATTCAGAACGAGCTACTTAGTTTTTTTTTTTTTTTTTTTTTTACCAGATGTGTATTTCTCCACCAGGGGGCTCTGTTGTGCTAGTAATGGTGATGGACACTTGGGCACTAGCAGTGGATCCATCAGGTTGCTGGAGATGCTGCTGCTCCCCTTCCACATTGCCTAACATTGTAGCGCATGATTTTGTTATGTATTTTATTTTTTCTTCCCGGTGGAATTTTCCTGCCTTTTTCTTTTCGCGGCAGCTCTGTTTTTACTGCTTTGTATATTTTGTACAAACTTGTTACTTTGTTTTATAATTCAGTAAAGACGGGTGTTTTTTCAGTTGTCTAAACTAGCTGTGAATTAAAACTTTCTGTCTCCTGGGAAGAGAATGTTTAATCACGTCAAATGAACGGAGAGACGGAATTCCGTGGATCTAAAACGCAGAGAGAGTGAAATGGGTGAATAAATAATCCGTCGGTAACCAAAAAAAATGTAACTCTTTGCAATTCTTTTCAAATGTTAAAGCTATATAAATCATATAATGGTAAAAGAAGAAATGGTTATTAAATTATTTTTATTAAACCCTAAATGTATATATTTTATCCATTCACAAATAAAACATGTCTGCAAAATATTGCTTAGAGTTACAATAAATTAGAAATTAGCATCTCAAATTTGAACACCTAATGCAAGATTAGTGTTTTTCCCCCTGGGAGAATCAAAATTCTCATTGAGATCTCCCTCCTGTCACCCTGTTACTGTAAACAAGCTACAAGAAGCAGCCCTCACTGTAACAAAAAGCTCAACAAACGTCTGCATTCCAGCAGCCATGGATTTGTCAGAATACAGGGAGAGCTGTGGGTTCAGTCGATGCTGTACAGGGATAGGATTCAGGGGTTATAATGAGTGCAAATCCCTGTACAGTACAGATACAAGGTGTTGCTGTAATTGCCACACACGGGCATTATGCAGCACATACAGATAGAAGGTGTTGCTGTAATTGCCATACACAGGCATTATGCAGGACATACAGATACAAGGTGTTGCTGTAATTGCCATACACAGGCATTATGCGGCACATACAGATACAAGGTGTTGCTGTAATTGCCATACACAGGCATTATGCAGCACATACAGATACTGCATTGCTAATAATCTCATTCTGATCACTACAAATCCCCATAAGCAGGAGATCTCACCATTTTATTATCTGTCTGCAGCTCATTTACGGACACAAAGGCCATTTCTGCCTGTATGCTGATAACCCAGACCCTCTGTGACATTGCCAGATAAGGGACACCATCTGCAGTTTAGAACCTTTCATCCCAGCAATATCTCTGTCTCGTCTCCTCCCATTCATGTCTTCAGGATTTCTCCCAGGCTGTACCCACGCTGTGGCACTCTTCCCCCATCTCTCAGCCTGTCGCCAACTTTTCAAACCTTTAACTCCTTTTGGCACCCTTCAATACACTTCTCTTTCCAGCCTCGCCACACTGTGTACTAAAAGTAACTTCCCTATGTCTCCACCCAAGTCCTTTAGAGTGAAAGCTCCTATGGCTCGGGTCAGCAACCCTGGCCCTCCAGATGTTTTCATACTAGATTACCCATGATGCTCAGTCAACCTATTGAGTGGCTGAGCATCATGTGAGATATAGTTCCAAATACCTGGAGGGCCAGGGTTACTTGTTCCCTGTCCTATGGAAGCAAGTCCTCTTACCCTTCTCTCTCAGTCCATCTATGGGCTCTATTACATTCTTCACAGGAAAACGCGTAAATTTTTGCACAAAGCGTCAAACGTTAACGCGCGTAAATCAATGCTGGTATTACAATCCTCGCGCGTTTTTTCATCCGTCAAAAAATAACGTGCATAAAACGGACGCGCAAAAACACACGCTCAGTAACGTTGCCCGCAGAAATCCGTGTGCGGACTGTTTTGTTTTTTTTCCCATGCGATTCAGCCGATCAGAATGAAGAACCTTAACGTGAGACAATTAAGTTTTTGCGCCTGTCAGTCAATCTGCCCATATATGCTGTAGCAAAAAAAAAAAATCCCGCACAACTTCTCAAATTTATTGTTTGGGTATGTGTAGAATGTGTAACTATACTATGCTGTATTTTTTTTTGAGCTGGTGTATTTGGTTTCGGCCAGGTCCGTCAGATTTGCCGTTAACACCACCTTTTAGGCGTTGCTAAAATTATGCGCGCAAAGGCTGTGCGTTACAAACTGCGCATAGATTGTAATACGGTACCATCTGCGTAACAGCGCACAATAAGCTCGCGCAGCTTCACCCACGGTAGACGTATACGCGCGTTTGTTGCGCTGAGATGGTAATATGACGTTCAGCGCAAAAGGATTTTGCCACTCGCGTTAATGCGTTTTTGCGCACGTGTTAACGTTTGCGTGAAGAATGTAATAGGGCCCTATGTCTTTCCCTAATTTCTCTAACCCCTGGACCGCGCTGCAGAATATGTTGGCGCAACACACACACATATATGAATAAGTGAAATGTGCGGCATAAAACAATCTGGTAAATAACAGGACACGAGGTCACCCATTTAGACTGGACGAAAGGAAATTCAACCTAAAGCATAGGAAGGGTTATTTTACGGTGAGAACAATAAAGCTGTGGAATTCTCTGCCTGTTGAGGTGGTTGGGTCAGACTGTACAGACTTTTAAAAAACGACTGGATGACTTCCTGCAGACACAGAATATTAAGGGTTATAATATTTAATATGTGGATAAAAGCTTCTTGATCCAAGGAGAAATCTGACGCCATTCTGGGGTCAAGAAGGAATTGTTTCCCAGTTTGTTGCATATTGGCGCGTATTTCAGACTGGGTTTTTTGCCGTCTTTTGGATCAACAGCAGTAGGTGTTGTGTGAGAGGCTGAACCTGATGGACGCATGTCTTTGTAACAATGTAATGTTTAGGAAAGTAAAGTAGTAGTAAATTTTAATAATCTCATCTGTTCTTTGATTTGGAATTCAGATTTCTGTGAATAATTCACTGTACAGACCCAGATTCCCGGCAGCAAATCCAGGTGTCCTCTAACTCCAAATCCATCCTTTCTGGCTCATCCTGATTGGGAAATGCAACTCAGTGCATTGATGTGATCTGGGGAGCCATATGTGCCAAAGCGCACCCGAAGTGTATTTGGGGTCACTATGATCAAGGGTGCCCATGCACACCCTAATGCTGGGAGAATTGGCGTCAGCGTAATAGGGGATGCCTGAGGTGCTCATACACATACTAATGCTGGGCAAATTTGCATTGATATGGTCAGGGTTGTCTGATGTGCCCATGCTCCACTAATGCTGACAACATCTGCCCAATTATTCTTTACATTTTTCTTTATAGGAGTGATTTTACTAACCTTTTTGTCCCTTGCCGGGCTCTGCTCCCAGGGCTGGCCCAAGACATTGTGCTGCCTGGAGCGTAGGATGAAATACTGCCCCCCCCCAAAAAAAACTGTGTATGAGCGTATCATAGCGTGCCACAGCAATAAAATGCAAAAACACTCATACACACCGTACATTAGAATTTTATTGCTGTGGAGCTCTGTGATACAGTAATGTGAGGTGTATATAACAGAGCCCAGAGTTTCACATACCCAGCAGAGCGCGCACACACACACGATGGGAGTGTAGGAAGGAGAGAGAGAGACTTATACTTACTAGCAAGCTCTGTCTGCCTCCATATGCTGCCCAGCGCCTGCTTCTCTCCCTTCACAGCGCTGTCCCCCCCCCCCCCAGGCTAGAACTACACTTCCCAGCATGCAATGGTCCGGTGATGCCAGCAGGCGGTGCCCAGACAGGGAGCTAGTCTGGAAATTTGGCGCGGAACAGCCACTGCTTCGGCCTCCCATGAGATGCCTGCGCAGCGGCGCTGTTGAGCAAACAGTGCAGGGGAGCGGCGGCAAAGTCTGCTGCCTGAAGCGGTTGCTCCAAACCGCTCCATGGTCAGGTCGGCCCTGGCTGCTGCTCCTCTTCGGCTCTGAGACTCCTAAACTTGGGAGTCTCTGAAGCTTTTCTGCCCAATTTGCGTTCCAATGCAACCTGTGTAGTGGAGCTGCACGTGCATGCACAGATCTGATCCATCGGCTGCCTCTCTGAGAAAGCTCGCTGCAGCAACTAGTCTCAGAGGGTGATGTCAGCATGCTCTGTGTGTGACATCACTAGTGACTGAGCTGGTGACCGGCAGCCGAGGAAATTCAAAAAGTCCGGCTGCTGATAACACTGGGTGCGTGGGGTGGGGACGGAGGCACCTCCACTTAACCCAGTGTTTACTGCCAGATCAGGGCAGCTGGGAGGGTGTAAGAAAGGGGGCACTCCTCACATCCTGACCACTTTAAAACTATAAAAAGGTCAGGATGAGCAGAGTGTCCCTTTTTAAAAAAAATAAAAGGAGGGGGTGGGGACCATAGGGGGTTATAGGAACATTCTAAGATACATTGTAGAAGAATTTTACATTGATAAATGTATCAAACACTAATATTTATCGTTACATTTCCTTTGAGGAAAAAAAAACACAAAAGACAAACAACTGAGCATTCCTGAACGTTTTGATGGGTTTTTTTTTGGGGGCTATTTCTTTTATTTGATACAAAACAAACAGTGAGTCGAATAAAGCGATAATCTTACAGCTTCCTAGGACGACCAAGGAATAATTAGCCCGGGGAGGAATGCCTCCTTGTGAATCCAGTAGCTGTGAGTCGGGCGCTGTGTAATATTTAGGCCTCTCTATTGTTGCTGTGGAAAGCTTTGCTGCTATTGTCCAGTGTCGGTCCAGTTCACGTTTGGTGGACTGTGGGAACGGATTAGAGTTTCATGCATTTTTTTTCTCTCTCCTTGCATAAACTCCTGATCAAAGGCATTCCTTGAATGACAAAACACTGTATACGGTGTCACATGGCCTGACCAGACTGCACCAGCACTAGTTTAAAAACACACGCTGCTATTGTTCCCCAAACCCTACATCTAACAATATAATTGCAACAGCCCTCGGAGATCACAAAAAAAAGGAATATATAACACCGAAGTGACCAAGCCGACTGCTGTTTTAGAAGAAAAAAAACTCCTTTAAAAAGCCCTATTAAATACTTATTTTTGTTTTACCTTTCAAGGTCGAAACTTTGCTCTTTTATTTATTTTTTTCCTTTCTACAAGTGGCACCTTGCCATGCTGCGAAAAGAACGTATATTACAGTGTATTGGGCTAAATCTGCTGTTTCTCCAAAAATCCTCATGCAGCCTCCCCTAAAGTCTGCTTTAATTCACGTCACATGACTACATACATGTTTAACAATATAGTTTATACATACATAGTTACACGAGAGAGAAGCTCTTGAAAGGCGCGCTCATCTCTTATAATTAGGTTAGTAAATGACTTAATAGAATTCCATGTATTAAAGCGAATGACATTTCACCTGGCATTTCAGTCTTTATCAAGGTGTATATACGTGTGTATATATATATCCACTTGGTGGCTTATCAGGGTGTGTGTGTGTGTGTAATATATATATATTTATATTTTCTGGTAGGTTATCAAGGTGTCTGTGTGTACAGTGGCGTCACTAGGCTAGGGTTGGTGTCACCCAGTGCGGTAAGTTATGGTGCCACCCCACCCCCCCCCCGAGTTTTACAGAATTTTTTAACTACTCTTACTCCTAAATCAGTACTTCCATATAACACTGAATGCTCATACACACAGCGCACATTACTGTGAGGTTTAATGCTGTGGGGAGCTCTCATATGCTCACACAAATTTTTGCCAACTGCCAGCAAGTACGGTGCCTGTTCGAAGGCAGTGAAAGCACACATGGATATATATTGCCCCCAGCAGCTCACCCATGGATATATATTGCCCCAGCTCACATATGGATATATTGCGCCAGACCAGCTCACACATGGATATATTGCCCCAGACCAGCTCACACATGGATATATTGCCCCAGACCAGCTCACACATGGATATTGCCCCAGCTCACATGGATATGCCCCATGAGCTCTCATGGATATGCCCCAGCTCCTCTCATGGATAATGCCCCCAGCTCACCTCCTGCCGCCGCGTGTTCTGCTCCCTCAGAGTCTGGCGGCATGGTGCTTGAGCGCTCGCCTGGAGGAGCCACGTAACCAGCTGCGATCTCGCGAGAACTCAGCTGGTGACGTGTTTCCCCCAGGCGAGCGTCGAAGCTCCATAGCTTCGGACGCTCGCAGGGAGCGAACAATGCGTCGCAGGGTGAGACACCCGCCCTTAGGGTGACGGTGTCACCCTAAGGGCGGGTGTCACCTGGTGCGGGCCGCACCCCACGTTGCGATGCCAGTGTGTGTATATATACACTATGTTGCCAAAAGTATTCGCTCACCCATCCAAATAATCAGAATCAGGTGTTCCAATCACTTCCATGGCCACAGATGTATAAAATCAAGCACCTAGGCATGCAGACTGTTTTTACAAACATTTGTGAAAGAATGGGTCGCTCTCAGGAGCTCAGTGAATTCCAGCATGGAACTGTGATAGGATGCCGCCTGTGCAACAAATCCAGTCGTGAAATGTCCTCGCTCCTAAATATTCCACAGTCACCTGTCAGCTGTATTATAAGAACGTGGAAGTGTTTGGGAACGACAGCAACTCACCCACGAAGTGGCAGGCCACGTAAACTGACGGAGCGGGGTCAGCGGATGCTGAGGCGCATAGTGCAAAGAGAAGAGGTCGCCAACTTTTTGCAGTCAATCGCTGCAGCCCTCCAAACTTCATGTGGCCTTCAGATTAGCTCAAGAACAGTACGCAGAGAGCTTCATGGAATGGGTTTCCATGGCCGAGCAGCTGCATTCAAGCCATACATCACCAAGTGCAATGCAAAGCATCGGATGCAGTGGTGTAAAGCACGCCGCCACTGGACTCTAGAGCAGTGGAGACAGGTTCTCTGGAGTGACGAATCGTGCTTCTCCATCTCGCAATCTGATGGACGAGTCTGGGTTTGGCGGTTGCCAGGAGAACGGTACTTGTCTGGCTGCATCGTGCCAAGTGTAAAGTTTGGTGGAGGGGGATTATGGTGTGGGGTTGTTTTTCAGGAGCTGGGCTTGGCCCCTTAGTTCCAGTGAAAGGAACTCTGAATGCTTCAGCATATCAAGACATTTTGGACAATTCCATGCTCCCAACTTTGTGGGAACAGATTGGAGCTGGCCCCTTCCTCTTCCAACATGTGCACAAAGCAAGGTCCATAAAGACTTGGATGACAGAGTCTGGTGTGGATGAACTTGACTGGCCTGCACAGAGTCCTGACCTCAACCCGATAGAACACCTTTGGGATGAATTAGAGCGGAGACTGAGAGCCAGGCCTTCTCCAACATCAGTGTGTGACCTCACAAATGCACTTCTGTAAGAATGGTCAAATATTCCCGTAAGAACAATCCTAAACCTTGTGGACAGCCTTCCCAGAAGAGTTGAAGCTGTTATAGCTGCAAAGGGTGGACCGACGTCATATTGAACCCTATGGATTAGGAATGGGATGTCACTTAAATTCATATGCGAGTCAAGGCAGGTGAGTGAATACTTTTGGCAATATATTGTGTGTGCATATATATATATATACACACACAGTATATATATTTTCTGGTAGGTTATCAAGGTGTGTGTGTGTGTGTGTGTGTGTGTGTGTGTGTGTGTGTGTGTGTGTATATATATGTATATATCAGTGGCGTAACTAGAAACCTGAGGGCCCCGGTGCAAGAATCCATGAAGGGCCCCCCCCCAACCCCCCAAAAAAGATCCATATTTTTACCTTTTTTTTTTCCTGCAATATAAAAAAGATAGTATTGCCCCCAGCTCACATGGACATATATATTGCCCCCAGACCACACATGGATATATTGCCCCAGCTCACACATGGATATTTTTGCCCCCAGCTCATGGATATACTGCCCCAACACATGGATACTGCCCCAGCACATGAATATACTGCCCCAGCACATGAAGATACTGCCCCAGCACATGGATATACTGCCCCAGCTCATGGATATACTGCCCCAGCTCATGGATATACTGCCCCAGCTCTGCCCCAGCTCATGGATATACTGGTACTGCCCCAGCTCTGCCCCAGCTCATGGATATACTGCCCCAGCTCATGGATATACTGCCCTAGCTCTGCCCCAGCTCATGGATATACTGCCCCAGCTCTGCCCCAGCTCATGGATATACTGCCAGTGCCCCAGCTCATGGATATACTGCCCCAGCTCTGCCCCAGCCAGTGGCGTAACTAGAAACCTGAGGGCCCGGTGCAAGAATCCATGAAGGGCCCCCCCAACCCCCCCCAAAAAAGATCCATATTTTTACCTTTTTTTTTTCCTGCAATATAAAAAAGATAGTATTGCCCCCAGCTCACCTGGACATATATATTGCCCCCAGACCACACATGGATATATTGCCCCAGCTCACACATGGATATTTTTGCCCCAGCTCATGGATATACTGCCCCAACACATGAATATACTGCCCCAGCACATGGATATACTGCCCCAGCTCATGGATATACTGCCCCAGCTCATGGATATACTGCCCCAGCTCATGGATATACTGCCCAAGCTCTGCCCCAGCTCATGGATATACTGCCCCAGCTCATGGATATACTGCCCCAGCTCTGCCCCAGCTCATGGATATACTGCCCCAGCTCATGGATATACTGCCCCAGCTCTGCCCCAGCTCATGGATATACTCACCTCCTCTGCTGCCGCCGTTGTTCCTCTGAGGTGAGCGGCCGCTGAAAGCATGCAGCCTGGCCGCTCACCGGAAACCACCTGACCAGCGCAGCCGAGTTCTCGCGAGATCTCGTGCGCTGGTCAGCTAGTTCCCATCCCACGCGAGCGGCCAAGCTGCAACCAGCGGGCCGCTCGCAGGGAGGGGAACAGCCACCGGCGCTGCTCCCAGATTCCGGCGCTTTTTGCCGGAATCTGGCGGCGGCGCTGGGCCCCCCTCCAGTGGCGGAATGCCAGGGCCCGGTCGCAACAGCGACCACTGCGACCCTGGTACTTCCGCCACTGGTATATATAGTTCATTGCTGCATTTGGGGGAATGTAGCACATGAGCTCTTTGAAGCAGTTCTCTGATTTGCTGGAATGTGTAAATGACCTCTGCAATAATAAACTTTATTAATTACAGTGTGGAGGCTTTTAATCCCATTTTTTGCCCTCTACCACAACCTAAATAAGTGTTGATTTGCCCAGGGGGTAAAGCATCAAACTGCAACTGGTCACAGCCTATCTCCTGCTGATGAGGGTCCAATAAACACGTAACAGCTGTCTTGGAGTGGCTGTGACCGGTTGCATAACCTGACCTTTACTTAAAAAAAAGCCAACTAATATGGCGCAACATTGATTGGAGGGTTGTGTGTTAAAACAGACCCAGGATGCAAAAAAATGAGAAGTTGCAAATGTCATTTGCATGTCTTATCCAGAGTTCTTTGCTGCATATGGGGAATGTAGCACATGAGCTCTGTGAAGCAGTTCTCTGAGTTGCTGCCATGTGTAAATGGCTTCTGCAATAATGAACTTTATTTTATATACTGTATATATACACCACTTGCCGGCTGAAATGTCTCAGACTCTAGAAAATGATTTAATAGAATTCCTTGTATTTCAATCTCACTAGAAGTCACTGAGTGCATCCTTCAACATTGCGTAATTATTTTTTTTTTGTGGTCTTTTAACTAATTTTGATTTTTTTTCTGGATGAGTTCTGTTTTTTTTGCTATCTCTATCAAACTATGAAATCAGGGTGTAAAAAGTTTATATATTCTATCAGCTATAATCCGGTTTTCTTTAATTCTTTAAATCTCTTAAATCTGTACCGGCTGGGTGGAGTAGAGGTAACGTCACCGCTCTGCATGGAGAGAGCCTGTGGAGTCATGGGTTCGATCCCAGCAATTACATACTCGCCACCCAGGACATACTTGAAAACGAGAGAAATCTCAATGTATCCTTTCTCAAATAAGGTTTTTTTTTTTTTTGGTATAATGTGTGGAGGAGGGTGGAATATTGCAAAGAGGAGAGCAGTAAACATGGGGGGGGGTTAAAGAGAAATTTGCCTTAGGGCTGGAGAGAGATGGAGAGCTTTGTTTATAAATGCACCATGGGTTGTGTGAAATGTGAGTGTGTTTGTGTATGTTGAGTTCAGAGGCCAGTAGGTGATTACGTGCATTTAGTTGTCAGGGTGTGTGTGTGTTTGCTTATAGACTATGTGTATGTGGGTTGGAAGTGATGGGATGGGTTTATGTGAAAGTATGGACTGTTGTGATGTCAGTAGCCATTGCAATGTCTGAGCAGGTATCAAAGTGTGTTTGTGTTTTTTTAGAACAGTGTCAGTATGTGTGTTTGCGTGTGTGTCAGTGGGTAGAGCTGGTGCAGTGTTGGGAAGGGGGTCGTGTGTCAATAGGCATCAGAGTGAGCGCAGGATGGTGTGTGAATGTGCCTTTGTATGTGTTGTGGGAAGATACGCAGCATGTTAGTGGTAGTCGGGAATAGGGTTGCCACCTTTTCTTCAAGCCAAACCCGAACATTCTAGTGTTGGGCTTGGGTGGGCATTTTTTTTGTAGCGTATACATTATGCGTATATTTACTTTATGCGTGTATATATAATGACACGTAGTATGCATGGCATGTCAGGCTGGTATTTAGGCACACTGGTATTGTGCATGGCAGACTGGTAAAATGGCTGGCACACTGGTATGCATGACAGACTGGTAATATGGCTGGCAGACTGGTAATATGGCTGGCACACTGGTACTAAGCATGGCAGACTGGTAAAATGGCTGGCACACTGGTAATATGGCTGGCAGACTGGTAATATGGCTGGCACACTGGTACTAAGCATGGCAGACTGGTAATATGGCTGACAGACTGGTAATATGGCTGACAGACTGGTAAAATGGCTGGCACACTGGTATGCATGCAGACTGGTAATATGGCTGGCAGACTGGTAATATGGCTGGCAGACTGGTAAAATGGCTGCACACTGGTATGCATGGCAGACTGGTAATATGGCTGACAGACTGGTAATATGGCTGACAGACTGGTAAAATGGCTGGCACACTGGTATGCATGGCAGACTGGTAATATGGCTGGCAGACTGGTAATATGGCTGACAGACTGGTAAAATGGCTGGCACACTGGTATGCATGGCAGACTGGTAATATGGCTGACAGACTGGTAATATGGCTGACAGACTGGTAAAATGGCTGGCACACTGGTATGCATGGCAGACTGGTAATATGGCTGGCAGACTGGTAATATGGCTGACAGACTGGTAAAATGGCTGGCACACTGGTATGCATGGCAGACTGGTAATATGGCTGACAGACTGGTAATATGGCTGGCACACTGGTAAAATGGCTGGCACACTGGTACTAAGCATGACAGACTGGTAATATGGCTGGCAGACTGGTATTGTGCATGGCAGACTGGTATTTACGCTGTAAACAGCTAGAGCCTCCCTTTACAAGCTCTATGCCTGTATATCAAGAGAGGAGCTGCTGCTGCTGGGATGGGCCACCACGGAGGGGACAGAGACACTGGGACACTGCACAGCCAGGTAGAAGAGGAGGGGGGGACTGGCCCACAGCTATACTCACCAGGTGGAGCTTCCTTCTCTCACCTCGCACACAGGCAGCACGAGTGATTAATGAAGGGGCAGCACAAACCTCTCCACTGTGCAGCTGCTAATAGCCGCTCGGTCCAGAGGATCGCGGCAAACATGTGGGAGGCAGACAGTCATGTGTCCGGGTGGCAGGGAATCTGAAACCCGTACACATAACTCGAAACCCGGACAGTACAGGTCAAAACCGTACGGGTGGGAACCCTAGTCGGAAAAGATCATTGTGTGTACTTGATGTGTCTGAAAGAGCAGGAGGAGGGAGTCAGTGTGTGTTTGTAAATGTCAACACAAATCCATTCTGGAAGCAAGTGGGTAAATGACACCATAAATTGCATCAAACTGAGCATGCCCGAAATAGCCACATATGGGACAGTTTTTATAAAAGCCCCAAGATCATGACTTGCTTAGTTGCTCTCAAAATGTTCTTCACGCAGGAGGAGGCATTCCAGAGTTGTAATAAATGAACAGGTATAACACAGCCTTATAACAAAGTTATTAATTATTAAGTTTCTGAGGCTTTTCATGAGCTGTAACCATAATCATCACAATTATGACAAATCACGGCTTGAACTATCTTGCTTTGCATGTAATGAGTCTCATATATTACTTTCACCTTTTAAGTTGCATTACTGAAATAAATTAACTTTTGCACAATATTCTAATTTTTGGAGTTTCACCTATATATAAAAAGGCATTTTTTTTGTTAAACTTCAATATGAAAGTGAAAATGCAATCCCAACCAAGGGTTAACATTTTATTTAGTCCTTTTATGCCAAACATTGAAAACTGCACCAAAAAGAAAGTGGAAAAAGGAATAAGTCGTCCAAAGTTTCCATTTGTATCCACAGGAGGGCACATGACACCTTGGAAACCTCACGTTTGCTCTTTGCATAATGCTGTGTGTAGTTCTATGGAGTTTACTTCTATTATAACAATCAGTGCGGAAGCCAGACTTTCTCTTTCAAGCAGATAATTTGTACCAATCCCAATGTTCACAGATCAGCAACCTTGCCCTGTCAGATGTTTAGGATATACATTTCCCATAATGCACTAACAACCTAATGAGTGGCTGAAGATCTTGTGCCATTCAGCACAAAGAACAGGCTCTTCAAGAAACAGGCTCCCTCCTCGGAGGGAGAGCTCAGAGGGCTGGTTCAGTCATCCACGTGCAAGGGCTTATTCCTGCCCAGGTCCTCATCTCCGGTTTCAGGGCTTGGAGACATTTGAGAACCAGCCTTATCCAATTGTATCAAAGTCTCCCTGCACTGAGCGCCACTGGATTGGCTGGAGCACCTAGCACCCCCTGTGGTCACATGACATGCTGATATATCCTGCAGAGATCAGCGTGGTCACATGACATGCTGATATATCCTGCAGAGATCAGAAAGAGACCAGAGCTGGATTCAGGGGTGCTTTTAAAAAGGAAACTAAAAGGGTTAAAACTGAAGTGGGAATTTGGAGTGAGCCAGGAGGTTTGAAAGTTTAACCCTTTTAGTGTCCTCTATAGTATCTCTTTAATGTATCCTTCCTGGTAAAATACTTTCAATATTAATTATTAATTTATAAAGGACACTCTATTTTATGGCATAAATAGGGGGTATAATTGAGCAGAAGCTGAGATATAGATTATCTATCTCTATCTTCTTGATGCATCATCCATACTAGGCATTTATTTATAAAGTATTTTACCAGGAAGGATACGTTGAGATTTCTCTTGTTTAAGTATGTCCTGGGTTAAACCAGGGTCCTTCATAAGACAGAGTGTGCAGGCTCCCCTGATATGCTCATCTAAACCAGTGGTTCCCAAAAAGCGGTCCTCATGTCCCCCCCGAACATGGCAGGTTTTAAAGGATTACCTTGGTGAAATGCAGACTGAATCCTGCAATCACTGAGCAGCAAATCAGATCCCCTGTGCTTCACACCTCCTGCAAACCTGGCCTGTTGGGGGTACTTGAGGACCGCGGTTGGGAACTACTGCTCTAAACTAAAGCAAGAATTACTTGGTTTTAAAGAACAATGAACAAACAAATCGCCTTTATTGTGGTTTTCAAAACAGAAATTCTGTATCGTTTCTTACTATGAAACGCTGGTACTGTTTGCAAGGACAGGGTGTGAGGGTGCCACTGCCCCCCTGGGTACAGCGCCGAGCGCACACGTCAAGGAATGCACCGGGTGCATGTTATGAATAGACGTATGGCACAACAGGAGATCCACCCAACGCCCTGGCTGTGACACAGGCTGATGCTGCATTTTTCGGGCCGCTCACTAACCTAAACAGCCTAGATAGGCCTTGAATGTGATGTAATGTCATGTTTATATTCATATTTATTGGATATCTGATGGGGAGGCAGCAGAATGTGGAGCGCCAGGGGCCGCGGCACGTCTTAAGATGCATCCTTGATCATAAAAAGGAGAACAGATTAAATTCATTATACAGCGCCAACATGCTCTGTAGTGCTGTACAACGGGTCAGGAAAAATACACGTTTGAATCTGATCTCCTTTCGGAAAAAAAAAAATACTCCCTGCGTAATGGGAGAAGGGAGGTTCTGAGCAATTATATAGCACCAGCATATTCTGCGGCGTTGTACAATGGATCAGATAGCGTTATATAATGAGCCATAATCTCCTAATATACTCTGACATACAGAACAATAGGAAAGAGGGCCCTGATCAAGTGAGCTTACAATCGAAGGAGGAGTGGGGTGAAACACAAGGTGATATGAGAAACAAAAGGAGGTGCGTGGGGGCTGTGTGGAAAGTAGATGGGGATGGGTGCAATAAAGGGAAGAATTACAGATAGCACTGGCTTAAAATGCTGCTTACAGGGTGCTATTGTGTAGGACAAGCTGTTTTTTGTCTTTTCCTGGACAAGCATCTGTTGCTTATTGTTTTCCTCCAGGTGTTTAATAGAATGGATGAAAACACTGATAATCCTCCAGACATTGCTTGCTGTAGGGACCTGTCGGCATCAAGCGTTGGTGTTTGCTCCACGCTGGGCCTAGAGATGCACCAGGAGGTACAGGCAGTGCCACAGCTCTCACTAGGCAACTGCCTTGGGTGCACTGCCACCTAGGGGCGCAGCCTGCCTCTACCTGGGCTCCATTATTGTGCCCGCCCCACTAGTGGCACAGAAGGTGGGCACCAGAGGCACAGAAGAAAAAAAAAAAAAAAGGGGTAAAAGAGTCACAGACCTATCCAGGGCCCGACCAGCGGAGGGATAAGATGGGTACCAAACGACCATGTGACCCCCCCCTTGCACAGTGTGTGTGCCGACCCCCCCAGCATTTCAACAGTTACTTTTTTTGGGGGGGCGCAAGTAGCTTGTCTTGCCTAGGGTGCAAAATAGACTGGCACCGGCCCTGAGTACAGGGCAGCAGACAGACCTGGCAGCAAAGTGTGCAGGCATGACTTGGACACGATCGAGGGGAAGGGCTAGACAGCCAATGACAGAAAGGCTACAATACCATTGGTTTATGGAATTCCAGTTCCAGGGAGGGGGAGGGGGGCCCACTAAAGATACTAACATTGAGCATCTGGCTGATAACGGGTTAACATTTTGTATATATACACTGCACAGTTATAAACAGAGTCTCAGACAACCAATAACAAGCAAGTTAGTTCTCACATCAAATCTGTTTGTATTCCGATTGGCTGCTGTTCTGTGTTGATTCTCCACCAAGAACGACAGACAACCCCTTCACTACAAAGTGGTTTCCATAAAACCTCTGGCAGAATCCTATGGTTTTGCAGAAAACCACTTTCAAAATACCCATAACCACCACAAAACCTACCCCTAGACTTTATGGGTGCCCTACGAGAGACACTCCTCCCCACAGACACTAAGTAGCCCACGTCTTTGCTTACGTGGAGGTGGGGCGCTCTCAGGCATTCCTGGAGGCAGGCGGAGTTCCATGCTGGGCAATGGCAATGTAGCAATACAAAAGAATTTTTGATTTCAATATAAATAGAAATAGACCCCCGTGGTCAAACAGTAAATATAGTAGCTCTGCTATCAATGGTGGCGATAATCCCCTGTGCACCTCAAGCAACAAATAAACAATAAGAAAAAAAAAACACCACCAGAAAGAGCATTGCGCAATTACAACTAAAAGTTTACACACTGTACATGACAGACGATGAGCTGTAATTGTTTGAAAAGCTTATGGGTCTGTTTTTCTATCAGGTAAACACGGAGCCCAGGCTATAATGTGCAGGTAGTAGCACATTCTGACCAGCAGAGGGAGCCCTCTAATGGACAAATAGGGCTGACCTACAGTAAACATATCCAGTAGAGCAGAGGGCGGCAACCGTGGCCTTCCAGATGTTTTGGAGCTACATCTCCCATGATGCTGTGCCACTCATTGACTTGCCAGAACCCACCAAAAAAAAGTAAACCAAAAAACAACAAAAAAAACCAAAAACTTGGTAGTGAAGGGTGGGGGGGTTGTTACAGGGTGGTTATTCGTCAGCAATCCCCAGATACATCTTCTGCCCTACACAATGCATGGCAACATTTCAGGACACACAAAGAACAACGTGGAAAGATCAGACACAGGACCAGAGAAAATACAGACGACATTTTCTTTTGTTTTCATACAGGATTTATTTTTAGACTTTAACTCATATAAGTTTTCATAAGACTCTTACTTGGAGAAATATGTGAAAACAGGTCTGGTGATGACAATGTGCGTTTCAGACCAACAATGCCGTAATGAGCAGAAACGAAAAAAAAAACCAACAAAGCCGAACAATTGTTTTCTAACAAGAACTGTAAAAAAAAAAAAAAAAAAAAACTGTTTGACATAAAACACACATTACTGTCGGAACGTGAACCAACGTTTCAGCCTTTGCTGCCTGGCAGTAGACGCTGTATCCGCGGATAAGGTTGCACACGCACGCTTGCACAGAGAGTGTTACGATACAACTGGGAACCACTGACGCGATTTATCACATTTAGTCCAGGAAAGAAAAAGGGTGCTGAACACATGGACAGAGGCGTTTTGAGGTAAACAGGTGAGAAAATGTTCCTGAAATTTGGGCAGGATGTGTGTCCAGTGCTCTTGGGACCCTCCACAATACAACAGAAGTCAACCTTTGACTTGCTTTTCTCTTTAGATTTTTTTATTTCTCCATTTTTTATTTTTTTTGTATTTTCCTTCTGAATTTGGATTTGGTTTAGCAGCATGCAGAATCCAGCTAACGTAAGACCAATCAGCTGGCTTGCCATCATATAAAACAAAAGCAGGAGATGTAGCACGGAGGAGGACCTCCTGCTTTCCTTGTGTGCAGTTCAGACCTGCTCCATGTTACAGCCACCATGAGAGAAAACAAAATAATCATCAGGAGCCTCCTAGTGTTTTTTCCTTTTTAAAAAGGACACCGACCACAGCAAAATAAGCAAGAAACATACCGATTTCCAAACACTATCGCTCTATCAGCACTACAGTTCGAACAAGTGGTATACATTGTATCGTCACAAAGAAAATAAAAATATACAACATTCCTTTTACATGTCAATCTTAGGTTTGGACAGAGGTGCAACCAGATCCAAGCTGTGGAGGGGAGAGAGATGGATGAGCAGAAAGAGGATTTTTGTGTGTTTGCCCATTATAAAACAGAAAAATATATTATAAAATAAATTAGATTTTATTTTAAATATAAATAAAGTATTTTGGTTTTCTTAGAGGACTTTGCCCACAGCAATCATGGTGACCCCCACATCATTCATTGGGGTGGTGGGACAGGGATACGAATGGATCGCAGTTAAACAGGAACTGGAGTGGCAATAAAGCAACGGTCAACTGGCTACAATGATGCTATAGCCCTGGCAGAAATACATTTAATGGGTATGGAGTACACCCGTGCCACAGAACTTACAATTTCTGATACTGGCAAATAAACCTTGGACACCCCAGCCAGCGTGTTTTGCTTTTGCGGACGTGGCGGGGGTCGAGGGTCAAAATGTAAAACCCGTGGTTGCTGGTTACACCTCAGCCATAAAACATGAAAGTCCCACGTTACACAACCTTCTCCGTAACAAAAACACAAGCTGATCATCTGGTAAAACATTTGCTGTTGTACGTTTTTTTTTTTGCACAAAAACATAAACGACAATCTCATTTCCGGGCCCCCCCCAACGCCAACAAGCTCCCTTTGACTCGCCTTAGGACGAAGAGACACTGAAGCACACGATACCTGGTCTACATGCGGTACGATTTAGACATGAGGTATTGTGAAAGATAGAAGGAACCTTGTGGTTTTTTTATAGTTTTTTTTGGAATAGAGCAGTAATCACATTAAGGTATAAATTGATCACGTACACAAAAAAACGACAAAAAAAAAAAAAACTAACTACGAAACTTGATGTCAATAAAATAATTTTCTATGAGAAAATTTTTCAAATTCTAGAAATGGCAGTATATGACATAATAAAAATAAAAAAAAAAAACACTACTCCACACAATAGCAGCAAAAACACAATGACAGGTAAAGAAAAAGCACTGGTAAATTTGTTTTTCTAAACTGTGCTGGGAACTTATCGATAGCAGCTTTAATGAAACCGGAGAAGAAACTCCAATTTGTTTTTTCTATTTTTTTTTTTTTTCTCCTTTAACATTTTACAATCAACACCTTAAGGGCAAGTTTTTGTCCCCCACACGAACATAGCTCATCATTAAATTCTCCAATAATGCCATCCTCCTTCCCTTCAAGACTACTCTCTACTATACTATAATAAAATTTAAAAAAAAAAAAAAAAAAAGAAAACCATGTGCAAATTTCCGATTTTTTTTTTCTTTTTAACGAGACAACAAAATTAAAATGTGGAGACAGATTTCTTTAGAATACGTTGAATATTTAGTTTGAAATATTCCAATTAAACGGGGGGGGGGGAATTGCAACTTTTATATTCTAAGGATAATCGGATTATACTGGCCTTTTGAGGGATCTTCTGCAATAAATATTTATTTTAGCCTTAGCTATAAATTATTATAGTTTAGTGTTTAAAAAAAAAAAAAAAAAAAAAACCCTTCCTCCTTTCAATATTAAACTTGCCATAAAGCCTTATAATAGACAATAAACTTAAACAGAACCTTGCCCTTTATGTGGAATACATAAAGCCACATACGGAACCGGCACCAATGTTTATTCTAAACGTTCACCGCTTCTATAAAAAAAGGAACCGGAAGCCGGCGATGGTGCGATAGCATAAAGAAAAAAAAAATAATAATCCTATTTTTTTTTTCCTAGCCAAAAAAAATATAAAATTAAAATATTCATACAAATAACAGAAAGCCCTCGTTTTGCATCTGTGGTTGCATACAAGCACCAAAAATATTTCCAAACCATTCCATTTAGTTGATTCCCACATACAACAGCATATTCATTATAGCTAATAGACCCAAAGTGCTTTGAAATGGAATGGTATTAGAATCTAGAACAATTCTAGACTGTGGATTTAACCCGACACGTACAGGCTTTCAAAACAGATTTTTGAGTGATACCAGCTCCTTATACGCAGGCAGCTGAGACAGCTCCTTATATGCAGGCAGCGGAGACAAAAAAAAATAAAAAATGAACGATTATAAAAATATATTATGTTCACTATGTCTGTCCTCTCTTTATAATAGAGTATAATAATATGGGCTTTCAGCTATACCACGAGGCAAATCCAAACTGGCACCTTTCCGAGCCTTATACACAGGCAATCCACAAAAAAAAAAAACGCAAGTGATTAACATATAGTAATGCACTATACTAAAAAAAGAGATACACTATGGTATTGTTTACAGCAGGGACGGCTCACCCTTAGCAACAGCTGCAGGAACCATTTTTAAAGGTGAAGAGGACATCAAGCTAAAAGATAAACATAGAAAGGAGGAGAATAATAAAGTGACTACATGCAATAGCAAGCAAGATACAGGCGCCTAAACTGCATGAAAAAAGGGACAGGTAGGTTTTTTTTTGTTTTTAAGAAAATAAAGGATATATATATTTATATATATTTCTATCTAAACCCCCTCTTCTACTTAAAAATGGCCGCATTGCATGTAATAAAAAAAGGAACTCACAACTAGTACCTCCCCTGGAGACAGCTCTCATGTGTTAATGCCTATTTTTACAACATAAAGACATGAACACGTTAACGTAAAACTAAGTGATTATTGTCTGATAAAATCCTCTTGTTCGTAGCACGAACCCACGAGGTTTATGCAAATACTATTTTTTCTTATGGGTTTTTTGTTTTTTTTTTAAACTTTTTTGTATGAAAGTTTTTGGGGTATTATTGGATTTTTTTTTTTTTGTGTGTGTGTTTTAAAGTCAAAAAGTAGGAACGGTTAGAAGAAGAAGATGAAAAAGGATCGACGTTCGCATCCCTGCTTTTTAAACAATGTCTGGAGGTCTGGCTGCTTATGGACGAGCCCGCCTGCACTTCAATCCCAGAATCCTTTTCGTGGGCTCCGTGGCGAAAAACAAGTCTGCGATGCACGCCCGTAGTATCAAATGTTTACATCCCGGACATCCGTTGGGGTGCAGGAAAGGTCAGCTCCGTCGACCACTGTCTTTGTGTCCGTGGACATACTGTGCGGCTGCTGTGCCTGACGCAAACTGGACTCCAGAAGGGCTTCTATCTGTTCTTGGCACGCTCGTAAACAGTCCTGGGTGAAAAGGAGACGAACGGTAAGTTACAACAGACACAAACATACACAGATATAACAGGTCTTCCACAAAAGAAACCCCGACTCGCAGTTCCCATGAACACACCTGATCAGCCCTGGCCGCCGGAGCAGGGATTTATGCAATGGTTTGTAAAACAAGAGGTACGGCAAATTCTAAAAAGTGACATGCAGTTTTTGGAAAGCTGGCTAGAAATAAAACATTTTTCCCCGTGACATGCGCACATTCTGCCGCTACGCCAGACTGCTGCGGTCAGAAGCAAAAAAAGTGCAGGAGGGGCAGGAGCAACAGGACGCTTAAGATTTGCTTTGATATCTTGTGCCAACAATGTTTCTGCTTCGCTGCCTAGATATTTTGCTGCCCACCGCGCTCCGTTTTAAGCCCTTTCTGGATTAATTACACAAATTCAAAACCCAACTATCCCTGGTTAATGGATCCTGCAGCAGGGACTTTTTATGCCAACCGCAGCGCGATGGATTACCCCGCTGGGAAATGAGTAACTTCTGGAACCTTGTATTAAAATCTGAAAGTATAAAAGGGGTTTTTATTCAAAGAGCAACAATGTTTGCTGGATTTGCAAACACCGACAAAAAATGGCTGCACTGGAAACGTGGATGAACGCCGGCGATTCCTATTACCTTACTGGATTGAACTTTTTCTTTGGTGGAGGTTTGGGGATTCGCCACCTTTGTGGAAATAAGCTGCTGTACTGGAAGACTGTTTTAGATGTACCCCTGTTCTATTTTATGCATTTTCCGAGTTGATGCCGGGACCAGAGCGCGCCAAAACCACAGATAATAAAGCGCAACGCGCAGGCACTTATCTTTGGTAGAAGTGCCAAAGAAAGGAATATGGCTGAGGAATGTGACTATTTAGGGAGGGGGGGGGGGGGCAGGAACACGTTTGTCTGTTTATTGAAAAAGTTTAGGTTTCTATGCTGCTGTTAGATAAATGCAAAATACTCGCCTCCAAGTCTTTATTAAAATTCTAACTTTCAGTCATAACTAGGAAACTCAATTATACCCCTGTTCTATTTTATGCATTTTCCCATCATGGTTATAGAGCTGCTGCTATTTATATATTTAACACTAGCAGGGTTAATTAAAGAAAGGTGAAACTAAGGAGAATGACTGGAGAAGTGAAAATTCTAGGTCAAAATAGCCAAACAAGAAAAATTCTCCCATTTATATCACTTTCCAAATCGGCTATTTGTTCTCTTCTGACAATTCTCCTGGTTTTCACCTTTTTCTGAATAACCCTATAGGTTATTTATGATGGTTTACTGTGGCTGCTGCTGTAAAACCCACTACCTTACTGGATTCCCACAAGGAAGCTTCACTTTGAAGCTTCTCCCGTCTCTGGGTTTTCCCCATCTTTAAAAACACTGGATTTGTCTCTGTTGCAACAATGGCGATTTTGCAACTTCAGCACTTTAAGACTTGCCTCCACAGAGCTGCTCATCGCAGTTATTTTTTAGCATAAGACAGAATTATATTCAAAGTTAAAAGGTCCTATCAACACGACTTTACGATTAAAGAAGAAAAATTCCCTGTTTGGGATGAGGGGGGGGGGGTGGGGGATAAGTTCTCAAGTTGACCATTTTAGAATTTTTAAAATGTCAGAATTCACTTTTTAGCTTTTTCCAAACCTTGTAAAAACCACACTTTACATATTACAGAGGAGATGTAATGAGCGAGAAATATAACCTTTGAATTATCTCTGCAATCATATCACTTTTTTTTTACTAACTATTTATAGGGTGCCACAAAAGGCCTGGAGAGGTGATTTACGGCAGGGGTTCAGCAACCTTGGCCCCTCCGGATGTTTTGGAACTACATTTCCCATTAGACTGTAGCAGCATAATGAGCAGCTGGGCATCACAGGAAATGTAGTTCCAAAACATAGGGAGGGCCAAAGTTGCTGACCCATGATTTATGGAGATATTTAAATCAAATCAGCTTTCTAAAAGTCCAGTTTGAATGACAGCTTTTAAAAGCATATGCATTTATTTTTTTTAAAAATTACATTATTATTCCCTGTATTTATGTAAAACAAGGATTTGTCCTCTACGTTTTCCCCCTGTACTTCATACTGGTGAGGTGCACTCCTCCTTACCCCCTGTCTGCAGACCTCACAGGGGTTTCTTAATGCTTTCTTTTAGTGGGCAGGGGCATTGTTTTAGAACAAAGCTGGAGATTGACCCCACATTCGCAGTGTTAGTTCACGGATCACCGACTTTCAGTCGTCCATGTAGGATCCTTTCCTGGCCCCCTTTCATCCCAGGAAAGGTTTATTGCTCGAGTTACTAAGGTGCATCTTCTACAAGGCCAGAGGGCACAGGGGAAATTCTGAGGAATGAATACTAGCTACTGTAAACTAAAATAGATCATTAAAGCCTACTTAACAAAGGTCCTTCACACAGTGCGGAACAATGCGGGCCTCGGAAGCCTCCAACGTGGGGTCAGCAAACAAAGACCTGGTGCCATCTCTAAAATCCTCACGTGGAGCAAGGTTTTTTTTTTTGTTTTTACCACCCTGTAGGACATGGAAAACTGGAGCAATGTTCAAATGATGTAGCTAATCATTCTTAGCCTTATGCTGTGGTGGCACAAACGTGTTGCACATTTTGCAAAGAGTAGCTGAGCAAGAGAACACACACACACACGGCTGGTCAAGAGAAAGATCCCTCTTTTCTATTGCTAAAAATACTGCAGGATCTGATATTAATGGTATTTTAGTAGAATTCTAATTATCTGCTAGATCAGTGATAGTGAACCTTGACACGCCAAAAGTTTTGGATGGTGCTACACCGATACCGGCATTTGCACGAGTACTTGGTACTCGTGCAAATGCCTCGATACCGGAAGCCACCGCTCGGCTGGGGCTGCTAGTGGAATGCTTTAAGATTTCTCTAGCATTCCACTCCAGCGAGATATAGATTGATTAGATATATCTAAATTTATACACAACCACAACTTAAATGCTTACTAATTTACCCTAGGGGTTAAGCATCAATAGCAACCAAACTCAACCCCACCCGGGGGGGGGGGGGGCAGGGATAAAAGGAGGAACGCAAGTATGTGGGGGGGGGGGATTAATCCCGTAGTCCACCTCACCTAAGACTTGCAGGGCTTAACCCAAAGATATGATACAAAAAACACATGGATCAAAGATCCACTAGGTAGATGAGGACCATCACCACAAGTATTAAAAAGGATAAATTTTATTGAACACATAATAACCATAAAAAAATGAAAGGAAAAAGAGTCGGACCTAGTGGTTCTTTGATCCATGAGTTTTGTATCGAAGATCCACTAGGTCCGAATCTTTTTAAATGAGCCCGAAACAGCTGTACAATTGTGATTGTGTATGGTTGCAGAAGCGGTTGACTTTCATTTGCATATCCTACCCAGAGTTCTTTGCTACATATGGGGAATGTAACACATGAGCTCTGTAAGCAGTTCTTGGAATTGCTGGGATGTGTAAATGTCCTCTGCAACAATAACCTTTATTATTTGCAGTGAGGAGGCTTTTAATCTCATTTTTCTGTACACACACACACACACACTCTGGTGTCTGTGCGTGTGGTCACGGTGTGTGCAGGGCTTAAATGGGGTGTCTGGCCATACGTTTCAAAATTAACATAAGCCGGACATGCTTTCAGCAAAAAATCCTAACTTATTGAAAAGCGGTCACATGACATTGGTACTCGATATCGGGGAGCACCTGAAAAAAATAAAATAAAAAAAATAATCGGTACTTGTACTCGGACTTAAAATATTGGTATCGGTGCATCGCTAGGAACTACATGTTCCATGATCCCTAGCCGGCCTTAAAGCTGTTGGAGTATCACTGGTTATGTAATTTCAAAACAAGGTTCCCCATCACTTATCTAGGTCATGGGACAACCTTGACCCCACATATCCATGATGTCTTGTCAACCCAAGAGTGAGCATCATCTGTGGAGCCGGGGTTATTCAGAGGATCCCCGATTCATTTTCACTGTATTGTCTTTTTATCTGCATCTTTACCCCTCCCTTTTTTGCAGATGTGCCTCTCACTTGTTAAGAGACCAAAAGTAATGGGACAATTGGCTTCTCAGCTGTTCCATGGCCAGGTGTGTGATATTTCCTCATTACCCCAATTACAACGTGCAGATAAAAGGCCCAGAGTTAATTTCAAGTGTGCTATTTGCATTTGGAATCTGTTGCTGTCAATTCTCAAGATGAGATCCAAAGAGCTGTCACTATCAGTGAAGCAAGCCATCATTAGGCTCAAGAAACAAAACAAACCCATCAGAGAGATAGCAAGAACATTAGGCGTGGCCAAAACAACTGTTTGGAACATTCTCAAAAAGAAGGAACGCACCGGTGAGCTCAGCAACACCAAAAGACCCGGGAGACCACGGAAAACAACTGTGGTGGATGACCGAAGAATTCTTTCCCTGGTGAAGAAAACACCCTTCACAACAGTTGGCCAGATCAAGAACACTCTCCAGGAGGTAGGTGTATGTGTGTCAAAGTCAACAATCAAGAGAAGACTTCACCAGAGTGAATACAGAGGGTTCACCACAAGATGTAAACCATTGGTGAGCCTCAAAAACAGGAAGGCCAGATTAGAGTTTGCCAAACAACACCTAACAAAGCCTTCACAGTTCTGGAACAAGATCCTATGGACAGATGAGACCAAGATCAACTTCTACCAGAGTGATGGGAAGAGAAGAGTATGGAGAAGGAAAGGAACTGCTCATGATCCTAAGCATACCACCTCATCAGTGAAGCATGGTGGTGGTAGTGTCATGGCGTGGGCATGTATGGCTGCCAATGGAACTGGTTCTTTTGTATTTATTGATGATGTGACGCTGACAAAAGCAGCAGGATGAATTCTGAAGTGTTTCAGGCAATATTATCTGCTCACATTCAGCCAAATGCTGCAGAACTCATTGGACGGTGCTTCACAGAGCAGATGGACAATGACCCAAAGCATACTGCAAAAGCAACCAAAGAGTTTTTGAAGGGACAGAAGTGGAATGTTATGCAATGGCCAAGTCAATCACCTGACCTGAATCCCATTGAGCATGCATTTCACTTGCTGAAGACAAAACTGAAGGGAAAATGCCCCAAGAACAAGCAGGAACTGAAGACAGTTGCAGTAGAGGCCTGGCAGTGCATCACCAGGGATGAAACCCAGCGTCTGGTGACGTCTATGCGTTCCAGACTTCAGGCTGTGACTGACTGCAAAGGATTTGCAACCAAGTATTAAGAAGGGAAAGTTTGATTTATGATTATTATTCTGTCCCATTACCTTTGGTCCCTTAACAAGTGGGAGGCACATCTGCAAACTGCTGTCAGTCCTACACCGTTCACCTGAGTTGGATGTACATACCCTCAAATTAAAGCTGACAGTCTGCAATTAAAACACATTGTGTTTGTTTCATTCCAACTCCATTGTGGTGGTGTATGGAGCCAAAGATGTTAGAATTGTGTCGCTGTCCCAATATTTCTGGACCTGACTGTAATACCATGTGTGCTGCGTCACAACCCGGGACCGTGTTAAATCACGGCTGCATTTGTTGGACCCGTGCTGCGTTACGTGGTCCTCCTTTGTTTAATTGTGTGTTTCTGTTGAATAAACTGAATAAACTCACGTATCGCTGGTGTTTGTCAAAGTTGCAACTCGGAAAAACGCTGGCGTTTCATAAGAATCGGATACAAAACAGCTGCAGGAGAAGCTTCTGCCTCTATTTGGCTACATCAATAACAATAAAATAAAAAATAAAAAAACAACAACTTACCGGGTCGCATTTGATGACCTGTGATAGGAAGTGAGTGAGGCATTGAGAAGAGAGGACACTGTTTGTGTTGCCCAAATTCAGACCCTGTACTGCGGCCACCACGCTGCCTGCCGCGACCATGGAAGGAGGGTGTGATATAAAGTTTACATCTGAAAAAAAACAAAAAACCAACAGGTTAGGATGAACATATGCACAGTCTACTTTTATCAAAACGCTGCAGAGTACTGTCATTACATACAGTCTATCTACTTCACAACCAATATCCTTTGATTTAAGGTCTTTCTTTTGCAGGCCAAGACTACATTGGCAAAAAGTCAGGGTTGGGATCACAGGCCACCACCACCAGCTCATCTTGCTCATTAGCATCTCTTACAAACACGGGAAGCAGACGTTTTGGGTTACGACCATGGAGGAATTGGCCCGGGATCTTTCTCCCCCTTGTGCCTGTGCCGCGAAAGTCATTAAACTTTTATGCCACCGTTTATTCGCTGCCCGTGCACCGAAGAATCTGGCTTGTGAGGCTTATTCAGTGTGACCTGGTAACGCACTCTTTTTTTGCTCCTGGGCGCTATTCAGATGCCGTGCGGGAAAACAAAGAGGGTCTCAATGGTCTCAGCCTGTTCCAAAAGGGACAGCAAGCAGCGGGTAATAAAGATCTAAACTCTGACAAACAGGCATCCTCTATGCTAGCCAAAAATCACACCTTGGAAATCCTTTGTAAGGAATCTGGCCCGCTAGTCCCTGGCTCACATCCATCCCTACGAACAACAGAGGCTGGATGTAATGTGCCTGGGGGAGGGGGGACCCCCCCCCCAGCTCGAGTGTATGTACGGGGCCCCAGCACATTCAGCAATCTGACATGGCATAATACCACCAGGGCGCTGGGACCCTGTCCAAGTTTCAGTGCTGTAGGTCTCAGAGTTGAGCCACGTGCTTCCCGGAGAGGAAAAGGTACCCGTCTACGGTCAATTCCCACACAACGGCGAATTATCCTCATTTTAAGAAGCCATTCGTCGCTCTAAGCTGCTTAAAAAAAAAAAAACTATTTTTCACTGGGCCAATCGGAAAGATCTGCGTCACGTATACGGATACATTGCGACCCTGCCTTTTAGATGGAGCAACAGTGATCGGTCACAGCAGGTAACAGTGACAGCACTATGAAAATGAATTAAAAGAAAAAAAAAAGAAAAAAAAACCTTGCTATGACAGACCTAAAAATACCAAATAATTGCACTAAACTATGTCACGCTCTTCAGGAATTCTAGAAATATGCAAAATGTTAAGCATTTTTGCTCAACGGAATGACACGACTGAAATGTGCCTCGGGGAGGCATTTAAATTTAGAAGCTACTTGTCTCATTTTCTGGCATGAAAAAAAAAGCTGAAACCCGACAATAGCTATTTCAAGGCGGTTAAACTCACTCCCCCACCCAGAATTTGAGGCCTACAAATCCCAGAATTCCTTCAATGCAACAGATGGCCAGGGAATCATTGGAGTTGTAGTTCAGAAACCTCCGGGGGGGGGGGGGGCCCAGTTTTATAGCCCTAAGCTAAATGGTCTTATAAGCGCTTGCTCGTTGGTGAACAAGCCGTGGGCATCTACGAGGCTGCCATTGGCAAACACCAAGAACCCTACTATTCCAACCTTGGTGTAAACTTAACCAGAGTTGCAGTAAACGTAGCACCGCCATAGACCAGGGCCGTCAAACTCCAGCACTGCAGATGTTCCTGAACTACAACTCCCATGATTCCCTGGGCATCTATTGCACTGAAGGAGTGCTGGGTATTGTTTGCATTAACACCAGAGAGAAAGGAGCAAGAGTTTGACAGTCCTGTAGACTTTATTGGCTCTGGCCAAGCTTAGACCAGTGTTTGAATACAGCCCTGGACTGGCAAAAGACATTGGGGATAACCGCTAAAAACGGAGCGGCCGGCTCCAAGTCATGGACAGGTCACACGGCTTTTCTACAGGACACTCGAGAACAAATTTCCCTGTGGACGGAAGAAGAAATGTGGAGATATCAGCTTTTCCAGTATAAAGCCTGGTCTTCCACCAGGTCTTATAAAAGAATGGAAAAGGGGATAAGAAAGTGTCCCAACCTGACTCCCCGGTGATGTAACTCTGACCCCTTTGAGGACCTGCAACCCCACGTTTTGATGATATTCATGTTTTTTCACTATGTGAAACGTATCGCGTATCATTCATTGTGTTTGCAACTAATGGCAATGTAACCCAAAAGTTTGCAATAAGACTTGCGTTACACAAAAAGAAAAAAAAAAAAGGGGTGTCATCGCCCTAGCTCACCTCTTTAAGATAAAAAGGGGTGGAAAAGGTAATCTTTACAGAAACTGCTTTTAATTAAAATCGATCTAACTTGTATATACATAACGCATCAATAAGCTCCGAAATGATGCAATCTTGGCAATCCACGTGGCCATAAGCGGCTCTTTGATTAGGCATGTTAGGCATTCGCCTAGGGCCTCGCTCATACAGGGGCCCGGCATAATTGAATGTAAGAGGCGTGCAGGTTTGCAAATGACATTTGCGTGCGTACAGATATTCCACTCCTATATTCACAGACTCTGCTGTAAGCAGGGAGCCTTCATTTAATTCACAGGCATCGGGTTAAATTATGCATTTTTTCCTTAGGCAAGGCTCAAAACACAAGGGACCCCCACCGGGTTACGCCCAAGGCTTCAGCTCAATCAGCTAAAATGAATAGATGGGAGAAATAGCAGAAAATAACCAGATAATCTGGGAGTGCACCATATTTATTGTGTGTTTGGTGATTTGGGGGCGACCCAAAGCAACATAAAAAAAAGTTGTAAACCCCAATTACAAAAAGTGGAAAAAAGTCTGCAAGTACTCAAATAATATCTGAATGATTAACATTTGGGGGTTTACAAAGAATGCAGAAAAAGGTGCAGTCAGCAAGTGATACACCATAAGGAGACCAGCCCAACAGGTTTACCGGACAGCCAAAATTCTTTGTTTCATAGATGGATAGATCAATTTATTTTTTTTAAATCATACCCCCCCCGCCCACACACACATAATATAATAGGAAAATAGATGTTAAAGCTGTTCTAATCCTGCATTTTATTATTCTGATTCACATCAAATAAAATATTTGTAACTCCATATTTCCCCATTTATTTTCATCCTCTAGACCAGTGGTCCCCAACCCTGGTCCTCAGGGCCCACTAACAGGCCAGATTTTGCAGATCACCATGGGGAAAAGCAGACTGAATCCTGCAATCACTGAGCAGCAAATCATAACACCTGTGCTGTGCTTCAGATATCTGGCAAACCTGGCCTGTTAGTGGGCCCTGAGGACCAGGGTTGGGGACCACTGCTCTAGACCAGTGTTTCTCAAACCTGTCCTCAGGACCCTCTAACTGGCCAGGTTTGCAGGATGTGTGAAGCACAGGTGATTTGATTTGCTGCTCAGTGATTGCAGGTTTCAGTTTGCATTTCCCCAAGGTGATCCTTAAAACCTGACCTGTTAGGGAGTCCTGAGGACTGGAGTTCAGAAACACTGCTCTAGACCAGTGTTTCCCAAACCTGTACTCGGGACACTCAACTAGACCAGGTTTTAAGGATCCCCTTGGGAAAATGCAGACTGAAACCTGCAATCAATCACCTTCAGATATCCTGCAAACCTGGCCAGTCAGCAGCTCCTGAGGACCAGGGGTGGGAAACACTGCTCTAGGACTATTTTAAAAAGGATTTAGAGGATTACCCCCCTCCCCTGACACACTTATTGCCTGCACCCCGTTCCATCGGTCTTCTGCAACTGCCCGTGAGCGCGCCAGACTAAGGGCAGCTTTATTTTTTGTGCGTGTTTTATGCTTGGCGAGGAATTATCTGTGGCAGAGGCCACTAATTTCAGCATATTAATCAAGGGGGCCCATGCTCTGTAATTGGATGCCCGCGAGTGAAGAGTGTGTCGCTATTGTCGGACTCCATCGCCTCATCTTGTGCTATTGAATGCTCTGGAACAAGAGAGGAGCGGCGAGAAGAACTGAATCTGACACGGACACAAAAGACGGGGGGGGGGGGGGGTCTACCCACAACCCAGGCAGCCTGAGACCTCATCCTGAAAGAACAAAACAACTTTAAAGGTTGCAAAAGAGAAAGGAAAAAAACTGGAGGAGATGGTGAAACAATAGGTTGCCACCATGAAGGGAGGCAGAGCAGCCTCCTGGCTGTGCACTGCTAAAGAGGGGGGCAAGGAAAATATAAGCCCCAGCCAGACACGATTACTCCCCCCTTTAAAAAAAAAGAAGAAGCCGGTCAGTCAGTCTAAGAGCTGGGGGAGCAATGAATGAAAAGCTCTTCATTCAACCAAAAATGGAACGCGAGTCCATCAATCAGCGGCGGAACAGGCAGCGACCGGCCACATAATTCAGCGTGAAGGTATACGCGCGGCTTTGTGTAACGCGACGGAATGAGATCTCTGGTTTAAAGCGTCAAGTGAAGCTTTATTAAATCGGAGAGGTTAAATTTATTTAAAATAAATTATGAAATGTAGTGGCAAACGCCCAGAACCAACCATCAACCTCAAAATACACTCAAACAAGTTCAAAGTTGATTTTCGGAGTATCTTTAAATGGATATACTAATAGTAAGCCCCAATAGGTGTGTCCTGGTGAGAGCAGCTTATGGCCTTCGTAATATTGGAGAGGAAAATATATATTAGAATACCAAGCTTAACACATGGATATCCAAAAAACCCCTGGGGCCTTCAGCCAATGACGTCACGTAATGAACTGAAGTAAATGGATAGGATATGACATCATGGAAATACCCAACTTGCAAGACACCTACTGGCGTTGTGCTGCCGGCCTACCGCGTGAGCGTTTAGTAATGCCTGCCACCGCCGTCCCAAATTCAGAGAACTCAACCTCTGGGCAGTATTACAAAGCTGGTGCTAACTTAACCAGAGCTGTTGTAAACTTAGCAACTCCATAGGCTATAATGGTTCAACAGAGCCATTATAGCCTATGGAGTTGCTAAGTTTACAACAGCTCTGGTTAAATTAGCACCAGGTTTGTATGTGCAAAGCCTTTAGAAGGTTATGGAGATGGATACACAAACACACAAAGGACGAGGGCTCTGGAATTGGTATATTGTGCCTATTGATCTCAAAAGCACTGTTATGAAATATGCATGTTCTGGCTGAGTGCTGCCATTTGGAGATATATACAGTATATAATATATATATCCATCCATGGTTATTATAACTTGACTGCTGGTCAGGCATTATCATACCTGGACATGCACTGATGACCTGATATGCTGTAATGACAGAGATTATAGTCCGAATATAAAATCTCACAAAGAAACTGAGCATGTATTATCTATGCCAGGGATGTCCAAACTCCAGCCCCCTAGATGTCCCTGAACTACAACTCCCATGATTCTCCATCTAATGCAGTCAGATTTCTGCGCGTTGTAGTTCAGGAACATCTGGGGGGGGGGGCGGAGTTTGGACATCCCTGAGCTATGCCTATGTCTAAGGCACTGCCTACGAAACATGCAGCTTACCCAGCGGGTTTCATTGTACAGAGATCTGCAGTAAAGCAGTTCTCCTCGCTTATATATAATGTCCTTGACAGGAGGTGGAACAGGCGATTAAAGCAATGACACAGAATGCATCTCAGCCTTCAAATAACAGTGACACAGATCAAAGTACTGGAATCTTAACAATCCTGCAAACCTTTGAACGGCTCATGACTGCAGTATGTTCACTGGTCAGAGTGGAGCATAACAGGTCAGGCAGCCAAGGTGAGGCGTGCGCTCTTTAAAGTGCTGGGGGGGGGGTTTAAATTTGGCAGCAAGAATTAACAACATGCACATAGCAGAAATTGGCACTCCATTGGGCTCATCAGCTGTGCACGATTAGGTGAGAATACCAAAAACATGTTTTTTGACATTCCCGAGGGGTGGGGGGGTCACTGGGTGACTTTCTTGCCCCGGGGACAGAAAGCAAATATCAAAGTGACGGAAATATTTTTCCTCATACCACGATATGATCTCTAGTTGTCAGAAGGGATTAGAAAGCATGAAAAGTCCACATACATTTCATTTAAATAAAAAAACATTATTTCAACCACTAGGGGGAAGTGTAGCAACATGGGATTAATCTGCAGGATTGAGCAGCTGCTGCAATGTGCTGGGTGTTCTAGCGCCGCAGGAGGAGAAATGGCCATGTAGGAGATAAATACCCTGTGCTAGCTACAATGGGGGGGGGGGGGGGGTCGAGTGGGAATGCCTGGGAAAGCAGTCCCAATATTTTTGCAGGGGAAACCAAAGTACCCATTTGACCCACACCTTGATGCTTTTATTTAGATCAGGGATCTCAAACTCAGCCCATCCAGATGTCTATTGCATACAAATCCCAGTATCCTTTAAATGCAATGAATGGCCAGAGAATCATGGGAGGTGTAGTTCAGAAACAGCTGGGGGGGGGCAGATTTTGAGATCCGATTTAGATGTTCAACGGTATATTTTTTCTTTTTACTATCAAGTGACAATAAAATGCGATGTTTGAATCGTTAACGTTGTCGCCGAGTTGCAGAGCATCATATATAGTTAGGTTTTGCACGGCCAGGCTCCAAGCACCAGAGTGCATGTTGCTGTAAGAAGAGGACATGTGCATAGATCAGAGATATAAACACAAATAGAAGGTCTGGGCGTCAGGGAATCCGTATGATTCATATACATGTATTACGGTCAAAATAGAGTGGGGGGTACTGGGTTAAATGTGAGATGACATAATTAATTGGGGACAGACGTATTGGCGAGTTCCCACACTTGAGGCCCTATTCCAAGGTTGGTATAAACTTAACCAGTGCTTTTGTAAACGTAACAACTCCATAGAATATTATGGCTCTGGTTAAGTGAACACCAACTATGGAACAGGGCCCTTTTTAAGACTTAACCTCAGGACAAAGTATGAGTTGAGCACATGCCCTTAAAACAAATGCAATGATGTCATCACCCTATAAACGCCATTTATACAGACTTCCCAAATTGTTTCTCGAAAAATAAAAAAAAGCACCACGTGTACAACAGAATGCTGATTACTGGCTCGAAACCAATCAGGAAACTGGTTTTCAAGATGCAACCTGAAAACCGTTGGAAACAATGTATAAATTATTACTTCCAGGATGGCAGCCTCCCTGTCCGCTCTGCTATGGCTGACTGTTCCGACACCAAAAAAAAAAAAGATGATTGAAATTCCAAACTCTGCCCCCCCCCCCAGCGTACAAAAAAACCTCAATTAAACCATTAATTCAATGTGTGAGATTTGAGGCTTTTTAGTGTAAAGCCATACGAATGTAGAGGCAGAGAGTTTCCCCCGATCGCACCCCTGAAGAGTGTAACAGAGGATAAGCTGGAGGCCAGGGAAGATGTCAGCAGCGGACGTCAGTAGGGGGTGTCAGTTTCACCGACACTAGCAGACGTGTGTGCCTGTGCGCGGCGCGCGAAGTGCCCAGCATTAGCACACAATGGTACGCATGGCCGGGCCAACAACTCTGAATGGATGGGGGTGTGCTGTACACAAATCCTGTTTATCTACGACCCAGCGTAATTGTTTGCTGCTGCCCAGGCAAAGAAAAAAAAGGCACAGATCTGATGCCAATTACAAATGCATTAAAACGAGACCTAAACAATGAAGAGTGGAAAAAAGAAGCAGCATCTCTGCACAAGTATTAAAATTATATACAGAATTTTTTTGATTTATGTTACAAAGTGTGCTGCAGCAGCGGAATAAGTCATTTTTTATTATGATAAAATGTTTGATTTTTTTTTTTTTTTAAATAAAAGAGCATTCACTCTTGGAATATTTTTAAAAACTTACCTTTTTTCAATAAATTTTACACCATGTTCAATAATCCACATTGTAACATGAGGTGTTTATGTGCACTGGGTTACTCTGCATTTACAGTAAGGGTGGCATGAGCATCATGGCTACAGGGGCATTTCCAGAACATTCCTTTATAAACACCCGTACCTGTAGCGCAGAGAGCCACAAAAGTCTGGGCGTGTTTACGGATGATCTGCTTGGTGTCCTCGCTCAGTGACATTTTGTTAAGAAAATGTTCAATAAAACCATGAGGCGTGACGGAAGCCATGTCCCACTTCAACTTGTTCAGAATCAGCAGCTCCATTAACTAGAGGAGAGAGAAGGGGGGGGGGGGGGGGGGGAAGAGAGAAGGAAGAGACATAAACAGGAATCCTTGAGAACGAGCGGTGAGATCTGTAAACATACACGCAAGTCTGACAGTACTGGTACGCGTCTGTAACGTGAAATGTCATGCGTGCTTGTAATGATACATGCGTGTGAACTGACCAAAGCTACACAACTCCAAAGAAGGGGGGGGGGGGGGACTGCATGATGGTTAAAGTAATATATGTGGGGACTCCATATATAAAATCATTTATACTAGATATATATATTTATATTAAATAATAATATTATAAAACAACAGGCACATTATAAAACATCTGCCGTATGTGATATCCTGCACCTTCCCACGTAAAACTACAAGTGGTGGGACGCTTAGCATTCGGCAAGTCAACAATGTTGCTGCCTCCTTTCGGCCCATCTTATATTGCAGGGCTCTTGGATACAGGAAGGCTCCAGAGATAAGAGGCTCTTATTCCAGCCTTGGTGTAAACACACCAACTCCATGTAACATAATGACTTTATTTCCTACATATTTATTTTTCTGTTAATCTGTAGATTTGTTTTGGGTTAGTATCTTGCATTTTACTACTTTGTATTTCTGTAACAACTTAATGTTCTTGAACCCAGGACATACTCGAAAACGAGAGAAATCTCAATGTATCCTTCCTGGTAAAATACTTTATAAATAAATTTAAACGGCTCCGGTAAGTTTACACCAGGGTTAGGAAAGGGCACAGGAATTGCAATCAAAGCTGGGACACGATACAAAAAAAAAAAAAATATATAAAAAGATCGCAAGCTTCCATATAAAACCTGTTAATAATCAGAGTTATGGCAATAATTAAATACCTGCACTTTTAACAGGAGGAAAGTCCAAACAACACACATATACAGTGGGTTTTCCCCACCCCCTCCCCTCAAAAGGACCCGCAGATAGCAGCATGGTTTGCTCTCACAGCCTGTCTAGAAATCTGGATCTTTGATGCATTTTACTTTACGACAAACGGCTTTTTCTAAAGGGGAATGAAAGGTTCTGCCCTGGTCTCACAAACCTTTCCCACATAAATTTCTAAAAAAAGTAATTTACCAGGAAGGATACATAACGAAAATGATGAATCTCCCCGGCTATCTTCCAGAGGCTGCTGCACGTGACGTATGGCTCTAGTGCCTCTCCCCATTCACCGAAAACACATGAATCCTCCAGAGAAGAACCACAACCTAATTTTTATTGCTTGCAGGGGTTGCTTGGGCCCTGAACCCAGTACTCTTTTTTTTTTTTTTTAGTTGAATACAAAGTCTAAAGTGGAAAATGGAGAAAAAAAAAAAAAAAAAACCTGCAACAGACCGACTCAACCAATCTAGGTATTACAGTTTACATTAATCTGTGCCAGAATCAGGAAAAGTAACATCCCTGCGCACACACAGTTATGCCATGTGGGGGCGCCAGACTCCGCGCAGAGTCAGTCAGTGCAGCATGTGGCGCAAGCATGGCATCTTACATTGTCTGGGAACTAATAGCAAATTTTATTATCCTGTTTCACTTTTCCTACTTTCTCTTTCTATATATGAGGCACCTACACTGACCGAGGGTGGGCATTTAGCTTTACACACAACTAAAATACTTAAATTCTGAGGGAAAAAAAAAGGATTGGTGTTCACATGCTGAAATATATTTAAGGCTGTATAAAAATCATAAACATAACAGATAATGGATTGTATAACCCTTGTGTGCATGCGCCAGAATAACATATCTGCAAACAGAGCAGGACTAGATACAATGTACCTCCGGCCACAGACAGAAGGTAGCCAACACTGAAGAATTAAAAAAAAAAAAAAAAAAAAAGAAACATCAAAAGTCAACTCTCTCCCCCCCCCCCCCCAAAAAATGCTGTGTAAACAGATGTGCAGCTCTCTGGACTCCTAATCTCTCAAATCATAATAAAATAAAAAAGTTATATATGTATATATATATATATATCGGGAAATTACCCGCAACTCCTCCGGGTGGATGGAATTATCGGTATAAATACAAAGTTTCTCTGCAGTCAGGGGAATGGTCTCCTTCATTTTTGATGCCAGGAACATGCACGTTGCCCCAAGCAGTTGCAATCTGCTCTTGTTCAGGCTCTCCACAGACAGGAATCTGTCCAGGTAGTTCATTGCCAGTGGGAAAACCTCCTCTTCGCACTTCTGTTCCTCACAAACCTTGGCAAACACAGGGTGGAAAAAAATATGTATGTATGTTAGTAAGAAGTCACGATAAGAACAGCAGCAGCTCAGTCATAAAATATTTTGGGGGCTGTACATTAAAATCTGGAATATTTTTGAAGGGGGGGGGGTTGTAATTTAACAACAGCATAATCAAACTGGAAGGAATTAAACAAAACAAAAAAACACGGGAAATTTCATTTCTTTGGACCCAATTTTATTTGAGGGGAATTTTTTAATTTTTTTATACCCGTGCATGTCGGTGAAATTTGACCCAAATTAAATCAGGCCCTTTCATTTGCCTGGTTATTTGAAAAGGATTCTTCACTGAATTTAGCAAGTTCAGGCCAAAATAGGGAGATATAAATATAAAATTTTGCAATATTTTTTGCAGCACACCCATTCTGTCCAAACAGAATCCCCAACTCCCAGTTTAGTGGATAGCCCCCAGAGTACAAACTGGGGAGACACAGACATACACAATTGTACAGCGCTATGGAATTTATTAGCGCTTTATAAATACTTGTGCGATTAATAGTTACAGTTACAACACTACAACGAAACGGGCCCACTTTGTGATCTTACAGCCTGCAGACAAATACACATTCAGGCTGTGCATTCCCAGCTGCTCTGCAAGGGTTAAATTATTACTTTTAGGGTATTTTTTTATTATTATTTATATTCAGAGCATGCTTTTAACCCTTGCACCACGTGAGTGGAAGCTGGTCGCTGGGAGGTCCTGCTATCTGGATGGAATGAATGGGGAGGGGGGATTGGAGGGTATGGGGGTAATTTGTGGCCCCAGGGGTGTCCCCAGGTGTTTTAGGGCAATTCAATGCCAGAAATGACAAACATGGCGCAGCCTGGTTCTGTCTACGTGTCCATGCCTTTTACCAGGGGCCAAAGTGACCAGGAGAAGGGCACTGAGGTGACCTGCTGGGAGAGGATGAGGGTTTGAGCTCCCCCAACCAAAAGATATGGCTCACTGAGGTATTGATATCCTACCTCCCTGACTGAGGTCTGAGACCTCCCATATGCACATGGTTGAGGGCACAATGGATGAAGCCATTGCCTAAGTTATACCTTGCCCACTAAGTCATCACCTCCTTTTTATACATGTGTGGTGGGGACTACAGAATTAAGTACCCCAAGCCACATGGTGTCGGAGATCAGTGCCAAGCACCCCTGTACGGTGACCAGGGCGCCCCACACCGTCAAACCAAGACACAGAAACACAGAAGGCGCTTTGAGACTCTCCATGAGGGTGGGCATGGTGCTACAGACCTCCTGGGAAGCTGAGTGAAGGGATCACTCCGAAACTATATACAGAGGCTTTGTTCACTATGGGATAAGAGGATCCCCCCCCCCCTCCGTACACACACGGTGCCCCAGGTCCTTCCTCGTGGCCAGCATAGGCAAAGTAGGGGGGGGGGGAAGGAATTGTTCGTCTTTGGAAAGTTGTGGATCTGCACAAACCTCCAGCATCCAGGTGGCTACAACCTTCCTCATGTAGGGCAAGATCTCTTTCTGCACACACTTGAAGTAGGAGGTGGAGGGGCACGAGGTCTCCTCTGCCTTCAGCATTGTCTGCAGGACCCGGTCTGTGAGGAGGTTCTTGTCCAGATAGGCTCTCTTAATGGTTTCCACCTCGCAGCAGAGCAGCTCCATGTCCGCTGGCTTTTGTGCGCTGAGAGCTGCTCCCTTCCCTGCAGGAGCCCCAGAGCCAGGGGGACTGGATGTGAGGAGGAGAGGGAGATCAAAGGCAGACTGAGAGAAAGAGAAAGAGGATCAGGGGCCAGGCACAGCTTAAACATGTCCCATAGGCCGCCCCTCTCTGAACAATGGGAGGAGGCTACGAAGCCTATAATTGAGACATGATTTCACCAATGTACCCCAATGTGAGTGTGAGACAAAGCAGTGCAACAAAAAGTCTGAGTGTGACCGTGTGCACCGGGGGGGGGATTTGTGTGTGCATGTGCTCACCCTGACCAGTGCTGCAGGGGAAAGGTGCGTGTGCGCCCATACAGTGGGAACATGTGCAAAAGCATGCAAGGTATGCATGCTCAGGGCATAGACACAGTGTACGGAAGTGATTGACAAAATATACTCCGTGTACATCTGACAGTTTTAGGTGGTATATAAAGAGTGCATCTGTACAATGACACAGTATATACTGTGAATATGTGCCCATTTTTCCAAGTAGTAAAGACAGCATTCATGTGTGCAATAACAGAAAGGGTGCACATTATCAAGGGGTATACACTGGGTACAAAATTGACAATACATTTGTATGCAAAGTCAAGGGGTTACATATGGAGGGCATTGTCCGTATATACTGGAGATAAGTGCACTAATATACACACGTGTCCAAAAGATAATACACATAGGGCAGTGGGGGCAAACCTGTGCACCCCAGATATTTTTAAACTACATGTCCCAAGATGCTCAGCCAGTCTTAAGTGTGACGAAGCACCATGGGACATATAGTTCCAAAACATCTGAAGTGTCAAGGTTCACCATCACTGATATAGTGTATTCATTCTCAATGGGTACACACACAGGGTTATGATGCCAATATATAATGGGTATGCAATATCAAGGAGCATATACAGAGCATAGGCGTACATTCTCAGGGGGTATATACAGAGTATACACTCCCCCTATATGCATTCTCAGAAGGAACATGTGTACAAGGAAAACGTCAGTGTGTATATACACACACACACACACACATATATATATATATTACACACATATACATATACACACACATATACATATTAAATAATCTCAAAAATTCAGAAATTTGTAGAACTGTAGAAGAAAAAAAAAAACCACAGACAAACCATTCAGGAAGTTAAACCACTGATGCAATTTTTATCAAGGAAACGGCAGTGGACTCTTTATTTCCAGCGAAATAGTCTTTTGTAAAAAGAAATGCAAAAGAGTTCTAACAGGACTATTCAGAGAGAGGTGAAAACCTTGAGAATTGCCAGGAGAATGAACAATCTAGACCAAATAGCCAATTTGGAAAGTGAGATAAATGGGAGAATTTTTTGGTTTGACTATTTTGACCTAGAATTTTCAATTCTCCAGTCATTCAAAGTTTTCATCTCTTTCTGAATAACCCTGTATATGTGTTTACGTACACTGGATGAGAAATGTGTGTGTGTGTAATATATATATATAATACACACACACACATTTATCACAAACTCTGTGTGTGGGGGAGGGGGGGATATAATGCAACCCAGAGCCCTCAACACTCAAAAGGGTTAAATTATTTGGTCAATGTACTGTATAATGATCACTTAATTCGTATTATTTTTGGAATGTGGTTCACACCACTCTTGGGACAGACACAGGTAAACCAGAAAGACCAGGCCTGTATCTAATGTTAACACGCGTCCAGCTCAGGACCTTCTCAAGGACACTGGAAAAAAAAAAAAAAAAATATGTACAAGGTAAATAACTATAAATCTGGGTCCAAATTAAAGAGGTGAAACTTGCTCAGCAGTCATGGAGCCGTGCTGAGGGTGGTGTGAGCTTGTGGCCATTGAACAGCTGGAGCATGGCATGTGTTCCCAGTTCTAATAAAACAACAGAACAGGAAGCTGGACTTCCCTGCTTGTGAATGAGGCACATCTCAGTGCCTCCCTCCGCGGCCATCGCTATAAGAGTTTTATGGAACAGGAAGGACCCTTCACAACTCACCTGGAAATTGGGGAGGGGGTCCCTTTGTTTAGCGGGTGAGGGCGCAGATTGACTTTGCTCCCTGGACTGCTGACTACCTACGGGAGTTTACAGAGGAAAATAACAAGCAGGCGATGTGTATGTAATGTGTGCACAGGAGCACACACCCTGCAGAAAGTATGCGACAGGCCTAGCACACGCTTCAGGGTGCCCGTCCCTTCACAGGGATACCTGGAGAGAAAAAACACTATAAATATATATTACTTATTCAGAAAGCGATATAGATATATATAGAGATATATATATATACACACACACACACCTACACGTGCATAATATAACGTCCTTTTCTAGGTACAGCAAGACAGCCATTAAAAAATAATCATTTATAATGTCCGGGGCATAACAGATATATGCCCTCTATATGTTGTCACATACTAGTCCATTACGTGGCTCCCTATTATTGCTCAATACGACTGTAAAACATCACATGGAGCCTTATTACATAAAAATACAGATGTAAAACATTAACAGGGTCCTTATTATAGCTTAATATGGGTATAAAAAAATTGCAAGGCCCCCCAATTATTGTAAAATATTAGGTATAAACATTAAAAGCGTCCCTGATATTGCAGAATATGGGTGCTATACATTACAGGGGGCCTTATTATAGCATAATATGGGTGCTATACATTACAGGGGGCCTTATTATAGCATAATATGGGTGCTATACATTACAGGGGGCCTTATTATAGCATAATATGGGTGCTATACATTACAGGGGGCCTTATTATAGCATAATATGGGTGCTATACATTACAGGGGGCCTTATTATAGCATAATATGGGTGCTATACATTACAGGGGGCCTTATTATAGCATAATATGGGTGCTATACATTACAGGGGGCCTTATAGCATAATATGGGTGCTATACATTACAGGGGGCCTTATTATAGCGTAATATGGGTGCTATACATTACAGGGGGCCTTATAGCTTAATATGGGTGCTATACATTACAGGGGGCCTTATTATAGCATAATATGGGTGCTATACATTACAGGGGGCCTTATTATAGCGTAATATGGGTGCTATACGTTACAGGGGGCCTTATAGCTTAATATGGGTGCTATACGTTACAAGGGGGCCTTATTATAGCTTAATATGGGTGCTATACGTTACAAGGGGGCCTTATTATAGCTTAATATGGGTGCTATACGTTACAGGGGGGCCTTATTATAGCTTAATATGGTGCTATACATTACAGGGGGCCTTATTATAGCTTAATATGGTGCTATACATTACAGGGGGCCTTATAGCATAATATGGGTGCTACACATTACAGGGGGGCCTTATTATAGCTTAATATGGGTGCTATACATTACAGGGGGGCCTTATTATAGCGTAATATGGGTGCTATACATTACAGGGGGGCCTTATTATAGCATAATATGGGTGCTATACATTACAGGGGGGCCTTATAGCTTAGGGTGCTATACATTACAGGGGGGCCTTATAGCTTAGGGTGCTATACATTACAGGGGGCCTTATTATAGCGTAATATGGGTGCTATACATTACAGGGGGCCTTATTATAGCTTAATATGGTGCTATACATTACAGGGGGGCCTTATAGCGTAGGGTGCTATACATTACAGGGGGGCCTTATAGCTTAGGGTGCTATACATCACAGGAGGCCTTATTTTAGCATAATAAAAGGGTGCTATAAAATACAGAGGAGCCTTATTATAGCATAATATGGTGATAAACATTACAGGGAGTCTTATAGCATCATATGGGGCTAGACATTACAGGGGGGGTCTTATTATAGCATCATATGGGGCTCTAAACCTTACTGGGGGTATTATGATTTCATATTAAGGGGGGTAACAAACCATTTAAAAGGCCTAGGAGTATCTGAATGTGTAACAAATGCAAGGAGTAGCTTTTTAAAGGCCTAAATCCCTTTCCATGATCTGGCTGTGCATGATAGGAATTGTAGTCATCACCTGATAATACTTGGCTGCCACGTCGCAAAGAAAATGGATTTTTAAGGGGGGGGGTTATTTTTGAGGCGGGGTAATGAGGCCTGAGGTAAATTAGCAAAGTACGAGTACTGGTTTACCTGAGGTTGAGAGTTAATCTACTTGTTCCAGAAACTAGTTGAAAGCAGAGGCTTTCACAGAAGAATAGGAGGAGGAGGGTGTGAAAACAGTGCCTGGTTCACAGCGAGCTGTCAGTCCTGTTATCAAAACCCAGGGATTAGTTTATCAGTGGCTGAGATCTCATCAGGGAGTGTATCCCTCCGCCCTGTGTGTGGTCACACTTCTCACAATAAAACAGGGAACTCCCTAGATTCCCTAGATTCTAGGGCCTAGAATGAACGGGTCGCTATGTAGACCCGTCATCGCTATCACCAGCCCAGCCAATAGGAACGCAGATCGGTTACCAGGCGGATGAGGCAGAACTCACAGGAGGCCAGGCTGGGGTGGCTTATCCACTAAACAATGCAATGCTGGGGAAGTGATAAACCCAATAAAAGTAAAAGAAAAAACACACTAAAACACTAGTTTTAAGAACATAAAACAACACTGGCCAGTTGTTATCATTTGACGTTTTCCTCTAGTCTCTCATTTTGTCTGTACTTGGTATTTTAGTCGTCAAAATCCACTTTTTTGGGGAGTTATTTCCTCCCAGAAAAGCTGGGGGTTTGTGGAGAAAGAAATAGATTAATACAAATATAAAAACAGTATTACAGAGAAAAGGGGACAAGACCAGACATTCCTTTTTTTTTTTCTTCAATGAGCCAAACCCTAAATAGTTTACATTTTTAGACGTCGCCCCTTTTATAAATCTGTAAATCATTCAAAAAATGTGTTAAATATGTATGAAATAAAAATAAAAAAGGGAAGCACTGCGTACTTTGCAATCAATGGGATGTGTTTCGGGCTCGTTCACGGAATATGTTGGCGCTACAGAAGTATATAAAAACGAAAAAAAAATGATTATAAAAAATATTTTTTTATTAAAATAAAACGCAGCAAATCACTGGGATTGAAACTGTTACCGGAATCCACTTGGTTCACTCGGGACGAGGCCGGACCGGACACGAGCAAGGATTGTCTGAACACGAGTCTCTTCAGGAAAGGCAAACTTTATTGTGACGTCACAAAATGCTCAGACAGGATTGAATCGCAAAGACTGAGCCCCGAGTTCACCCCGACAAGGGGTCTTATACCCCAAATACATAATTAGGTACATCCCAATTAGCCCACCTCCCGGTGACACTCTCCCACCCCACGTGGGTTAATACCTCCCTTAACCTAATACAAAGACATTCCATTAATTGGCCGTAAATTGGCAAACTTTATGTTAGTTTCAGTAAATCATGATTAGTTGCTTCTCCTATTCCGGGCTGCGCCCTCCTCCCTAGCGCCTGCGATCATTTGTTGCAGCTAACACCTGGTCTGATCTCTATGCTCCTTTGTCTCTCAGCGGGCCTCAACGACCTTGGTGTATCTACTCCTCTTTCTGCCCTTCCGTGCCAGGAACAGCCTAGACCTTTCTCAAACTATAATTACTTTTTCTGCTAATCTAACACATTCGTAAATTTCTACGTATGCCTTATTCTAGTTTCAACTAAAACTCGCCTAGTGATTTTCAAGTGAACCAATATTCTGAACAAGATGGTCGCCTGGCTTATAATGGCAGCCATCTTCCAGCCTATTTCCACTTCAAAACAAATAAAAAAAAATGGGGAATTGAAAGGCCGTAGTACGAGTGCGATGAAAACCTCCATTGTGTATACTGTCCTATAGCTGTAAAAAAGTTTTAAAAAAAGAATTAAAACCCAAAAAGGTTTCCCTAGTTGTTTTTAGCAGCGTCAAATGTGGATATTTACCACATAAAATTGTGGCCCACAAGAAATAAGAGTCAAACGTGTACTTGCAATCAGTGAGATGAGATTTGCGCCCGTTCAAGTCGCGGGTGCACTGGGGAATATGTTGGAGCTACAGAAGTATAAAAAAAAAGGAAAAAATTATAATAAATATATTTATTGAAATTCAACACACCGAGTCATTGGGATTTTAAATTAAATTATAAAAATGGGAAATCAAAGGCCGTATTACGAGTCAGTTGAAAACCCCATTGCATATACTGCCATATGACTGTAAAAAAAATGAATTGAAACCCAAAACATCTTCCTAGTTGAGTTCAAGAGTGTAAAAAGCGGATATTTACCTCAGAAAATTGTGGCCCACAAGAGTAATGAGCCATAGGGACAGAGTTAGGGGTCCAATAATACATAATACTCCTTAATTCACCTCAGAATTAGGCTGGGTTCACACCACAGCGTAGCACAGCGTCGCGCAATGCACGCGTTTTTTTTACGCGCGTTCGCGCATACAAAAAAACGCGCGAACGTTCGTTGCAGCGCGTTCGCGGCTATGATATGGCCGCGAACGCGCTGATAACTGCCCCAAAGAAGCTCCCGCACTTCTTTGGACGTAGGGCGTTTATCAGCGCATTCATGCGCGCTGAGAAACTGCCAGGTGTGATATGCCCACATAGGGAATAATGGGATTTCACTGTTTGAGCGTTTTACAGCGCGCAGGAGCGCGCTGTAAAACGCTTAGGTGTGAACCCAGCCTTACTCCTCCAAATTATAGGAGTCATCATAATACCAAAATATTGAGGGGCCCCTTTCCTTGAAATGGTCCACTTTAGATACTTATGGAAGGGGTTGGCAAAGGTGAGGCCCACCAGCGGCCATTATGTTCCATTCCCCATGGAATGAAAACTATCAGTTCAGGGAGTTGTCAGTAGTTGCCAGATCGGCCATGATTTCCTGGACACATATTGATATTTCATGCAGAGCGGGAGCACAGGGAAAAGTGCTACCCTGCAACATGTGTAATTCATATGCTGCAGGAAGAAAATCAGCTCACCTGGGATTCCTTTTTGATTTCTTACCTGCAGCTTATGAATTCTCCATACTGCAGGGTTGTATTTTTCATTTGCTGCCCATCAACATGAATAAATTATATGTGTCCAGGAAAGCATGGCTGATCTGGCAACCCTAAAAATATATATATGTGTATAAATCAATGGACTTCCACCTTAAAAACATTGCACGCGTACTTCCCTTTCTTAATCAGGATTCTACAAAAAGGCTCTTATTAAAACTCATATTATCTCCCGCCTTGACTACTGTAACCTCCTTCTCTTTAGCCTTAAGTGGTCCCAGATTCTCCCTCTGCAGTCTGGTATGAACGCCTGTGCCAGGCTCATCCACCTCACCTCACGCATCTCTCGCTGCGTCTCGCAACTCACCCCTTTGTCAATCTCTACACTGGCTCCGTTTCCTTTAGAATCCAATTCTAAATACTGGTGCTCACATACAAAGCTCTCAATACCCGCGATCCTACCTACATCTCCTCCCTTATTAGCAGGTACATCCAGTCCCGGCCACTTTGCTCTGCCAATGATCTGATGCTATCAGCTCCTCGTACCCACAACTCACATCTTCAAAACTTCTCCCGAGCTGCCCCCTCTCTATGGACCTCCCTCCCCCACAACATTAGACTCTCCTGGTCTCTCCAGTCCTTCAAGAAGTCTCTGAAAACACATTACTTTAGAGAAGCCTATCGGCTCACTCCATGATCTGCAACTGTACATTTCTTGCACCACCTTTCCACCTAGCCCACATGCGCCCGCTACTTTTTTTTTTTTTTTTTTTATTGTAATAAATTTTATGGAGTTTTACAGTGTTACATTGGTTCAGTGATACAAGATATGCAGTGCAGAAGGGTACGTCAGAGTCATAAAAATCCATTCTAATCCAGTCTATGAAGTACAGCTATAATGCAGGGTTGTGACAAAATGAAAACGTACTCTAATGAGTAAAGGGATAAACTGCAACATTGCGCGTGACAGTACATGCGGCAGAACAATACAGTGCAACAATCAGTGTAAAAGTGGGGGTGCGATCTCAGTGAGGAGGAAGGGGGTTGGAATAACAAAAGGGAGGTGGGGGCGGGAATCAGTGATCTCTTAGCGATCCAGTATTTGCAAAACGGGGAGCGGGGGGTCCGGGAAAGAGCGGGTCGCTTCGGTCCAGTAAAACCATCGTAGCATGTGTTTGGCCATCCGGCCCGATGATTGATGGATCAGGTCCTCAACATCCCTGATGCGCTGCACTTCATCTAACCATTCCCTAAATGACGGGGCAGTAGGGGACTTCCAATGTCTTAGTACTACCGCTTTAGCGGCATTTAACAGGCGGACATCAAGTGAATTTTTATATGTGGATATGGGTAGGGGAGTGTGGTGGAGTAGCATGGCTGCCGGGGTAAACTCCGGTGGGGATGTAGAGATCTTACTAATAACAGTGTGGACCTGTCTCCAAAACGGCTGGAGCTCGGGACAGGACCACCAGATGTGCAGAATGTCCGCCCCTGGGGCTCGACATCTCCAACATGAGGCAATAGGGTCTCCAGAGTATGTGGCAATACTGGCAGGCGTTCTGTACCAACGGGACAACAATTTATATGCCGTTTCCTGTGCCCGAGTGGCGATGGAGCAGGATGTGGTCAAAGTAAAGATCTGTCGCCATTCCTCCTCCGTAAAGGTTTGCTGGAGATCAGACTCCCATCCCTCTACGTATTTGGGTACCAGGGGGGATAGAGATTGCAGGGTGCCGTACAGTCGTGAGATACCATGCGCAGGGGTGGTCCGTCGGCTAACCAAATGCTCAAATTCAGTCAGCGGTCGTGTGAATTTCTCCAAAGGGGCCAGGGTACGCAGATATGATGCAAGGCCATGGAGATGAAAGCAAGTAAGGAAGGAATCCGGGTGTGCCAGGGGAATTTCGCGTGGTAATTTAGGTCGGTCTCTAGTTATGTACGCGCCAGGGAGGGGAGGCTGTGGCGCCTCATCAGCGGAGACTGGGAGCAATCGCGGAGAGAATGCTGGCAAATACTGTAGCGGGGTTAACGGGGAGGGCCAGGGCGCTATTGATGTGGTGCGTTGCAAACGTCGCCAGATCTGCAGGGTAGCAGTAATCGTCGGGTATGTGGGGACGCTATGATGGGCAGCAGTACCCAGCAACCAGGGGAGGGAGGCAAGAGGACACCCAGCCAACTCCTGCTCCAAAGCAATCCACCGCTTTTCCGGGAGACCCGTGCTCCACTCCACGAGACGCAGCGCCCGCTACTTTTACCCTCACCTAATGTGCCACCCCCCTCCGCTATTGTGTCACCCCTCTCCTCCTAGATTATAAACTGAGGAGCAGGGTCCTCCCTCCTTCTGTTTCGTGTTTGTAACGTGCATGTATATTTGTTATTCTGTTTCTCCCATTGTACTGCGCTACGGAATTGTTGGCACTTTTTAAATACTTGTAACTGTAAACTCTCAAGCAGGGTTTTCTCTCCTACTGCTCTGTGTGTTTAACTTGTATGTATATTTGCTATTCTGTTTCACCCATTGTACAGCGCTACAGAACTTGTTAGCTCGTTATAAATACCTGTAGCTGTAATGATAGACGCAGGTAAGCAGCAATGCTGTTTGATAGGCATGGCAAATGGCTCCCTCTGATCCCCGTTGCTCTTTGGGCTTGGTTTTTGATAATGCTCCATAGGGGGGTGATTATTACAGGAGGTGCAGATGATGACTCGCCCTTTCCAGTGATATGCTTTTTTAGTACATACCCATTTTACGGCTCCTATTTGAGAAGCCCTTGAGGGCTTCTATGCTTCTGGAGCCTCTACATATATATATATATATATATATATATCCCATATCCAGAATAAATAAAATTAGGATGCACTTATGGATTTAGGAAAAATAAATAAACACAGTGGTTTATTAAATAAACATTAAAAAGTTCCTGTAAGTATAGTCTGACATTTCGGCCCTCCTGTAAGAGGGCCAAAATATTGGGCTATGCTTACAGGAACTTTTTAATGTTTATTTAATAAACCACTGTTTTTATTTATTTTTCCTAAGACCATGAGTGCATCCTAAGTTTGCTTATTATATATATATATATACTGTATATATAAGGGCTTCTCTGGAGTGTATTATTACACAGCTCAACCAGGCCTGAGCCTGGGGCAGCAGATTGGATGCGTGGCGACCTGGGGGGGCAGCATCCTTGCCCCAATGTCTTTTCATTTAGGCTAGGGTCAGGCGAACGCATTTTTCACGTCTACCGTCAAAAAGTGCGTATATGCGTCCGAACGCATTTTTTCAAGGAAGACGCAATAGCGGTCATACGATGCGCAATTTCGGTCGTTATTTTTTACGGATCCAAACCAGGAAACTTTGGGTGTCTGGACGTGATGTTGGCCGGACATGAGCAGCGTCTGACGTCTCCTAAGGCTAGGGTCAGACGAAAGCATTTTTCCCCGCGAACGTGAAAAAGTGCGTCCGAACGCATTGACGTATTTTTTCACGGAATGCGCAAAAACGGTCAGACGACGCGCATTTTCGGGCGTGATTTTGTACGGATCGTCAATAAAACTCTTTTTGCGTCTGGACGTTATGTAGGCTGGACATTAGCAGCGTCTGACGTCTCCCAATCACGCACACACGCCGCTATGCCGCAGCTGCGCACTCAGTACTAGCGGTTCAGCGTTCTCAAACAAATGCGTTCAAATTCCACTTGCGTTGCACGGCCGGACTTTTGTGCAGCCGTACATCGTATATTGTCCGTCATTGCCCGTCATCTGCTGCTAGTGCGGCCGTGATTATGTGCGCCAGAACGCACGTTAAAAGTGCGCTGATCTGACCCCAGCCTAATCACGCACACACGCCGCTATGCGGACGCAGCGCACTCTGTACGTCAGTACTAGTAGTTCAACGTTCTTGCAAAAATGCGTTCATTTGCCGCTTGCGTTGCTCAGCCGAACTTTCGTGCCGCCGTACTTCGTGTGTGGGCCTGCGTTGGACGTCATTTGCTGCTACCACGGCCGTAATAAAGTGCGGCTGAACGCACGTTCGCACTGCGTTCGTCTGACCCCAGCCTTAGAGGTGCAGTATATATGGGTTGTGCGGGTGTATGACAGAGCTGCAAAACACATAAAAGCATAAAACTCCTTGGCTGTAAATAAGATACCTTGAATTTGGAGTGCCTAGGGCAGCGACAAGCCTAAAATAAATCACCCCCACCCATCCCGTGCTGCTGAAACCAGTTAATACGACATACCACACATACGCCACTAAATATTAAACATATTTTTATATGCATGCTATATGTTTGTGTTCCTGTTTTACCTTCTCAGAACAAAGAAAAACACACAGAAATACTTGTTTATTTTTTTTAACCTTAGAGCTTTTTGAATTTTATAACGGTTACCGTATTGGGATAAGCGCAAGGACACTGCTCCATCCAATCGGTCGCGCTCCGGTGGCTTTGTTCACTGAAATGAGAATTTAACAAATATTTGCGAACTTTGGCACCGGTATAGCGAAGCTGGAAAAAATATCCAAATTTTTTTTTTTTTTTCCGGTTACAGGTTATATCTGCGTTACAAATGTAACGCGTTAAAAAGTGCAACAATGTGATTTCCCGGTTTAGTGAATAATCCCGGCGCGCTCTCTTTATCCCGTTGCGCCGCGTAAAGCGCGGCCCTCTATTGTGCAGTTGCAGCTAGCCTTTCATTATGGAAGCCCTGAGCATTCTTGACATTCTTGGCGCTGCTTAACCTGGTTCACATGGTCTGCTTTATCCCACTTCCCCCTGAGCTCCGAGAGGTGGCAGCAGCATGCGGCACCAGTGACACGTGCTGCACAGCCCCAGCCACGCAGCGTTACCGCATGGAGAGGGCCAAGACTTCCTCTTTAATTCACATCCCTGCTGGGAAAAAAATTCATTGAGAAAAGACTGCACGGCAAACACCGCTCTGTGAATAAATATACACACCTGGGCGGCTAGGCACGTCATGGAGAAGTGAATATTAACATGACGATGTGTATGAACAGCTCTCGGGAACCGTGTTGCATGCTGTAAAACATATATCACGTGTGCAATGTCAATCTCGAAAAAAAAAAAAAGCAGCACATGGTTATTTATTAACCTTTCGGATTTTTTTTTTTTTTATCATTATTTATATAGCAACAACAGTTTCCGCACCGCTTTACAATAACCAACGTGGAATCACCTCTCTCCTCTTAGATTGTAAGCTCTCGAGCAGGGTCCTCCCTCCTACTGATCCGTGTGTGTGTGTAACATGTATGTATATTTGTTATTCTGTCTCTACCATTGTACAGCGCTAAGTCATTTGTTGGCACTTTATAAATATTTGTAACTGTAACTGAATGAGACAAAATTAAAAACAAAGGACAAAAACAAACATAAGTTAAGGTGTAAAAGGGATATCCACTAGTGTGTGTTTTTTCTGTTGTTGTTGTGTAATGTAGCTTTACATTAAAGTGTAAGCTCCTCAGGTAGCAGGGCCCTCTCTACCTCATGGCCATGTCCATCTTTCCCTGATTTATTGTAACCCATGTGCTGCGACGCCGAATATGTTGGCGCGATACGAACAAACAAGTAAAACTAATTACAGTTATTTTTATAGTGCCAACACATTCCGCATCGCTGTACAACGAGTAGGACAAGAGAAACGTAAAATTAACAAACAGGTTTGACAACCGGAGATACGTGTCTTTCTGTGAGGGTGCTGCAGTAGCTTCGGTTATGAAAAAGCAAAAATAAATAAACATGAATGCGCCTACATGCATATCAAAGCTACACAGTAGCTGCTGTCATTCTAACAAGGTATTATGATTTTCATATTTCTTCGCTTATTGAATAACCCCTTGTGTGTCTATGTATGTATATTTGTTGTCCAGGCTGTCTCAACCATTGTACAGCGCTTCAGAACTTGTCGGCGCTTTATAAATACTTGTAACTGTATCAGTTATCATGAATTCAGACCGTCAACAGTCTTTGAAATGCACTATTCTTGTCCTCATGGGGGACAAGTTAGGATAATGCATACCAGTTAGACACGCAGGGGTTATTCAATAAGCAACAAACTTGCCGCCGAATTGCATCGAATGGTGAATTTCACTGTGCGGTGCAATTTTGTGGCAGTTCGGCTATTCAGAAAGATGGCAATTCTCCACATATTGGCGAATTGCCAGCAAAATACGGTGCAGTTCGCCGCAATTCATTGATCTTCGGCAGCAGTGAAATTGTCCCATAGAGAAGTAATGGTTAATCGATTCACAGACACCGAACAGCACCGAAATGTTGTCAAATGCCCCAATTTCCAGTGGTTCGGTTTGACAGGTTTAAACAGGTGAATCCCTTCTTATTTATTTATTATATTAGAATTATTTAGGTATTTTTCTGTATTTTTTTAGGCAAAATTTGTGATTCGCATTTTTTTTATTCGGTAACAGACCTTTTTATTATTATTTTTTATAGGACCTTTTTTTATTATTTCCACACATTTTCTATATAAATTATGACAATAATAATAATAGTAACAATAATAATAATAGTAATAATAATAATAGTAATAATAGCAATAGTAGTAATAATAATAGGAACAATAATAATAATAGTAATAATAATAATAATAGTAACAATAATAATAGTAATAATAATAATAGTAATAATAGTAATAATAATAATAATAGTAACAATAATAATAATAGTAATAATAATAATAGTAACAATAATAATAATAGTAATAATAGTAATAGTAGTAATAATAATAGGAACAATAATAATAATAGTAATAATAATAATAATAGTAACAATAATAATAGTAATAATAGTAATAGTAATAATAATAATCTATAATATAATTGAGTAAGGCTTGGCGTGTCCGTCATCAAGCCTTACTCTGCGCATGCGCGCGCAACCAGCGGCGGTTGGTTGCGCGCGCATGCAACCGCCGCGGCACGAGCCGGCTGTGCGCTCGCCGCGGTGGTTACAAGATGCACACAGCAGCCGGGTAGAGGCTGTGCTCGCAGCCTCTACCCGGCTGCCGCGCGCATCCAACCCCCGAGCGGCGAAGGGAAAGTTCTCTCCGCCGCTCGGGGGTTGGATGCGCGCGGCAGCCGGGTAGAGGCTGCGCTCACAGCCTCTACCCGGCTGCCGCGCGCATCCATCCCCGAGCGGCGAAGGGAAAGTTCCCTCGCTTCCGCTCTTTGAAGGACCCAAGCCGCGGTCACGTGACCGCGGCTTGGGTCCTTCAACGACCGGAAGCGGGGAAACTTTCACGTCGCCGCTCGGGAAGGTAAGTATGAGAAGCTCATGGGGCGGCTGTCCGAATGCCGATAGAGCATTCGAACAGCCGCCCCATGTCTGGTCTGGGGTCTGAGCTGGGGGGCATATAGCCATGAGAGGTGGGGGCAAATATCCGAGAGGTGGGGGGAAAATATCCATGAGCTGGGGCATATATCCATGAGAGGTGGGGGGCAAATATCCATGAGCTGGGGCATATATCCATGAGAGGTGGGGGCAAATATCCATGAGCTGGGGCATATATCCATGAGAGGTGGGGGCCAAATATCCATGAGCTGGGGCAGTATCCACGTGCTGGGGCAGTATCCACGAGCTGGGGCAGTATCCACGTGCTGGGGCAGTATCCACGAGCTGGGGCAGTATCCACGTGCTGGGGCAAAATCCACGAGCTGGGGCAGTATATCCACGTGCTGGGGCAGTATCCACGAGCTGGGGCAGTATATCCACGTGCTGGGGCAGTATATCCACGTGCTGGGGCATATATCCACGTGCTGGGGCAGTATATCCACGTGCTGGGGCAGTATATCCACGAGCTGGGGCAATATCCACGAGCTGGGGCATATATCCACGAGCTGGGGCAGTATATCCATGAGCTGGGGCAGTATATCCACAATAGACTGCCCTCTGGGCAGGCTTTCCACCTTGTAGTAATAATAATAGTAACAATAATAATAATAGTAACAATAGTAATAATAGTAATAGTAATAATAATAATAGTAATAATAATAGTAACAATAATAATAATAGTAACAATAATAATAATAGTAATAATAATAATAGTAATAATAGTAATAGTAATAATAGTAATAGTAGTAATACTAATAGGAACAATAATAATAATAGTAATAATAATAATAATAATAGGAACAATAATAATAATAGTAATAATAGTAATAGTAGTAATAATAATAGGAACAATAATAATAATAGTAATAATAATAATAATAATAGGAACAATAATAATAATAGTAATAATAGTAATAGTAGTAATAATAATAGGAACAATAATAATAATAGTAATAATAATAATAATAATAGGAACAATAATAATAGTAGTAATAATAGTAATAGTAGTAATAATAATAGGAACAATAATAATAATAGTAATAATAATAATAATAGGAACAATAATAATAATAGTAATAATAATAATAATAGGAACAATAATAATAATAGTAATAATAGTAATAAGGGTAAGAGGTTTTTCTAGCATGTTTGTTTGTTTTTTTACTTGTAGGACATGTCAGGATGTTAAAGAATTTTTTTAATGGTCTCGTTTTAAAAAGCGTTAAACTTTATAAGCAAAAAAAACAAACAAACAACAAAACCCTTCACTTTTCAGGCCTGCTCCCCCCCCCCTCCCCGGCTTTAGTCTCGCTTATGAAAATATAAGAAAGACGGAAGTGCTTTATAGATCGAGGCAAAGAGTCATCAAACGGAGATATTTAAAGCATGCCGTGTTTTCATATCTTGCTATAAAAACATCCTTTATTTTATCGTTTGCAAGCATAACATTTAATTCTGTGTGACCAATCCGTCTGCGTTTCCCTGTCTTGGCCTGCTGGTTGCTTTGCCATGATGCAAGGAGTATTTCCCAGCAGCCAGTATGCCAAAGGTCACCTATCTCTTGCTGCTTAGGAGAGATCTCTAAAAGGAAGCTCTGTGCATAATGCTGTTAATTCACATGACATTTCATTTCCTTCATGTAATAAAGTCGTGTTAAGTTGTTTATAATCTCGCCTTGTTTCTCCATCGCTAGTTCGGCCAAGGAGGAGCAGTTCCTCCCCTCGATACATTCTCTAAACGCTTCTGAACGGGGTCAGCGGCTTTGGTTGGGGCGCGCGCAAGTCAGTGCAAGTGCTACCTCTTCGTACTTTTGCACTAAAGTCATTTCGGCTTTGGCATAAAGACAATAGGGGTTATTTAAGAGTACTGACATTTCGGTGCTCTTTCATTCGGCGCACTTCAACGACCCAATCAATCAATCTGAACGCCGCCGATAAATCCGCTAAATTGATCTGATAAACCGCCGAACGCATAAAAAACGCTGAACGTAGCTGATAAACCGCTGAAATAACAACGAAAGCGTCCAATAAACCGCCAAACAGACCGACGAACGCCTCTGAAAAACCGAATAGGTGTAAAAAAAAAAAAAAAAAATTTTAAAAGGTGTTTTAAAAAAAAAATAATGCATAAAAATGCATGGAAATAATATGTAAGGTCCTATGAATGATAATAAACATAGAAACATAGAAAAATGTCGGCAGATAAGAACCTTTCGGCCCATCTAGTCTGCCCAATTACATGGATACTTTACATGGATTTATCTTTTCTTTAGGATAGCCTTATGCCTATAAAAAGGTCTGTTACAGAATAAAACAAAAACATCATCGAAAAAATCCCGAAAAATGCCTCTAAAAATTCTAAAAAATTAATTCATAAAAATACTTTTTGCTGCAAATGAAAAGAATAAACGGTTGAGTAAATATTTAGTAAAAACGCCGTCCCATCATTATGCTGCGTATGTGCGATGAGACCCAATAAGTGGCTTCCTCAGCAGACATTCTGACTACATTATTGCATATCTCAGCGTCAATCTGTCCCAAACACATCAGCGCCACATTAAGGGCAGCACAAGTACAGATTTTGGGCGCTATTCCAAGTCTGTCATTAAGCTTAGCGTCTGAAACGTACATCATAACAGCTGGCGTGTTTAGCCTAATTATTGTACTTGCTATTTCAACCGAGACATTAAAGGAGATGTTCCGATCTCAATGTCTCGCGACTCGCGTTCCTTACCGTACTTGGCGTCTCCTATACTTAAAATGGGACACACAAGTCATAAAGAAACATAAGAAAAGCGGCCTAGTCCAAGATGCAGAATAAACTTAGGGCCCTATTACATTCTTCGCGCACAATTGTGCACGCGCGCAAAAACGCATTAACGCGTTGAAAGTCGTATTGCGATGTTCGCGCACAAAATGCACGTTAACGTCTAACGCGAGTGACCCTGCGTGAACCCTTTGCGAGCGCAATTTAGTGCGCGCATCCTATACTTAACATTCTGAGCGCAAATGCGTTTGTGCACTGGTACGCGCATGGTATTACAATCTTAGCGCAAACTTTAACGGACAACGTTTGCGCGCATAATTTTAACGTCTTTGAAAAGCTGGTGGTAACGGCAAATTGCAACAACCTGACCGTACCAAACTGCGGATTCACAACGGAGAACGCCGATGCGCACGTTTCTTTTTACTAGAACGTACGTCTGTTGTGCGCAGTCCGCACAAACTGACAGACTCGCGTTAAAAATTACATTGCGCTCACTGGTTTCTGCGCGCAAAGTACTTTTTGCGCGTCGGTTTTACGAGCGCAATTTCCCGACGGAGGAAAAAATGTGCGAGGAACGTAATTCCAGCGGTGATTTTCATGCGTTAACGTTTAACGCTTCGCGCAAAAAAACACGCGTTTTTGCGTTAAGAATGTAATAGGGCCGTTAATGTCTAGGTGCAAACCAGGGAAACGTAACACACGCTAAAAGCTGGTGTGACGCTCATAACGACAAGCAAACCCTGGCGTAACTTCCCTGAGCAGTTGAAGTCTATGGAGCTATTAAGGCTAGGGTCAGACTAACGCAGTGCGAACGCACGTGCAGCCGCACTTAATCACGGCCGTAGTAGCAGCAAATGACGGCCAATGACGGGCAATGTACGAAGTACGGCCGCACAAAAGTGCGGCCGCGCAACGCAAGTGGCACACAAACGCATTTTTTTCAAGAACGTGATACAGGTAGTACTGACGTACAGAGTGCGCTGCGTCCGCTAGCGGCGTGTGTGTGTGATTAGGAGACGTCAGACGCTGCTAATGTCCGACCAACATAACGTCCAGATGCAAAAAGGGTTTTATTGATGATCCGTACAAAATCACAGACGCAAGTGCGCATCGTAGGACCGCTATCGCGTATTCCGTGAAAAAAATAAGTCCATTCGTTCGAACTCACTTTTTCACGGACAACGTTAAAAATGCGTTAGTCTGACCCTAGCCTAAGTTTACACCAGGGTTGGAATACAGACACAGGGGTTTAATTACCGTTGTGCATGGATCCACTTTCAGTAGCGCGAGCTCTTAATGTCACTGCTCCACACACTTTTTAACATCTTGCTAAGAAATTATAACGTCTCCAGCCGACTTAAGCGTCTTGTCGTGCGTCTTGGTTGGAATACGGATGTTAAAGTGCAATGTTATAAGCGAAACGTCCATGGAGTCCAATACCGCAAGTATCCCAGTGGTTAGCGCTGCATTCCGAGGCCATATGTTGAAGTAGCGCCTGCCCCGGAATATTGCGTTAAAATGGGGACGCTATGGGAAAACCCGCAGGTGCAGATTTTCCCCGTTAGTGCCCCCATTTTAGCGCACACTAGGGAATAGGGTCCTAAATCTTCAGGAACTGTGGATCAGAAACCAACCCAATGTCTGGAAGAGTCTGAAAGAGTACGTGGAGAGAAATATCTTTCTAAGCAGTGATCCAATAGATGTCCTTTTCCAACGAAGATCTTGCAACTGTAATTATATGCCATCTTATACAGCCAGACTGGTAGCTCATTCAAAGTATTGTCAGATGATAGAAAAGCCAAAGAAATGTAGAGTTCCTCTGCTCTTAGACTGTATTTGGTGACACGCCGTCTGATGATGAGAGCAAAACAGTTGGGTTAGCAACTGTCTCGACCACATAGAGATGGAATCCCGTGGTTACAAATCAAACAATTTTTCTACATTTTTTATTTTTTTTGTTTAACAAAGATGTTATCGGCCTCCTGTGATTTCTCTGAACGAAAAAGCAAACCAAACATTTTTCAGTATAAAGCTCGCAATGACGTCCGGATGTTTTGATAGCGCGTAAATAAAGGGTAATGCCGCGTACAGCTTGTTGCGGTGGATTCAAAATCCGTACAGTACAAATCTGTCACGGTTCACCTGGATCGTGGAATAAAGTTTCTGACAAGTTAGTTTAGAAAAAAAATGGCAATATCTGATCCATTGCCACCAGACCGGTGTTATTGTAGCCGGTCTTAACTTCAGATTCCTCGCCGCAAGTTAGAGGTGTTTGTTCCCAATGACACAGATGCTTCTCATTTTCCTCATTCTTAAATCATCAATAATCTTCAATATTTAAGCTTATATTGTTTCATTTAGCTGGATATCGATACAATCGAAGTTATCAGTAAACAATCTAGCTTGTGATTAAAGGAGGTGGTAGGAAGAGGAAGGGTTAAATATTATCACCTCCTGACCCCCCTCTGCACACCCGCCTCCTGTTTTAACCCTTTCTTTTCCTTTAATAGCTTTCCTGAATTCAGCGCTGGTCTCCCTTTGATCTTTGCAGGATCTGACAGGCTTCCGGCTCAGCATTTCACTAGACCACCGGTGGAGCTGGGCAACCCAAAGGCTCTCAATGCAGGAAGGCTTTGATCCCATTGGATAAGGCTAGTGCCCAAAGGTCTCCAAGCCCTGAAACCTGAACTGCTGAGAGCTCCCTGCGCTGAGGGTCTGGGAAGGATTTATCTTACCGGTTTTCAGATAAATCTGCGAACTGGTCAAATTAACGAACCCGCGTCGGGTTCGGTGACCCGAATCAGCTGTCTGCCACATCCGGCAGGGGAAATTCAGCCAATCCGTCGCACTGCACTGACTGACGTCAGTGCGCATGCGCGTTTAGCTGAGTTCACAGATTTTATACCCCTGCCTCCTGAGCCAGGAGGTGATGTCGTTGCACGTGCGCATTGCACTGGGTTTGCGGAATTTTCCCTGCTGGATGTAGCACACAGCTGATCCGCTTCACCGGCGTCAACGCAGGTCCGCAAATTTGACCAGTTCGTAGATTTATCCGAACACTGTTTTCTTAACAGTAAATTGGATGTAAAGAAGGAACATAGCCTAAAAAAAAGGCTGAAAAAGCGAAAAAAAAAAAAAAGCTAAAGCTACCCAAAATATGTTAGAAATGCACAAGCCCTTCCTGGGATTTTTGCCTGTGGGGATCGGCTTGTTTCTAACTTACTGTCTGTCTTTTGTCTGTCTGTCTCGATTTCCTGGCCAGGATGCCCTAGAGGACATTTTTTGGGGGACCTTTAAAACATATACAACTGGGCAGTCATGATGTCAACACTATAGGGATTATTCAATAAGCGACAAACTTGCCACCGAATTGCACCGTACGGTGAAATTTCGTGGCAGTTTGGCTATTCAGAAAGTTGGCAATCTGCCAAATACTGACGAATTGACAGCGAAATATGGTGCAGTTCACCGCAATTCGGCGATCTTCGGCGGCAGCGAAATTGTCCCATAGAGAAGAAAAGGTTAACCTATTCAGAGAACGCCGAACAGCACCAAAACATCAGTGGGATGCCCTGATTTTCAGTGGTTCATTTCGAGGGGTTTAAACAGGCGAATCCCACAGGATTTACTGTAAAAAATATAATCATTTTTATTCATTTTTTATTTATTCAACCGTTTATTCTTTTCAGTTTCAGCAAAAAGCCTTTCTGTAGAATTTTTTTGGGATTTGTTTGGATTTTTTAGGCGAAGTTTTTGATTTCCATTTTTTTAATGTTTTTTTTTTAAATTCTGTAACAGACCTTTTTATTTTTTTCAGCACCTTTTTTATTATGTCCTCACATTTTCATGCATTTTTATTGATATAAACACCTTTTAAAAAATAGCAGAGTTACGTTTTGTTTTTTCCTGCAGTTCGCCAGCGGTCTTCGGCAGCGTTTCACGGTCTGTTTTGTTAGCGTTCAGCGGCTCCACGTTCGGTGCACTTCGGGGATATTGAATTTGCCACAGGGTCGGCGAACTGGAATGCAGAATCGCACCGAAGGGCGCTGAACGAAAGAGCAACGAAATTTCCCTGAAATTACAGTGCTCCTTGAATAACCGTCTCTGTGTCCTACCATGAATGGAATGTCTGGTCAACATATTCTAGAGCAGTGATGGCGAAGCTTGGCATCCCAGATGTTTCTGAGCTACATGCAGGGCCGGTGCTTCCACTAGGCAAGCTAGGCAACCGTCTAGGGCTCTCTGCCACCTAGGGGCGCAGCCGGCCTCACCCCTGGTTCCATTATTGTACACCTTCCTCATTGTTTGCTTGTGAAGCAGGCAGTGGTGGCTCTCAAAGCGGACCCCCGCTAGCGGTGCAGAAGGTGGGTTTCTTATGGTGCCATCAGATGACGTGCGGACACCAAAAGAGCCAAATGAAAGACAAAAAAGGAGGTAAAAGAAAGAAAGAAAAAAAGCACAAAAGAAAGAAAAAGAAAAAAGAGGCACAGAGGAAAAGAAAAAAAAGAGGCAGAGGAAAGTAAGAAAGCGGCAGATGAAAGAAAAGGCAAAAGAGGCACAGAGGGCAGAGGAAAGAAAGAAAGAGGCACAGAGGGCCGAGGAAAGAAAGAGGCACGGAGGGCAGAGGAAAGAAAGAGGCACAGAGGGCAGAGGAAAGAAAGAGGCACAGAGGGCAGAGGAAAGAAAGAGGCACAGAGTGCAGAGGAAAGAAAGAGGCACAGAGGGCAGAGGAAAGAAAGAGGCACAGAGGGCAGCGGAAATAAAGAAAGAGGCACAGAGGGCAGAGGAAAGAAAGAGGCACAGAGGGCAGAGGAAAGAAAGAGGCACAGAGGGCAGAGGAAATAAAGAAAGAGGCACAGAGGGCAGAGGAAAGAAAGAGGCACAGAGGGCAGAGGAAAGAAAGAGGCACAGAGGGCAGAGGAAAGAAAGAGGCACAGAGGGCAGAGAAAAGAAAGAGGCACAGAGGGCAGAGGAAAGAAAGAAAGAGGCACGGAGGGCAGAGGAAAGAAAGAGGCACAGAGGGCAGAGGAAAGAAAGAGGCACAGAGGGCAGAGGAAAGAAAGAAAGAGGCACGGAGGGCAGAGGAAAGAAATAAAGAGGGACAGAGGGCAGAGGAAAGAAAGAGGCACAGAGGGCAGAGAAAAGAAAGAGGCACAGAGGGCAGAGGAAAGAAAGAGGCACAGAGGGCAGAGGAAAGAAAGAGGCACAGAGGGCAGAGGAAAGAAAGAGGCACAGAGGGCAGAGGAAAGAAAGAAAGAGGCACAGAGGGCAGAGGAAAGAAAGAGGCACAGAGGGCAGAGGAAAGAAAGAGGCACAGAGGGCAGAGGAAAGAAAGAAAGAGGCACAGAGGGCAGAGGAAAGAAAGAAAGAGGCACAGAGGGCAGAGGAAAGAAAGAGGCACAGAGGGCAGAGGAAAGAAAGAAAGAAAGAGGCACAGAGGGCAGAGGAAAGAAAGAGGCACAGAGGGCAGAGGAAAGAAAGAGGCACAGAGGGCAGAGGAAAGAAAGAAAGAGGCACAGAGGGCAGAGGAAAGAATGAAAGAGACAAAGGAATCCCGCGCCCGACCAGCGGAGGGAGGGGTAAGAGATGGGCACCGAATGACCGTGTGCGGCCCCCCGTGCAGTGTCCCGTCTCCCCCGCAGTATGTGTCCCCCCCTGTGCGCACGGCGTGTGTGTGTTTCCCCCTGCACTTCAACAGTTAACAATTTTTTTCTGGGGGGGCACAAGCTGGTCTTGCCTAGGGTGCAAAATAGTCTAGCACCGGCCCTGGCTACATGTCCCATGATGGTCAGCCAGCATTACCTGGGACTAAGCATCATGGGACATGTAGTTCTGAAACATCTGAGGTGCCAAGGTGCACCATCACTGTCCTAGAGAATTAACAAGTAGTTGACACAGGAATCTATGCACTGGACGCGAGGTGGGTCCATGTGGGAATATCCCTGTAATCTAGAGATGAAGGGTTGGGTTGGACACAACGTTTCTTTCTCTGCAATCTCAGGTGGCTTTAGGCTTTTACTAAGCATGCCTTGGGAATATAATGTAATAATGATCTGTCTGCATAAGCAGCCTGGCCTCCTCAGAGCTTGTGATGGGACAGGCATGGGGAGATTTCTCTGTCCCATCTTTCCAGACCACCAGGAAGGTGACCCTTGCTCTCGGTTGCAGCTGCGTCGCATGCCAACTCTATTGTCTGGCTTCCGTACTCAACCATTTTTACAAAGCAAAGCGGTTCTTACCCTTCGTGCGGTAAGAGGGTTAAAATGTTTGCAGTTGATCGGTAACAGTGAGAGAGGCTCTCGAAATTAAATGTTTAAAACCAGTTTTTAATTGGTCCTTGGGAAACTCTATCGTCAGTCCCCTTGGACACCAGTACGAACAACTGTAAATATATGTATGGGTCGGTCTACCCCCCCCCCCCTCTTGCAAAACCACCCCAGTTTCTTCGCTCGTTACCATTCAGCTTTGAACTGGGCAATGTTGCTTTTAATTTACTGTAACTAATTATATATTTTCTTTGACAAGAAAACACATTATCTTGGGCCTGCTGTGGTCGCGGTCTTGTTTAATCAAAGCACTTTTTTCTGAGTTGCGTCCAAACCAAAATTCCCAGATCTGTAATGATACCGTATGCTCCCCTTCTGCGAGCCTTTCGTAGAGCCATGTACGAATCGGGATGGGAGGGGGTGGGGGGTGAGATGTTGAATGTATCATCATGGTGGACAACCATCCAAATAAAACAGAATTCCTGTGATTATGATACTTTGTTGTTCTCTTTTATTTTTTATCATCGTTTATATAGCACCAACAGTTTCCGTAGCGTTTCACAATAACCAAAGGGAACGAGATACATATAAACAAACATAGGAACAAAGACAAGAGGTGAAGAGGGCCCTGCTCGTAGGAGCTTACAATCTAGATACACCTCTAAATACACCAGACAAAAGACAAGATAATAAGTAGAAATTAAAGCATGGGCAATGTTATCGTAATTTTAGATCAAAATGCTGAAATTGGAAGAATCCCTCAACTTTATTGTTTTGACGCTTTGTTCGATTCAAGACTTGCAAGCGGAATGAGGATTCTCTATATTGTGTATCTGTTTTTACACTGCAAAGCCTGTTACCCCCATCTGGCCCATGACCTGCATAGCATTAAAGGGACATTCTAGTCTTTGGCCTAGTCTCGCTAGCTATCGGCATCGCAGTGGTATTTCGGTTGGGTATTGATGTGAGTACACCCAAAAATGAGATCAAACAAGTTTGGCTTAAACCAAAGCATGTAAGGCATGGGGAGGAAAAAATGAATGTCAACAAAACGTTCACAAACATACAGGGCTATTCAGAGAGAGGTGAAAATCTTGAGAATTGGCAGGAGAATGAACAATCTATACCAAATTGCCAATTTGGAAACTGAGATAAATGGGAGAATTTTTCTGGTTTGACTATTTTGACCTAGACCTTTCACTTCTCCAGTCATTCTCAAGGTTTTCCCCTCTCTCTGAATAGCCCTGATAGTGAAAAATTCAAAACTACAAAAAAACAGTTCCTATGATTGTGCGCCGCCAAAAAAAATGAAATGTCCTTATTGTGTTTATTTGATGTTGCTGATATCTTACATGTGTTTTGTTTTTCTCTTGTATGTTTAGTTAAGAGAATATTTTCCTCTATATGTGTCACTGGGTGCATCCATTGTGTGATATTTTCCTATATATGTGTCACTGGGTGCATCCATTGTGTGATATTTTCCTCTATATGTGTCACTGGGCGCATCCATTGTGTGATATTTTCCTATATATGTGTCACTGGGTGCATCCATTGTGTGATATTTTCCTCTATATGTGTCACTGGGCGCATCCATTGTGTGATATTTTCCTCTATATGTGTCACTGGGTGCATCCATTGTGTGATATTTTCCTCTATATGTGTCACTGGGTGCATCCATTGTGTGATATTTTCCTCTATATGTGTCACTGGGTGCATCCATTATGTAATATTTTCCTCTATATGTGTCACTGGGTGCATCCATTGTGTGATATTTTCCTCTATATGTGTCACTGGGTGCATCCATTGTGTGATATTTCCCTCTATATGTGTCACTGGGTGCATCCAGTGTGTGATAATTTCCTCTATATGTGTCACTGGGTGCATCCATTGTGTGATATTATCCTCTATATGTGTCACTGGGTGCATCCATTGTGTGATACCTTGTGTTGTAAACTCCCCCCCCCACAATATCTTTCCATCACTTGTTCCTCACGGTGTGGCTTTGGTCATAGAATGGAGTGGATGGGTCGATCGTTGACACACATCATTGTATTCTGTGGGATGTATTCTAGGAACCCCAGGACATACTTGAAAACGAGAGAAATCTCAATGTATCCTTCCTGGTAAAATACTTTCTCCAAAAAAAAACAAACATCACCAGGGGGTAGATTAGAAGGCTTTAAACTCCCTGTTTTATCTCATTCGGCTGTCTGCTCTTATCTCAGGTAGCCTGGAGAACAATACTCTCCTGCCGCCTTATTTAAACATTCCATCCTCCAGCTAATTAACTGTTAAATACTCTAGATTACACGACTCACAAAGTAAAGTTTTGGTAAATGTTGCATTGTGGAAATAATACACAAAATAGAAACAAGAGACCAAAACCTTACTTTATTTTTCCTTTTTACATGCAATTAGGCTGGGGTCAGACGAGCGTAGTGTTCACGTCCGTGATTGCGCCTAAAAGTACGTCCGTGATAGCATGAAAGTAAGTCCATTGGAGCCTGACACATCAAGTACGTCCGCACTGAACTGCGGATGCACAACGGCCGCGGCAAACGGACGCAGGTTAGGCAAGAACGTAATACTTCTAGAACGGACGTGCGGAGTGCGCTGCGTCCACAACGTCTGCATAGCTTTGTGTGTGAGTAATGCAACAAGGTCAGACGGACTGCATTTATACGTCCAGCATTTTTGACGGACAGAATGTTTTTTCATTGTAATTTATTTTCCCCTCCTACATCCGTCAAAAAATAACTTCAGTGAAAAAACGGACTGTGTGACCACTACTGCGTCATCCGTACTGACGATGTCCGTACTGCACGGACGTACAGTCCGTAGAAATCACGCTCGTCTGACCCCAGCCTTACTGCAAACAAAGAATAAAAACAGCAGCGTGTGCTTTATAATTCGGTTTTATTGGTAATGTACTAGTCACCTAGTTACAGTTTTTGTAAGTGGTAGTGTCCCTTTAAGGTGTATATGTATAGCTATAATGTGCAAAGAATCTGAAATATTTTTCATGGCCACATCACCATGTGCAAAGTGCCGAGCGGCAACCGTGAATCTTGTACCATAGTGAGGCAAATGCACACTTTCGCATATATCACGACTGATCCAGTACCCACCGCGCAAAAATCGAGCTTTGGGATGTGCTGGAACAACAGATCCATGGAGGCCTCACATCAGTATTTGAAGGACTTAAAGGATCTGCTGCTAATGTCTTGGTGCCTGATAGCACAGGACACGTTTGAAAGTCTTGTAGAGGCCAATCCCTTGACGCAACACCACGTGGAGGACCTACACGATATTTATTTATTTATGTATAAAGGATTTTACCAGAAAGGATACATTGAGATTTCTCTCGTTTTCAAGTATGTCCTGGGTTCAGCAACATTAAATTGTTACAGTGTTACAGAAATACAAAGTAATATAATGCAAAATATTAAAAAGAAATTGCACAAATATACACATTAACAGAAAATAAATATATTCACTATGTTACATGTTTACAGGTGCATTCTGTATATAGTCACCGTGTTACATGTTTACAGGTGCATTCTGTATATAGTCACCGTGTTACATGTTTACAGGTGCATTCTGTATATAGTCACCGTGTTACATGTTTACAGGTGCATTCTGTATATAGTCACTATGTTACATGTTTACAGGTGCATTCTGTATATAGTCACTATGTTACATGTTTACAGGTGCATTCTGTATATAGTCACCGTGTTACATGTTTACAGGTACATTCTGTATATAGTCACCGTGTTACATGTTTACAGGTGCATTCTGTATATAATGAAAAAACAATAAGGTGGAAAAAATGGCGCAGATAATGTGTAGATGGTCGGTCTTGGGTAGCAGCAAGGGCACAAACGCACACTCCCAAGTGCGAATAGTCAATGGATAAAATATCCAGTATATAGTCACTGTGTTACATGTTTACAGGTGCATTCTGTATATAGTCGCTAGGTTACATGTTTACAGGTGCATTCTGTATTGAGGTATGTTAATAGAGATTTATTAAATGACTTTAGACTGGGGGAAGATTTGATGGCGTCTGGGAGGTTATTCCATAACTGTGATGCTCTGTATGAAAATCGAGCCACTTTCTTTTTGTATTTTGGTATTGCAAGTAAGTTGCAGGTCCTGGATCGGAGGTTATAGGATGAGGGAACTGCTAGGGGAAGCAGTCTATTCAGGTAGGGTGGCAGCTTCCCAGAAAACCTCTTAAACACCAGGTTGGAAAGGTGAAGAGTGCGTCTAGATTCCAGCGATGGCCAGTTTAGCTCTTTTAACATGTCACAATGGTGGATCATGTAGTTACATTGTAATGCAAAGCGGCAGAATGAGTTATACAAGTAAGTTTCTGAAGGTGTGTTTGCGGGGTAGCTGCATACACTACATCTCCGTATTCAATAGCCGGCATAAGCATTTGTTGTACAATCTACTTTCTTACCGCAGGGCTCAGGCAGGATTTGTTTCTGTACAGGGCACCTAGTTTGGGGTAGAGTTTAGATGAGAGCTTTTCGATGTGGAGCCAAAAGATAGACTTGGGTCTAACCACATACCTAGATATTTGAGAGAAGTGACTGTAGTCAGTGTGTCTTTTGATATTGTCCTGACACATAGATGGGGATTTTGCAATTTGTGTAGTTTAGGTGCGGTTCCAAAGAGCATTGTAACAGTTTTGTCAGTATTTAGAAAAAGTTTGTTATCTTTGATCCACTTTTCTACCTCTGCAAATTGTTCTTGCAGCACGGCCTCCAGCTGCGGGAGATCTGGTGTGCTGGTATAGATTACAGTGTCGTCTGCATACATGTGTACAGTTCAGACTTTCCAGACGTTGGGCAGATCTTTTATGAATATTGTGAATGGCAGGGGGCCAAGTATCGAGCCTTGGGGTACACCGCACGTGACTGGGAGGGGGAGGGAGGAGCTGCCAGAAATTGACACAGATTGCGACCGATCAGATATTAGGCAGGTGGTTTTAATGTTGCGGCCGATCAGTGTATGTAAAGTGTAAAACCAACTGGAATGTCCCTTTAATAGATAACTGAACGGCAGCATAGAATAGATGATACAAACTAAATAACCTCTGCTACACATGGCAATTTAACTTAACCCCTAATCAGACAGATAATGGAAGAGCAGAGGGTTAATTTTACAGTCACGATCACATGCTTTTTTTTTTCTTCAACGAAACCTCTTGCAGTTTGATAAAGGTCCTCAGTAATCTAGATCATATGAGCGATAATGAACCACAATATACGTCTTATATACTTTATGAAGGGAAAACAGTGAAACAGGTCTTGGTTTTGTGTTTTTTGACAAAGCTTTTTCTTCTTCTGTAAATTGAATACTTCCTCGGCCCTATGTCTCCTTTCTCGGGGCTGGAATTTCTCTTCTGCTCTTTTTTTTTCTTCTTCAGGGCCCTGGGTGCCAAGGATTTTCTATTGTCTCCTCTGATTACATGTTCCCATGTATTCTGAAACCCTTATTAATAATCACCATTAGCTGTAGTTATGAGACAGGTCTGAGGCTCGGATAACTGGAGAATGAGCCAATACTTTCCCATGGTCCGAGGGTAACATTTTCCCTGTTTAACCTTTACAGTTTGGAATCCGTCACTCACGAGGAGGAAGACGGACAGCTACCGAGAGGCACGACAGCTACCGAGAGGCACGACTGCTACCGAGAGGCACGACAGCTACCGAGAGGCACGACAGCTACCGAGAGGCACGACAGCTACCGAGAGGCACGACAGCTACCGAGAGGCACGACTGCTACCGAGAGGCACGACTGTCTTTTATTTTATTCTTGAAGTTTGTTTCAGACAAAGTATTTGTTTGCTAACTTCTTTTAGATAAAACAAACAGCAATGGCGTTTCTCAGTGACTCTTCTGCCTTTATTGTTCTGGATCTCTATTGAAAATCGTCATTGTTCACGAAGCAGTTGTTGAAACTGTATCAATTAAATGCAAGTTTCAGAACAAAATGTTGAAAATAAAAAAAAAGAGAAAGGATGAAGCTCACTCCCTGCCTTCGTGAAGATTGGGGATACGATTGTAGAATTTATTCAACTCCTCACATGTACCTTTACATTTGTGATTCCAGTTTTCATGTCACGCTGGCTTTCAGACATCACACGCTTTTTGTTTTATGTCTCTTGCTGTAGAAATTAATTTTAGTAATTTCGTTTTGGGTCTCATAACTATTCCCACACCATATTCTGAGGTACGCTCATACACGGCGCACATTACTGTGAGTTTTATTGCTGTGGAGCTCTGTGATACACTCATACACAGCGCTCATTACTGTGAGTGTTATTGCTGTGCAGCTCTGTGATACGGTCATACACACTGCACATTGCTGTGAGTTTTATTGCTGTGCAGCTCTGTGATACGCTCATACACACCACCCATTACTGTGAGTTTTATTGCTCTGCAGCTTTGTGATACACTCAGACACACTGCACATTATTGTGAGTGTAATTGCTGTAGAGCTCTGTGATTCGCTCATACACACTGCACATTACTGTGAGTTATATTGTGCTGGAGTTCTGTAATAAGCTCGTACACACCGCACATTACTGTGAATTTTATTTCTGTAGAGCTCTGTGATACGCTCATACATGCTGCACATTACTGTGAGTGTTATTGCTGTGGTTCTCTGTGATATGCTCATATACATCACACATTACTGTTAGTTTTATTGCTGTGGAGCTCTGTGATAGGCTCATACACACTGCACTTTATTGTGAGTTTATTGTTGTGGAGCTCTGTGATACGCTCATACACAGCGCACATTACTGTTAGTTTTATTGCTGTGGAGCTCTGTGATAGGCTCATACACACTGCACTTTATTGTGAGTTTATTGTTGTGGAGCTCTGTGATACGCTCATACACAGCGCACATTACTGTGAGTGTTATTGCTGTGGTGCTCTGTGATATGCTCATATACATCACACATTACTGTGAGTTTTATTGCTGTGGAGCTCTGTGATATGCTCATACACACTGCACTTTATTGTGAGTTTATTGTTGTGGAGCTCTGTGATACGCTCATACACAGCGCACATTACTGTGAGTTTTATTGCTGTGGAGCTCTGTGATACGCTAATACTGTGAGTTTCATTGTTGTGGCGCTCTGTGATATGCTCATACACACTGCACTTTACTGTGAGTTTTATTGCTGTGGCTCTCTGTGATACGCTCATATACACAGCACATTACTGTGAGTTTTATTGTTGTGGAACTCTGTGATACGCTCATACACACACTTCACTTCCAAAAAAATGACACCCTTGCACACACTTATATATAAAGCTGATACATTTGACCATTCATCTAATATACACAAACCATACAATAAATATAAGTAAAATATGCAAAAAAGCACATATTATTATTATTATTATTATTCTTTATTTATAAAGCGCCAGCATATTCCGCAGCGCTGAACACATAGTTAACTTCATGGAATTTAGAAGAATTCTAATACTTAAATATTAATTAATCCCCTGAAAACAAACCACTGAAAACAATTGACATGTGACTAGCACATTGGGCTTAATTGGATGAGAGCCTAGAAGTGTAATTCCCAGCTCTCTGATGGACAAGAATTCAGCTACCAGCTCAACTTTAATGCCCTGCCCACTGAAATGTAGAATGTACTGAATTGCAAGAACGCAAGTACAACGTCCTAAGAAATCCGAATTCATTAATCTGGATTGGTTGTGGTGCCATGAATGGGTCATAATTATTTTCTGTTGTTGAAAATAGATATATTAGATAAAGCTGATATTTTGATTTTGTTTCCTCTAAGAAGACCAACCACCATCATCAATCATTATGATTAACAGAATAGCGCAGTTATCTCATTTTAACAGAGTTTATCTATTTTGGTACATTTCCACGCAACAATGAAATGATTTATCTCCTATCGCGGTGTCCTGAATATTAAAGATAAAAAAGTCAGTGCATATGACAGTCCGTTAAATGAACATATACAAAGTTTAACCAAAAAGGATTCTCAGCAAAGCAGACTATTCTCATCGTAGAGGGGGTCCTACAAAGGACTTAATAAGGAAAAAAAGATGCATAAAGCAATTGTCTTGTTTCGTGATCCTGGAAAGGAATGAGGTCCTTAGCGCAGGGGGGGCCAAATCCGAGCATGACCTGACACCGCAGGGGGGACACAATAAAAGGCCAAGGAGACTAACGAGAGGAAAGGCCTAGACAAAGGGTGGCACAGTCAGCACGCAGCCTGGCCACGCAGACTGCGGCGCTCCTACATTAACCGCCTTGGACATGTGAGAGACAACTGAGGCGGAAAGAACCTGAAGCTTCCTTCTGAAGCTTTGTGCCACATTATCTCCAAGATTTACCCAGGCTACACAAAGACGTTGAAGGAACGAGGTCGGTCCCTAAATGAAGAAAAATAACGATTAAATAATTTGGTCGTAGAAAGGGGGGGGCCGAGGGAGGAGAGTTCATTAACCAGCTGCCTCCTTGTTTTCTTCTTGGCGAGAAAACAAATTCTATAAACTGTATCAACCTGTAACATCCTATAACCCAGTGATACCTTTTATGATGTTCTTCAAGGCAGTGATTTCTATTGCTATTTTCCTGTCTAATCTGGATTATGCCCGGTTACTGTAATTCCTCATGTAGATAATGCTTGCTCTGCAACATTAGGAGGTCCCCGATCGCTTTTGAAATTCATTGCTATTAAAAAGTGAAAGCCGGGAATTAGCGGCTGTGAATTAGGGCCTGATTTTCTAACTTAAGTGATGCGGTCCTTCATGATTGTCTTAGTGGTCAGACATAGAAGAAGCTCTCAATGAAGCTCGATGGGGTTTCAAAAATAAAATCTCTACGGTCCATAGGACTCCGTGGAGGATTGCGCTGCCGGGCTGCGAGCTCTGCGAGATCTTGCTCTCGCGCTAACGGTTACTTACCCAAACGCTACAATTAGCGTTCACTAGGGAATAGGGCTCAATATCTCTTGGTAAATTCTATCAATGTTCCAAGGTCAGCATTGTGCTGCTCCAGGAATCATTGTGGTGCAAGGGTGGAGGGGACAGAAGGGCGCCGGACAAAATCCCTACAGCCAGGTTCGCTAATGCCAACATCCCGACGGCCAACTTCCAGACAGAACAAGTGCCAGACATCCCAACTTCCCTACACGTCCAACTTCCAGACATCCATAATCCCAGCAGCTAACCCTAATACTAACACCCTAACCCTAGGTTTAAGGGGGTTAGGGCTAGGTTTAGGGGGGTTAGAGTTAGGGCTACATTTTTGGGGGATAGGGCTAGGTTTAGGGGGGTTAAGGTTAGGGCTAGATTTAGGGGGGGTTAGGGTTATTAGGGCTAGGTTTAGGGGTTAGGGTTAGGTTTGGGGGGTTAGGGCTAGGTTTAGGGGTCAGGGTTAGAGCTAGGTTTAGGGGGTTAGGGCTAGGTTTAGAGGGTTAGGGTTATGGCTAGGTTTAGGGGCTAGGTTTAGGGTTAGGTTTATGGGGTTAGGGCTAGATTTAGGGGGTTAGGGTTAAGGCTAGGTTTAGGGGGTTACCGTTAGGGCTAGATTTAGGGGGTTAGGGTTAGGGCTAGGTTTGGGGGGTTAGGGTTAGATTTAGGGGGGTTAGGGCTAGATTTAGGGGGTTAGGGTTAGGGCTAGATTTAGGGGGGTTAAGGTTAGGACTAGGTTTAGGGGCTAGGGTTAGGACTAGGTTTAGGGGGTTAGGGTTATATTTAGGGGATTAGGGCTAGATTTAGGGGGTTAGGGCTAGATTTAGGGGGGTTAAGGTTAGGACTAGGTTTAGGGGCTAGGGTTAGGGCTAGGTTTAGGGGGTTAGGGTTAAGGCTAGGTTTATGGGGGTTAGGGTTAGGGCTAGGTTTATGGGGGTTAGGGTTAGGGCTAGGTTTAGGGGGTTAGGGTTAGGGCTAGGTTTATGGGGGTTAGGGCTAGGTTTATGGGGTTAGGGTTAGGTTTAGGGGGTTAGGGCTAGATTTAGGGGGTTAGGGAGTAGGGTTAGTGTTAGCCGCTGGGATTTTGGATGTCTGGAAGTTGGCCGTCAGGGAGTTGTCTGTGTAGGGAAGTTGTCTGTCAGGGAGTTGTCTGTGTAGGGAAGTTGGCCGTCAGGGAGTTGTCTGTGTAAGGAAGTTGGCATTAGGGAACCTGGTTGTAGGGATTTTGACCTAAACCCGGGACAGAAGCTTTAGTGGATGTTGTAACAGGTGGTATGGTATGGAGTTAAAGTGAGGTACCAAGGGGTAAATCAGTGTCGTCGTCTGTAAACAGGCAAGGTGGAACAGACGGCAATAGGTGAGGTCGATGGTGCAGTTCAGGGTCAGTACACAGTAAAGGCAGGATAAGGAGAAGACCAGGATAGGCACTAGAGAACTGATTCAGTTTTGGGGGCTGTTAGTGTCTGGTCCTGCCAAGTTTATAAAGGCAGGGGCTTTACAGGCTCCTTCCTCATGTTTAAGGACATTGGTGAGGTCATTGGTGCATGACGTGGGCCAGCCACCTTATTAATTGGGCTTTGCCGCACGTACCTTAATTGCGGCCTAGCCGAGGCCTGAAGCCCTCCAGTTGCCAGAGGAAGGGAAGTGGGCATTCAGCCTCCTTGGGGCTATCACCAAGATGAAGGTAGGAGCCAGTGACACTGACACACCTCCATTGGAGAGTAAGGGCACCGGGAGGACGGACCGGCCGCAATCGATGACGCCAGGCAAGGGAGTCGGCCAGGTGGAGAGGTGACCATGCCAACACCGGAGGGCAAGCAGCCGTGACAGGTACAAATGACTATGTCAAGAGTTTCTAGGCCTTCGATGAACAACTCTTAGTGAGCTTTCCGATGTAAACGGAATGTGGAAGGCAGTGGTAGGAGATCTTCTACACCATCCATGATTTCCTCCAAGGAGAAATCCTCTTTATATGTAGACTTTTTTATTTTACGTACTGTTTTGGCTAACGAATGCACACAGTGTAGTACCTCATTGAAATCGGATTGTGGATATCTTTTCTGATGGACATTGCTCAAGGAGGGTACAGACTACTCTCCACCGTTATCTACTCATGTGATTGGTACCTTTTGATAGCCTCTAGACAGTACAGTATAGATGATCATTTTGATTCATGCATGTGGATATTAGGCTACATTTAGATACAGTCAGTATTTTCCCCTCTTTTTAAGATGCAACACTTGTGTAATAAGCAGGGTTTATGGTTTTAGAAAACAGAAAGATTGCTTTACTATCTGGATTCTCATGCTGTAAGCCCTTGTGTGCAGACATAATGTTTACTATGTAATAGATACCCTTTAATAATCCACAACAAAGATTCTACGTAACTTCTCGCTTATAGTGGTCCTCACTGTCATGTCAAAAACTGGTGACTGTCAAGACTAAACGCACAAAAACATAGAACTTGAATCTGATTGCTACTTAAAATCTAGAAAGACGTGAATACCGGTCCTTACAGTCGCCAGGCTAAACGCAAACACGCACTGAGGAACTGTCATGATAGCCAAGGTCCAGAAATCACAGTATCGATACGACAGTTTTGGGTCAAGGGATACCAGAGAATAAAAAGGTTAAGGTAAGCCGAGTCAAAGTTCAAGAGTATCAGTAAAAAAAAAAAAAACACTATTGTGCTACTAGAATGCACAAATGGGCAACACTTCAACACCCGGCTGGGTGGAGTAGAGGTAATATCACTGCTCTGCATGGAGACTGTGTTATTTGTAACACAGTCCATGCGTGTCATGAAACTGATGAATGGGAACATGCATCAATTCTGGCACTCTCAGATGAGGTCATCCCCCTCATCCGCTACATAAACCCACCATTTTTAATTTTTTTTTGGAGAAAGGATTTTACCAGGAAGGATACATTGAGATTTCTCTTGTTTTCAAGTATGTCCGGGGTGGCGAGTATGTACCGTTAGGTGTCTTGCCCAAGGACACTTACTGGAGAGGTGCTCTTGCTGGGATCGAACCCATGTCTCCACAGGCTCTCTCCATGCAGAGCAGTAAGTGCAGTAAGTGTCCTTGGCAAGACACCTAACGGTACATACTCGCCACCCCGGACATACTTGAAAACGAGAGAAATCTCAATGTATCCTTCCTGGTAAAATCCTTTCTCAAAATTTTTTTTAAAAATGGTGGGTTTATGTAGCGGATGAGGGGGATGACCTCATCTGAGAGCGCCAGAATTGATGCATGTTCCCATTCATCAGTTTCATGACACGCATGGACTGTGTTACAAATAACGAAATGGCACGAGCATCTTGTGACAAAACAAATGCCAAAATAATGCAAGAGGACGTCGGTCGTATCACTAGATAGTGAGGTTCCATGAAAGTGATGGGAAACCTGGGGCACAAGTGACCCTGAATCAAGGAGACTAGAGGTGCCTACAGAATGACTCAAGTCAAAAGTCACAGGTGACGCTGAATCAGTAGAGGAATGAGGGACACCAGAATGACATGGACAAGGCACAACAGAGCAGAGGACACAGGTACCATCACAATGGAACTAGACACAGAATGGGGACCATCACAACAGAGTGGGACTTTTGGGAAGTGGACGCAATGTCCGACAATACTGAGGTTAATCAGATAATCCAGAAAAGCCAATAATGACATTTTCAGACTCACATTCTCATTGAAGCCTCTGGCCAACTCTTAACAGTTCCTTTCATTAGTTCCTTAATTCAATAAAATTTATGACAAGATGAGGGTTGGGTCAGTGTGGCCGGCGCAAGTTATTTCAATGAATTTTACGTTGAATGCAAGCAGCAGTTGTTTTGCCATTACAAGCTTTAGACGCTACGCGTCACATCACAAAGTGAGGATTTGGTTGTGCCTTAAAGAGGACTAGCCACGCCGAACCGGAGTAGTAGTATAAGATGTATAAAGGCATTTGACAGCTGAAATAAAAGAGATTTTCACATGAAGTAAATACATAGCATTAAAATTCTTTGCACAAATACATGTTTTTAAACGAGAAACCACTGCAAAGTAACCAGTTTGGACCTGACAATTAGTGGAGAAAGTGGAGAACATAGAAACATAGAAAGATGTCGGCAGATAAGAACCTTTCGGCCCATCTAGTCGCCCAATTAAATGGATACTTTACCTGGATTTATCTTTTGTTTAGGATAGCCTTAAGCCTATCCCATGCTTGCTTAAATTCAATCACTGCTTTGGCCTCTACCACTTCAACTGGAAGGCTGTTCCATGTATCCACCACCCTCTCAGTAAAATAATGCTTCCTGATGTTACTTTTAAACCTTTGCCCCTCTAATCTAAGACTATGTCCTCTTGTTTTGCTACTTTGTTTCCTTTTAAATATACTCCCTTCCTCTACCTTGTGGATTCCCTTTACGTATTTAAATGTTTCTATCATATCTCCTCTGTCTCGTCTTTTTTCCAAGCTGTACATGTTAAGATCATTAACCCTTTCCTGGTAACTTTTCTCCTTCAAGCCGTACACCATTTTAGTAGCTCTTCTCTGAACTCTCTCTAAAATGTCTATATCCTTCTGGAGATACGGTCTCCAGTACTGCACACAGTACTCCAAGTGAGGTCTCACCAGTTTTTTTTAAGGGTGCTTCAGAGAGACCAATGAGCATAACACACAACAGGTGAGATACTTTGTGACCACGGATGACATTTATTGAATCTTGCTCAGGTTGCCAATCTCCTAGGAACCCCATGTCCTGTCGGTGAAACTCACGATGTCAATGAAATAAAGACCAAGAGCCAACCTTCCCGGCTCTCTGGTGGAGCACCTCACCCTCTTAGCTATTTGATTGAATTTTGTTGACGAATTGGATACGAAACCTGGGAACTCCAGGCTCCTATACGTGCTGATAGGTTCTTTTCGGATTCTCACCCACTGAGATGGTACTGAGATAAGGTCATTGGATATATGAGGGCTGAAGAAGGCACCTGCAGCTGTCTGACAAGTTCTTCTACATAGTAGCGGCTAGATATGGGGTGGCTGGCTAATTGCGTTACACGAACCGGCTACACATTCCTGCACTCGGTGTGGATTCTATCCCCACCCTGTACAGGTGCCTTAGCAATGAGTGATCTTTAAACAACCCAGAACCTACTGTGTCCATATGGTACACCACTGGTCCCCACCAAAGCACGCCAAGGATGTAGGGCGGCAATAACACTGGCATTCCTCCCGGTGTATCGATTTAATTATTATGAGTGACAAACCATTACAGTGCAAATTCAGTTGATGCAAGTGGACTCCTCTATCTGGAAACCTCTTAAAAAAAAGTACTGCTCTAAAAATGAATAATGTAAAAATGAAGCTATACACCTCTGAAGGAGAAATACAAGGGGGATGGGAGGTCAGGACACAAATTGGTTTCATTACAGCATCATAGAATTAATATAGGATGATAGTGTCCACCTTGCAATATGTAATAACAGCTGCCAGGTTTATACAGTATTTCTCAACGCTCCTCACATACCTCCTCTCTCTGCCGGTCCCTCCATTGGCATCCTGTACCTTTTAGGATACCAATTAGGTTACTGATACTCAGGTTCAAAGCCTTCAATAGCGTAACCTCTCCTTACACGTCTTCCTTACGCCACAAAAACATTCCTTCTAGATTGTTCCGCTTAGCAATTGACTTCTGCCTGTCCTCGGTCTCCACCCACCAGCTCTCGCCTCCAAGACTTCTCAAGGACAGCACCGGTCCTGTGGAATGACCTACATCGCCCCAATAGACTCTTCCCTAATCTTCGGTCCTTCAAGAAATCCCTCAAATCCCATCTCTTCAGATTAACGTACCACATTACTGATGCTGACCTATCTATCTCCTCACCTACCCCACATCATGATAGACGTCAGTTCCATGTCCTCGCCATTTACGAAACATGAGAACTTGCGATCCTGACCACCAATAAAACTCACACCGTCTTTCTTCACCCCAATCCCTCCTAGATCAATGTTTCCCAAACCTGTCCTCAGGACCCGCTGACACACCAGGTTTGCAGGATATGTGACGCACAGCACAGGTGATATGATTTGCTGCTCAGTGATTGCAGGATTCAGTCTGTGTTTCCCCAAGTTGATATGCTAAATCTGGCCTGGTTGAGGGTCCCGAGGACAGGTTTGGGAAACACTGCTCTAGATTGTAAACTCCTTTTAGCAGGGTCCTCTACACCTCTTGTATCTGGATCCTATTTTTTTTTTAAAAAAGTATTTTACCAGGAAGGATACATTGAGATTTCTCTCATTTTCAAATATGTCCTGGGTGGCGAGTATGTACCGTTAGGTGTCTTGCCCAAGGACACTTACTGGAGAGGTGCTCTTGCTGGGATTCGAACTTGTGTCTCCACGGTCTCCGCTTGTCTCTTTCCGCATCGGTTATTGTAAAGTGCTGCAGAAACTGTTGGTGCTAAATAAAAGAAGATACAAACTAGTTGAGTATTATTATTATTATTAATTGTAACATTTGTAAAAGAATCATAGAACACAGAAGTGGAGAATGATTACTAGTCAATTAACCATGATTCCCAGGAGTCATTATCAACATTATTTAGTATTTCAGAAATGATCTACCCTCTGATATCTACATATTGGCTAAAAGTCCTTTCATGCGGGCAGTGTTAATTTCGTCGACGAAATCCATGAGAGCTGCTGGGGCAATATCCATATGAGCTGGGGCATGTCCATGAGAGCTGGGGCAGTATCCATGTGTGTCGGGGGCATATCCATGAGAGCTGGGGCAATATCCATGTGTGAGCTGGTCTGGGGGCAATATATCCATATGTGAGCTGGTCTGGGGGCAATATATCCATGTGTGAGCTGCTGGGGCAATATATCCATGTGTGAACTGGTCTGGGGCGTATATACAAGTGTGAGATAGTCTGGGGGCAATATATCCATGTGTGAGCTGGTCTGGGGCAATATATCCATATGTGAGCTGGTCTGGGGCAATATATCCATGTGTGAGCTGTTCTGGTGCAATATATCCATATGTGAGCTGGTCTGGGGAAATATATCCATGTGTGAGCTGCTGGGGCAATATATATCCATGTGAGCTGGGGCAATATATATCCATGTGAGCTGGGGCACTATATCCTCTATTGTCATTCAATGCTGAGAGGGGAGTTGATAGCGATTGGTGATTTTTTTAGTTCCACAAGGAAGGCAAGTGAACTTCAAGAGCCATTAAAGTCTATGGAGATAGAAGTTCACTTACTCCCTTTTTTCATTTACTCCAGGCATGTAATCCAGCCCCAGGCGTATAAAATGAGTTTGCAAATGCTGCAGAAAAGCTTAAATAATGAATTACACATTAACTAAACACATTCGATTTTAGTCGACTAAAATTAATAATAATTCTGACGACTAAAATACGACGAAAATTAAGACTAAAATTAAATTTGCTGTCAAAATTAAGACTACATGCGGGTCTACAGGTTTGTCCGACCCTTTGACCATGTGCCATTTTCAATTAATTTTAAGCATGTGTCCAAGTCTGTTGTTGGTGTGTGTGTGTGTGTGTGTGTGTGTGTGTGTGTGTGTGTGTGTGTTTTTGTTTTTTCCACTTTTGTGTTCCATAGATTAGGTTTTATTTAAAAAAACAAAAAAGGGGAACCAGCAGGGGAGGGGGATCTTACAAAAAGAAAGGAATTCCAAAAAAGCCCTAGATCATTGAAGCCTGGCTAATTACTAATTGTCTTCTCTGTGAGAGCATTCTACTGAGCTACCAACCCATTCCGCAATCTATCCTTACACAAAGCCAGTAATCCCAATCACTGGAACAGATACCTGGGTTGTTAATTAATTCTTAATTATCATTCTAGTCTCTTGTTAATATGAGCAGGCTAGTCCCCGGGTCGGGCAACCTGGGGTTGAACTTTTTTGTTTTTTTGTGTGCGTTTTTTTTTTTTATGGTGGTTATGTCAGTTTCCTGTCTTCACTTCCCATTCATATGCAATCTGGTTCCTGCTGCTCTCGACCAAAAGCCAAAAGAATATTTTGAAAGCAGGGAGCCCTGGACAGTATTCATTGAATGGACTTCTTGCATTATATATACACCCTGGGCTCTATTAACAGCTTCGCGCAAAAGCGCCCGCGCTATTTTTTTTGCGCGCAGCGTTAAACGTTAACGCGCGTAAATTAACGCTGGTATTACAATCCGAGCGCATTTTTTCATCCGTCCAAAAATAACGCACGTAAAAAAGACGAGCAAAAACGCGTGCGCATTAACACTGCACGCAGAAATCGGTGGGCGGACTGGTTTTTCACGCCATTCAGCCAATCTGAATTAAGAACCACAATTGTCTCCCGTTCAGTTTTTGCGCCTGTCAAAGTCAATCTGCGCATATATGCTGCAGCAATAATAAAAACACGCACAACTTCTCCATTTAATTGTTTGGGTATGTGTAGAATGTGTAACTATACTGTGTTGTATTTTTTTTTTCGTGCTGGTGTATTTGGTTTCGGCCAGGACGTTCAGATTTGCCGTTACCACCAGCTTTTAAAAGACGTTAAAATTACGTGCGCAAACGCTATCCGTTAAATTTTGTGCATAGATTGTAATACCATCCGCGTACCAGCGCACAAACGCATTTGCGCTCACAATGTTAAGTATAGGACGCGCGCAGTACATTACGCTCGCAAAGGGTTCACGCAGGTTCACCCGCAGTAGACGTTAACGCGCATTTTTTGCACGGATATTGTAATACGACGTTCTGCGCAAAGGGTTTTGCCCCTCGCGTTAATGCGTTTTTGTGCACGTGCAAAATTGTGCGCGAAGAGTGTAATAGTGCCCCCTATATATACATAGAGCGATATGTAGAACCCGCAGATTAGTTAAAGCAGGTTAAAAATCCACCTGTTTTCTCTAGAATGAAAGTAAATAGTTTTTAAAAAATATCTTAGAAAAAATTTTCCCCAAGGTTTGGCAAACCCAAAATGCTTTGCACTACCAAGCGTGAATGAGCTGCGACCCGTCTGGTTAGTTCTACGTCTCAAATAATCATATAATGTAAGTAATCGTCTACCTCTAGTCAACCATTTATTGAAACAAAAACACCAAAAAGAGGAAAAACAAACAATGGAGGATTCTAAAAAATGCTGTGTTATGATATTGTGATTTATCTATTCCTCTTTCTGTGCCTGGAACAAGATTTTCTTGCTGATACAAGTATTTAGGGGGTTATTCAGAGAGCACCGATATGTCGCCGACATTTCAATGCTCTCTCGTTCCCCACACTTCAGGGAATCAATGTTCCCGACCCAGCGGTGAATTCAGCATTCACCGCAGTGTCCATGGAGTGCAGGGAAAACCTGCCGCAAATCTGTCGAACACCCGCCGAAAAACCCTTCTAAAACTCGCCAGAACCGCCGCTAAAAACACGCCGAACAGGTCAGAAAAAGCCAACAAGCTGCTAATCACAGCACAGACCAGCCGCCGGAAAAAGCCGACAAGCTGACGAACGAGGTATAAAAAAAGTATAAAGAAAACCCTACAGGGTTATTCAAAGAGATCCAAATTGTGGCCGAGAGGTAACCGAACAGTGAAATTCAGCGTACAGTTACCTTTCCTGGCCATTCAGAGAGCAGGCAGTTCGCCAAATGTTGGCGAATTGCCTGCACATACGGTACCTGTTCGAGCAGTGAAATCCCCATAGCTTTGTCTATTCAGAGAACAAAAACCAGCAGTGAAAAGCTGCCGAAATGCATGTAAATTTCTGACATTTTCGTTCTGTAGTTTCTTTGCAAACAGAGTTTCACTTTTCAAACATTCAAGTGTACGGGTTTTTTTTTCTTCACTCCATTCGTCTGCGGTGTTGGCTTTTTCCGGCGGCTGCTTTGGGCTGTGATCGGCGGCTGCTCGGGTTTCTCCGGCGTGTTCGGCGGGGTTAATCCAGATGTTTTGTATTTCTGTAACGACTGTGACAATTCAATGTTCTTGAATCCAGGAAATACTGAAAACGAGAGAAATCTCAATGTATCCTTCCTGGTAAAATACTGTATAAATAAATAAAATATTCTGTATTGTTTCGTAATGCAGACATGTAAGTAAATATTTTTGTCTCTAGGCTTAGCCTTGTTCCCTTGGAGCCGCCATCTTTAATTGCTCTTTGGTTGGAGGCTCCATCACACAAGAGATTAATCCTGAGCGATATGAATTCCTGAATTTGGGTTAGAAAGTGTCTATGCAATGTCAAGAAATAGCCATTATATCAGAATTAGTTAATGAGCACCGGATTGCTTCTCACATAACCGGAGTACACGGCGGATTATTGGATTTCCTCGTGCCAGCTCGAAAAGAAAGAAGAAAACCAGCAATAGGGAGTCAGACGACTCGTAACATTATTTCCGAAGTAAACAATAGGAAACCATTGCAGTAACAGCCAACTACATCTAGACTGTAACCAATCGAGCAAGGCCCTAGGGATGTGCATTTCGGGTTTCGGAATTTCGGAATTTTCACGAAATTTCCCGATTCGTGTTTTCGGATGCGGCCGAATTTCCGAAAATTTTTAGATCCGAAAATGGCAGATCCGAAAAGTTTTCCGAGCCGAAACTAAATATTTTCGGAATTTTCGAATGGACTTCAAATGTGTCAAATCGAAATTTATTGCTTTGAAACGAGGAGAACAGACGTTCCTAAAAAACGAAAATTTCCGAAAATACGAAAAGTCGATACAAAAAACGAGGCAAGTGACACGAAAACACGAAAAATGGTTGATATTCCGAAAAAAAATATGTACACGAAAAACGAGTCGAGCCAAACCGAATCGAAACAGAAATCGGTCGAAACGAGCCGAATCGAAAAGTTTAAAAATCCGAAAAATCGAACCGAATCGAACCGAAAAAAAAATCGGTGCACAAGCCTAGGCCCTCGGTCACCTTCTGGTTTTGGTCACATTGACGTGTGCTGATTTCTTAGGATAGCTTTGTAGATCCATGATGCAGCTCTGCAGAGGAGGCTCTCGCAAGACGCCCCGACAGCAGTGAATGCAAATATCATTTTGCGTTCAAAGGATTTATGCAATTTCTCCACGTTCTCAAAGGAAAAATGAATAATAGCTAATAATACTCTGTGGTGATACCTTCCCAGACAAGTTAACTCGTACTTATTGGCCTTAACAACTAAAATGATTTAAATAATGCACTCACTCTCGGCTGACTGACTCACCGGACCGGCGGGATGCCTGACATGACATCCCCTGCATTTGAGGTGTGTTGCAAAGTGTGAGTTGTGTAGCTATTAATATAGCTTTCATTGTTGACTCCCACATATTTTGCCACTGGTGGTTTCTCTTGATACACAACTTCTGGCAAGAAGTTTCGGGAGTTGTAGTGTAGGTCACACAACATATCGGCATGTTCTTGGTGGTACATTACCTGCCAGTAACCATACATGGTGCTAAGAGGCTCTATAGAGGTAGCAGTGACAGATCTTTGCAGCGAGAGGCGCAGATGTCTTAATCTGTTACTCTAGAGATGGACGATGAATGGGTTTCCCGGGAGCATTCATCTCCTTATCCCTTCAGAACAGAGGTAGCTGTACGTGAAGACTAAATAGTCACCATTTAATGAGACCTCACCTCACATGATGGAAGATTACCTGTCATGTTGAGTTACCCTAATGCACTAACCATTCTCGTCCATGACATGCGGTCTGGATCAGCAACATACACGGTTTTAGTTCACTCCTACAGCCAAACAAACACCAATGTATCCATATATATACTGTATACACATCTGTATTCATGCACACACAGTGACATTACACAAACAAACACCAATGTATCCATATATATATACTGTATACACATCTGTATTCATGCACACACAGTGACATTACACAAACACCAATGTATACATATATATACTGTATACGCATTTGTATTCATGCACACACAGTGACACTTCACAAACAAACACCAATGTATCCATATATATACTGTATACGCATCTGTATTCATGCACACACAGTGACAATTCACAAACATAAACACTTATTGACACAGTGACAATAAACACACATACACTTGTGCACACATTGACACTCCACACATACACATGTGCACACAGCGACACTCCACCACATATAGGCATATATACAGACAGGGACATTACACTCACAAACACTCATGCAGACAGTGATTTTCCACACTGATATACTCATGCATACAATGACAATACACTCACACACCTACAAGGCGACATAACACACATACATTCATGCGTACAATTACGCTTACACACATATACTATTGCACAAAGTGACATTACACATAGTACATACAATCATGCACACAGTTGCATTACACAAACATACACTCCTTCACAAAGTGACATTACACACACATACATTCATGCACACAATTACACTCACTCATATACACTATTGCACAAAGTGACATTATACACATACACACACACACTCTTGCACGGTAACATTACACATACATACAATCATGCAAACACCGACATTCCACACACATACACTCATGCACACAGTGACATTACACATACACTCATGCACACAGTGACATTACACATACACTCATGCACACAGTGACACACCACACAAATACACTCATGCACACAGTGACTTACACAAACATACACTCATTCACACAGTGACATTACACATACACTCATGCACACAGTGACACACCACACATATGCACACAGTGACACACCACACAAATACACTCATGCACACAGTGACTTACACAAACATACACTCATGCACACAGTGACATTACACATACACTCATGCACACAGTGACACACCACACTCATGCACACAGTGACTTACACAAACATACACTCATGCACACAGTGACATTACACATACACTCATGCACACAGTGACACACCACACATATGCACTCAGTGACACACCACACATACACTCATGCACACAGTGACATCACATTAACATAAACGCATGCACACAGTGACATCACACACACATACATTCATGCACGTATTTCTCATTGCTGTCGTTGCGACATTCACCATTGTTTAATAAATAAAAGGCACATGATTCAGACGGTGTAGGATATTAATAGGGAAGCCAGCAAATTGACATGTTAAAAGAACTAAACCATTAATGAAAACTGGCCACGGCCACCAGCTTGAAATTCATCATCAGTCACGTTGTGCGGGAAACCTCATTCTTAGCTCCATTAAGTTCCCGTTCATTTCTCACATATTTATTTGTTTTTGTTGTTTAAAATGTGACCATTATCCCCACAGAGGAAACAATCTGCCCCATATGTATCCAATAGACAATAATTGTTTGCATATTTACGTATAAACCAAGCGAAAAGCAGCGATATAAAAAAAAGGGCACATTAGCGGCATACACAATATACCCAGCAACGAGCCCTATTACACTGATAATGCCCGCGTGAGCGCTAACGTTAGCTCTGGCTGCCCTAGCGCGGGCGCATCATATTACAATCCGACCGCTAAAGTAAACTTCAAGAATAGATGATTCAATAATATCCAAACTGGATTTGCAGACGCCTAGCGATTTGTTGCAGTAAGTGACTGTCTGTCCATGAACCCTCGAAGGGTTAAAGGAACTTCCAAAAAGGAAATGGAAGAGACAAACACCAGTCATTCATTCAACAGCTCGATTCCCTCCCTTTGCCCTGTACCCCATCCAACAAAATACCCTGGCAGAGGTCCAGAACATGATAGAGAAGGACTAATTATGCCAGGAGGAAGTCCCGACAAAGGAATCTACTTTGCTTAAGACAACAATTCTTCAAGGGTTACATTGCGATCGGCATCAGGATACATCAGGGGGTTTCCTGGCTCAGAGGAATGAGCTTGGCCACATTTTTTTATAGTCCAAGATAAGCAATGCCACTCTCAAGCCCGTGACACACCGCACGCGACTGTGATGCAGAGCAGGGGGAAGCGGCGGCTGGCGTTCCGAAACCAAGCTGAGCGCAGGGAGGTGGAGAAATCGAATGTCCACCAATCAGCTTGCTCATATGATCGGCGCATCTTTCGTGCCATGACGCGTTGATTTATACGCGCATGCTAAGGCTAGGGTCAGACGAGCGCAGTGCGAACGCGCGTGCAGGCGCACTTAATCACGGCCGTAGTAGCAGCAAATGACGTGCAATGACGGCCAATATACGAAGTACGGTCGCACAAAAGTCCGGCTGCGCAACGCAAGTGGAAAACGAACGCATTTTTTCGAGAACGTTAAACCGCTAGTACTGACGTACAGAGTGCGCTGCGCCCGCTAGCGGCGTGTGTGTGTGATTAGGAGATGTCAGACACTGCTAATGTCCAGCCTACATAACGTCCAGATGCACAAAGTGTTTTATTGATGATCCGTACAAAATCACGGATGCAAATGCGCATCGTATGACCGCTATCGCGTATTCCGTGAAAAAATGCGTCCATTCGTTCGAACGCACTTTTTCACAGACAACGTGAAAATGCGTTCGTCTGACCCTAGCCTTATCGGCGTAATTTCAATTTTTCACTAACGTGATGTGGCGCACACTAGCTAAAAGTGCATGGCACATTGACTGGGCACATCTGCGCGTCGCTGCTTATACCCGCGCGCGTAGCGATGCATGCGTTGTATCACTGCTTTTAATCATTAATAGTATTTCAATTGAAGGCGTTTTCGGCGTTTCTGTGGAGCTCAGAGTTGGTGTAGGTCAGGGATGTACAAACTCCGGCCCCCCCAGATGTCCATGAACTACAACTCCCATGCTTCTCCATCCATCTAATGTAGTCAGAGATTTCTGGGAGTTGTAGTTCAGGAACTTCTTGGGGGTCGGAGTTTGGACATCCCTGGTGTAGGTCCTGCTACTACGTGTAATTTGAACTGTCAAACTCACGGCCTCCAGATGTTGATGCCACTGCCTCCAATTCCCCGAATTCCTTCAGTGCAGTAGACGGCTAGGGAATCATGGGAGTTGTAGTTCAGAAACCTGTGGGGACCGTAGTTTGACGGCCCTGGTACAGATGCATACGTCTTCTCTATTTTGTAAAGTAGCCCAGTCACGGAATAGGATTTTTTTTAAGTATCTCGCAGTCTGATGCCGCAGCGGCTAACCTTGGCCCCTGGTGTTTCAGAACTACATGCCCAAATAATCCGTCATTTTAAGGATATAAACGCATATTAGGGCATGGTATTGCTGGCGTGTGGCAATACTGAGGTCAACGTCTGCAGGGCATCATAATTACTGGATGCTTTAAAACAAGGGTCAACACCTTTGGTTCTGCAGATGTTTTGCAACTACATTTCCCAGAAGACTCAGCCAGTCTAATGACCACCTGGGCATCATGGGACATGTAGTTCCCAAAAAATCTGTACGACCAATGTTACTTGTTGCAACGCAGGATTCTCAAACTTTGTCCGTCTCCCCGACTTGTTTTTGATCTACACCTCCCATGGTCCTGTGTCCATTTATTGCATTCAGAGAATTCTGGGAGTTGTAGGCACTCAACATCTGGGGGGTCAGAGTTTGTGACACCTGATGTAAAGGCTGTTGTCGGTGGTTTGTGCACGACCTTTTCTAGATGGATTGGAGTTGCTGTTGCATGGAAAACGCACAGATACAGGTTTTACGGTCAAGGCTCCGAAAGGTCTTAATCAGGGGCATGTGGACAACACGGGTTTATAGTCTCTAATTCTGTTTTTCCAAGAAGATCCAGGAGATGGAATCTGCAGCTGCTTGGTAATGAGAAGAAGCCTCTATATCTTTCCTGAACACGCTCTCTTTTGTTTTTTCGTTGCTTTTTTTTTATTCTTTCTTTGAAAATGTTTTGGGAAAGGCGTTGACCTCTTTCCGAGCCTCTATTTCGGTTCCCTTTGTCCTCTATTGGATAAGTAAAGAGTAAATGACACAATAGGAAATAAGGAAACTGTCTTCGGATTCAGGAGACACTTCAACACAATATCCGGCACCTAGAACGTGCATGGGGCGAGCGTTCTTGCTTGCACAGAGGATATGTGTTCGGTCTGAAGGCCTGGTTGAAGGATTCAGGAAGGGCATCTGTAATCGCGAGGGGAGGGAAGCTAATTAACCGGCTCTCAGCGGAAAGAGAGAAGCCTGAGGGTAATATCGGGGAGCTGGGGAAGAACATTTCTGTTTATTGAAAAGCGGTCTGGCCTGCTGAAAGTCAGATGGTTGAGTGAAGAGGAAGCGTCATCTGGGAAGGATGTTATTCCTTCCAGCTCCAGACATTATGGCTAATAGAACTACTGTAACCGTGTATCATGTCCTTTGTATCCAGTGCATCCACCAACGTTCCAGGCTTTTAACATCCTGATACTTAGGTCATTGATTAAAAACACAGGACAGGATTCACGAAGCACAGAAATTCAACTCAATGCTTTGCATTTCGGCACATTTCGGCCATTCCATTTTGTCGAAAACTCCGTCAGGGTTATTCAAAGAGATCCGAATGGCTACCGAAAGGTAACCGAATGCTGAAAATCAGCATTCGGTTACCTTCTTGGCCATTCGACTATCCAGAGAGCAGGCAGTTCGCCAAATGTAATTTTTTTAAAATGATATTACATGTATTACGTCGAAACCTATTCGCCTGTTTAAACCTGTCAAATTGAAATCACCAAAAGCAGGTAATATTGCCGAAATTTGCACTGTATTTCGCGGTCAGTTCGCCTGTATTTGGTGAATTGACAGCTTAGTGAATGGACGTATTGCACCAAAATTGCACCTACGGTGAAAGTCTCCATTCGGGGCAATTCGGTGACAAATTTTGACGTTAGTAAATAACCCTTTATGGCAAATGTAACTACTGTAACATTGTATCAAGTCCACTACATCCACTGCATAAACCAACGTTCCAAGCTTTTAACATCCTGATACTTGGGTCATTGATTAAAAACAGAGTAATTTAATTTATTTAATGCCGTTTATTGACCCTTTTATTATTTTTTGCGGAACCCCCCCAGTGTCATTATGAATCTGAGGACTCAAGCTGCTTTATGCTTCTGGTAATTGTCTTTCACGTCATCGCGTCCTCTGAGGTCCAAATCCAAGACCAAAATGATCAATTCTGTCCTGGATGGTTTGTGTGACTGTTATCGACAGCAGCGATGTGAAGCAGCTGCTCATAACGTGGCTAATTGGTGCTTACTCCACGCTAACCAAAATCCTCTTCTGCGGCAAAAATTATAGATCGAAGCATTAAATGCTCAGAGATACATAAAAAAAAAAAATGAACAGAGTCTGACCTTCAAATGCCAAAAAAGCTAAGTAAATAAAAAAAAATATATATATACAGTATATACATATAATAATTTTTTTTAAAAAAATTATCAGTCTTTTAACAACCTCTACCAACAGAGGTTTATCAGCACAAACAATGTTCAACTGAAGGTAATAGTTTTTTTATATTTTGATGATTTTCTTCAAGTATTACTCAGTTAATAGGTAAAGAAATAAAGGGGCGCTAGGAAAATGTAGAAGAATTGTCAAGAGACCCCGCTAATGGGCAGCTGTATATCAGGAGGGGGTTAAAACCCCTAAAAATATATGGAAAACTGTACAAACAGGAAGTTAATACTTCTAATTTTTTTAGATTGATATCACATAATTTTACATAATTTGCACCAAGTATAAGGTTAAGGCTGGGGTCAGACGAACGCAGTGCGAACGCGCGTGCAGCCGCACTTTATCACAGCCGTAGTAGCAGCAAATGACCTGCAATATACGGAGTACGGCCGCACGAAAGTTCGGCCGGGCAACGCAAGCGGCAAACAAACGCATTTTTTTCGAGTACGTGATACCGCTAGTACTGATTACAGAGTGTGCTGCGGTCGCTAAGAGGCGCGTGTGTGCGTGATAGGAGATGTTCAGACGCTGCTAATGCCGGCCAAACATAACGTCCAGACGCAAAAAGTGTTTTATTGATAACCGCTACAAAATCACGGACCGAAAATGCGCTCGTCTGACCGCTATGGCGTATTACGTGAAAAAATACGTCCATCTCGTTCGAACGCACTTTTTCACGACAACGCGAAAAATGTGTTCGTCTGACCCTAGTCTTAGGCTAGGGTCAGACGAACGCATTTTTATGTTGTCTGTGAAAAAGTGCGTCGAACGAATGGACGCATTTTTCACAGAATACGTTGATAGTGGTCATACTATGCGCATTTCCGTCCGTGATTTTGACGGATCTCAATAAAATCTTTTTGTGTCTGACGTTATGTTGGCCGGACATTAGCAGCGTCTGACGTCTCCTAATCACACACACACGCCGCTAGCGGACAGCGCACTCTGTGTCAGTACCTGCGGTTTCACGTTCTCGAAAAAATGCGTTCATTTTCCACTTGCGTTGCGCAGCGGACTTTTTCGACCGTACTTCGTATCATTGGCCGTCATTGCCGGCATCTGCTGCTAGTGCGGTCGTGAAAGTGCGGCTGCACGCGCGTTCGCACTGCCTCAGTCTGACCCTAGCCTTAATCGTCTCAGGAATTCTTCTTGAATCGATCGTGTTCTATAAGGTCCGTGTCAGACGAACGCAGTGATCACGTCCGTGTTGCTGCACATTTTAGGCTAGGGTTAGACGAACGCATTTTTTACGTCTACTGTCAAAAAGTGTGTTGATGCGTGCAAACGCATTTTTTCATGGAAGATGCGATAGCGGTCATACGATGCGCAATGTCGGCCGTATTTTTTGACGGAGCTATAAAAAACAAATGGACGTGATGTTGGCCGGACATGAGCAGCGTCTGACATCTCCTAATCACGCACACACGCCGCTATGCCGACGCAGCGCACTCTGTGCGTCAGTACTAGCGGTTCCACTTTCTCGAAAAAATGTGTTAGTTTGCCACTTGCGTTGCGCGGCCGAACTTTCGTATATTGGCCGTCATTGGACGTCATTTGCTGCTACTACGGCCGTGATAAAGTGCGGCTCAATGCGCTGCGTTCGTCTGACCCCAGCTTTAACGTCCGCCGTAGCATAAAATTATGATCAATAAAGACTCACACACGAAGTACGTCCACACAGACGTGCGCACAGAGTGCGCCACGTTCTCGTAGCTTTGTGTGTGAGTGTCAGACGGACGGCTTTTTTGACGTCCAGCATTTTTGACAGACAAAATGGTTTTTCAGATCGTGTATCAATTTTTTTCATTTTTCATATTAATTTTATTTCCCATCTACATCAGTCAAAAAAAACCTCAGTCAAAGAAAACGGACCGTGTGGTGTCTACAGTATCATCAGTCAGAAAGTACGTCAGTTGTGCACGGACGCACAGTGTGCTCAGAATGCGTCCATCTGACATTAGCCTAAGTAGGGCCCTGCGAATCACAAATTTTCACTCAAATAAAATCACGAATCGAATCGGATGTGAACGTGCCACCGAATTGCACTGAACGGTGAATTTCCCCGTACGGTCTAATTTCGTGGCAATTTTGCTATTCAGAAATCAGGCAATTCGCCACATATTGGCAAATTGCCAGCGAAATAAGATGCAATTCGGCGGCAGTAATGGTTAATCTATTCAGAGAACCCTGAACTGTTCCTGAAATGTTAGTGAAATGCCTGGTTTTTCGGTGCTTCAGTTCGACAGGTTTAAAAGGGCGAATCCCATAGGATTCAATGAAAAAATATATTATCGTTATTTTTTATTATCGTTATTTTTTTATTTAACCGTTTATTCTTTTCATTTGCAGCAAAAAGTCTAATTGTTTATTTATTTTCTAGAGTTTTTAGCCATTTTTCTGGAATTTGTGGGTGAAAGTTTTGATTCCCATTACTTTTAAATGGTGGCTTTTTCATTGTGTAACAGACCTTTTTATAATTATTCATAGAACCTTTTTTATTATTTCCACACATTTTCATTGCTTTAAACACCTTTTAAAAATGTGCAGCTGCTCGGTTTGTTTTCGGCTGAGTTCGGCGGTCTGTTTGGCAGATGGTCGGCTGTTTTCAGGGTTTTGCGGCTACGTTCGGCGGTCTGCTTGGCATTCGCCAGCTGCATTCGGCGGGTTGATCGGCGACGTCCAGTGCACTTCGGGGACCCTGTGGTGAATACTTAATTCACTGTAGGTTCGGCGAATTGAACTCGCCAAAGTGCGCAGAATGAGAGAGCACTGACATTTCGGTGCTCTCTGAATAACCCCTTAAGGCTAGAGTCAGACGAACGCAGTCAGAGCGCACTCTGCGCTCGTGCATAACGGACAGACGTACTGACGGAAGATACTCTAGACACCAAATAATCATTTTTCTTGACGGACGTAGAAAAAAAGGGAATTATGGGAAATAAAATGAATATAAAAAATGATAAAAATTTGAAAAGGATATGAAAAGCCATTTTGTGCGTCAAGGTGCTGGATATCGCAAATGCGCTGCGTCTTACATCTCACCACTCGCAAAGAACGCTACGCGGACGTGGTGCACTCTGCGCGTCCGTGGTAGCGGTTTTACGTTCTTGTCTAACTTGCGTCCGTTTGCCACGTGCGTTGTGCGTGCGCAGTTCAGTGCGCACCTACTTCGTGTGTGAGGCTCTATTGATCATGATTCTATGCTACGACGGACGATAAAACTGTGCGGCAACACGGACGTGAGTCACTGCGTTCGTCTGACACGGGCCTAAGGGTGGATCATGGGAAATGTAGTTCACAAATGCTTGAAATGCCAAGGAAAGCAATCAGTGCCCTGCACAATATATTACGTTGCAGAGGATAATTTTATTGGATTAGGCAACACTTTCATTTGCGATGCTTAATAAATGTTTTTTTGACTCATAGTGTGAGACGACGATAGCATAATCTAATCATAAATGGCTGACAGTGTCTGTACGGCCATTCTTTCTGCTGGAACCGCTCTGTCTGTGTCTCCCTTTGAAAATACCAGAGACGAGATCACGATGGACACGTTGAATGATAAGAGGAAACAGAAGAGCTTGTGGAAAAATAAAATACAGTACAAGAAGACGAAACACGTGAAAATATGATTTCATCCCATATCGGAAAAAAAAAAAGGACTTTCTGATCAAGTTTTGAGGCTGAAGCTCGTATCCATATATACGTATATTCAGTGGCCTCATGGGATCTTAACAGCTTCCTTACTAAAATAAAGGCATTTGTTACAATGATTAGAAGCTTTCGCTGGCGTAATGTCATACTCTGCTATTTACCCTCCCCTCTGTGTCACGCACTTTTCTTAGAGTGTTAGCTCTTGAGCTGAGCCCTGTTTTGCTATCGTTCTTTGAATGTCAAAAGTTTTGGTTTATCTTATGGGTATTTTGTCCTACTCTTTGTACAGCGCTGCGGAATATGTCGATGCCTTATAAATAATTGTGATTCTAAATGTCCTGCACTGTCGTGGTAACTACATTTAATATGTTGATCGGTCCCTTGTGTTGCAGTATGAGGGTGAGGTCACACGAGCGTACTGAGCATGTCCGTGTGACTGCATCTCTCTGCGTCCGTTGCAGCTTTGTGACGGCTCGACGGGGAGGGCCACACTGTGTTGCGTGCGCTACACCAGACATGGGAGGATCGAGCTTTGTAGCGCTGAGCGCACTAACTGCACTCAGCGAGGTGGCCAGACGGGCGTCAGAGTGGAAGGAAAGTCCGCTCACACGGATGTTCCATCCGCTCTCAAAAACGCTCGTCTGACCGCAGCCTGAGGGAGGTCCAAAAGTAAGGTTAAACTCAATGAAATATTGATGCTAACTCAATTTCTTTTTCAAAGTAAGCCTAATCCTTCTAATACTTGTAAAAAAAAGAAGTGTATATCCCCAAAGGCAATCATGGAGACATGAGGTGGCTCAAAAAGCAAAAACGGACCATCATGGTCCACCAGCTTCATCGTGGCTTCTTTGCGTAACATTACTTTGAAGACCTCAAAATGTATCTTGGTGATGAAGCCACAACAAGTTCCCAGAAGGTTCCTATAATGGTTTAGCAGATTCAAGTCTGGACATTTTGGGGTCTGTGATGAACCTAGAGAGAGACGCCCCTCCGCACGTCCACAGATGAGATCATGGCGGCCAAGGTGAAGGAATTTGTGGATCAGGAACCTCAGACCATTCTTGAAAAGCTTGTGGAAGAGATAGACATTCCAAAAACAAGCACGTCGAGGATTCTTCATGAAGAGTTGGACTTCACCAAGAAGTGCGCCCGTTGGGTTCCGTGTTTGTTGATGTCACGTTCCCACGTTCCAACCCTGTCTTCCTGCCCTCTGTATTTGTATATTGTGTTTTTTCCATTGTGTTTCTGTTGCTGCCAATTCCTGGGTGGCCTCCCAGGGGTTAATTGGTGTTCTGTGTGCTGCTCACCTGTTGACCCTTGCCTTGATTCCCCTGCCTATATTAGAGCAAGGTACCTATGGTACATTGCTGGGTCATTTTACTTTGCCTGGTCTCCTTGCAGCCTGTATCCTGAGAGCTCCTCGCTGTGTTCCTGATATCCTCCGTTTGTTCATCCTTGTACAGTTTTTGCCTCTGTTATTTCTGTTCCAGTTTATGTCAGTTCCTTCTGTGTATTTAGTTCTGTCATTTTCTGTATTTTGGTTTGCTGTTTATGTTCCATTCAGATTCCCCGGTTACTGATTTTGGCTTGGCTGACTTCCCTTCTGGTTCTTATTCCTATATGCTGTATGACGTACTCTCTCTGGTTATGACCTTTGGCTTTCCTCTATATGACTACTCTATATAGTATATTCCTTGTCTGTACCGTTTCCAGGAAACCCTGTCATCTGTATACAACAAAAGACTCTGTACGGCTTCAAGGTAATACTTTCCTTTAGATTAGATCCGGCTATCCTAAAGACCGGCCTTTCAGTGCAGGGAATCTTTGGTATTGCTGTACAGAGGTCTTTTGTTAACCCTGTGTTTTTTCATCTGTCCTTGCCGTTTACAGTGCATCTCTGCCCATAAGGGCTTCTCTCAGGAACCTGGTCCTCACCTTGCTGCGAGTTATATTCTTAGGGATATATATACAGACCGACCACTTCCAAGGATCGGAGGGCAAGGATAGGGTGGTGCGTGCCTGGTGGTACTGCCACCGTAACAGTTGAACACTGAACAAAAAGCTCAACCATTCGAGAGGAGTTTGCCGAAAAGTTCCTCGTCATGTTGAAGATGGAAAGTCTGAGAACTCGAGGTGCTGAGCATTCCGGATAGACAACTTGTACACTGCCTCAGTCACATCTTATGCTGATGCCATCGATCCCACATCTTGATACCTATTGTTATTCTTATTCTTCACGTTCTTGCTTTTTCTTTTCCTTGTTTGCACAGTATTTTAACGTCTGCCATGACTACCTTTTACATCCTCTTCATGGTAACTACTTTGTATGTTCTACCTCCTACGTCTCCATACCGCTATTGATTTGATTTATCTCATTTATTTTTCCATATATTTCACGTGACACCTTCATCGTCTCCTCTTCGACCATTTTTTGTTAAACCCAAAAACTTTATGGAATCCTCGTACTATTGACATTTTTGTCAGCTGGCCATCAATTTCCATTAAAAGGGACACTATCAGGGTTATTCAAAGAGAATCGAAAAGCCAACGAGCGTTCGGTGACTTTTCGTTCTCTTCAATTCGGTTCGATTTGGCGATCCCATTTCGGTGACCCTGCGGTGTATTCAGCAAACACCACAGGGTCCCGAATTGCAGGGAAAGGTTTCCGCAAACCCGACGAAAACTCACCGCAAAACGAGGACGAACGCACACCGAAACCCACGAAAACATCTGGATTAACCCCGCCGAAAACGCCAGAGAAACCTGAGCAGGAGCCGATTGCAAAGAAACTACTGAGCGAAAATGTCTGAAATTTACATATGATCCAATGAATGATAATAAAAAGGGCTGTTACAGAGAAAATAAGTAAAGTTAAAAAAAAAAAGAAAAAAAATCGGAATTTGTTTAAAAAAAAAATCCTGAAAAATGCTTAAAATATCCTAAAAAAAATCTATAAATGAAGAGACTCTTTACTGCAGCACATTATAATGAACGGTTTATTAGATATTGAATTAAAACGGGAATATTTTTAACATTGAAGCCTATGGGATTCTCCTGAATAAACCTGCCGAATTAAACCACCGAATGGCAGAGCATTTTGGGAACCTTTCACTGCTGGTTTGTGTTCTCTGAGTAGCCGAAGCATTGCTTCTCTATGGGGAATTCACTGCCCTCGAACAGGCACCGTATGGTCAGGCAATTCGCCAGGATTTGGCGAATTGCCTGCTCTCTGGATAGCCGAATGGCCAAGAAAGGTAACCGAACGCTAATTTTCAGCGTTCGGTTCCCTTTCGGCAGCCAGAGTTCCCTTTTTTTGCTCGTAAATAATAGGGCAGATCCTGCTGAAGTTAATTTAATTTTTCTATTTTTTTAGGCGATTTAACTCATCTTCTCTACCTTGGCGCAGCAAGCTCCTCCTCCTGAACCCGGAAGTCCTTGAAGCTTTTCAGCTCCATTTGTGCTCCAATGCAACTTACCTAGGGTAGGATCCGCAAATTGTGGGACTTTACGTACACAAGCGCCGTAGCACCTGCGCAGAGCGATGGATCGGAGCTGCACGCGCATGCACAGATCTGATCCATCGGCTGCCTCTCTGAGAACGCTTGCTACCGATTGGTCTCAGAGAGGGTGATGTCGACCTGCTCTCTGTGTGTGACATCACTAGTGACCGACCTGGTGACTAACAGCTGGAAAATTCAAAAATCCCGGCTGCTGGTGACGCTATGTGGGGTAGAGGAAACTCCTCCACTTCACATTGTTTTCTCCAGATTGGGGCAGCTGGGGGGGGGGGGCACTCGTCACATCCTGACCTCTTTAAAACAATAATGTGGTCAGGATGGGAAAAATACAAATAAGAGCACTCTGATACTATTACTGTCCATCATACATTCGCTGTCGTTTCAACGTAGAAGCATCTGCTGTAGGGATGTGCGTTTCGGGTTTCGGAATTTCCATGAAATTTCCCGATTCGTGCATTCGGATTAGGTTTAGGATTAGGATTTTCAGATCCGAAAACGGCAGATCCGAACGAATTTTCGTGCCGAAACGAAAACTTTTCGGAATTTTCGAATGGACTAGAAATGTGTAAAATTGAAATTCATTTTCGTTCCATTCGTGATTTCGGCTCCATTCCTGATTTCGGTTCCATTTCAGTAATTTCGGGCATCGTATTTATATCGCTGATTCTGTAATTAAATTTTGTATCATTCCCATCTCAATGTTTCCTTCCTGGAAAACCAGAGAATTCTCAATGTATCCTTCTTGTAAAACATGAGAAATCTCAATGTATCCTTCTTGTAAAACATGGGAAATCTCAATGTATCCTTCTTGTAAAACATGAGAAATCTCAATGTATCCTTCCTGGAAACCAGAGAAATCTCAATGTATCCTTCTTGTAAAACCAGAGAAATCTCAATGTATCCTTCCCTGGAAACCAGAGAAATCTCAATGTATCCTTCTTGTAAAACCAGAGAAATCTCAATGTATCCTTCTTGTAAAACCAGAGAAATCTCAATGTATCCTTCTTGTAAAACCAGAGAAATCTCAATGTATCCTTCCTAGAAAACCAGAGAAATCGCAATGTATCCTTCCTGGAAAACCAGAGAAATCTCAATGTATCCTTCTTGTAAAACCAGAGAAATCTCAATGTATCCTTCTTGTAAAACCAGAGAAATCTCAATGTATCCTTCTGGTAAAACCAGAGAAATCTCAATGTATCCTTCCCTGGAAACCAGAGAAATCTCAATGTATCCTTCTTGTAAAACCAGAGAAATCTCAATGTATCCTTCTTGTAAAACCAGAGAAATCTCAATGTATCCTTCTTGTAAAACCAGAGAAATCTCAATGTATCCTTCTTGTAAAACCAGAGAAATCTCAATGTATCCTTCTTGTAAAACCAGAGAAATCTCAATGTATCCTTCTTGTAAAACCAGAGAAATCTCAATGTATCCTTCTTGTAAAACCAGAGAAATCTCAATGTATCCTTCTTGTAAAACCAGAGAAATCTCAATGGCAGAATTATCGTATCGTATAATTGTCGTATCTGAAAAACCATTAGTTTACGTCAAAACGAATAGACACTTTGAAACGAGGAGAACAGACGTTCCAAAAGACATGAAAATCTCCGAAATCACGAAAAAAGTCGATACAAAAAACGAAACGAACCGAAACGAAAATTGGCCGAAACAAAAATGTACAAAATCCGTACGAACCGAATCGAACTGAAAAAAAATCAGCACACAAGCCTAATCTGCTGTCGTTTCTAACCTCATGTTATGAGCGAAGTAATGCAACATACTGTGGTGTCGTCTGACTAGACGGATGCCAGCATAAACCAGGAAGACGTGGTCAACCCCCAGCCACGAAGACGTTAACTTTGCTCGACTAGGCGTCAGCTATTCGGTGAGGTAACTACACACAGGATGCAGGCCGGAGGCAGAGAGAAAATAATACCGCTCTGAACCTCAGCCAGGCCGGCTTGAAAATGCATTTCTTCTCTCTCATCCAAACTATTTTAGTTAGAAAGCAACATGTGAAACTGATCCGAAGCTCCTCAGAGCGGCTGGATAACAGCTCAGTGTTATCTTCCTGCTCCAAGTGTGTGGGAGACTCTCTGGTTTCCTCTGACATTCTATGGAACGTTTTCAAAGATTCCTCTGGAAGTTTGGAAACCACTCCTAAATCCTGAGGAACGTCTCTTAGAAACAAGAATGTCCCCGCAAGCCTTCTAGTAACGGCGAACGTCGCGGTCGCAGCAGTTCTACCATCGCATTTTATCATTTTAATGGACGCTTTTTGGTGCAGTCTTCAAACGAGGTGTATTTTAGGCATTGGGTGAAACCCGGGGGTCCAATTCCAAGGTTGGCGTTAAACTTTCAGGGTTATTCAAAGAGAATCGAAAAGTCACCGCACGTTCGTTGAATTTTCGTTCTCTTCAATTCGGTGCGATTTGGCGATCCCATTTCGGTGACCCTGGGTGTATTCAGCAAGCACCACAGGGCCGTCGTAGTGCAGGGAAAAGCCGCCGCAAACCCGACGAACACTCACCGCAAAACCCGGTGAACGCACACCAAAACCCGCAAAAACATCTGGATTAACCCCGCCGAACAGGCCGGAGAAACCCAAGCAGGAGCCGATCACAGCGCAGAGCAGCAGCCGGAAAAAGCCGACACAGCAGACGAATGGAGTGAAAAAAAAAAAAACAGTACGCTTGAATGTTTGAAAGTGAAACGCTGTTTGCAAAGAAACTACTGAGTGAAAATGTCTGAAATTTACATACAAGATCCAATGAATGATAATAAAAAGGGCTGTTACAGAAAAAAGAACAATCGATTAAAAGAAACAGAAAAAAAATGTTTGCAAAAAAATCCCAAAAAATACCTAAAAGATCCTGAAACATCTAAAAGTAAAGAGACTTTTTACTGCAGAATATTATAATCAACGGTTTATTAGATATTGGATTAAAACGGGAATATTTTTAACATTGAAGCCTATGGGATTCTCCTGAATAAACCTGAATTCGCCTGAATAAACCTGTCGAATGAAACCACCGAATGGCAGGGCATTAGGGGAACCTTTCACTGCTGGTTTGTGTTCTCTGAATAGCCGAAGCATTGCTTCTCTATGGGGATTCACTGCCCTCGAACAGGCACCGAACAGGCACCGTATGTGCAGGCAATTCGCCAACATTTGGCGAACTGCCTGCTCCCTGAATAGCCGAATGGCCAGGAAAGGTAACTGTACGCTGAATTTCAGCGTTCGGTTACCTTTCGGCAGCAATTCGGATCTCTTTGAATAACCCTGTTAGCGTTCAAGAGGCACAACACAACAGCAGATGTTATTGGCTTAATGTTTTCCCGTTCTTTGTTGAAGAGACGTTCCGACCTTAGCGCCTCGCAGCTCGCGTTCCTTAATGTACTCAGCGTCTCCCATTTTTAACATCGGAAGCGCGGGTCATAAAGAAATGCAAGAACAGCGACCTATTCCAAGGTGCGGAAAAAACTTCAGGGATTATTCAGAGAGCACCAAAATGTCACAGACATTCCGATGTTCTCCTATTCGCCGAGTTTGAAACGTTGACTCTGCGGTTAATTCAGCATTCACCGCAGGGGTCCCCAAAGTGCGGCAAATCGACCCACCAAATGAATCAAAAAACTGCCACAAAACCCACCAAATTGATCCGAAAACCCACCGCAAAACCACTGAATCAATCCGAAAAAACGTCGAATGCTTCCGACGATCTGCCGTAAAACAGCCAAATCGATCCAAAACAACCCAACAACCCGCCGAATAGAACGCCAACAAGCCACTGGAAAAAGCCGCAAAGCTCCCCAACAGGGGTAAGAAAAAAACAAAACACCCCAACTTTTAAAAAGTGTTTTAAAAAAAACTACGGCATGAAAATGCCTGGAAATAATATATAAGATCCAATTGTTAACCCTTTCACTGCTGAGGCATTTCCCGCCTCTGTGCTGAGGTCATTTCTACCGGTTTTGCTCATCATGTTTAACCGTGTTTTGAAGGCTTATTTTAGTATATGACCCAGACATATTATATATCGTTCTTTCCGCCAGACTCGGCAGATTCATAATATGTCATTATTATATGTATACGTCATGACCTGTCTGTATATTATAACAAAAAATGCAATAAAATATGAATTTTCAATAATTTACAACGTGTAAAGTGTTTTTTTTTTCACATTTTAACATGCGAGCAATTGCGGTTATATTTTGTATGGGGTGCGCTTGTTAAAAAAATTAGAAATGAGGTCTCGTTACTTTTTTTTTGGGGAAAATTACGCGATTTTTAACAAACGCGCCGCATACAAAAATCGTTAGTGCAGCATCATTGTTCACATTATAATTGAAATGGGAACAATATTTCTGCATTAAGAAACCAAAAAAAAGAAAAAAAAATTGTTTATTTTTTTTTATAGAATTTGTTTTTAAAATATTTTTTTATTTTTATTTTTAATTTTTATTTATTTTTAAAACTTTTTTCATAGTCATGTTTGGTATCGTTGGAACGGCCATGCTCTGGCCGATCCAACAGTACCAAACTTTAACCCCAAGCTGCCACGGATTGGGAGATAGGGGGTTCCAATCTCCACCATTGGTGACAACTAGGGGTTAACTCCAGGACTGGCGTCATTGTGCTATGCACGATGACGCCAGTCCTCAGGGGGAGTTCCCGGAGGCTTGGCCGACATCCAAGATGTCAGCCAGCTCCAGGAAAGGATCACGAACCGGCGCTTTTCAGCGCCGATTCGTGATCCGGCTCCCCAGGGGTTAATGACAGCCACCGTTTGGAAGGGCAGGCTGTGCCCTTCCAAGCGGTGCCTGTATTAACTCGCTGCTCCCCGGCGATCAGGAGGGAGAGAGGTCCGAAGGACCTCGCCCCCCTCCCTTTCAGACGCCTCCTCCGCACACGCGGGGGGGGGGGGCGCCTGAAATAGATGTCATCGCGCCACCGCAATGACATCTATTGTGCCCGCGGTGGTCCTGGATTGACGGGCTGACATCCAAGATGTCAGCCCGCACTGGAGGGCACAGCGATCGGCCGGAATCCGGCCGATCGCAGGCTGCTTCGGGAGGACGCGCTCAGCGCGTCTTCCGCAGCCAATCCTTCCTGCGGCAGGACGCGCTGAGCGCGTCCTCCGCAGCGAAGTGGTTAATAAGAAGAAGGTCTGATAGAGGGAAAAAAACAGCATTTTAAAAAAAATTAAAGAATAATTCCTAAAAAAATCCTAAAAATAAATAAATAAAGAGACTTTTTTCTGCAAATGAAAAGAATAAACGGTTGATTAAATCCTGGTTTCCCCAGGAGATTGCGTGGCAGGCGTCGAGTCCGGCAGCCTGCCCATTAGCGATCGCTAAGCTTGCGGATGCTGGGGGCAGCGCTACAGTGCCGTCCCCAGCATCCCCTCCATGGTGTCCATAGGATTCCATGGAGGAACGTGCCGACGGGTCATGTCATGTGACCGGCAGGATCTCACCTCTCGTGAGATTCTGCTGGTCGGCAAAGTGATCGCAGAGGGAGAGTGGGGACTTTTCTTCCCCCAGTCTCACTCTGCTCCCAGGGGCCAGAAGCAGCAGATCTGGCCGCCGTTCTAGCCGCGGGATGAGAGGTATGTGATTATGGGGGGGGGGGGGGTTTGAGCCGCAGGTAATGGAATATCTAAACCTCTGAGCTTGGGGTAACTTTTTCGTTAGAAGTGATCTGTGCTTTCACTTTGCGCTCCTCATGTTAGGTATAGGGAGCGCAAAGTACAGTAAACTCGTGCTACGAATCTCTCATTAGCGACCCCTAATGGGTTTTTTAACCCATTAGCGTTTTGAAGGCGATGTGGGCTCAGCGCTATGACCTCCATTAAGTTAGCGCTAATGCTGACGCTACTGTTAGCTTGAAGGAGGAGGTGATGGAGCCCCTGGAGGGCCACGGTTGCTGAACCCTTAACGAACAGGATGCGTTCTCTGTTTTTACCTCCCTCTTCTCTTCATTCCCTTCATGTAAAGCACCTGTCTTTCCTTTTCTATAAAATAAACGTTACAGAAAGTTAAATGCCAGTACTGAAATATAAATGGGGGTTTATCCTCTAAACTAGGATTTAGAAACACGGAGAGCTGACTTTATTAGTTAATCCAGAAAAACGTTATTTTTGGCTGTGCCGGCCTCGATTTTGCGAGTCTGTTGTCTGCCAAATGCTTATGAGTGTGAGAATATTGTGTGTTTATTTGTGTTGGTGTGGATGAACCGTTTGTGGAGACAGGAAAGGGGGTGCAGGCCAGGATCACAGAGAGTAGAAGCAGATGTGGACCTCTAGGAATGATCATGACACTTTATAAATCAGTGCCTCGGCCCGATTAATCTGTCTCTCCTGCTCCCATCATGCTATATGCTCTGTTAGACATGAGGTGCTGGGATATGACATCAGATCGTATTTAAAGGGACACTCCACACAGTGTGACCAATCACTCATTTCTGAGCAGTCACACTGCTGTGAGCTCCCTGCTCCCTCTCTCCTCTCTGAGGAGGGGTTCAGAGGGCTGATTCAGTCATTTAAATGCAGGAGCTTAGCCCTGCCCGGACCGTTAGCTTGGGGATCACCCAGCTTAGGTTCCAGGGCTTGGAGACCTTTAGGAACCAACCTTATCCAATGGGATCAAAGCCTTCCCGCAATGAGAGCCACTGGATTGGCTGGAGCGTCCAGCCTCATTTGTGGTCACGTGACATGCTGAGCCTGGCAGCATCTCATATCTTGCAGAGATCATTGAGAGACCAGCTGGCGGCGGGTGAGGTGGATGAGTCTGGCAGAGGCAATCAGAATGGATTGTAAGGGGGAGAGGCGAGAAAGAGGGAGACCAGCTAAAAGATTATTACAATAGTCAAGTTGGGAGATTACAAGGTCGTGGATGAGCTGCTTTGTGGTGTCAGTGTATCTGAAGGGATTTTCCTCAAATAACAAAAAAGGTGAGATTTTTCTAAATTATATGGATTTTTTGAAAGATTGGAGGCATGCAGAGCGTGGAGGCATGCAGAGCGTGGAGGCATGCAGAGTGTGGAGGCATGCAGTGTGTGGAGGCATGCAGAGCGTGGAGGCATGCAGAGCGTGGAGGCATGCAGAGCGTGGAGGCATGCAGTGTGTGGAGGCATGCAGTGTGTGGAGGCATGCAGAGCGTGGAGGCATGCAGTGTGTGGAGGCATGCAGAGCGTGGAGGCATGCAGTGTGTGGAGGCATGCAGAGCGTGGAGGCATGCAGTGTGTGGAGGCATGCAGTGTGTGGAGGCATGCAGAGCGTGGAGGCATGCAGTGTGTGGAGGCATGCAGAGCGTGGAGGCATGCAGTGTGTGGAGGCATGCAGAGCGTGGAGGCATGCAGTGTGTGGAGGCATGCAGAGCGTGGAGGCATGCAGTGTGTGGAGGCATGCAGTGTGTGGAGGCATGCAGTGCGTGGAGGCATGCAGTGCGTGGAGGCATGCAGTGCGTGGAGGCATGCAGAGCGTGGAGGCATGCAGTGTGTGGAGGCATGCAGAGCGTGGAGGCATGCAGAGTGTGGAGGCATGCAGTGTGTGGAGGCATGCAGAGCGTGGAGGCATGCAGTGTGTGGAGGCATGCAGAGCGTGGAGGCATGCAGTGTGTGGAGGCATGCAGTGTGTGGAGGCATGCAGTGCGTGGAGGCATGCAGTGTGTGGAGGCATGCAGTGTGTGGAGGCATGCAGAGTGTGGAGGCATGCAGTGTGTGGAGGCATGCAGTGTGTGGAGGCATGCAGAGCGTGGAGGCATGCAGAGCGTGGAGGCATGCTGAGCATGGAGGCATGCAGAGCGTGGAGGCATGCAGAGCGTGGAGGCATGCAGAGCGTGGAGGCATGCAGTGCGTGGAGGCATGCAGTGTGTGGAGCCATGCAGAGCGTGGAGGCATGCAGAGCGTGGAGGCATGCTGAGTGTGGAGGCATGCAGTGTGTGGAGGCATGCAGAGCGTGGAGGCATGCTGAGCGTGGAGGCATGCTGAGCGTGGAGGCATGCAGTGTGTGGAGCATGCAGAGCGTGGAGGCATGCAGAGGTGGAGGCATGCAGAGTGTGGAGGCATGCAGTGTGTGGAGGCATGCAGTGTGTGGAGGCATGCAGTGCGTGGAGGCATGCAGTGCGTGGAGGCATGCAGTGCGTGGAGGCATGCAGTGTGTGGAGGCATGCAGTGTGTGGAGGCATGCAGTGTGTGGAGGCATGCAGAGCGTGGAGGCATGCTGAGTGTGGAGGCATGCAGTGTGTGGAGGCATGCAGAGCGTGGAGGCATGCAGAGCGTGGAGGCATGCAGAGTGTGGAGGCATGCAGTGTGTGGAGGCATGCAGAGCGTGGAGGCATGCAGTGTGTGGAGGCATGCAGTGTGTGGAGGCATGCAGTGCGTGGAGGCATGCAGTGCGTGGAGGCATGCAGTGTGTGGAGGCATGCAGAGCGTGGAGGGATGCAGAGCGTGGAGGCATGCAGTGTGTGGAGGCATGCAGTGTGTGGAGGCATGCAGAGCGTGGAGGCATGGGGCAGTCCTACATAAGTGCAGCAGATGAGTATCTGGGCTGCCGGTTTGAGTGGATGATAATCTTAGGTCAGAGGTGATTCTAGAGTTTGTAAAGCCTTAGGCAAGGCTCAAATGTGAGGTCAATCATGTCAGACAAAAATGCAGAACAAGACAATTCTTTAAGGGATACTTTAGGGTTAAAAGAGAAGGTGGGAATGAATGGATTAGTCATTAACCCCCCTGATCCTGTCCGTGCTCCCATTTTAACCCTTTACGTAACTGTATTTCAGCACACACTGGCTCTCAAATCCTCTGGACGTGACGTGCTGCCAGCTTCCTGCAAGTTGTAGCATGTCACGTGACAGCAGTGGGGCTGGACGATCCAGCAAGTGTCCAGCCAATCCAATGGTCCTCAATGCAAAATGGTCCTCAATTCCTTAACGAGCAAAACCAAGGTGAGTTCAGGCCGTCCTGCGGCAGCCAATGACGCGTGGCAACTGGTGGGTGGGACTGACGAGGCCCATAGACCCTAGCAGGGTGTGCTATGCCGACCCATAACGTTAAGGCCCACACCCCGCGGGGACGGCATAGTACACCCCGCGGTGGGAAAGAGTTAAAGGCGGGCCGCAATGGAACATGGCAGGCGCAAGCGTTTCCCGCTTGGGTCTTGCCTTTAACGTCCGAGTTGTGAGCCGGCCCCCTGACTGTGAACCGAATTCCGAAAGAAACGGCCGATATGAAGACCGACACAGATTCCCTCTTGCGAGATAATGGCCGATTCGATTGCTAACGTGACTCGAGCCAAACTGGAGCTGTCTAAAGCTAAGTTACAAAGACAAGGACTAGATTTCGTTGTGATGGATTCCGCGAAGCGCTATCTGACAGATTCTAGCGATATACGCAAGCGAGGAGCTCAGATCATCCTTTTTCCCAGGGGGGGAGGATGTCGGACTGAGACCCACATAAAGGACCAGTGTTTGTTAGAAATGCGGAATGTAAGGAAGTTTATTTCAGAGCATTTATAAGGTTAGCATTGTTTTACCATAGTATTCTGAATTCCTCCAGACCTCCGAAATCAGATAAGTGAAGCTGCGAGCCGCTCAGAGACGCACAGATGAGTTTCATCCATGTGTCAGATTATTGTGTGTTTATCTAGAAGGGCGGAAGGCGCAGTCGGTGATGTGGAGGGAGGGGGTCAGATGGAGATATGACCGACCATGTGAATGAAGCATCAGACCAGTGACGCTTATCAATGAGTATATGTGTGTACACAGATTACAGGAAGCTTCCAAAATCCGCTTTTAGCGCCAAACAGATGGCAAGCAGGGAGTTGTGTACATCTCATAAATCAACAAAACAAATGTATCAACGAGCTAAATAAAAGTTATAAAAGAAATGAGAACAAATGCTATTTGTGGAAGTTCGGGATGAGAACAACTCCTCAGACATAGGGGGTTATTCAGAGAGCACTGAAATGTCTCTCGTTCCCCACACTTCCTTGCACTTCGGGGAATCAAAGTTCCCCACCCTGCGGTGTGTTCAGCACTCACCGCAGGGTCCCCGAAGTGCACGGAAAACCTGTTGAAAACCTGCCGAACCACCGTCGAACGCCCGCCGAATACCCACCGGAACCGGCGCAAAATACATTGTGAACGCATGGGAAAAAGCCAACAAGCCGACGATCACAGCGCAGACCAGCAACCAGAAAAAGCCGACAAGCTGACGAACAGTGTAAAAAAAAAAAAAAAGTTTTGAAAGTGTGAAAATTGAAACGCTGTTTGCAAAAAAACTACTCAAAGAAAATGTCTGGAATTTACATATAAGATCCTGTGAATGACAATAAAAAGATCTGTTACAGAAAAAAGAAAAAACACTTTAAAAAAAAGGGGGAAAAAGTTTGACGAAAAAAGTTCGAAAAATACCTAAAATATCTTTAAAAAAATCTATAAATAAAGGTACTTTTTACAGCAGATTAAAAGAATAACTGGTTTATTGGATATTGTATTAAAACGGGAATATTTCGCCTGAATAAACCTGCCGAATGAAAACACTGAACATCAGGGCACTTCAGCAACTTTTGACTGCTGTTCAGTGTTCTCTGAATAGATTAACCATTGCTTCACTATGGGGGATTTCACGGCCTTCAAATAGGCACCATACTTGCTGGCAGTTCGCCAAAATTTGGAGCTCTCGGATACGCTCATATGCACCGCACATTACTGTGAGTTTTATTGCTGTGGAGCTCTGTGATAAGCTCATACACACCGCACATTACTGCGAGTTTTATTGCTGTGGAGCTCTGTGATACGCTCATCCACACTGCACATTACTGTGAGTTTTATTGTTGTGGAGCTCTGTGATACGCTCATACACACCGCACACTACTGTGAGTATTATTGCTATGGAGCTTTGTGATACGCTCATACACATTGTATATTACTGTTAGGTCTATTGTTACGCGTCCTGAAAAAGATTCGTACTTAAAAAGACGCGTCCTGAAAAAAGATGTTTCCTGAAAAAAGACGTTTCCTGAAAGAAGACGCATCCTGATAAAGATGCGCTCTTAAAGAAGACGCAACCTGAAAAAAGATGCTTCCTGAAAAAGACGCGCTCGTAAGGAAGACTCGTCCTGAAAAAATAACTTTCTGAAAAAAAGTTGTTTTTAAAAAGACACGCCCTGAGGAAAGACACGCTGATAAAGATACGTCTTTTTTATCACACCTTTTTTCTTGCATCTTTTTTTGACGCGTCACTTTTTGATGGCGTCAAATCCATAGTAAATCCTATATCTGTTGTTATGAAACAAATCCCGAATTGCAGCTGTCATGCTCGTGTGTACAGGTTTGGGGTTGGGAAAGAGTCAGCGAACGCGATATTTTCTTGATAAAACTATAGTTAATGGGAAGGTATTTGCAAGTCTCTTCCGGCAGCCTCAGACCTTGTGCTGGTAGTCAGGAAAAAATTCCTGAAATGTGGGATTTGTGGTGTAAATGTAGCAGGGGAGGTCAAATGTTACATATATTCCAGGATGTCTTCCAAACGAAACATAGTAGTAGCTGTAATTAAAATATAATCGTACAAGATGACATAATCACATTTATATTTAAACAAAGCCCTGTGTAGCGCAGTCAACTCGTTAGTGTTTCGGATTGAGCTGCCAGCGACCACTGGGCAAAAACACTGTCCTGGAATCTATAGTGTTTGCTCCTACATTGGACAATGCCGACACCTGTTTGTGCAAAATAGATACAGTACACAATGTATCAACAGGAAAAAACAGTCCTGTTACAGCTTGAACTTGGCTAATGGTTTACGTGAGATGCGTGCCTCTCACGTAAGCCAGCCAATCAGCAGGCTTCCTCTTCTTCTTCGATTAGTGTTCCGCGCAAGAGGATGCGCGCAACACTAATCAGCCGCTGCCGCCAGCTACTGCGGCGAGTTGGAGACGTCATCGCGCTGAAAGCACGATGACGTCTCCTACTCAGCAATAGTCGGCAGAAGCGGGAAATAAGAATCCCGCTCTGCTGACTGACAGCTGGGAGGGCAGAGGAAAGTCTTCCGCATCTCTCAGCTGTTTTAGCCGATCGGCTGAGCGGAGGGAGGGGGGAAAGACAAGGGCATACTCAGTCAGGGCATCATGACCACCTAAAAAAGCTTAGGTGGTCATGTTGCCTAGAGTATCCCTTTAAGCCCGCCTGCCACGTCACGGCAACCTCTTCCAAGGTGGGTCCTATCCTAATGAAACCAAAAGTTGCTTAGCAAGCAACCACATGTCCTTGAGACATACTGGTGGGTTTATATTTATACCATCACAAAAACATTTCCACTTTGGGATTGAAAAAGAAAACACGGAAAGGGACAGCAGCAATAGTGCCAAAGCAGCTGCAGAACATATTTTACCACGTGAACACCTCCAATACAGTTTTATCTCTTCAGGAATAACAATGATGGAATTAATCAGGGGTTAATTCGATACCATACATACACGTACAATACAAAGTTACAGTTACAGCCATTTATACAGCGCCAGCCTATTCCGTAGCACTTTACATTAGGGGAGCACGAACAGGAGACATACATGATACATGATGACAAGATGACCCAGCCCATAGGATGACTGTCCAGGTAATACAGCACTTCACCTAGTGCTCAGCCAGACATCCCGTGAGCTTACAATCTAAAGGACTGGGGTAGGTGAAACAAATGGGCATTCTACAGATATGAGGAGTCAAGGTCATTTTTTTTATAGCTACAAAAACTGCTGTAGCTGAAAGCCCACTGCTCTGAGTGCAGGAAAGTGCAGAACAAAAAAGACACAAGACTTCCTTGAACCTACTGGCTACTGGTGAAGTTTTAAGATGATGGTATGCTGAAATTTGAATCCAGGAGACTGAGCATGTCTGAAGTGACTTCAGATGGGGCAGATTTCAGAAATGCCCCAAGTTCTTAAGACACTAAAGGGGCTATTCAGAGCACCGAAGAGCTCTCCCATTCGCCGCACTTCGGTGAGTTAAATTTAATGACCCTGCCTTGAATTTAGCATTCACCGTAGGGTCCCCAAAGTGCAGCGATTTGGCCTGCCGAACGCATCCTGAAACTGCTGAATCAATCGCATTAACTGCCGGAAAACCGTTGTATAGATTCAAAAAACACCTCAAAATCACCAAATCGATCCGATAACCCCCGGCAAACCCATCCGTAAAAAGCCGGCCAGCTGCTGAACATGGGTAAAAAATAAAATACTGCAACTTTGAAATCACGTTTTAAATAAAACTTGTGCATGAAAATGCCTGGAAATAATATGTAACGTCCTATGACTAACAATAAAAAGGTCTGTTACAGAATAATAAAAAATTGTAAAAAACAAAAATCGGAATTAAAAATTTTGACGAAAAAATTCTAGAAAATGCCTAAAAAAAATAAATACATTAAGAGACTTTTTGCTGCAAATGAAAAGAATAAACGGTTGAATAAATATTTAAGAAAAAGAGGGAATTTTTTTTTACATTGAAACCTATGGGATTTCCTTGCTTAAACTTGTCGAGCGAAAACACCGAAAATCAGGGCATTTCACTGACATTTTGGTGCTGTTCGGCGCTCTCTGAATAGATTAACCATTACTTCTCTATGGGGATTTCACTGCCGCCGAAAGTCATTGTATTTCGCTGGCAATTCACCAATATTTGGCGAATCGCCAGCTTTTTGAATTGTCGAATGGCCACGAAATTGCACTGTACGGGGGAATTTCACTGTTCGGTGCTATTCTGTGGCCAATTCGGTGCTCTCTGATTAACACCTTAGGCTAGGGTCAGACGAACGCATTTTTCACGTTGTCCGTGAAAAAGTGCGTTCGAACGAATGGACGTATTTTTTCACGGAACACGCGATAGCGGTCATACGATGCGCCTTTTCGTCAGTGATTTTGTACGGATCATCAATAAAACACTTTTTGCGTCTGGACGTTATGTTGGCCGGACATTAGCAGCGTCTGACGTCTCCCAATCACGCACACACGCCTCTAGCGGACGCAGCGCACTCTGTACGTCCGTACTAGCGGTTTGACGTTCTAGAAAAAATGCGTTCGTTTGCCACTTGCGTTGCGCGGACGAACTTTCGTGCGGCCGTACTTCGTGTGTTCCCCGGCATTGGACGTCATTTGCTGCTAGCACGGCCGTGATTTCGTGCGTCTAAACGCACGTTAAAACTGCTTTCGTCTGACCCTAGCCTTAAAGTTGCTCTAATCAACTTCTATATGATGCAATAAATCTTGGTGGAGGAGGAGGAACTGCAGAGCCGTAATCAGTAAGGAAACAGCTACAACAGTATTAATCCTTTGTTATTATAAGGGTGTATATTCACTTTAGGAAGATAAGGTGACCATTGCCATTTGTTTTTTATTATCAATACTCTTGCTAGCGGGGCGCTGCCCCAACTGACCCTTTGGATTAGCATCCACTGCTTGAACGTTAAATAGAGCTTACATTGTAACAGAGCTTGGAGTATCAATTTAAACAAACATTACCTAGCTAGAATTTAAACCTATAACCATGTATTTATTGTTTGGTATCGGTATGATTGTACTTCCCCTACCTTTTCCCCCCACCCCATCTAGAAGGTTTCTCCCAATACCGCTCATAACATCCGTGTCTCTCTCCATCCACCCTCTCAATTAAAGATCTGTCTTCAACTTCTCCTTCAGACCCGCCTTCTTTTAATTTGATTGCTTTTAATGTTTTGGTGTACGTTAGCTCTTGATGGAGAGATACACTTGCAGCTTTAAAATCCCACTGCGTTACGGTTAGCTGCTCTGGAGGCTTTTTGTCCGAAATTCGAAATCACAGGAGGAAAAACTCAAACGAATCGCAATTTTTTGACCGAGCGAATCGAGCGAATTTGTTCTGTTTTGTCACTTTCAGCTACTCGACTGTTTGAAAGTTTGAAGTTCTCTTCCTTCCTTTGCACTTCCTCAGTTAGTGTGAAAATAAACAAAGAAAACAAGGTTATGTTTGCCAAAACAGAGCAATACGTCAGCTTAAAACAGCTCACAGCAACAGCCCAAAGAAATCCGGATACAAAATATGATAACGTAGATCGTAAGCTCCTGAGAGCAGGGCCCTCCACAGCTCTTGTCTCTGCATCCTACGTCCCTTTATGTTTAACTTCCACTCCTTATTGTAAAGCACTGGGGAGGCTGTCGCTGCTAAATAAATAATAATAATAAGTTAATAGTCATTAAGTCCAGTGGCGTAGCGTGGGTTGTCAGCGCCCGGGGCCAGCCAAGAATTGTGCGCCCCCCCAACCTGTGGACACGTTATCGATATTGCCCCAGCCAGCTCTCACATGGATATTGCCCCAGCTCTCACATGGATATTGCCCCAGCCAGCTCTCACATGGATATTGCCCCAGCTCTCACATGGATATTGCCCCAGCTCTCACATGGATATTGCCCCAGCCAGCTCTCACATGGATATTGCCCCAGCTCTCACATGGATATTGCCCCAGCTCACACATGGATATTGCCCCAGCTCACACATGGATATTGCCCCAGCTCTCACATGGATATTGCCCCAGCTCACACATGGATATTGCCCCAGCTCACACATGGATATTGCCCCAGCTCACACATGGATATTGCCCCAGCTCTCACATGGATATTGCCCCAGCTCTCACATGAATATTGCCCCAGCCAGCTCTCCCATGGATATGCCGCAGCTCTCACATAGATATTGCCCCAGCTCTCACATGGATATTGCCCCAGCTCACACATGGATATTGCCCCAGCTCACACATGGATATTGCCCCAGCTCACACATGGATATTGCCCCAGCTCACACATGGATATTGCCCCAGCTCACACATGGATATGCCCCAGCTCACACATGGATATGCCCCAGCTCACACATGGATATGCCCCAGCTCACACATGGATATTGCCCCCAGCTCATGGATATTGCCCCAGCTCACACATGGATATTGCCCCAGCTCACACATGGATATGCCCCAGCTCACACATGGATATGCCCCAGCTCTCACCTGGATATTGCCCCAGCGGCAGCCAGATCATACATGGATATTGCCCCAGCTCCGGATCCAGCAGGGGTTGGGGCCCAGATGCCGGGCAGCGGGAGTGCCTGCCCGGTCCTGAACAGCATGTGAGTCCGTCCGTGTTGAAGGGGAGGCGGCTGCGTGCGTGCGCAGGTCACGCGGTCCGGCCAGTCAGGTGATACAGGGACTCAGTACCACCTGATTAGCCGGACCACGTGACCGGCTGCGCCTCCACGCAGCCGCATCCCCTTCAACACGGACGGACTCACTGTTCAGGACCGGGCAGGCACTCCCGCTGCCCGGCATCTGGGTCCCCTCAACCCGGGGGCCCTTGGGCGGCACCCGAGGGCCCGGCGGGTCAATCCGGGCCTCAAGTTTTAGGGGCGCAAATTTCTTTTGAAATTATGCGCCCCTAAGAAAACTGCCCCCGGGGCCACGGCCCCACCAGCCCCCCCCACGCTACGCCACTGATTAAGTCATATATATTATATACACAGTATCTCACAGAAGTGCAAATATTTTATTATATCTTTTCATGTTACAATACTGAAGAAATTACACTTTGCCACAATGTAAAGTAGTGAGTAGGGGTGTACTCATTTTTGTTGCTCGCAGTTTAGCTGTGTGTGTTGAGTTATTTTGAGGGGACAGCAAACTTACACTGTTACACAAGCTGTACACTCACTACTTTACATTGTAGTAGGGATGTGCGTTTCGAGTTTCGGAATTTCAGAATTTTCACAAAATTTCCCGATTCGTGCATTCGGATTCGGACGATTTTCCGAAAATTTTCGGATCCGAAAACGGCAGATCCGAACAAATTTCCGAGCCGTAATGAAAACTTTTCGGAATTTTCAAATGGACTAGAAATGTGTAAAATCGAAATTCATTTTCGTTCCATTCCTGATTTCGGTTCCATTTCAGTAATTTCGGACATCGTATTTTTCAGTTATTTCGCTGATTCTGTAATTTTGTATGATTCCCATCTCAATGTATCCTTCTTATAAAACATGAGAAATCTCAATGTATCCTTCTTGTAAAACATGAGAAATCTCAATGTATCCTTCCCGGAAAACATGAGAAATCTCAATGTATCCTTTCCAGGAAACCAGAGAAATCTCAATGTATCCTTCCCGGGAAACCAGAGAAATCTCAATGTATCCTTGTAAAACATGAGAAATCTCAATGTATCCTTGTAAAACATGAGAAATCTCAATGTAGCCTTCCCGGGAAACCAGAGAAATCTCAATGTATCCTTGTAAAACATGAGAAATCTCAATGTATCCTTCTTGTAAAACATGGGAAATCTCAATGTCACCTTGTAAAACCAGAGAAATCTCAATGTATCCTTCCCGGGAAACCAGAGAAATCTCAATGTATCCTTCCCGGGAAACCAGAGAAATCTCAATGTATCCTTGTAAAACATGAGAAATCTCAATGTATCCTTCTTGTAATACATGAGAAATCTCAATGTATCCTTCTTGTAAAACATGAGAAATCTCATTGTATCCTTCTTGTAAAACATGAGAAATCTCAATGTATCCTTTTTGTAAAACATGAGAAATCTCAATGTAGCCTTGTAAAACGAGAGAAATATCAATGTATCCTTCCCGGAAAACCAGAGAAATCTCGATGTATCCTTCTTGTAAAACATGAGAAATCTCAATGTATCCTTTTTGTAAAACATGAGAAATCTCAATGTAGCCTTGTAAAACCAGAGAAATCTCAATGTATCCTTCCTGGAAAACATGAGAAATCTCAATGTATCCTTCCCGGGAAACCAGAAAAATCTCAATGTATCCTTCTTGTAAAACATGAGAAATCTCAATATATCCTTCCCGGGAAACTAGAGAAATCTCATTGTATCCTTCTTGTAAAACATGAGAAATCTCAATGTATCCTTCTTGTAAAACATGAGAAATCTCAATATATCCTTCCCGGGAAACTAGAGAAATCTCATTGTATCCTTCTTGTAAAACATGAGAAATCGTATCGTATCGTATCGACAGAAATATCGGATCCGAAAAACCATTAGTTTTAGTCAAAACTAATAGACACTTTGAAACGAGGAGAACAGATGTTCCGAAAAACACGAAAATTTCCGAAATCACGAAAAAAAGTCGATACTAAAAACGAACCGAAACGAACCGAAACTAAATGGAAATCGGCCGAAACGAGCCGAACCGAAAATTTACAAAATCCGAACGAACCGAATCGAACCGAAAAAAAAATCGGTGCACAAGTCTACATTGTAGCAAAGTGTCATTTCTTCATTGTCGTCACATGAAAAGATATAATAAAATATTTACAAAAATGTGAGAGGTGTACTCACTTCTGTGAGATACGGTGTATCATTATTATTATTTATTATTATTATCCTTTATTTCTATGGCACCACATATTCCGCAGCGCTTTACAAGATCAGTGTACGAGGAGTTGATACATTGTAATACCACACATGGATGATGCAGCCTTATTCAGGGGGAGCCTGTTCCCATGGGAACTTACAATCTATGAGATGTACAAGTATTTTGTGAGGTTGGCGCATCCATATCGTTAGGTGTTTTGCCCAAGGACACTCGCTGGTGGCGTCTACTGAGTGGGATCGAGTCGCCTTTCCATGATTGTAGAGCAGCGACCTGGTGGTTGGGTTGAACCCTCTTCTCGTAAAGTCGAGACTTGCCTCTCCACAGTCGTATTGGAGGGATGTGCTGAACAGAATTTGACTCGCTTCTCCATGGTCGAAGAGCAGAGACGTTACCAATGGACTCCAGAGCCAATATTGGGCCCTATTACAATCTTCACGCAAAAACACATGCGCAACGAGTGAATTTGTGCGCCCAGCATTAAAAATTAACGTGCATAAATCAACGCTGGAATTACAATCCTCGCGCATTTTTCATCTGTCGAGACATAAGATGTGTAAAACGGACGCGCACAAACACGCGCGCAGCAACGTTGCGCACAGAAATCAGCATGTGGACTGTTTTTTTCACGCAATTCAGCCAATCAGAATTAAGAACCACAATTGTCTCAAGTTAAGTTTTTGCGCCTGTCAAAGTCAATCTGCGCATATATGCTGCATCAATAATAAATGCACACACTACTCTTTAAATTTATTGTTTGGGTATGTGTAGAATGTGTAACTATACGTTGCGGCGTATTTTTTTTTGGGCTGGTGTATTCGGGTTCGGCAGGTTGATAGAATTTGCCATTACCACCAGCTTTTAGGAGTTGCTAAAATTATGCGCGCGTAGGCTGTGCGTTACAAACTGCGCATAGATTGTAATACCATCCGCGTACCAGCGCACAAACGCATTTGCTCTCACAATGTTAAGTATAGGACGAGCGCGGTACAGTAAGCTCACGCAGGTTCACCGCGGTAGACGTATACGCGCGTTTGTTGCGCTGACATTGTAATACGACGTTCAGCGCAAAGGGTTTTGCCCCTCGCGTTAATGCGATTTTGCGCGGGCGCAAACGTATGCACGAAGATTGTAATAGGGCCCATTGTGTGGTAGGCGAGTATGTACCATTGGGTGTCTTGCCCAAGGACACTTACTGGAGAGGTGCTCTGGCCGGGATTCAAACCTGGGTCTCCACGGCTATAGAGCAGTGATGTTACCTCAACTCCATCCAGCCAGGAAATATTAAGTATGACATGGCTAAAAAATTCCAGTTTTGTTTTGTCAGTGAGTTTGCTCAGCCAAGGGCAATTGCTTTAATATCTTAGATTCCAGCTGTCAAAAATAGCACCTTTCTTCCTGTCAAACCACGTGAACAACATAGTTTGTGGATTTTCACGGCTCATACTTCCGCAAAAGGTAGCTTAATGATTTATGTAGGTCTGAGGGCCGACAAGCCATTCATTCCAATGCCGAGCATGCACAATTATGGCCCTGCCTGCCTGAGCTTTCTCAAAGTTGTTCTGGGACAATTTTTGCTGACTTGGCAACAATCTGCCCTATGACCCGACCCGATCATCCCAACCATTCAGGTAGAGGCGGCTTCACAGTTATTGAGGCTTTAGGGCAAGCACATTTCTGAGGACTTATTATTGTGCAAAAATGCAGACGTTAACCCAAAAAAACTGTGAAATAATGAGGTTTCAGAAATCTCTCTTGGCAAATTGGAGTAAGTTAATGTTGGTGCGTATTTGTGTGGTATATCAGTAGGCTTGTGCACCGATTTTTTTTTTCGGTTCGATTCGATTCGATTTTTCGGATTTTCAAACTTTTCGATTCGGCTCGTTTCGACCGATTTCTGTTTCGATTCGGTTCGGCTCGACTCGTTTTTCGTGTACATTTTTTTTCCGGAATATCGACCATTTTTCGTATTTTCGTGTCACTTAGCTCGTTTTTTGTATCGACTTTTCGTGAATTCGGAAATTTTCGTTTTTCGGAATTGTAGATGTTTTCGGAATATCGACCATTTTTCGTATTTTCGTGTCACTTTGCTCGTTTTTTGTATCGACTTTTCGTGATTTCGGAAATTTTCGTTTTTTCCAAACGTCTGTTCTCCTCGTTTCAAAGCAATAAATTTCGATTTGACACATTTCAAGTCCATTCGAAAATTCCGAAACTATTTCGTTTCGGCTCGGAAAACTTTTCGGATCTGCCGTTTTCGGATCTAAAAATTTTCGGAAAATCGTCCGGATCCGAAAACACGAATCGGGAAATTTCGTGAAAATTCCGAAATTCCGAAACCCGAAACGCACATCCCTATATATCAGTAATCCCCTGAACGAGTGCATACTGAAATTCCCTACAAATACCATAATTCAAGGCCCTGGTTTGAGAGAAGCCTTAGGAAACTGCCTATTTGGCCTGATTATAGAGCCGCCTCTGTATCGAGGTATAGATAACACATGCTTGGGTCTGAGCATGCCGACTTCTTCTCAAGTATCCTTTAATGGAATGAGATTAATATGCATCGAATCACCGAAACACAGACCGTGCTTATTAAATAAACAATATTAATATATCATAAAATGCTGAGGACCTGTCACGTCGTAAGTAGCCATCATTGCCTAATCCAGGCTTGATAAAAGCTCTTGTATAGGGGGAAACGTTGACACACAGCTTCCTCAGTAAATTGCACTTGCTGGATGTCAAGAGCGCCAGATCTTTTATTGCATTGTAGAGATTTGTCTCACTATGTTACAAGTATATATGAAGCGGTAACAAGTTCCATAGCGCTGTACAATGGGTGAGACAGAATAACAATTATACACACAAGTTAAACACACAGAACAGTAGGAGAGAGGACCCTGCTCGAGAGCGGATAGTCGGCTTTTTTCAGATGCGTTCGGCTTCATTTCGGCGGTTCATCGGATCATTCTGATCTTTTTTTCGCCAGTTTTGCGGCAGTTTTTCCACTCCAATCGGTGGTATTGTGGCGGTTTTTCGGATGCAGTCGGTGGCCTCACCCTGCACTTCGTGGACCCTGTGGTGAATGCTGAAGTCACCTTAGGGTCGGGGAATTTGACTTCCCGAAGAGCAGGGAATGAAAGAGGACCTAAATTCTGGTGCAATTTCGGTGCTCTTTGAATAACCCTGATAGGAACAGAAACGAGAGGTGTAGAGGGCCCTGCTGAGCTTACAATCTAGAGGAAAATACATATTGTACCCCAGTGGGGCATCACTTCAATCTAACAGGCCACTCCATCCAAAATCTCAAAATTAAAATCCTCAAAGGACGTTTTAAAGACCACCGTGAACGCAAAACATATGAAATGAAAATGTTCACATATTTTAACACTATAAATGCTGGGCTCAATGTGGACTCTGGGTTTTTAACCCATTATCGTAACGTCACATAACATTCAAAATTCTGGCTGATGCTTGTTTTTTTTTCATGTCTCTTTCAGCCTTCACTGTTTTATGTTTTTTGTTTTTTTCTTTTCCCCCTTTTTTTTCCCCCATTCAAGTTGTATGATCTTATCTCTGTTGTTTTATTATGGGCCCAAGATCCCTCATGGGTTCATTTTCCCATTTTGAACTTACCATTTGACTCTCACTCTTTATGACATCTAACCCCCCACCCATGTGACCCTTAACCCCTTCATTGCTGAGCCATTTCACGTCTTTAAAAAAAAAACTCATTTGTCTTTTTTTATTATTATTTTTATTATTTTTTTCTTTACTTTAAACATGGTCATGTTTGAACTCATTGGAAAGGCCATGCTCTGGCCTTTCTAATGATACCAAACATGACCCTGCTAGCTTCCAACAGTTGGGAGATATCGGGGTTCAAAGGAACCCCTATCTACACCCCTATCTTTCCTTAGGAGTCAATGAGGACGTTCCCCACACGTCCTCAGCAGTGAAAGGGTTAATGTCCTAATGTTTAATAGGAACTCATCAGTAAAGCGTCCAGACCTGAGGAAGAGAGGAATTCTCTGGAAAGCTTGTCTTTTAAATGTTACGTTAGTCCAATAAAAATGGTATCACTATATACTGCTATACACGTTATACATATATATATTTAAGGCAATTTTTGCATAACATCGTCTGGTGATCTTGAGGCCCCACAGTACAATACAAATGAAGAATGGCAGACTGAATGTCTTGTTTGACCTCTCATTATTGGCCCTGAATGGCCTTTAAGTCTTAGCCCACAATGGCTAGGCCCGAACAGTGTGTGGTTTTTTTTTTAACAAGCCAACACGGTCATTAAGAAAAAAGATGTGTATATAATGAGGAGCGAGAAAGTAACCCAGTATTTTATAAGAGGAATGCCGGCATTCCTCCCTTTAAAGAGGTGGACTCTGCAGAGAATGCCCATAAAATGCCTGGAGATCTAATAAGGGGTCGTAACCTTTAGACAGGGGGAAAGGAAAAAAAGAGAAAACAGCCCAAATCAGTCAATGACTTGATGTCCACAGATCCGACCAGGGAGAGAATGTACAGCAGGGGAAGTGGCCTGCACATGTTCTCAATGAGTTAATGCAGATCAGATGGAGTTTTTTCCCCCCTATCCTGTTGAATTGGTTGAATATATCATGCTCTGACTGCACAATGCTATGGAGAGAAGGGGACTTCTAAACTTAGTCAGGGCCAAGTGCTGCAGATTTTCCTTTTTCCTGGCCGGAGATCCGAGGGAACTGTGTGTTAAAAAAAGAGCATATGGACAATGCAGAGCTAATGGTTTCATGGTGACTGCATAGTATTAAAGGAACCAGAACCCGGAATTACAAACAAGGTCTATGTTACATATGTTGCGCACCCTGGAAAGGTTACAAAATATCTCTGTGAGTTAGAATCTCCAGTACTAGTTACAAATGTTCCCGGTTCTCTCTGATCTCTGTTATTTTTAATTTCATTAAAGGGATCACACAATTGAGCTGCATGGACTTTCCAGCCTGTGTATGAGAGTAACGGAAAGTGACAAGTTTATGTTGGGTGTGCATGGCCTGCATTGCTCAATGGGAAAACCACCAGTACGGTACTAACCACCGTAGTTTACTGTTGTTGCAAATGACGGCCAACATCTCCAAAGTTGACGATTCAAACAGCTTCATCAACGAATCTTCTCCTACCGCGGTTTGCGTTTCTCTCTCGGGATCACCGAAGTTTATCGGAGTTGCAACGCCAGAGATATTAATTGCAGCTTGCAACAATGGTAAGCTACAGTGGTTAGTGATCGACCCTCTTTGTCTGATAGACTGCAGGTCGAAAGTGTGGGTGAAAACCCAACTGGAAACTAGACTTGTGCACCGATTTTTTTTTCGGTTCGATTCGTTCGGATTTTGTAAATTTCCGTTTCGGTTCTGTTCGTTTCGGTTCGTTTTTCGTATGGACTTTTTTTTCGTGATTTCGGAAATTTTCGTGTTTTTCGAAACATCTGTTCTCCTCGTTTCAAAGTGTCTATTCGTTTTGACGAAATCTAATGGCTTTTCGGATCCGATATTTCTGCCGATACGATAATTCTGCCATTGGGATTTCTTATGTTTTACAAGAAGGATACATTGAGATTTCCCATGTTTTACAAGAAGGATACATTGAGATTTCCCATGTTTTACAAGAAGGATACATTGGGATTTCTTATGTTTTACAAGAAGGATACATTGAGATTTCCCATGTTTTTCAAGAAGGATACATTGAGATTTCTCATGTTTTACAAGAAGGATACATTGAGATTTCTCTGGTTTCCTGGGAAGGATACATTGAGATTTCTCATGTTTTACAAGAAGGATACATTGAGATTTCCAATGTTTTACAAGAAGGATACATTGAGATTTCCCATGTTTTTACAAGAAGGATACATTGAGATTTCCCATGTTTTACAAGAAGGATACATTGAGATTTCTCATGTTTTACAAGAAGGATACATTGAGATTTCTCTGGTTTCCTGGGAAGGATACATTGAGATTTCTCATGTTTTACAAGAAGGATACATTGAGATTTCCCATGTTTTACAAGAAGGATACATTGAGATTTCCCATGTTTTACAAGAAGGATACATTGGGATTTCTCATGTTTTACAAGAAAGATACATTGAGATTTCTCTGGTTTCCCGGGAAGGATACATTGAGATTTCTCTGGTTTCCCGGGAAGGATACATTGAGATTTCTCTGTTTTCCCGGGAAGGATACATTGAGATTTCTCATGTTTTACAAGAAAGATACATTGAGATTTCTCTGGTTTTCCAGGAAGGATACATTGAGATTTCTCTGGTTTCCCGGGAAGGATACATTGAGATTTCTCTGGTTTTCCAGGAAGGATACATTGAGATGGGAATGATACAAAATTACAGAATCGGCGATATAACCGAAAAATACGATGTCCGAAATTACTGAAATGGAACCGAAATCAGGAATGGAGCCGAAATCACGAATGGAACAAAAATGAATTTCAATTTTACACATTTCTAGTCCATTCGAAAATTCTGAAAAGTTTTCGTTTCGGCTCGGAAATTTGTTCAGATCTGCCATTTTCGGATCCGCAAATTTTCGGAAAATCAGCCGAATCTGAATGCACGAATCGGTAAATTTTGTGAAAATTCGGAAATTCCCGAAACCCGAAACACACATCCCTACTGGAAAGCATTTGAGGTCATGTTCGTTACCACTGCCTGGACATCCCATCTCATTACAATGTACACCCATGGAATATTTATTAGCTACGTTCATATACTTAGAGAATTCTGCAAAATGTGGTTTTGGACCACAATATAGAACCTATACTGGATGGTTGCTGGGTATACTTTATTTAAATGGACTATACAAGATCCATAAACTTATCATAGCAGTTAGTGTGTTTGGGATCTGACGTCAAACCGTATATTAACAGCAGTACAAGTGCACCTTGTATTGGATTAACATGGAAGGTGGTGGCAAAGTTTTGGTCAAGAATGGCCTCCTTGACAAAGGCCATTCTTGTCCAAAATGTCGCCACTGCCACCAATGTTCATCTAATAAAAGCTGCGCTTGTACCGCTGATGGAGTGCCCGGATTCGCTTTCTTTTGATACAAATCCGTATTGGAATTGGTCAACCAAGATTCTGATGGAGCATCTTTACGGAGGCGGATAAATCTATGGAAGTTGTGCTTTTCCTCTTTTGTTTTTGTGAAACCATATTTTAAGTGACCTTTGAATATATACAGGACATACTTGAAAACGAGAGAAATCTCAATGTATCCTTCCTGCTAAAATCCTTTATAAATAAATAAATAAATTTGCAGACAGTGAATGGAGTTGAAAGTTGTGTTGATGCTCACATCTTGGCACTGCCAAACTCACCAAGGTTCCTGTGCACGTTGAGAAATCATTTGTAAATTGCTTGTTTCAATGTCTAAATAACAACAAAATAAGACAAAAAAAGATGTAAACGACAAAAAAATTGGTCCAGAAGTAGAAGTGTTGCCGTTTTCGGTGTCTTGATTGATTATGTGCAGAAAAGTATTCTGGCTGTCCCTGACACTGGTGTTGTGAATTAGAACGCGTACATGCGCGGACACAGCCTTTATTGCGATGTTTTTCTTTTGTGAGTCTTTACCGTCTCTTTAAAGCTGATTAATAGATTTCCCTTTTCGATGGCCGAGGCACCGGCTAAGTGCAATAAGCAAACAATGGAAACCCGCAAGCTTTGCTGATGCTGTGGAATATGAGTCTACTTTTAGAAAGTTATCGGTGTTAAGCACGGGGTTAGTGATGCCGCCGCTAGCGAGCGTGTCGACAGCCTGTTTAATTTTTATCCTCTGTTTTTAACTCCCACCTGACTAGTGCAAACGGCCTGTCACGGTCAGGAAGGGTGAGCCAACACGCAGATAGTGGAACAGCCTAACCACCGGTCTGTATATTGGCCAGATTTAATAATGAAACTGAGGTTAAGGGAAAAAGAGAAACATAAAAGGTGAAATGAAATGGCCGGGCTGACAAACAAAGACAAACACACAAGAGAAACCAGGTGGAGTCACAGGACGTTAAGCATCAAGACTAGTCAGAAATCAGGCCGAGGTCTAACAGGCACTAGAGATCAGGAATGGTCAAGAAACAAGTTGCGGTCAAAAAGACAAACAGACAGAATACATGGAGAACGCACAGGTCTGAAGGAAGAACCACGAAAGGACGAGATACCATGGGAGACTGAAGGCTAACATAGGTCGCCTAGATGTCTCATTGGACGTCGCCATCCAAATGCGCCGGAAAGATTGAGCAGAGAATGACGCAAAGCCGGTGTTGTTCCATTGGCCCCAAGTCACATCAATATGGCGTCATTCTGAATTTGCATCATAAATACTGATGCATCAGGCTAACGGAATGATGTGGATCGGTGGCGTCTGCACTAGGACCAGAAGCAGGAGTGGAGGTAGTCCGGCACTTGGATGCAGAAGCTTATGGATCATCCGCAACGGACCCGGCAATGGTTACAAGGTCCTACTATGCCAGAATTCAGAGAAGCATCCGTTTTTATCCACTAGACGGTTCTGGGGAGGACGGCTGTATCCTCGTTAACATCTTTTCCTTTGTTAGTGTTACCTAATCCTAGCTATCAGCAGAGGAGTACACTGTGAGCCCATATAAGGATGAGGAAACCAGGTCTGCAACAGAGCACACGGGAGACCGAAAGATTTATGATGAGGTCATACTCGCCCTGATCGGTGTTTGACTTTTATCATTAACATAACCAGACCTCAAATTACTTCCATTGAGGACCATCGATGAAAAAGAAATTAAAGAAAGACTCCAAAACCCTATCGCCTAGCAGGCTCTCCCCATCACCTTCTTCCGCCATGAAATACACACAATAGGAAACTGTGGGTATTATGTCCGACCATGCTTTAGCGGCAGGATAATGTGCCTTGCACGGCGCCCTTTCTTCCTACTAAATAGAACGTTTCTCCATTATTATGTCTGCTGGTGGATTTGCCGAGCTGTGGTCCTTTTGAACCGTGTGGCAGCTGCAGGAGCAGAATAAAGACCCTTTCCTAATGGCGCCACTGACCTTGGAAATCTAAGTGCTTATTTGAAGAATCGTCCCCCCCCCCTTTCCCCTGATGGATCATATTCTTTGTACCTCCACAAAGCAAGGAGCTCAAGAGAGAGGGGAATGCGCTGTTTTGCATATCAGTGCCGTCTTGGAACATCTTGATATTTTGGATAAAAATGAGGTCATATTAAGTGATGTCATTGTCATTCTGCTCCAGTGTTTTCTCACAAAGGCCCTCTTCTTGTGTCAGTGACACGGTGGCCTCACATTCCCCTTACATTCCTGCGGCCCACACCACTGAGTGGCACAAAGACGGGCTTCTGTCAGGCTCCTGCACAACTCGTGTGAAAGGCCCTTGTTGACGACTACGCCTGTCCTCCCGCTTCAGGAATCCCAAGAATCAGATATTATAAAGGCGGCCTGTGACTTTCAACAGACTTTAATGGCAACTCATTATGTACCTTATTGTTCGACACGTTATTATTGTAATCCCACCCCCCCACTTCTACCCCTCCAGCCCGCCAATAGTTCAGCGGCGGATTCAGGTGATGGAGGCTGATTTAATTTGCCGCCCATTCTTTCCAGAGCTTTATTCTGGTGCCTCGTTGAGCAGATGTTAAAGCATAACTTGGGGAAGCGGCTGGAGGAGATGCATATTTACTTGGTATTATTAGATGGGCGATGCCTCCAAACGCTGCCTAATGAGTTCTTTAATCCTATTGAATCCGGCAGGCCGTGGCCTAACCTTTCCTGCATGTTAATGTCGTACATATGTTAGACAGGGCTGACGAGGTCTTTCACTATGGTTACATTTTCCGTCCAGTCTATGGGGCAAAAGTAGGGTGTCCCAAATCAGAAAAAGTTATAAGAAGGCAAGGGAGTGTCACGGATCCCTCTGATTACCAAAAGTGTGGTCCCTTTACGCAGACCGCTCTCTACCCTTCCGATCCTTGAATGGTCGGCAATACTAGACAGACAATTTACCAGACAATATATAAACAAGGGGTAACACCAGACAGAGGTATGGAATAGAGTATTGTCACAAATCTTTCTGACTACCAAGATATTGATCTCTTTATGTAGCTCCCTTTCTACTCTTCCGATCCTTGAATGGTCGGCAAAGCTATATAGACAATGAAGCAGGTAACAGATAAAGAAAGGGAAACACCAGACAGGGGTACAGACCAGATCACAAGTCCTCCCTAGGACTTTAGTAATAGCAGAGGTAATCTGATGCGTGCTTAGGGTGCCACATAGACTGACCTCGGTACCAACGTTAAGGGCAGAACCTAGCGCAGAGTAAATGCCAATGCCAGGAGTCATACACAGGAGGGTTCGTTTGCCAATGCCAAGGGTCATACACAGGAGGGTTCGTTTGCCAATGCCAAGGGTTATACACAGGAGGGTTCGTTTGCCAATGCCAAGGGTCATACACAGGAGGGTTCGTTTGCCAATGCCAAGGGTCATACACAGGAGGTTCGTTTGCCAATGCCAAGGGTCATACACAGGAGGTAGCCAAAATAACACAAGAGCTCTGCGGGAGGTGAATACCACGTCAGGGCACCGGTGTATTGGAGAGACTGGGTTTTAAAGCCGGCGGGTCCGCGTCATAATGCCAGGCCCCGCCCCTCGGCGTCCCACGTGAGCGCCCCGGGAAGCGTTTACATTCGGCGCCTGGCCAGCGAGCAGCGAGGAAGCTGCTGCCAGGCGCCCCATCCCCTGAGCCACCGTGACAGAACCCCCCCTCCAGGGGCGGCCACTGGACGACCCCCAGGGGCACGGGGGTGTGCGCCAAATAGAAGGCCTTCACTAGCCTAGGAGCATGAACTTCCGCAGCTGGTACCCAAGAACGATCCTCCGGACCGTAGCCCACCCAATCAACCAAATACTGCAAAGACCCCCTAGACATCCTGGCACCCAGAATGGCCTTAACTTCGAACTCCTCCTCGCCCTCCACAGAGACAGGAGGCGGTGGAGCATGGACTTTGGTGTACCGATTACATAATAACGGCTTCAAAAGGTTAACATGGAATACATTGTGTATCTTAAAATGGGGGGGTAACGCCAAAGCATAGGAGACAGGGTTGAGTCGCCGTAGAATCTTATAGGGACCGATGTACCTAGGAGCCAACTTCATGGAAGGCACTAAGAGCTTGATGTTACGTGAAGACAGCCAAACCCTGTCCCCAACTTGATACACGGGTGCCTGCCTCCTGTGTCTGTCGGCCTTGGTTTTCTGGATGGCACTACTCTCCTCCAGTGCCCGTCTCACTCTCCCCCAAGTCTCTTTCAATGATGCCAGTTGCTCATCTAAAGCAGGAATCGTGGTATCAGGAAACGTGGCGGGGAGCACGGGAGGATCAAAGCCATAAACAGTGAAGAAAGGAGAATGACCTGTGGATTCGCTTACTGCGCTGTTAATAGCATATTCTGCCATGGTAGCAGGTCTGACCAGTTATCTTGTTGTTCTGAGATAAAGCACCTGAGATATTTCTCTATATTTTGGTTTGCTCGTTCTGCTGCTCCGTTGGTCTGGGGGTGATAAGCCGAAGAGAAAGAGAGGTCTATCCCTACGTTCTTGCAAACCCTCTCCAGAATCCGGAGATGAATTGGGTCCCCCTATCAGAGACTATCTCCCGAGGGACACCGTGAATGCGGACCACATTGGCAATGAATATGGGCACCAGTTCAGCTGCCGAAGGTAGTTTCCGAAGAGGAACATAGTGACCCATCTTGGAAAATCGATCTATGATCGTAAGTATCACTGTATTCCCTCTTGACTCAGGTAACTCTACTATAAAATCCATGGCTACATGTGACCAGGGTCGTTCGGGGATCGGCAAAGGCTGGAGTAAGCCAATGGGTGCTGTTTTGGGACTTTTCTGTCTTGAGCACACTTCGCACACGGCAATGTAATCTTTGACATCTCGGCGCAACGTGGGCCACCAGAGGAGTTTACTGATACTAGACACAGTCTTGGTGATACCCATATGCCCGGAAGTTTTATTATCATGATAGATGTTAAGTACTTCCTCTCTTTCGTTCTCAGGTACAAAGAGTCTCGCAGGAGGTTTTCCCCCAGGAGCTGCGCCCTGGACGGTCTGCAGCCTTTCATTAGAGGAGACGAAACACTAATCGTGGTAGCGGCTATAATCCTTTCCTGGGGTACAATGGGATGCTGATCTTGGATATTATGTTCATAAGACTCATACTGTCTCGACAATGCGTCTGCTTTAATGTTTCTGGACCCAGGTCTATAGGTAAGCACGAAATTAAAACTTGAAAGAAACAATGACCATCTCGCTTGTCTGGAATTTAAACGTTTGGCATCTCCAATGTACGTGAGATTCTTATGGTCGGTTATGATAACAATGGGGTCCTTAGACCCTTCTAATAAATATCTCCATTCGGCCAAGGCCGCGATGACTGCTAACAATTCTCTATTTCCAATGTCATAGTTCTTCTCTGCGGGGACAACTTCCGAGAATAGAAGCCGCATGGATGCAAGGGTTTGTCAGGAGCCTCTTTGGGACAAGATTGCACCAAGACCTAGTTCGGAGGCGTCAACTTCTAATTGGAAAGGCAGAGCCGGATCTGGATGCGGAGAACAGGGGCAGTAGTGAACGCTTGCTTTAGTGCCTCAAAGGCTTGAGTGGCTTGAGGTGTCCATTTCTGATTTCCCACCCCTTTCTTTGTCATAGCCGTGAGGGGGGCCACCAAGGCCGAAAAATCTTTAATGAACCTTCGGTAATAGTTCGTAAACCCGAAACCTCTGAATGGCTTTAAGTCCTTGGGGTAGAGGCCAGTCAAGGATAGCTGAGAGCTTCTTAGGATCCATTTGAAAACCCCAGGAGTTATTATATAACCAAGGAATTGCACAGTTACTATGTCGAATAGACATTTTTCTAGCTTACAGTACAATCCAGCCTTCAATAGTTTTTTTCAACACTTGTTTCACGTGGACATGATGAGTGTCCACATCAGGAGAGTATATCAGGATATCGTCTAGATATACTATGACGAATTCTTGCAGGAATTCCCTTAGAGTGTCGTTTATGAGGTCCTGGAAGACGGCTGGCGCATTACACAACCCAAAAGGCATCACCAGGTATTCATAATGCCCGCTACGTGTATTAAAAGCCGTTTTCCATTCGTCTCCCTTTTTAACCCTGACCAGGTTGTACGCTCCGCGTAAATCAAGCTTAGTATAGATCCGAGCCCCTTTTAATCGGTCGAACAATTCTGTTATGAGGGGTATGGGATATGCATTTCTTATAGTGATCCTATTCAAACCCCTATAATCGATGCAAGGTCGTAGGTCTCCCTCTTTCTTGGAAACAAAAAAGAAACCTGCTCCTGCTGGAGAGGAGGACCGTCTAATGAATCCTCGTTCCAGATTCTCCCTTATGTATTCCTCCATAATGTCGTTCTCGTCTTTGTGATAAAGGGTATACATGACCCCTAGGAGGCATCGTACCGGGGAGTAAATCAATGGCACAGTCATATTGGACGATGTGGTGGTAGGACCTCAGTCCTGGCTTTAGAGAACACCTCCTTTAATGCCAGGTAACTTTCAGGAACCTCTGTGGACAAAGGAGGGGCTGTGGCAATATTGAGGCTACCAATCACATGAACTCTGCTTAGGCACTTAGACTGACAACTCTGATCCCAACATTTTATGTCTCTCTGGACCCAATCGACAACTGGGTTGTGCTCTGTTAGCCATGGAAACCCAAGAACGACAGGACATGAGGGTGATTCAATGATTTGAAATCTTATGTTTCCTGGTGCAAAACTCCTGTTTTCATACATACATCGACTGTATCGTGAGTGATATATGGACATGACAGGGGTTTACCATCTATGGCCTCCACCCTTAGAGGTCTTTCCCTGAGCACCAGAGGTATGAGGTTTTTGACAGCAAAATTCTTATCCATAAAATTGCCTGAGGCCCCAGAGTCTAAGAACGCCTCAGTCTTGAGGTGAACCCCCTCCCAGGTTAGGGAGACCGGTAACAGAATCCTGGATTTTTTTTTCTCATTATCCACAAAGGAGGCACACAGAGAACCGACAACCTGGGTGTCTCCTGTTCTGGATCCCACTCTGCTATGTTCAGCTCTGCCAACCCTGGGTCTCTGAGGACATTGAAGGCGGAAGTGATCTGCCCCTGCACAATAAAAGCAGAGCCCCTTTTCTCTTCTGTGCGCTCTTTCTGCTTCTGAAATACCTGTCTTCCCTATTTGCATGGGTTCAACGACTGGTAAATCTGTTTTAACATTCTCCGAACCACCTGACGTACTGGTGTGTCTGGGTAACGAGGGTAAAGGAGGCAAGACCCTTCTGGGTCTATCTCTGGGGTGTCTCCTTTCCCTGATTTGATCGTCCATGGCTATACAGAAATCTATCAGGTGGTCCAGACTTTCTGGTAATTTTAAAGGAGCCAGTTCAAACATAAAAGCCTCGTTCAAGCCTTCGGTAAAGGCTAAGGTTAAAACGTCGTTCGGCCAAAGTACCTCAGAAGTCAAAGTTTTAAACTCTATGGCATAATCGGCGACCCTCTATTACCTTGTTTGATGTGAAACAAGGACCTACCCGCATTGGTAGCCCTTCTAGAGGGATCAAAGGTACGTTTTAACTCAGAGGTAAAACCCTCATAGTCATAAATGATGGGTTTCTTATTTTCCCACAACGGCGTAGCCCACAATAAAGCTTTTTCTGTTAAATGATTAATCAGATATCCTACTTTGGCTTTATCAGACATACAAGAACCTGGATTGTTCTCAAACAAGATCTCGAGTTGAGTCAAAAAACCCCGACATAGGCTTGGTGTACCATCATAGCGTAGGGGTGCCTTCATACTAAGCCTATGTCCCTCAGGGGGGACGGAACTGACCCTAGGCAACACTGGATCTGGAGGGTTTGTGGTACCTGTATTGGACCGATTTAACAGGGTTTGCAGAGCGAGAGAAATCTGGTCCATCCTATGGTCCTGTTCCTCTTGTCTGGCTGCGATACGTGCCAGCTGGTTAGAGAGGTCTGCGGGATCCATGGCCCTGACGTAATGTCACGGATCCCTCTGATTACCAAAAGTGTGGTCCCTTTACGCAGACCGCTCTCTACCCTACCCTTCCGATCTTGAATGGTCGGCAATACTAGACAGACAATTACCAGACAATATATAAACAAGGGGTAACACCAGACAGAGGTATGGAATAGAGTATTGTCACAACTTTCTGACTACCAAGATATTGATCTCTTTATGTAGCTCCCTTTCTACTCTTCCGATCCTTGAATGGTCGGCAAAGCTATATAGACAATGAAGCAGGTAACAGATAAAGAAAGGGAAACACCAGACAGGGGTACAGACCAGATCACAAGTCCTCCCTAGGACTTTAGTAATAGCAGAGGTAATCTGATGCGTGCTTAGGGTGCCACATAGACTGACCTCGGTACCAACGTTAAGGGCAGAACCTAGCGCAGAGTAAATGCCAATGCCAGGAGTCATACACAGGAGGGTTCGTTTGCCAATGCCAAGGGTCATACACAGGAGGGTTCGTTTGCCAATGCCAAGGGTATACACAGGAGGGTTCGTTTCCAATGCCAAGGGTCATACACAGGAGGGTTCGTTTGCCAATGCCAAGGGTCATACACAGGAGGGTTCGTTTGCCAATGCCAAGGGTCATACACAGGAGGTAGCCAAAATAACACAAGAGCTCTGCGGGAGGTGAATACCACGTCAGGGCACCGGTGTATTGGAGAGACTGGGTTTTAAAGCCGGCGGGTCCGCGTCAATAATGCCAGGCCCCGCCCCTCGGCGTCCCACGTGAGCGCCCCCGGAAGCGTTTACATTCGGCGCCTGGCCAGCGAGCAGCGAGGACGGCTGCTGCCAGGCGCCCCATCCCCTGAGCCACCGTGACAGAACCCCCCCCCTCCAGGGGCGGCCACTGGACGACCCCCAGGGGCACGGGGGTGCGCCAAATAGAAGGCCTTCACTAGCCTAGGAGCATGAACTTCCGCAGCTGGTACCCAAGAACGATCCTCCGGACCGTAGCCCACCCAATCAACCAAATACTGCAAAGACCCCCTAGACATCCTGGCACCCGGAAGCGTTTACATTCGGCGCCTGGCCAGCGAGCAGCGAGGAAGCTGCTGCCAGGCGCCCCATCCCCTGAGCCACCGTGACAGGGAGGTGCCAAATGTGCATCACAGTAACATGGTCATGTATGCTTGGACTCGAGGAGGCCTATAGAGGACATTTTTGACTATGTAAGATTGCTTTCGCAGTGCTCTGTACATAAAGTCCTGGTTTGTTGGACCATCAACTGAACCCTTCATTTATGGTCATCACACAGGGAAGTGCTTTGCACCACTATGTTATTCCTTCATTGTAATAGTGTCCTTCTAATGGGGGCTGCGCCCTGGGGATGTCCTTTGAATACATCCCACACAATACAAGGATGTGAGTCAGTGATCGACACATTGACTCCATTCTATAGCCAAAGCCACACAGTGAGGAGCAAGTGATGGAAAGATACTGTGTGTGTGTGGGGGGGGGAGGTTTACAACACAAAATATCACACAATGGATGCATCCAGTGACACATATAGAGGAAAATATCACACAATGGATGCACCCAGTGACACATTTAGAGGAAAATATCACACAATGGATGCGCCCAGTGACTAGAGGAAAATATCACACAATGGATGCACCCAGTGACACATACAGTGGAAAATATCACACAATGGATGCACCCAGTGACACATACAGAGGAAAATATCACACAATGGATGCACCCAGTGACACATATAGAGGAAAATATCACACAATGGATGCACCCAGTGACACATATGGAGGAAAATATCACACAATGGATGCACCCAGTGACTAGAGGAAAATATCACACAATGGATGCGCCCAGTGACTAGAGGAAAATATCACACAATGGATGCGCCCAGTGACTAGAGGAAAATATCACACAATGGATGCACCCAGTGACACATATGGAGGAAAATATCACACAATGGATGCACCCAGTGACTAGAGGAAAATATCACACAATGGATGCGCCCAGTGACTAGAGGAAAATATCACACAATGGATGCGCCCAGTGACTAGAGGAAAATATCACACAATGGATGCGCCCAGTGACTAGAGGAAAATATCACACAATGGATGCGCCCAGTGACACATATAGAGGAAAATATCACACAATGGATGCACCCAGTGACACATATAGAGGAAAATATCACACAATGGATGCACCCAGTGACACATATGGAGGAAAATATCACACAATGGATGCACCCAGTGACTAGAGGAAAATATCACACAATGGATGCGCCCAGTGACTAGAGGAAAATATCACACAATGGATGCACCCAGTGACACATACAGAGGAAAATATCACACAATGGATGCACCCAGTGACACATACAGAGGAAAATATCACACAATGGATGCGCCCAGTGACACATATAGAGGAACATACAAGAGAAAAACAAAGCACATGTAAGCTATCAGTCAGCAACATCAAATAAACACAATAAGGACATTTCAGTTTTTGGTGGTATTGGCCCTTTAACAGATAAACGTGCACAAAGATGGTATTATTGGCACATGGAAATTCTACCACGGTGACAAAGAGACGACACTCAACAAGATTGGCTCTCTTTTGTAAATGGTGCTAGGATAGGAATGTGTAGATTATGAACGGGTAATAATATGTATATGTCATACCAGCATAACTGTCCAATCAACCCGACCTTATGTCTGAATCATGGCCGAATCATCAGAGTAGGATGATGGGAGCTCTATTGCAATTAATTCTATATGTATCAATGTTGCATCTTCAGGATTTCTATCCCCCCTCCCCTTACTTTTTCTTTTCTCTCTCTCTTCACTGTTTTTAGGTCACTAGATTTCATTGTTGTGGTGTATAAATATGTGGTGGATCGGTAGAATGTTACTGATCCTACTTTCACCTCCGATTCTGTTCCACATTATTGTTTGTACTTATACACAAAAATTCAAAAAAAGGGAATTATTAAAAAAGATAAAAGTGCGTAGTCCATCTAAATTGCAAACTATCCTGTCCCATGTGCGACGTTTCTCACGTTTATAGTTCGGAGCATCCCCAGGCTGTACTTTACAGACTGTTATTGATTACCCTAACAGGGGGATAGCGCGCGGATTACAACCCAAGACCTGCATATTGGTTCAATTACATTAATATTCCCAAAGATGGACTCCAATTAATCCACTTTTCAAGCAAAAAAAATAATCAATTAATGCATATTTGTACCAAGGGGCACATTGGATAATGAATGTTTAATAATCCTCCCTCAGGCGCTATTCTGATATTGATCAAATTAAAGTCAGTATTCATATTGAACTTTTCTTAATACATTGTGAATATTGATTAATATCCCTTCGGATGGAAAAAGCCCAGATTAATTAATGTCCAGAGCTTAAAAAACCCATGGAACCTAAAGCAAGAAAAGGAATATACAAACAGTGATATCACACTTTATTCATTTACTGTTATATAATGTGTTTTGTTGAAACATACAGTTTAGGTTTATTTTTTAGGATTGTAGCAGATGCGACAGGCGAAGAAGGAATCAGTTCTACTTCTCCTGCTATGGGACAATATGTGATACAATTTGCAACATTCATCTACAGTCAGATACATTTAAGGGTTTATTTACTAAACACTGTGACACAGAGATTCACTATAATGACAATAAACAGAAGAAAAAAATCATTGTTGTTGCAACTACAGGGATTTTAAGATACCCGGAAAAGCAAACTTCAACACCTCTTGCTTTTTGTTAAACTCACAAAACCAGTGTGAGCATTAGCTCAAGCTGCTTGGATCTCTGCTGACAATGTATGGCTTTCAGATACCATCGCCTAAGACTGACGTTGGGTTCCCTTGTCTGACTGATTTGCAGGGTTGGTATCAACATGATATGCAGTCACTACAATACTGCCTAACATTAAAGGGCCACTACCACCAACAAAATGCAGTTCTTATTGTGTTTATTTGATGTTGCTGATATCTTATGTTTGTTTTTCTCTTGTATGTTTTATTAAGAAAATATTTTCCTCTATATGTGTCACTGGATGCATCCATTGTGTGATATTTTCCTCTATATGTGTCACTGGGTGCGTCCATTGTGTGATATTTTCCTCTATATGTGTCACTGGGTGCGTCCATTGTGTGATATTTTCCTCTATATGTGTCACTGGGTGCATCCATTGTGTGATATTTTCCCTCTATGTGCCACTGGGCGCATCCATTATGTAATATTTTCCTCTATATGTGTCACTGGGTGCATCCATTGTGTGATATTTTCCTCTATATGTGTCACTGGGTGCGTCCATTGTGTGATATTTTCCTCTATATGTGTCACTGGGTGCATCCATTGTGTGATATTTCCTCTATGTGCCACTGGGTGCATCCATTGTGTGATATTTTCCTATATATGTGTCACTGGATGCATCCATTATGTAATATTTCCCTCTATATGTGTCACTGGGTGCATCCATTGTGTGATATTTTCCTCTATATGTGTCACTGGGTGCATCCATTGTGTGATATTTCCCTCTATATGTGTCACTGGGTGCATCCATTGTGTGATATTTTCCTCTATTTGTGTCACTGGGTGCATCCATTGTGTGATATTTTCCTCTATATGTGTCACTGGGTGCGTCCATTGTGTGATATTTTCCTCTATATGTGTCACTGGGTGCATCCATTGTGTGATATTTCCTCTATGTGCCACTGGGTGCATCCATTGTGTGATATTTTCCTATATATGTGTCACTGGATGCATCCATTATGTAATATTTCCCTCTATATGTGTCACTGGGTGCATCCATTGTGTGATATTTTCCTCTATATGTGTCACTGGGTGCATCCATTGTGTGATATTTCCCTCTATATGTGTCACTGGGTGCATCCATTGTGTGATATTTTCCTCTATTTGTGTCACTGGGTGCATCCATTGTGTGATATTTTCCTCTATATGTGTCACTGGGTGCATCCATTGTATGATATTTTCCTCTATGTGTCACTGGGTGCATCCATTGAATGATATTTTCCTCTGTGTGTGTCACTGGGTGCATCCATTGTGTGATATTTTCCTCTATGTGTCACTGGGTGCATTCATTGTGTGATATTTTCCTCTATGTGTGTCACTGGGTGCATCCATTGTGTGATATTTTCCTCTATATGTGTCACTGGGTGCATCCATTGTATGATATTTCCCTCTGTGTGTGTCACTGGGTGCATCCATTGTGTGATATTTTCCTCTATGTGTGTCACTGGGTGCATCCATTGTGTGATATTTTCCTCTATATGTGTCACTGGGTGCATCCATTGTGTTATATTTTCCTCTATATGTGTCACTGGGTGCATCCATTGTGTGAGCTTTTTTGTTATACACCCCCCCCCCCAGTATCTTTCCATCTCTTGCTCCTCACTGTGTGACTTTGGTCAGAGAATGGAGTGAATGGGTCAGTCTTTAACTCACATAATTGTATTTCATGGGATTTATTCAAAGGACATCACCAGGGGGTAGATTAGACATCTTTTACGCTCCCTGTTTTATTCATTCAGCTGCCATCACTTATCTCAGGTAGCCTGGATCACAATAGACCTCCTGTCTAATCTAAACATTCCCTCCTCCACCTCATTAACTGTTTAAATATTATAAATTAAGTAAACAAGAGGCCCAAAGCAAAGCTTTTGGTAAATGTTGCATCATGGGAAAAACACACGAAATGAAAACAAGATCAAAACCTAACTTTAAAGAGAAAAAGCACAAAGCGGCAGAATGAGTTATACAATGTAGTAAGTTTATGAAGGTGTGTCTGCGGGGCCGCTGCATACACTACATCTCCGTAATCAATAGCCGGCATAAGCATTTGCTGTACAATCTGCTTTCTTACCGCGGGGTTCAGGCAGGATTTGTTTCTGTACAGGGCACCTAATTTGGGGTAAAGTTTAGATGAGAGTTTTTCGATGTGGGGCCAAAGGATAGATTTGGGTCTAACCACATACCTAGATATTTGAGTGAACTCAATGCTAAACGCACGTGTGGCATTCACCATGTCAAACCCATCCCATCCCACTGGGGATTATGGGTGGTGGTGGTATTGTTCTTTTAAATGTCACGTTCTCTAACACTGTATGCTGCATTTAAAAATAACAAATAAAAGCATTTTTATTTTAAAGAAAACCTGACTTTTGCTTTTTATAAAAGGACCAGAAGCTGAGGGGTGATATTAATTATCAGCGGAGCCCATCGCGACTTGAAACAAATACTGTACTGTAAATACAAGTAGCATGACCTTTTATTTCACCGCAGCATGGAAATGTGCAAACAATGGCAGATTTGTAGTGACCTTCAGAAGCAGTTTATATCTGCATAAAATGGTTTTTGACTTTTTTGACGTTGAAGTCATTTTTTTGAGGAAGTCACAGATAAACATGAGAGTTTGGACCAAACTTCCATTGTGTTTAGAGAACAACAATGCGGTCCTAAAGAGCCTTCATGAAAGTGCTTCTATTCCTGTACAAAGCAGGCTCTGAGCACAGGAAATCATCTGCCAGTTTCACTGTGAAATATAGACTTACGGTTTTTTTTTCCTCCTCCCTATTATGCTATTTTCTTTTTTAAAGGAAGCTTAATAACTCACTCATTTTATTCTGTGGGAATCATTTTATATTTTTTAATAGTTCATGAAAATGTAAACAATGGAAACCTCAAGGAAGCGACGATCCCTGTGACTACGACTTGTTTGTCTTTTATTTCAGGGGATTTTATGAATTTATTCAAGATCATTTGTGAGTTGCTAAATACTAGTGGGATAGACCTGCTGTACCACACGCACTCAGGTATTAAATAAATACTGTCAGGACTCGAGTGGATTTGTTATTATTATTAATAATAATCCATTTTACTAAATAATAATATATAATACTACTACTACTACTACTACTAATAATAATAAACCATAATATTAAAAATTATTAGGAATATAAAATAATACTAATAATAATATAACAATAATACTAATAATGAGAATAATAAACCATATTATTAAATAATAATATAAACTAATAAAAATAATGAGTATAATAATAAACCATATTATTAAAAAATTATAATAATGTAAAAATACTAATAACATAACAATAATACTAATAATGATAATAATAAACCATATTATTAACCAATAATATAATAGAAATAATGAGAATAATAATAAACCATATTATTAAAACATTATAATGTAAAATATTAATAATAGTAATAATAATGTTAAATAATACTAATAATAATAAACCATATTATTAAACAATAATATAAAATAGAAATAATGAGAATAATAATAAACCATATTATTAAAAAATTATAATAATGTAAAAATACTAATAATAACATAACAATAATACTAATAATGATAATAATAAACCATATTATTAAACAATAATATAATAGAAATAATGAGAATAATAATAAACCATATTATTAAAACATTATAATGTAAAATATTAATAATAGTAATAATAATGTTAAATAATACTAATAATAATAAACCATATTATTTAAAAATAATATAAAATAATACTAATATAAAATAAAAATAATAATAAACCATATTATTTAAAAATAATAATAATGTAAAATAATAATACTAATAATACTACTAATATTAATAAATTATTGTATATACAAAACCATGTGTATGATTTCACACATTGTTATTTCCCAGCAGTGTCTTGGGTTTCCATGCTCTCTTTTCATTTATACCATAATTTTATTCTATCCCCTCCTAACTGCATCACGGTTCTCCGTGAAACATAGAAACGTCTCGCCAAAAAATTGCTTTTTCTTAACCTTTTTAGCTATAGAAGATGTGCTTTACTGTTTCACAGTAGATATCTATCTGACTTCCTCTAACCCTCTGTAATCTGATTCCGATCCCCTTGCCTACTCCTGCTCAACAATAAACAGAAGCTTTGGTGCTTTGCTGTTGTGCAACAAGATAATGAGCAGACAGCTGTGTGCTTGGGGTTAACTTTATAACTTTACAGTTATAAAGTGGTCAGGATGTGAGGACTGCCCCCCCTTCTCGCCCCCTCCCAGCTTCCCCGATCTGCTTACTTTCCTTCACCCCACCCAGTGTCACCAGCAGCCCGGATTTTTGAGTTTCCTGGCTGCCGGTCACCAGATCGCTCACTAGTGATGTCACACACAGAGAGCGGTCGACGTCACTGTCTCAGAGACCAGTTGCTGTAGCGAGCGTTCTCAGAGAGGCAGCCAATGGATCAGATCTGTGCATGCGCGTGCAGCTCCGATCCATCGCTCTGCGCAGGCGCTACGGATCTTGTACAGCTTGATAGCACTTTATAAAAACGTGTAACTGTAACTGTGTACGTAAAGTGTGCCAGTCAGTCCTGCAGCGCCGTGCAATTTGTGGTTCCTACGTTACGCAAGTAGCATAAGGGCTCAAGTTGCACAGAAAAGATTCAGGGGCTTCTGGGTTTGGGAGTCCCTGAGCCGAACAGGAGGAACAGTGCGGGGCGAGGGAGAAAAGGTGAGTATAATCGACCTAAAGAAAGAAAAAAAAAAGAATTGGGCAGAGGTTGACACCAGGGTGATCCTTTAATAGCTATAGAGCCGCTCCTTTGCTCATCCTATACTTAACATAGGGAGTGCAATCAATAATTAGTGTTAGCATAAGTAAGGTATTACAAAGTCCTAGCGCTAATTACCGGAGGACGGGCAAGGCAAAGTTTTAGCTACACCTAAGGCTGGCCGTCCACTAGGTCCGTAGTCGGACGACTGACTTGGCAGTCTGACTATGGACAGCTTTTTTGAAAGATCTTGAACGATCTGGGAACGAAAATGGATGACCTAGGTCAGCCGTCGGGAAGACCGCCAAACGCCGCCGAACTGAAAAAATAAAAGAACTCGCAGCCGAACACTGCCGAAGATTTGAAGTGAACCCCGGTGCTGTCCCTGGAGTCGGAAGGGTTTATTAAAACCCAAAAGCATTCAGCTGTGTTTTTTCTTTTTTCAGTTCGGCGGCAATGGGAAAAAAACTGCATTTAAAAATAAATAAATATCGGGAATCAACAATTATTTAAAATAAAATATAATTTTACATTGAATCCTATGGGATTCGCCTGTCAAACTGAATCACTTCTCTATGGGACAATATCCCTGCCGCCGCATGGTGCTTTAACTATACAATTCCTCTTTTTTTCATGTAAATTGTACCAGATCGTCTGACAAATCCCACTGTAATGGGAAAGATCGCTAGCCTCTTGTAGTCCCACAAAGTCGTCTGAAGCCACCTGATGGAAGTCGGAGGCAGTGGAGGAGGGCTGAATCTCCTCCATGTTGTGGGAATGGTCTGATGATGACAGATGACAATGGACAATCTAATAATCACACAAATACAGACCCAGAAGACGGCCAGCCTAAAAGCTGCCACTATATGATTCCGCTTTTGCGAAATCCTTTAGCACCACCTAAAACCACCCAATAAATCCAATACTCACCTCTCATCCCGCGGCGAGAACGGTGGCCGACCCGCCACTTCTTGTTGTAGGGAGCAGAGTGAGATGGGGACAAATAGGCGCGGGAGCGAGATCAGGCAGGGAAGCGCAAACCTCCATGGAGTCCTATGGACTCCCGGAGGGGATACTTGTGGCAGCGCGGAAGCACTACCACGAGTATCACTGCAGCTAGCGTTGCGTTCTGGGGCAAGGTGCTGGGGTAGCGTCTGCCCTGGAATATCGCGCTAACATAGGGGTGCTGCGGGGGAAACCTTCAGGCGCAGGTTTCCCCCATTAGCATCCCTATTATAGCATTAGGAACTTGAAGGGAATAGGTCTTGCAGTGGCCATGCCATAGTGGATATTAGGGGTCGCCACGCCATATTTAATTCATTATTTAGTGTACTGGAGCCTTCATGAAGACTGCTGAATCTACGAAAAATTTTGGAAAACTGCTGCTGGCCTACGATTTTGAAGAAGGGTGGCTCATACCCCCATATAATCCAAGGAGTTACTGACCCATTATTTCATCCAGTTACTCCCATATATTTCTTTTTGTGTCAGCGCCTCGATTTCCACAGTCAGCTTTTAGCGTGGATGAAAACGTTCCCAGCTGTTGACATGTTGCTTCCTTTCCGCGAAACAAATGAAAGTCACCAGCCCATGGATTCCTCCGAGCTTCTCTTTCTGTTTTTGGCAGGAGGCAAAATCCCTAGAAATAAAGACATTGTGAAAAGGCTCTGCAGACTCGTATGTGTGCAGGAGCACCGTGCACAATGATCACGGCTGAGAAACCCATTTGTAGAAGGCTTGTGTTCTTGGACGAATCTGCTCTGAGGTCAGCGTTCCAAACAGCTGCCCAACAAGCAACAATTCTTACAGGACAGAGGTGCACAGTGCTCTATTCTATCGCAAATATGCACAACTGCTCCGATTATTATGGGTTGGTGTTTGAAAAGCAGCAATTCATGTCTAGCGATAATATACTCTTCCTCTGGAACCGTGTATATGGTACAGCGAAAATATGCTAACTTCGACAAGCTGCTACTCGCAAATCTCCGTCTGCACCGCCATTATTTGTGTCTCCGGCTAGCTAAATGTGCATCACAGGCATATCTTTCCATGTTGCAGGTTACATTGTCTAAGGGTATAATATAAATAAGGATATATTTAACCTTCACTATGGTTACAGGAAAGCAATAAAGGTATAGGAAGTCCGAGAGGAATATGAGCTACGACATAGAAATTATTGGTTGACGTTAAGCTAAGCGTTCGAGCCGTACAACTCAATGGCTTGAGCACTTAGCATAAGTTCTACACGTCCTTTTCTGTCCGAGACGAAAGTGGCCCCTTACTGTATGTTAACATCGCCTAGATTTTCTATATGGGAGACATTAATGTGGAGCCTGCAGATGAAGAACGAGGTATTCCAACATTGCTTGTTCTCCGTCTTGTGGGATTTAGCAATGAATAACGACTTTTAAAGGATGATGTTAAGTGATTTTGCTTCTGCAAAAACACTTAACACAATATTTTAACCCAACCAAAAAAAATAAATCTAATACACTCAGATCCCTCCGTGAAGAGAGCCGCTCAATCTGACACTTTCTCGCTCCGTAGGCAGATGAACACTGGGAAAAACCAGTTCCTAGTGTTCCTCTGCAAATCCTTCCACTGTCCCAACTTGACCCTTCTCACAAGACCTCCTGCAGAGCTCGAACGGGATAGCATCTGGCTCCATAGAGTCCAATGGTCTCCTGGAGCTGATAACAGCGGCGGCGCAAAAGAGCCACTGCTGTTATCGTAAAGCAGCTCACAAGCACCGTGACTCGAGCTATTGACAAAGAGACTCGGTGGGAATACGGGTGTTAAAAGGGAAACGCAAATGAAAATTGGCTGGCGCATGAGTTTTGCATCTCAGTTCTAACGTCTCCAGTGGAATAGGGCCCAGATCTTTTGGTTATTATTCACTGTTTGCTGCTTTTCTTGGGAGGTTGGACGGACCGGAGTAAATTAAGAAACAGACTTTGTAATAAAGGATCGGTTCCACTTGGGTTGAACAAATGGCTATGTGTTTAATAGGTCTATTCTCGCCATGATGGCGGACGCTCTGAGAAATTTGTCCCCTTGGTTTTTAAAGTAGAAGAAGTACTTCACCTTGAGCTGTTGCAGACTCTATAGAATGCCACTGAGAAGGAATCTCTATTTTCCCAAATATTTCAATAATCTCTGGTGCCAAATTATAATTCCACGGTCATTTGGCCCGGTGTGGCTCCTGTCCCCTAAACAAACCAGCTCAAGCATAGTATGGCTTCTTTTTGCTTGAGCCATTGCGTAGACCCTGTCAGGCGTTGGTTTAACTGCCACTTCGCCAGAGACAGAGAAGGAGGAGGAGGAAGAGGGAGAGGTGGTGGTGGTGGAGCAGACAGACCTCATACAAGCAGCTTTCTGGAGGCGTGGTGGATGAAAAAGCTCCAGCACAGAGCCCCGTCTTGGATCCCTCCCAGCTGCAATCAGAGTTACCCAGTGTGCCGTGAAGGAAATGTAACGACCCTGTCCATGCTTGCTGGACCACGTGTCTAAAGTCACATGCACCTTGTTGCTGACTGCCTTTCCCAATAACTGGATAACATTGTCTTCCACGTGCTGGTATAGTGCTGGAATGGCCTTGCGTGAAAAGTAATGGCGTTTTGGAACCTGCCACTGTGGTACAGCACATTCAGCAAATTCACGGAAGGGAGCAGAGTCCACCAGCTGGAAAGGCAGCAGCTGCAATGCGAGTAATTTTGCTAAGCTGGCATTTAGACGCTGTGCTTGGGGACGGTTGGGACTATATTTTTTCTTACGCTGCAGCAGCTGCGGCAACGTAATCTGACTGCGTAAAACATCAGCTGCTGGGAGGATGTCACATTGTGAGGAAGGACCTGGTACATCCATTACTGTAGCATCATCCCTGTCAGTGGAGGTTGTAGGCAATGACATGGCAGGACATACAGTGGGGGTAGAGACAGATGAGGAGGAGGAGGACCTACGCAAAGTTTTGCGCCAACGGGATGCGTGGCAGGTGGTCATATGTCGCCTCAAGCTCGTGGTACCAAGGTACCCACAAGGTAGAGGAAGGGAGTATATTTAAAAGGAAACAAAGTAGCAAAACAAGAGGACATAGTCTTAGATTAGAGGGGCAAAGGTTTAAAAGTAACATCAGAAAGCATTATTTTACTGAGAGGGTGGTGGATACATGGAACAGTCTTCCAGTTGAAGTGGTAGAGGCCAAAACAGTAATTGAATTTAAGCAAGCATGGGATAGGCATAAGGCTATCCTAAACAAAAGATAAATCCAGGTAAAGTATCCATGTAATTGGGCAGACTAGATGGGCCGAAAGGTTCTTATCTGCCGACATTTTTCTATGTTTCTATGTTTCTATGATTTTAGTGAATACCACAGATACACTGTCCATAGGGATATCGGAAGCCTATGGTCCATAGTTTCAGAGTGGAGACTTATGCAACCACATTGCAAATAACTCTTCACCTAAACAGTGATGGGCACAAATCTTTTCCTAACCTATTGAGACAGGCACAAAAAGTAACCGGGATTACATATTCACGGCTACTGGTTTTGAATGCTTTGCTTGACCCATTGTAATTTTGAAGACTTCACGTGGAAATCTGTCACATTGTCAGCCATGAGATTCTTAGATTGCTGCAAAACGTGCATCAAAATACAAAATTCTGATTATATTTCTAATTTTCTTTTCTCGTGGTTTCCAGCCCAATCCACGGTTTCCTCTGCCTGCATGCCGCAGAACACAGGGAGCAAATAGTTCATAGCTTTCTTCCGTGAACCAACGCAACCCTACTCAGTGCTCTCCCTTTTCTCCATGGAGTCCCAAGGACTCCAGGCGACGATACAAGTAGCAGTACATGCTGGTATCTGTATGCAGCTCAAAATTATTGCGAGTCTGGGCTGTCTGGCCACTTATATTGCGGTACGGTTGGAATAGAGCCATTACTAGACAGCTACTAATGGACAAAGGCTTGCACATAAATTCTCGATTAGAGACTCGGTACTAATGGCTTGGTTGCAATAGGGAATAGATCTACCACACCATGTCTGTTGACATATATGCATTTGTCGGGGGCTTCAGCCTTTGGGTATCTACCCATGGATTCTGACGCACAAGACATATCTTTTGGACCTTCTAACTCTTCAAAGGAATGCTACATTGACATCATCATTGCTGGCACTTATATTCCTCCCAGGACTTCACATGAAATCCCTATTAGGGTCAACCAGGTCAGTGTTTTTAAGCAGTCGATCCGATAACAGCAGTGCGGTATTCGAGATCAGAAGATACCGAGTCCTGATAACATCAAACCCGAGGTCATACTGGTGGCTCGGTTGCTGAAACAAATCCCTCGACATACACGGCGGTGTCTTCCCTGCCTGCTCACGTGTCATGCAGCAGGCAGGGACGGCGTGCAAATGAGCACAGAGGCTTTCGGGCTCCAGCAGGGTTGGCTCATACCATCTTCTCCAACTGCTCCGTGACTAGCAAGCAAGTAGGGAAGACTCTGCACGTCACTGCCACGGACTCCAACTTGGCAACTGGGAGTCTCACTGCCCAGCAGGTCATAGACTCGGGAATCGATTGGCTTGAAAAAGTGGATACCCGATCCCTGAAAATTGCCACGATCAGACCCAATCCCAGTCCTACGGATCGGGAAAGCCCTAACCCCTATTATAGAGTCTATGATCTTCACAGAGCCAATGTCATGTATACACTGGATAAATTTGGTCCTTGAAAGCGTTAAATATATACCCAATTCAAATGGAAATTCTGACAGTCTTCGGTTCTTGATTTATCATGTTCTCCGCAAAATAAAGTTGGCAACGTTGTTGCCAGAGAAGGACTAATTTAAGTTCTGGCCTTGCACAGCATGTCAGTTTGGGCTCACTTCGGCGGCCAATGTAAGTAATGGTAATAGTCGGTTTCCATGGTGACATGGAAAACATAGTGAAAATATTGGGAACTTTTAAAATGTTAGCAAACAATCTCCTGTAAAAAATACTTGCGGCAGGGGGTAATTTGTGGCCCTAATGATGAATTCTGAATAACTAAAAAAAACACAAATTGCCCGTCAAAGCAGAATAACCTCCCCCCCCAAAAAAACAGCTTTGTTCACAATTTTTTTGTACAGTATCGTTTTTTTTATATTCCATTTTGAAATGTATACGTGTTTTCTTTTTCGGATGCCAAGCGGGTTCGAGACGTTCGCCTCCTACGAGGAAATAGCTGAGTGTGAACGCATGACATTATTTTACATATTACTGACCGAAGTAAGACATGAAATAGAAAAGAAAAAACAGGGCAACGATAAGGTAATACCCATATAACATATAAACTGTAGCAGGCTCTGTGCCTTTGGGAAAGAGAACATGTTTGGATAAGGCTCCAAGGTGGGCTTTCCTGGTCCTGCTATAATGCACTAACAATTATGCCAATATGGATCTGGCGTAGATCCCAGAATTGAAGTTTTTTGTCCCTAAATGTTTTCTGTCTGTTCTCAGAATTATTCCAAAATTACACTTTGTGAATTGTGATTTTAACCTCGTGTTCTCTTCTAGAACTGCCTGCTCCCATGTATTTATTCTTTGCGTATGAAAAGATAAAAAAATTAGTACGGGATTAGAGAAAGTTCGATTTTTTTTAGGCCACGAGTTACACATTAGTGGACAGTGAGCAAAAAAAGTGAAGGCCCTGAGATCGAGCGACATCACAAGGTTTGTGGGGGATCAGAGAATGGGCAACAGCAATGGTCTGCTCATGTCTGACAAGGTTTCAGCTCCATAGTGTCCATTAGTGCCCAGGCCCAGGCAATACGTCACTTACCAGGGCCTGTACAGCAAAACAGTGAGAGAAGGCACTAAGGAACCACACTAAACTTCATTATAGATGGAGTTTACCACTCCAAGTGTGGGTGCTCCACAGAATTCCCAGTTGGCCAATTTCAGCAACAGTTGAAAGAACTGAGGGATCCAGACACTCCAACAGTGACACAGCCTTTATATCATAAACATCGGTGGCAACTTTCTGGCCAGAAGTGGCTTTTGTCAAGCTTGACAAAGGTCACTTCTGGCCGAAATGACGTGACCGATGGTCATGCAATATAGGCTGCATGTTTATACCGCTGGGGAACTTAGCAGGGCCTGGGCAATATGTCTGTGTCCTTCAGATTTCCCAGGTAGTGGTTGCGGCTGAGGATGGCATGTGGTCAGAAGGTCCTGCTGTGACCCTTTGGTCTCTCTAGTCAACCTGCTGCCCACTGGGTATCAAGCTGGTTTACCCATTGGATTCTGCTCATGTCCATTTCACTATGAAAATAATTCTAACCCTCATCTTAAATATAACCCTAACCTTAACCCAAGCACAAATATTAACCTCACCCTAAATTCTAACCCTAACCCTTAATATTACCTCACCCTAACACAAGCACAAATATTAACCTAACCCTAATTTCTAACCCTAACCCTTAATATTACCTCACCCTAACACAAGCACAAATATTAACCTAACCCTAACCCTTAATATTACCTCACTCTAACACAAGCACAAATATTAACCTAACCCTAATTTCTAACCCTAACCCTTAATACTACCTCACCCCAACACAAGCACAAATAGTAATCCAACCCTAATTACAAACCATAACCCTAAATGTAACCCTAAAGCCTAAAAATGATTAGATTCAGAAACTCAGGAGCAATCAAAAATTCCTCCCAAAAAAACAATCCCAAAAACGAGACAAGGTGTCGAATTTGGAAATATATGAATTGGAGCATCTCTTTTTATTTGGATTCATTTTTATCGCGTCCTATTCTGATGTGACCAGGAGGTTTCGTTCTTTCCACAGGATACCATAAATTGAATATAATTCTATGTCTTGCTGATCTATCAAATCTCAGGATGGGAGGTTAACGTCCAACATACGACAATATGCACGCATTTAGGCATTTATGAACTTAAAAGCTCGACATGCCAGAACCAGTACCCCCTCTTTTATTGCTGAATTTCATGTACATTACATCCCTATATATAATATAAAGCCTAATGATGGGCTTCACTCCCAAATTACACAGTAAATGATAGTCTGCACCGCCAAATGATATAATGCATATTGAATATCTGCACCCAACGTGTAAATAAATTCCAGAATTTTGAAGTATTCCAGTATCATGATATATGATGTTTGTTACACATGGAGGATCAGCTGCCCGCATTCCCCTTTATTTTTACTTTATGTGCAGGAAATATTTACTACCGGATATGCCCCTGGCTGCCCACAAATCCTCCAGCACACATCAGAATTTTCCTGTGGCATGTGCTACTATGAAAGGAAAGCATGTGCTGCTCCTCTGTGTTTGCTGTTTAGTTCCAATTCGCCGATTTATTGCGCTGAATGCAATTTAACCAGAACGGTTTTCTATCACTGTTTGATCCCATTAGGACCAACGTCAGCCTATGCCATTCTAAAAATTTGGCATCCAAGGATATATTTCTAAAAATGAAACACCCCTCTTTTTCAAAAGAGCAAAAGGACTTTAGAAGAAATCCAATACCAAAATCATAGGGTTTTTACTATTATTTTTGCAGGTTAGATGGAATAGGATGAGAGCCACCACCATCAAGACATTCCCGGAACAGGACCCAACGTTTTTGACTTTGCAAGTTTCTAACACTTTGTATCCTATGACGATTTATTTATTTATTTATAAAGTATTTTAGCAGGAAGGATACATTGAGATTTCTCTTATTTTCAAGTATGTCCTGCGTTCAAGAACATTGAATTTTTACAGTAGGTACAGAAATAAAAAGGTAATAAATGCAAGATATTAAAAACAAAACAAAAGTATACAGATTAACACAGAATATAAATATGTAGGAAATATAGTCACTATGTTACGTTTTTACAGGTTCTTCTAGATGTTAGACGAAACAACTAAACAAACCCAAACATTGTGCATGCATTCAGGGCAACCATTGGTATTTGGAAGGTAGTGGGAAAAATTGGTTGTGTCTCCCCCGAACCTGTAGAGAGAGATGAATAGTACAGTCTAATCAGGTAGTGGCTATCAGAGTATCGGCTTAGTAGAGTAGAGGTAACATCATGGCTCTATAGCCGTGGAGATGCAGGTTCGGATGCCCCTCTCCAGCAAGTGTCCTTGAGCAAAACACCTAATGATACACACTCACCTACCTCGCAATAATAGCGGTGTAGTGTGACGGTAATGTTTTGTTCCACAACCATGGAGAAGCAGGTCTGTGACTCACAACCATGGAGAAGTAAGTTCAACTTCACCACAAAGTCTCAGCTCTACAACTGTGGAGAAGCATGTTTGGTTCCCAATCAGGACACCTGAGACCCATTCAATACCTCATCAGCTGCTGAATTGCTGCAGCGCAGCAATTCAGTTTGCTGCAGCAGTGTCATTGAACGCTTTGGATGCGAATATTGAAGTAAAATGGCCGACGATTTCTTAATGAAAGATTCAGATTGTTTTTCGTATGACTCGGCCAAAATATGATAAAGAAAAGCAGTCGGCACAATTCCGTTTTGTATGCACACACCACAAATGATAGTTTTTATTGAATAAACGTTATGTTTACTTCTGAAAAAATATATAATTGAACTGTAATATATGTCTATGTGCAGGGGTAAATAATAAATAAATATTTTGTGCTTTGGTGAACATAAACCTCAAAATTAACATTGCTGTACGGAATTGTTAGTTGCTTCATGGCGGCGGCCATCTTTACTACGTCACACTCAGCTACTCGCAGCATCTCCTCGGGTCGCTGCAAGTGCTAAGTTAGCAGTGCTGAGCGCTGAGAGGCAGAACGCCGTTCAATGGCAAGTTGCTAATTTAGTGAATCCTGTGAGGGGATTGGGCCTTCTTCTCATGCTGAGGCCTGTGAGGGGATTGGGCCTTGGCCTCATGCTGAGGCCTGTGCAAGGATTGGGCCTCCTCCTCATGCTGAGGTCTGTGAGGAGATTGGGCCTTCTTCTCATGCTGAGGCCTGTGAGGGGATTGGGCCTTGGCCTCATGCTGAGGCCTGTGCAAGGATTGGGCCTCCTCCTCATGCTGAGGCCTGTCAGGGGATTGGGCCTTCTCCTCATGCTGAGGCCTGTGTGAGGATTGGGCCTTCTCCTCATGCTGAGGCCTGTGAGGGGATTGGGCCTTCTCCTCATGCTGAGGCCTGTGAGAGGATTGGGCCTTCTCCTCATGCTGAGGCCTGTCAGGGGATTGGGCCTTCTGCTAATGCTGATGCCTGTGAGGGGATTGGGCCTTCTCCTCATGCTGAGGCCTGTGAGGGGATTGGGCCTTCTCCTCATGCTGAGGCCTGTGCGAGGATTGGGCCTTCTCCTCATGCCGAGGCCTGTGAGGGGATTGGGCCTTCTCCTCATGCTGAGGCCTGTGAGGGGATTGGGCCTTCTCCTCATGCTGAAGCCTGTGCAATGACTGGGCCTTCTCCTAATGCTGAGGTCTGTGAGGGGATTGGGCCTTCTCCTCATGCTGAGGCCTGTGAGGGGATTGGGCCTTCTCCTCATGCTGAGGCCTGTGCAAGGATTGGGCCTTCTCCTCATGCTGAGGCCTGTGAGGGGATTGGGCCTTCTTCTCCTCATGCTGAGGCCTGTGCAAGGATTGGGCCTCCTCCTCATGCTGAGGCCTGTGAGGGGATTGGGCCTTCTCCTCATGCTGAGGCCAGTGCGAGGATTGGGCCTTCTCCTCATGCTGAGGCCGGTGAGGGGATTGGGCCTTCTCCTCATGCTGAGGCCTGTGAGGGGATTGAGCCTTCTCCTCATGCTGAGGCCTGTGAGGGGATTTGGCCTTCTCCTCATGCTGAGGCCTGTGCGAGGATTGGGCCTTCTCCTCATGCTGAGGCCTGTGAGGGGATTGGGCCTTCTCCTCATGCTGAGGCCTGTGTGAGGATTGGGCCTTCTCCTCATGCTGAGGCCTGTGAGGGGATTGGGCCTTCTCCTCATGCTGAGGCCTGTGAGGGGATTGGGCCTTCTCCTCATGCTGAGGCCTGTGAGAGGATTGGGCCTTCTCCTCATGCTGAGGCCTGTGAGGGGATTGGGCCTTCTCCTCATGCTGAGGCCTGTGAGAGGATTTGGCCTTCTCCTCATGCTGAGGCCTGTGAGGGGATTGGGCCTTCTCCTCATGCTGAGGCCTGTGAGGGGATTGGGCCTTCTCCTCATGCTGTTTCGTTTTGTCTGTCACTTGTCTGTTACATACACCCTGAACTGTTAACAGGTTGGTGTCCTGCAAACATTCACACACAGATATTCCAAGCACGGATTTAATCTCACTCTGCATTTTACATTGACATACCCTGGAACAGAAGCCACATCAAAGGCCCTGAGAGGCTCCTCTGCCTGATTTAGTTGCAGTAACTGCCTCTTTATGGCCCGCTCCTCTATTCACATGGAAAAAAGTGCTTCCTCGCTAACAAATGAACAGACTCCTCAAATGCATAAATTGCCACTTCTGTGAAAACATTTTCACCTCCTCCTGGAGCATTCACTGCTCTTCATTTGCTTTTATATAGAGTGGAAAAGCCCCCCTCCTGTCTATAGAAGCCACAGACTGACCATTTGCCGGATTACTGATCAGCACCAAGGTGCAAGTGACTATTAACCAGTTAGGAGTTTACAGATGGAATTTAACCCCTTAGAGATGGAGATTACACAAAAGCGAGCATAACGTTAGGCTTCGTATTGCGTAAGATGCCGCGGAATGATATCCAGTGTGCGAATATCTCCCTTTATTAGGAAAGACGGAACAAAGGGCGGGACCCGGTCAGTCACACGATGCTACAACTTCCTAGAAAGTTTCTCTATTGATTTAGGGCTCCTCCATATATTCAGGGTGTCTGGGTGTCTTTTTAGGGGCTCCTCCATATATTCAGGGTGTCTGGGTGTCTTTTTAGGGGCTCCTCCATATATTCAGGGTGTGCGGGTGTCTGTTTAGGAGCTCCTCCATATATTCAGGGTGTGCGGGTGTCTTTTTATGGGCTCCTCCATATATTCAAGGTGTGCGGGTGTCTTTTTATAGGCTCCTCCATAGATTGAGGGTGTGCGGGTGTTTTTTAGGGGTTCCTCCATATATTCAGGGTGTGCGGGTGTCTTTTTAGGGGCTCCTACATATATTCAGGGTGTGTGGGTGTCTTTTTAGGGGCTCCTACATATATTCAGGGTGTGCGGGTGTCTTTTTAGGGGCTCCTACATATATTCAGAGTGTGTGGGTGTCTTTTTACAGGCTCCTTCATATATTCAGGGTGTGTGGGTGTCTTTTTAGACAACATTGAACAATGGTTCTACACATAGCAAATGAGGTGTCACTGGAAAGACCAGAGTCTGGTCTTTACAATGATATCAAACACGATCATATAAAATGCAAAAGTAAAAAAATTAAATGTAAAAAATTGCTAAATTTCCTTTTGTTCTGAGGCAGTGTCATTATATTATTTTACTTGTAAAGCAAACAATGCCACTGCAATAACTAACCTACTCATTTCCCATGCTGAGAGCAAACCTGGAGGTAATGGCGCAATGCGTTATTACGCAATGGTTCATCTAAAACACAAGTCGCTGCAAGGCAGGGGTCTTGCTATAACTTTGATATTGTGAACTGCATCTCCTTCCAATAACCTCTCTATAGTAGTAATTACTCTGGCTTTTAATATTTGATTATTTATTGTGACATTACACTCAGGGCAGCCATCAGGTGGTGACAGCCCATGATATGTTTAGGGTCCCAGTGGCTTAAGGGGGCCCTGGCCTTACTAAATACTGTGTCACTTGTCAAAGTGATTCACACGTATGGACCACTCCATGCTGAACTGAACTATAGGGATACCAGGAAATTTCCCGGTGGGCCGGGGCATCTGGAGCCGTTAAGGGTACTTTGGATTATCACTGAGGGAGCGATTAGTATGGTCTGCACTAGGTAGAATTGCAGAGCGAGCACTCTCATCGGGAAACACATTTTATCCACCAGGGGTTTATCCCACTCCCTGTAAACTAAGGTAAACAGAAAATGAGGCAAAATGTATTATTTTTTGTTTATGGAAATATCCAACTGAGGGAAGGGTTCAGTAAGGGGCCCCATGATTTCGGATTGCAGCCTTGATTACACTGTATGTGAACACTATCTATATTGTACCCATTGTTCAGCGCTGCGGAATATGTTGGCGTTATATAAGTAAAGAAATATAATAATAATAATAAATAAAAATAAACTGAATATAAAATATTGCCCCCAAATGACATTTCAGGTTAATTACCTTCACATGGCACCTCTCTGAAATATGTAGGAAACACGATATGATATATACAACTTTTGCTATATTAGAATAGAATAGAGACACAAACCCCATGGGATAAACATGTTATACATCTTTGGAAACCAGAAATGAGACATTTCCCCTTTAAGAGCAATGCTATGTGTTCTGAAAAAGGGCCATAATAAACCAGGAATTTTTTTGAAACTGCTCATGGATGTGATTAAATCACGCTGTGATACAATATACAACATCACAGACCTCCAGCATTCCGTATTGTATATTTACTCCTTTAATCTAACAGACTCATCGTTGAGTACTCGGCCAAACACTAAAACAAATAGCACATGTGAACGAAACAGGAAACAATTTCCTTTAAAAGAACGTCTCGTATATAGAGTCTTGCTGCTTTTTAGTTCTGTCTTGGAAATTTGGAGTAAATGTGACTGATTTATTTTTAAAGTTCGGTGTTTTTTTCCCATGCAATTTTTTTTAATTAAAACCTCGCCTAAACATTTAAGCCTGACATGAACTCCTTATCCCTGTAATTTAAGGCAGTGTTTCCCAGCCCTGGTCCTCAGGTCCCCCTAACAGGCCAGGTTTTAAGGATTTCCTTGGGGAAATGCAGACGGAATCCTGCAATCACTGAGCAGCAAATCAGGACATACTAGAAAACATACGTAAATTGCAAAATCTACATCTACGTGTCAGGCTGCATCAAATGGCACGCTGACCACAGTCACTTCTCTCAAATATCTAGGTATGTGGTTAGACCCAAATCTATCCTTTTGGCCCCACATCCAAAAACTCACATCTAAACTCTACCCCAAACTAGGTGTCCTGTACAGAAACAAATCCTGCCTGAGTCCCGCGGTAAGAAAGCAGATTGTACAACAAATGCTTATGCCAGCTATTGATTACAGAGATGTAGTGTATACAGCCGCCCCGCAAACACACCTTCATAAACTTACTACATTGTATAACTCATGCTTTGTGCTACAATGTAACTACATGACCCACCATTGTGACATGTTAAAAGAGCTAAACTGTCCATCGCTGGAGTCTAAACGCACCCTTCACCTTTCCAACCTGGTGTTTAAGAGCTTTTCTGGGAAACTACCACCCTACCTGAATAGACTGCTTCCCTTAGCAGTTCCCTCATTCTATAACCTCCGATCCAGGACCAGCACCTTACTTACACAATACAAAAAGAAAGTGGCTCTATCCTCATTTTCCTATAGAGCGCCACAGTTATGGAATAACCTCCCAGACGCCATCAAATCTTCCCCCAGTCTTAAGTCACTAAAGAGCTCCCTATTAACATACCTCAACAGGCCTGTCTTTAATTTTGAATGGACCCTGGGCAAACATTTTCTTGGGCCTCCCCCATAAGCCCACCCACTGCATAATTTTGCTCTCCAACCCCAACATACCCGAAAAAAAATCAAACAACAAAAAACAAAAATACATCATAGACTGGTCTCAAAAACAGTTGAGACTGGAACTCATCACAGAGTTCTACAGCAATAAAACTTACAGTAATATGCAGTACGTGAGTGAATCATAGAACTCCGCAGCAATTAAACTCACGCTCATACACACCGCTCATTACTGTATCACAGACCCTAACAGCAATAAAACTCAAGGTAAACGCTGGTGTGTATGAGCACGCACAGAATCCACAGCAATATAACGCAGAGTAAAACACTGGTTTGTATGAGCAGGCACAGGATCCACAGCAATATAACGCAGAGTAAAACACTGGTGTGTATGAGCAGGCACAGAATCCACATCAATATAACTCACAGTCAGAACCACTGGTGTGTATGAGCAGGCACAAAAACCACATCAATATAACTCACAGTCAAAACCACTGGTGTGTATGAGCAGGCACAGAATCCACATCAATATAACTCACAGTCACAGTAAACACTGGTGTGTATGAGCAGGGCAGGCACATAAGCCACAGCATTTTTCTTCATATTTACCACAATCGTTTGGGGCCTAACCTGAGTATCCTAGAGTCACCCTCCAGTCTCCCGGCTGGTGCCAGTCTCCCAGTGTGGAGTGGATGCAGGCTCAGGCTGGGCTGGCTGTGATGAGCAAACATGTGCTCTTCTGCCTTCTCCTCTTCTGCCGCTGCTATGCACATCACGTGATAAAGGGGGCAGAGCCATAGCAGGGTGCATTGCTTTTGAATTTGGGAGGCACATACGCTGCAGGCAGCCACGGCTGTCTGAGTGAGTGACTGCGGCTGCGCGCGGCAGCCGCTCAGCCTCAGTGAGAGTGCTATTGTGCTGGGTAATAGCTAGTAACTGCCAAAACTGGTCCCCCACCAACCCGCGGGCCTGATGGGTCAGTCCGCCCCGGTTTACGCGGGCCCAAGTGGCAGTTGCTTTGGGCCCCTCAACAATGACTGGGCATGGGGCAACTGCCCCTTTTGCCCTGCATTAAAGACAGCCCTGTACCTAAATACAGAATGCACCTGTAAACATGTAACATAGTGACTATATTTCCTACATATTTATTTTCTGTGTTAATCTGTATATTTGTGTTTTGTTTTTAATGTCTTGCATTTTATTAATTTGTATTTCTGTAACGACTGTAAAATTTCAATGTTCTTGAACCCAGGACATACCTGAAAACGAGAGACATCTCATATCCTTCCTGGTAAAATACTTTGCAACTAAATAAATAAATAAATAAATAAAACAAGAGAAATCTTAATGTATCCTTCCTGGTAAAATACTTTATAAATATCACCTGTGCTGTGCTTCAGATATCCTGCAAACCTGGCCTGTTAGGAGGACCTGAGGAGCAGGGTTGGTAATCTTCTGGACAACTATGAAATAGGGCTCAGAGATGGCAAGATATTAGCCGCTCTGGTTTAGATTATACCAGGCAGGGTTGGAATATAGTCCACAGAGTTTTTGTAGCATGCATGCTCACAGACACAAACGTAGCCAGTGATTGACATAACTGCCCCCACCCAGGAGCAGACATTTACACTATTGATAATGCTCGTAGGAGTTTTGCCCTGATTGCTTAATCTACCTTTAAAATCCCCGGATTTGTGACTTTATGATTAGAGTCAGGTTTTTATCCCATTTTAGATTTCCTGTGCTCAATCTGTTTCATCAAATTCCATTTAATTAAGAGATTGAGGCGCTTTGCTGTAATCTTAGATGTACGGCAGGCTACACCCAGACCAGCGATTCTCCCAGGGACAAAGTCCTGAAATCTTCTCCTAGTTATCCAGTTGCCTCAGGATGACTAATTATCTTCCAATTAACAATGAACTTTATTGATTAGCTTAATGCAAAGTGTTATGAGCTGAAAATCATCAATAACTCGCACACACAGATGGTGCGCCGAGCTTCTTAAACATAATCAATATCTGCTTGACTGCTACTTAATACTGTATTTAGATAGATAGATAGATAGATAGATAGAGGGATAGATAGAGAGAGGGATGATAGATAGAGGGATGGATAGATAGAAAGATAGATAGAGGGATGGATAGATAGAGGGATATTCATGTTATAGAAAAGACAGAGCAAAGAGAGGAGGGGGAATTGTTATTTATGTTGAGGAGTCCATAAAGGAGTCCATAAAGTTCACCCCCTTACAGACTTCTAGCTCTCCTGTCACCTTTGATTTCCTCTCTGGTATAATTGAGATCCCATTCAGTAAATCAATCATTGTTGTTGGATTCTATCGTCCACCGAGCTCTCCAGTGCACTCCCTCTCTGACATATCTCAAATCCTTAATAACCTACTTGCCCAAAACCAAAAAAGTGAACTGCTGGTCCTCGGCGATTTTAATACAGATTGGCTAAATCCTAAAAACAATAAACACTGCTCACTGTTTAAAACTTTGCAGCTAACTCAATTAATCTCCTCCCCCACTCGCATTAATATGAAAAGCCCTAACCATACCTTGCTGGACTGGATTCTCTCCTCATCTCCTGATAGAATACAGGAGGCAGGTATTCTTGCTAATAGCTTTAGTGACCATTGTCTAGTGTACTGCGTGCGCAAAATAAAGGCCATGAAATCTCCCCCAAAGGTAATAACCACCAGGTCTTTCAAGAAATTTATTCTTGAATCCTTCCTAAGTGATCTCAAACAGCTCCCCTGGTACAGACTAAACCTAATCCCATACCTAGACTGTGCAGTTGAATACTTTCAGTCTGAGCTCCTGCAAGTCTGGAATTCCCATGCCCCGCCGCATAAAGTGCGAGTAAAAGGGACCCATCTCCCCTGGGTCACAGCTGATCCTACACTAATGTACCAGCTTACAGATTCACTATGGTCAAATTTCAAGAGTACTGGTTCCATGAACGATCCCTATGAATACCGAAAATGCCGGAATGAATGCACAAAACAAACAAAAATGGCTAAAGCCCATTACTTCAATGAAAATCTAAACAATAACATATCAAACCGTAGAAACTTTTGAAGAACCATAAGTAACATACAAGCACCCCCAGTCCACTCCCAGCCAGCTGCTGTCAAAGTAAACAACCAAACCCTGCAACACCCCCTAGATGTAGCAAATGCCTTTAATGATTATTTTGTTGGATGTGCCACCACTTTGATTGCCAAGCTAGGAAATGACATGCAATCAGAGAGGCCTCATGCAGGTCAGGCCCCTCCAACTGTGCAAAGTCCCTGTATCAGACAGGAATTCAGTTTTAGACCAGTGCCTGTCAGTGTCGTTACTAAACTTCTCCGTAAGCAAAAAATGAAATACCAGTCTGGACCTGATCAAATACCAGCAATGCTGCTGAAAATCAGTGCGCCAGCAATTGCAAATCCTGTTGCAACCCTAATCAATGAATCACTGGCGACTAGATACATACCCAAACTCTGGAAGACTACGAGAGTGGTACCTATCCATAAAAGTGGTGACAGTAGTTTGGTATCCAACTACCGTCCAATATCATTGCTCCCTGTAATGTCCAAAATTCTGGAAAAATGCGTCTACACACAATTATGTGATTATTATCAATATTGGAACTACTTAACCCCAGATCAATCAGGTTTTCGCCCAAATCACTCAACTACAACCGCCCTTTTAAAAGTCTGCAATGATATCCAAGCTGGGATGGAACAAGGAAACCTAACTGGAGCCATCTTCCTTGATTTTGCCAAGGCCTTTGACACAGTAGACCATGGCATCTTGTTAGAAAAACTTAAAAACTCTGGCATTGGTGATGGCACGCTAACCTGGTTTCAATCATATGTATCCGACCGATCACAATATGTGTAAATTTCTGGCAGCTCCTCCCTCCCCCTCCCTGTCACTTGCGGTGTACCCCAAGGCTCAATACTAGGCCCCCTGCTATTCACAATATTCATAAATGATCTGCCCAACATCTGCAAAGCCTCAACTGTACATATGTATGCAGACGACACTGTGATCTATACCAGCAAACCAAATCTCCCGCAGCTGGAAGCCGTGCTGCAAGTACAATTCACAGAGGTAGAAAAGTGGATCAAACAAAACAAACTTTTTTTAAATACTGACAAAACGGTAACGATGCTCTTTGGAACAGCACCTAAACTACACAAATTGCAAAATCCCCATCTATGTGTTGAGACAAAATCAAATGGCACGCTGACCACAGTCACTTCTCTCAAATATCTAGGTACGTGGTTGGACCCTAATCTATCCTTTGGCCCCCACATCGAAAAACTCTCATCTAAACTTTACCCCAAATTAGGCGCCCTGTACAGAAACAAATCCTGTCTGAGCCCCGCGGTAAGAAAGCAGATTGTACAACAAATGCTTATGCCGGCTATTGAATACGGAGATGTAGTGTATGCAGCTACCCCGCAAACACACCTTCATAAACTTACTACATTGTATAACTCATTCTGCCGCTTTGCATTACAATGTAACTACATGACCCACCATTGTGACATGTTAAAAGAGCTAAACTGGCCATCGCTGGAGTCTAAACGCACCCTTCACCTTTCCAGCCTGGTGTTTAAGAGTATTTCTGGGAAGCTGCCACCCTACCTGAATAGACTGCTTCCCCCAGCAGCTCCCTCATCCTATAACCTCCGATCCAGGACCAGCACCTTACTTGCAATACCACAATACAAAAAGACAGTGGCTCGGTCCTCATTTTCCTACAGAGCACCACAATTATGGAATAACCTCCCAGACACCAGCAAATCTTCTACCAGTCTTAAGTCACTCAAGAGCTCCTTACTAACATACCTCAATACAGAATGCACCTGTAATATGTAACATAGTGACTATATACAGAATGCACCTGTAAACATGTAACATAATGACTATTTCCTACATATTTAATTTCTGTTAATCTGTATATTTGTGTTTTTTTAATATCTTGCATTTTATTACTTTGTATTTCTGTAACTGTAACACTTCAATGTTCTTGAACCCAGGACATACTTGAAAACGAGAGAAATCTCAATGTATCCTTCCTGGTAAAATCCTTTATAAATAAATAAATAAAATAAATAAAGATAGAGGGATGGATAGATGGAGGGATAGATAGATAGAGGGATGGATAGATAGAGGGATAGGAAGATAGAGGGATAGAAAGATAGAGGGATAGAAAGATAAAGGGATGGACACAGGGATAGATAGAGAGGGATAGATAGATAGATAGATAGATAGATAGATAGATAGATAGATAGATAGATAGATAGATAGATAGATAGATAGAGGGATAGAAAGAGGGATAGAAAGAGAAATAGAAAGATAGAAAGAGAGATAGAAAGAGAGAGAGGGATAGATAGAGGGATGGATAGAGGGATAGATAGAGGGATAGATAGAGGGATAGATAGAGGGATAGATAGAGGGATAGAAATATAGAAAGAGAGAGGGATAGATAGATAGAGGGATGGATAGATAGAGGGATAGATAGAGGGATAGAAAGATAGATAGAGGGATGGATAGATGGATGAGGGGGGGTTAGGGTGCCAAATATAGGATCTGCCCTGGGTGCTAAATGTTCTAGGTACACCTCTGCGCGCGGAAATATGCGTGATATTGCAGCGATAAATCGCACAGTGTCAGCGGGGCCTAAGAGTTTGGAATGTAATAGGTCGACCTGACCTGCGCTAGGGCCACTTAACCTACCATTAACGGTCACGCAGTCGAGCGCTAATGTTAGCTTTAACTATAGAATAGGGCTCAACATATATACATAAACGGTAAAGATTGCAGAGATATTTTTTGTGCCCTTGGCTGTAAAATATTTATTCTGTAGATATATTATGTGAACGATAAGAGCAGCTGCCGTGTTACAGCAAGCCTGTTCCAGCGCTCCACTATCTCCGCAAGGCTAAAGTGGAGTTCGAAAACTTTGACTTCCCAGCCTTCAGACATCTGAATGCAAGTCAATAGGAGAACACCACCCAGACCGAGAATAAGGCCCCCCAGAAATAACCCTGGCCTGATGGAGTTCTCAGGATCAGGAATAGACACATTTCCGCTGGTCCTCCATGAGATATACATTTGGCTCGATGAGAACAAGTCAGCTGCAGAAACAGATGTCTGTACACAATGTTTCCATGGAACCTGCAGTTTGCATCTTTCTACATTCATTTGGATATTCAACAAAACAGCCAATAATCCACTGAATTAAATAAAAACACAGAGGGTCGGTAATATATATATATATTTATTTATTCTTGTAAACAAAACTTGCATTCTGTTTTGCATGAATGGATGAACAATAAATCGTGCAGGCATCTCGTCTATAGATAGCTGGAAAACCTGGCTAGGCTGAGGGTCCTGAGGACAGGTTTGGGAGACACTGGTTTAGTGGAATTTTGGCTCGTTTCGGCCGATTTCCGTTTCGGTTCGGTTCGTTTTTCGTGTATTTTTTTGGTGATTTCGGAAATTTTCGTGTTTTTCGGAACGTCTGTTCTCCCCTCGTTTCAAAGTGTCTATTCATTTTGACGTAAACTAATGGTTTTTCGGATCCGATATTTCTGTCGATACGATAATTCTGCCGATACGATAATTCTGCCATTGAGATTTCTCATGTTTTACAAGAAGGATACATTGAGATTTCTCTGGTTTTACAAGAAGGATACATTAAGATTTCTCTGGTTTCCCGGGAAGGATACATTGAGATTTCTCATGTTTTACAAGAAGGATACATTGAGATTTCTCTGGTTTTACAAGAAGGATACCTTAAGATTTCTCTGGTTTCCCTGGAAGGATACATTGAGATTTCTCATGTTTTACAAGAAGGATACATTGAGATTTCTCTGGTTTTACAAGAAGGATACCTTAAGATTTCTCTGGATTTCCAGGAAGGATACATTGAGATTTCTCATGTTTTACAAGAAGGATACATTGAGATTTCTCTGGTTTTACAAGAAGGATACCTTAAGATTTCTCTGGTTTCCCTGGAAGGATACATTGAGATTTCTCATGTTTTACAAGAAGGATACATTGAGATTTCTCTGGATTTCCAGGAAGGATACATTGAGATTTCTCATGTTTTACAAGAAGGATACATTGAGATTTCTCTGGTTTCCCTGGAAGGATACATTGAGATTTCTCATGTTTTACAAGAAGGATACATTGAGATTTCTCTGGATTTCCAGGAAGGATACATTGAGATTTCTCATGTTTTACAAGAAGGATACATTGAGATTTCTCTGGTTTCCCAGGAAGGATACATCGAGATTTCTCTGGTTTTCCAGGAAGGATGCATTGAGATTTCTCATGTTTTACAAGAAGGATACATTGAGATTTCTCTGGTTTTCCAGGAAGGATACATTGAGATTTCTCATGTTTTACAAGAAGGATACATTGAGATTTCTCATGTTTTACAAGAAGGATACATTGAGATTTCTCTGGTTTTCCGGGAAGGATACATTGAGATTTCTCTGGTTTTACAAGAAGGATACATTGAGATTTCTCATGATTTACAAGAAGGATACATTGAGATTTCTCTGGTTTCCCGGGAAGGATACATTGAAATTTCTCTGGTTTTCCAGGAAGGATACATTGAGATTTCTCTGGTTTTCCGGGAAGGATACATTGAGATTTCTCTGGTTTTACAAGAAGGATACATTGAGATTTCTCATGATTTACAAGAAGGATACATTGAGATTTCTCTGGTTTCCCGGGAAGGACACATTGAAATTTCTCTGGTTTTCCAGGAAGGATACATTGAGATTTCTCATGTTTTACAAGAAGGATACATTGAGATTTCTCATGTTTTACAAGAAGGATACATTGAGATTTCTCTGGTTTTCCGGAAGGATACATTGAGATTTCTCTGGTTTCCCGGGAAGGATACATTGAGATTTCTCTGGATTTCCAGGAAGGATACATTGAGATTTCTCATGTTTTACAAGAAGGATACATTGAGATTTCTCTGGTTTTACAAGAAGGATACCTTAAGATTTCTCTGGTTTCCCTGGAAGGATACATTGAGATTTCTCATGTTTTACAAGAAGGATACATTGAGATTTCTCTGGATTTCCAGGAAGGATACATTGAGATTTCTCATGTTTTACAAGAAGGATACATTGAGATTTCTCTGGTTTCCCAGGAAGGATACATCGAGATTTCTCTGGTTTTCCAGGAAGGATACATTGAGATTTCTCATGTTTTACAAGAAGGATACATTGAGATTTCTCTGGTTTTCCAGGAAGGATACATTGAGATTTCTCATGTTTTACAAGAAGGATACATTGAGATTTCTCATGTTTTACAAGAAGGATACATTGAGATTTCTCTGGTTTTCCGGGAAGGATACATTGAGATTTCTCTGGTTTTACAAGAAGGATACATTGAGATTTCTCATGATTTACAAGAAGGATACATTGAGATTTCTCTGGTTTCCCGGGAAGGATACATTGAAATTTCTCTGGTTTTCCAGGAAGGATACATTGAGATTTCTCTGGTTTTCCGGAAGGATACATTGAGATTTCTCTGGTTTTACAAGAAGGATACATTGAGATTTCTCATGATTTACAAGAAGGATACATTGAGATTTCTCTGGTTTTCCGGGAAGGATACATTGAAATTTCTCTGGTTTTCCAGGAAGGATACATTGAGATTTCTCATGTTTTACAAGAAGGATACATTGAGATTTCTCATGTTTTACAAGAAGGATACATTGAGATTTCTCTGGTTTTCCGGGAAGAATACATTGAGATTTCTCTGGTTTTACAAGAAGGATACATTGAGATTTCTCTAGTTTCCCGGGAAGGATACATTGAGATGGGAATGATACAAAATTACAGAATCAGCCATATAACCGAAAAATACGATGTCCGAAATTACTGAAATGGAACCGAAATCAGGAATGGAGCCGAAATCACGAATGGAACGAAAATGAATTTCGATTTTACACATTTCTAGTCCATTCGAAAATTCCAAAAAGTTTTCGTTTCGGTTCGGAAATTTGTTCGGACCTGCCATTTTCGGATGCGAAATTTTTCGGAAAAATCGGCCGAATCCGAATGCACGAATTGGGAAATTTCGTGAAAATTCCGTAATTCCGAAACCCACATTCCCTATCAGGTACAGGTCGCCAACATATGTTAGCAAACAAAAGTGAAGCAATACAGCTGTAAGGAAGCATGTTGGATCATACACAGGGTCCATGCGGCTGAGGTTCTGGATGCATCATGAATAAGTATGTAATGGCACTGCTGTGCAGATTCAACACCCTAAAATAGTACTATGTCTATAGACAGGATGAGCAACCATTATCTGTAACACTCATTACCCCCGAGCATTCCGGATTCTTTTAGATTTCAGAATCCAGGAGAATCCAATGTTTTAGGGAGAGCAGATCACAGTAGGGGGATTCGTGACCCCCATGGTTGTCATCTATGGAAAAGCTTTGCAGAAGTAAATGAATAAAATCCTGGCAAGTTACAGAGTTTAGCAGAAACATAAACATTTAAAAAGAGAAGTATAAAGCGGATAAAGGAAACCCAATAGAAATTTAGTAACGCTAAACAGTTTCGTAGCTTTGACTGACAGAAATTATAAGTTTTCCTCCATGTGATGGTGTGTCTTGCAGGTGTGCGCTGTGTCTTGCAATGGGTGCGCTGTGTCTGTGTCTTGCAGGGGGTGAGCTGTGTCTTGCGGGGGGTGCGCTGTGTCTTGCGGGGGGTGCGCGGTGTCTTGCAGGGAGTACGAGGTGTGTCTTGCAGTGGGTGAGCTGTGTCTGTGTCTTGCAGGGGTGCGCTGTGTCTTGCGGGGGCGCACTGTGTCTTCCAGTGGGTGTGTTGTGTTTTGCAGGGGGCGCGTTGTGTCTTGCAAAGGGTGCGTTGTGTCTTGCAGGGGGCGCACTGTGTCTTGCAAAGGGTGCACTGTGTCTTGCAAGGAGTGCACTGTGTCTTGCAGGGGGTGCGTGTGTCTTGCAGGGGGTGCGCTGTGTCTTCCAGGGGGTGCGTTGTGTCTTGCAGGGGGCGTGTTGTGTCTTGCAAAGGGTGCACTGTGTCTTGCAAGGAGGGCACTGTGTCTTGCAAGGGGCGATCTGTGTCTTGCAGTGGGTGCGCTGTGTTTTGCAGTGGGTGCGCTGTGTTTTGCAGGGTGTGCAAGGTGTCTTGCAGGGTGTGCATGGTGTCTTGCAGGGGGTGCGCTGTGTCTTGCAGGGGGTGTGCTGTGTCTTCCAGTGGTTGTGTTGTGTCTTGCAGGGTGCACTTTGTCTTGCAGTGGGTGTGCTGTGTCTTGCAGTGGGTGCGCTGTGTCTTGCAGGGTGTGCGCTGTGTCTTGCAGGGGGTGCACAGTGTTTTGCAGGGGGGCGCGCTTTGTCTTGAAAAGGGTGCGCTGTGTCTTGCATGGGGTGCGTTGTGTCTTCCATGGGGTGCGGCTGTGTCTTGCAGGGGGTGCGCTGTGTCTGGCAGGGGGTGCGCTGTGTCTGGCAGGGGGTGCGCTGTGTCTTGCAGGGTGTGCGCTGTGTCTTGCAGGGGGTGCTCGGTGTCTTGCAGGGTGTGCATGGTGTCTTGCAGGGGGCACACTGCGTATTGCAGTGGGTACAGGGTGCCTTGCAGGGGGTGCAGTGTTTTGCAGGGAGCGCCCTGGGTCTTGAAAAGGGCGCGCTGTGTCTTGCAAGGGGTGCGCTGTGTCTTGCAGGGGGTGCGCCATGTCTTGCAGGGGGTGCTGTGTCTTGCAGGGGGTGCGCTGTGTCTTGCAGGGGGTGCTGTGTCTTGCAGTGGGTGCTGTGTCTTGCAGTGGGTGCTGTGTCTTGCAGTGGGTGCGCTGTGTCTTGCAGGGGGTGCGCTGTGTCTTGCAGGGGGTGCTGTGTCTTGCAGGGGGTGCTGTGTCTTGCAGGGAGTGCGCTGTGTCTTGCAGGGGGTGCGCTGTGTCTTGCAGGGGGTGCTGTGTCTTGCAGTGGGTGCGCTGTGTCTTGCAGGGGGTGCGCTGTGTCTTGCAGGGGGTGTGCTGTGTCTTGCAGGGGGTGCTGTGTCTTGCAGTGGGTGCTGTGTCTTGCAGTGGGTGCTGTGTCTTGCAGTGGGTGCGCTGTGTCTTGCAGGTGTGCGCTGTGTCTTGTAGGGGGTGCGCTGTGTCTTGCAGGGGGTGCTGTGTCTTGTAGGGGGTGCGCTGTGTCTTGCAGGGGGTGTGCTGTGTCTTGTAGGGGGTGCGCTGTGTCTTGCAGGGGGTGTGCTGTGTCTTGTAGGGGGTGCGCTGTGTCTTGCAGGGAGTGTGCTGTGTCTTGCAGGGGGTGCTGTGTCTTGCAGGGGGTGCGCTGTGTCTTGCAGGGCGTGCGCTGTGTCTTGCAGGGCGTGCGCTGTGTCTTACAGGGGGTGCGCTGTGTCTTGCAGGGTGTGTGCTGTGTCTTGTAGGGGGTGCGCTGTGTCTTGCAGGGGGTGTGCTGTGTCTTGTAGGGGGTGCGCTGTGTCTTGCAGGGTGTGTGCTGTGTCTTGTAGGGGGTGCGCTGTGTCTTGCAGGGAGTGTGCTGTGTCTTGCAGGGGGTGCTGTGTCTTGCAGGGGGTGCGCTGTGTCTTGCAGGGCGTGCGCTGTGTCTTGCAGGGCGTGCGCTGTGTCTTACAGGGGGTGCTGTGTCTTGCAGGGGGTGCGGTGTGTATTGTAGGGGGTGCGCTGTGTCTTACAGGGGGTGCACTGTGTCTTGCAGTGGGTGCTGTGTCTTACAGGGGGTGCGCTATGTCTTACAGGGGGTGCGCTGTGTCTTGCAGGGGGTGCGGTGTGTATTGTAGGGGGTGCGCTATGTCTTGCAGGGGGTGCGCTGTGTCTTGCAGGGGGTGCTGTGTCTTGCAGGGGGTGCGCTGTGTCTTGCAGGGCGTGCGCTGTGTCTTGCAGGGCGTGCGCTGTGTCTTACAGGGGGTGCGCTGTGTCTTGCAGGGGGTGCTGTGTCTTGTAGGGGGTGCGCTGTGTCTTGCAGGGGTGTGCTGTGTCTTGTAGGGGGTGCGCTGTGTCTTGCAGGGTGTGTGCTGTGTCTTGTAGGGGGTGCGCTGTGTCTTGCAGGGAGTGTGCTGTGTCTTGCAGGGGGTGCTGTGTCTTGCAGGGGGTGCGCTGTGTCTTGCAGGGCGTGCGCTGTGTCTTGCAGGGCGTGCGCTGTGTCTTACAGGGGGTGCTGTGTCTTGCAGGGGGTGCGGTGTGTATTGTAGGGGGTGCGCTGTGTCTTACAGGGGGTGCACTGTGTCTTGCAGTGGGTGCTGTGTCTTACAGGGGGTGCGCTATGTCTTACAGGGGGTGCGCTGTGTCTTGCAGGGGGTGCGGTGTGTATTGTAGGGGGTGCGCTATGTCTTGCAGGGGGTGCGCTGTGTCTTGCAGGGGGTGCTGTGTCTTGCAGGGGGTGCTGTGTCTTACAGGAGGTGCGCTGTGTCTTACAGGGGGTGCGGTGTCTTACAGGGGGTGCACTGTGTCTTGCAGGGGGTGCTGTGTCTTACAGGGGGTGCGCTGTGTCTTGCAGGGGGTGCTGTGTCTTACAGGGGGTGCGCGGTGTATGTCCATTGATCAGGAAACAGAGCAAAAAAAGAAACAAAAGCTCATATCTCTGAAATCACTGGACCAGCTCCTCACCTGAAACCAAAACTGGATTGTTATCTGGTTTTAAAGGATTAAACTGTATTTATGCCTGAAAGGGATTACTACTGGATTTGTTTATTTTCCATTCCAGGCAACACAACTATTTTAGGGAATGCTCCCAGCTCTTTGGTGACTGTAACGCGTAATGAAAGGTCACAATAAGATAACGAGACGCTACGCACAGCATCACACATTACGTCTCCTGCAGTTATCTTATGGATGGGAATCACTATTCCACGCTTGCTGCAAGCTGGGCTCGCGACTCGTGTGCTGCGTTAACGCTGCGTGAGGCTATACTGGATATTAACGTCTCTTATACATAATACATAATATATTAGATGTAAATTTGCACCTACGAACAGAAGTGCAGGCTATAACAAGGTATCTTGCACTTCCACCCAGGAGATGGTATCTTCACTGAGAAATACCATCTCCTCAATGCTGGTGTCGAGCGATTCCGCATCCACAGGTTTAATCAGGCGAATCCCATAGGTTTAAAAGTAAAAAAAAAATAAACCAAATCAAATATTTATTCAGCCGTTTATTCTTTTCATTTTCAGCAAAAAGTCTCTTTAATTATTTATTCTTCAGGATTTTTTTCTTTGATATTTTACAAGATTTTTTGGCAATTCTGTTTGCAGTTTTTTTCCTTAAAAAAAATTGTGTTTTTTTTTTTCTGTAACAGACCTTTTTATTATTATTCATATGACCTTATACTGTACTTCCAGGCATTTTCATGAAGTAGTGTTTTTTGCAAACACCTTTTAATAGTTGCAGGGTTTATTTTTTCTATCCTGTTTGGCGGCTTGTCGGCTTTTTCCGGCGGCTGTTCGGCGGGTTGTGGGCTTTTTTCAGATTGATTCGGCGGCTTTGTGGCGCATCGTCGGATGCTTTCTGTGGTTTTTCGGATCGATTTGGCCGTTTTGCATTGTTTTTTTGATTCGTTTAGCGGGATGATTCGCTGCTCTTCGGGGATCCAGCTTTCTCAGACAGGCGGTCGATGCATCTGATCTGTGCATGCGCGTGCAGCTTCGATCCATCATTCTGTGCAGCCGCTATGAAACTTGCGTAAGTCCCGCAGCGGAGCGCTATCTGTGCCTCCTACTCTATGTAAGTTGCGCAGAAAAGCTCCAGGGACTTCTGGGTTCGGGAGTCCATGAGCTGAAGAGGAGGAGCAGCGCCCGGTGAGGGACAAACGGTGAGTAAAATCACCTTAAAAAAAAGATAAAATAATTGGGCAGAAACTGTTATCAGGATCTGCCGAATTATTTAAGGAGGTAAAAAAGGGAACTCTATTTTGTAATAGCATATCCCTTTAATGACGTATTTCCACAGAGCTGTCCAGCCGGGAGAGACGCAGATGTTGCGGAACTGCAGCTCCCATGAAGCTTTGCCAGCTGTGACTTATCATTTGCATTTTTTCCCCCTCTGGTTCATCCTCTATAGGACGATGATACATTTTGACCAGGATACCCCCCCAAAAAAACGATGTCCAAAATATGACTGGAATGGTTAATTAGCATGTCAGAGGAATCAGCGGAAATGAATGATATCTCCGCTCTTGGCCTCCCTGTGTTTCTGTCACTTTTTTGCTCCTATTTGTCTCTTATCTCCAGGAAACTGTCTCACGGCTTGTGAAGCGGCCGGAGATTGTGACTCATAGCTGGGCACGCCGACAACTTCTATTTGGATTCTAAATTTCCACATTAATGGTAACGATGTCGAAGTGAATGTGTTTTGTGGGATCCTTGCGGCGCTCAGGGTGGGCAGCGAATGAATTAAATGAAAATAAAAATGACACTTAGTGCATTCACTGTCGCCTGCAACATTAATAATTCTAAGCCACCAAAAGGGTTATTCAAAGAACACCAACATAGAGGGGTCTATCTGGGGGAGGGGTGTCTATCTGGGGACGAGAGCGGTCATGGGTGTCTATCTGGTGGTAGGGGTGTCTACATGGTGACAGGAGAGGTCAGTGGAGTCTATCTGGGGAGGCAGGTGTCTATCTGGAGAAGAGAGGGGTCAGGGGTGTCTATCGGGGCAGAGGGGGTCAGGGGTGTCTATCTGGAGATGAGAGCGGTCATGGGTGTCTATCTGGTGGTAGGGGTGTCTATATGGTGACAAGAGAGGTCAGTGGAGTCTATCTGGGGAGGCAGGTGTCTATCTGGAGAAGAGAGGGGTCAGGGGTGTCTATCGGGGCAGAGGGGGTCAGGGGTGTCTATCTGGAGACGAGAGCGGTCGTGGGTGTCTATCTGGTGGTAGGGGTGTCTACATGGTGACAAGAGAGGTCAGTGGAGTCTATCTGGGGAGACAGGTGTCTGTCTGGAGAAGAGAAGGGTCAGGGGTGTCTATCGGGGCAGAGGGGAGTCAGGGGCGTCTATCGGGGGGAAGGGTATGTCTACATATGAAGATCAGCAGGGGGAGTCTGTTTGCATATCTGTGTGTGCAAAAAGATGGAGTATAAGGAGGTGTGGCGTTAAAAGCGTGACCAGGGGCCCCCCAAATTTTTGTCACCAAGGGCCACCGTAAATGCTATGGGTGGCTCTGTGTGCAAAGAGCTATTTAGGGAAAGATAACAAGGTGAGTCCTAAGTACCTAATGTAACCAAAAGTTGCTTACCAGCAACTACATGTCCTCCTGCCGCTTCTCAGTCAAGAGACAAAATGATAGGTTAATATTTATACCCTCACCAAGACATTTCCACTTTGAAATTGAAAAAGAAAACAAGGAAAGGGACAGCAGCAAAAAATGACTTGATTGGGAATACAACAAAACAGACATATGCAAAGAAAAAAAATCAGTTTCGAGCACTGCTCCCTACCTGTGTGGCTCCGTAAACCAGGTGCATCCAGCTCACTTCATGTATAAAACATATCATAATCTTGTTATGTTTTATACATGAAGTGGGCTGGATACTCCTGGTTTACGCAGCCGCCCAGGTAGGGAACCGTGCGCGAAAACGCTTTTTGTGTATATTTGGATATTTTGTTGTATTCCCAGCCAGGTCATTTTTTTGCTGCTGTCCCTTTCCGTGTTTTCTTTTTCAATCCCAAAGTGGAAATGTCTTGGTGAGGGTATAAATTTAAACCCATCATTTTGCCTCTTGGCTGAGAAGCAGCAGGAGGACATGTAGTTGCTGGTAAGCAATTTTTGGTTACATTAGGTTAGAACCCACCTTGAAAGAGGTGCCGTGACGTGGCGGGTGAGCTTAACCCTTCGATGGCCATTCAAATAAACTAAAACCTCTGTTGTTTTATTTAGCACGGAGCCGTAGGGATAAGCGCAAATGACACCACTTTTTTTCCTTGCTACCTTTTTCTTTCTTGTTATGTTTTATACATGAAGTGGGCTGGATACTTCTGCCGCCCAGGTAGGGAACAGAGCGTGAAACTGCTTTTTGTGCATATTTAGGGAAAGCGTCTGGGCTGTGCTGGGAGTGCAGTGGGGTAATGAAAGACTGGAAAATGACCAAGAAAAGACGAAGCACAAAAAAATGCTGCAGTGAGATGAGTGAACCCCCCTATGTGTGATCTCACATTCCCTATCGTGCTCCTTATTATTATTGTAATGCAACATTTAAACATTTTACATGCTTTACCCTAACTCGGTCAGTCCTGCCTAGAATACAGTTTCTAGTTTATTGTTGTTGTTGTTATTATTCTCTAAATAAGATGTTGCAAGGACTCGCTTATCAGATCATAATAAAAAAAATGCAACCGATCCGATTGGAAAATTAGCAGATATCGTTCCTGGTAAAATACATAGGACTCTATTACTCTGTTGGCGCAAAAATGTGTGCGTGCGCAAAAACGCATTAACTCGAGGGGCAAAACCCAGCGCGCTGAACATCGTATTACGACGTTCACGCAAATGATGCGCTTTAACGTCGAACGCGAGTGACCCTGCGCAAGTTCGTGCGAGCATCCCATACTTAACATTGTGAGCGCAAATGCGTTCGCGCGCTGGTTCATGGATGGTATTACAATCGCTGCGCTAATTTTTACGAACGATGTTTGCGCGCATAATTTTAACGTCCTTTAGAAAGCTGGTGGCAACTGCAAATCGGAACGTCCTAGCCGAAACCAAATACACCAGCCCGAAAAAAAAAATACAGCACAGATTAGTTACACATTCTACTCATACCCAAACAATAAGATGGAGAGGTTGTGCGTGTTTTTATTATTGCTGCAGCATATATACTCAGATTGATTTTGACAGGCGCAAAAACTGAAAGGGAGACAATTGTGGTTCTTAATTCAGATTGGCTGAATTAGCTGAAAAAACAGTCCGCCCACCGATTTCTGCGCGCGTGTTCTTGCGCGTCTTTTTTTACGCTCGTTATTTTTTGACGGATGAAAAAATGCGCTCGGATCGTAATATCTGCGCTAATTTACACGCGTCAACGTTTAACGCTGCGCGCAAAAAAATTGCGCTGCGCGCACGAATTTGCGCAGAGAATGTAATAGTAGAGCCCATAATAAATAAATACATTTGGTATTTTTTTCAACTTTTTTTTCTTGTATTGTAACTTGCTCAACTTTTTTGTCACTCGCTGTGAGATGAAAAAAAAAAAAAACAATTCGAAAAAGAACAACGTTTCCCACTCTTACTATTTGCAACAAAACAAATGGAAACAAAACAAATGGAAAGTATAGTCGTAGGACCACCAAGCTGGATTAGAACATTCAATCCCATCTTCTCCCCAAAAGATAATATATTGAATGGAAGACAAGCCGTGAATCCCGTCGATGATGCTCAGCCAGCTCTAGGGACTCTTAGACACTCATCCTGTCAATAGTAGAAAAGGATCTCGAAAACAAATGCTTCGGCAGAAGTAAATCCTCACCTCGTCCAAAAAAAGGCTTTCAGCCCCGTTCCGGAGACAATTTATGGTGCATTCTGTGCCATGCTGTGTCAAATTAACATAGAAAGGACAGTCTGGAATCTGGATAATATGAAATTCAGCCTGAAAATAGCTATGGCCTCGCAGGCCTTATGTCCTCAGGCAAGGCAAAAGCAAGAAACGCATTGGTCAACTATGTCGTTCCTTATAAGAAGCAATCAGAGGACAATGGATGGATTCAGCTCTCCACCTAGCATCATTGGGTGCACTATTGACTCCCTGTTTGGTTTTTGTTAGGCAGTCTATAGAGGCATGACAGTAACCTGGGCCCTCGGGCAAAATGAGGACCTTAGACCCTCCGATTCCTTGCTGGGCTCTTTTTTGCACAGAGTTTAGAAGGAGGGATCTGAATTCTATTGTTGCATTCAACCCTGCACAATGGGACCACAATGACCTACATCAGGGCAACACATCGGCATATTTCCATCCAATGGACAATGTACATGCGATGTAAATATAAATAAATGCTATTGAGGAAACATATTCTAGAAGTGAGACATATATGTGTATGTTGGACAGGAGAGTGTACATACACGAATGAGAAATAGCCAAAGGTCTATGGTTGGGGAAGACAATGGCGCCAAGGTCAGAACAAAGAAGAGAAGAGACACGCCTAGTAACACGCTCAATATTGGAGATCGCAACATGGCACTTGAGAATTGGAAAAGCCAAGCTTGTATACACAAAGGAGGTGGTTCCCAACCCTAGTCATCAAGTCCCCCTAACAGGTCAGGTTTGCAGGATATGTGAAACACAGCACAGGTGATATGATTTGCTGCTCAGTGATTGCAGGATTCTGTCTACATTTCCCCAAGGGAATCCTTAAAATCTGGCCTGTTACGGGAAACTGAGGACAAGGGTTGGGAACCAGGGCTCTATCGGCAAAATCTACTGTTTCCTCGACCATAATTCGGCCATTTTTTGATTCGGCAGATTGAGTTGAGGTCATATCGGCATTCCGGTGTTACGTTCCCCCAGCCAGGCCCAATGGTGCTGAGACCTCTTCTCAGCCCTTATGTTTTTTTAGGGTTAATCTGTTTGGCTCTCCGCCCCTGGAGTCTCAGTGTCTGACCAGACCTGTGGTCATGTGACCTGCACTACCCTATTTAATGGCTATCAGTGCAATGGTTCCATGATCCAGTATAGATCTTCCTTGCTGAGTTCCTGAATTCTGTATATTGCTTATTGACTTCCTGGTTTTTGACTTCTGGCTTTGTATTCTGACTAATCTTTTGCTTATGTCCTTTGTGTGTTGTCTGAGCAGTTTTGGTTTTCATGTTCATGTTTTCATGATTTTCATGTTCATGTTTTCATGATTTTCACGTTCATGTTTTCTTGATTTTCATGCTCATGTTTTCTTATTCTGATGTGAGACCTACTTCCTAGGTATCCAGTTGTTTGTGCTGGTAGCAGCTCTAACCTCAAGTTCTATATGTGAGTCCTGCCCTGCATGTTACTGAATATATTTCTGTCAAGTCTGGTTTTCTGGTTTATGTTGTGTGTATCTAGTGCAGCAGCTCATTGTTCTGGTTTATAGAGACCACCTCAAGGATCCCTTTCTTGTTCAGTTGTTGCTAGATATTCCTTCCTGTCAAGTCTAGTTGAACCATGTTGTTTCATTGTATAGATTTTCCCAGCCTGTACTCTGTATAGTCAGAAGGCCATTCAAGGACCTTACCCCAGTGCAGGGCATTCCTTGTGTGTGCATACTGTCTTGTCTTGTCTGGTTCTGTTGTATCCTGTGTCCAGGGTTCTGCATAATGCAGAAAGACACATACCTGCCTAAAGGGCTTAATAAACACAGCAGCAAGGACCCCCCTTTGGCTCCTGAGGGGGGCCACCGTAACATCCGGTTCCTGTTGACACTTGAGTCTATACTCGCTAATGGAAATTCCGGCTTTAGCAATTCGATACGACTTTACCCCTAAGCCGATTTTTCGAAAATAATATCAAGTGCTTGATAAGGGGTTGATAAATGGATTTTCAGGCAGGGAAACAGACAAAAATCACATAGATACCCTCATGCGAGCACTGTATTTTCAAAAAGGCATGCTTAGTAGGGAGAGTTAAAAAAAATGTGTACAGGGCTAGGTAAGCACAGAAAGTACAAATAAAACTTTTAATTATGGTCGAGCCTAAAAATACACAAACGCACAGTAACCAAAACGGAAAAAAATGGAAAGAAAAGCAGCAAATACAAAATAAACCCACACTAAGCTAGACCTAACAGCGCTGGTGGGTCTCTAAGTCGGATAGTGTCCCAGAAGAAATACGGAATATCCTCCTTCGAGGGTCTGTGGTGATCGGAAAGAAGAAAAAGCTTATACCTGGTAGTCATCAAACTATCTAGACAAAGGCGTTTCATTCATGTGGTTTAGGGTTACCCCTATGTGACTTATTTCACAAACTACCTATACTTTTGAGATTCTTTTCTGCTCAGCTTTCCATTATCTGTATCAATGTACATTGTTGTGTTTTCTTAGTAGGGAAAATGAACAGGATGCCGACCAAAAATATGTTTTTCGAGCATTTTACCAGCCGTTTTTTTATAACAAATTTGCACACTATCGTATTTAGGGCTCTATTAAATTCTCTGCGCAAAAACGCTCGGCGCAGCGCGCTAATTTGTGCACGAAGCGTTAAACGCTAACGCGTGTCAATTAACGCTGGTATTAAATTCCGAGCGCATTTTGTCATCAGTCAAAAAATAACGCGCGTAAAAAAGACGCGCTAAAAACGCACGCGCATTAAAGCTGCGCGCAGAAATCAGCGTGCGGACTGTTTTTTCACGTGATTCAGCCAATCAGAATTGAGAACCACGATGGTCTCCCGTTCAGTTTTTGTGCCTGTCACAATCAATCTGAGTATTTATGCTGCAGCAATAATAAAACACGCACAACCTCTCAATTTTATTGTTTGGGTATGTGTAGAATGTGTAACTATACTGTGCTGTATTTTTTTTTCGTGCTGGTGTATTTGGTTTTGGCCAGAACGTTCAGATTTGCAGTTACCACCAGCTTTTAAAAGACGTTAAAATTATGCGCTCAAACGTAGTCCGTTAAAATTTGCGCATAGATTGTAATACCAGCCGCGTCCCAGCACACAAACGCATTTGCGCTCACAATGTTAAGTATAGGACGCGCAGTACATTACGTTCGCGCAGCGTTCGCGCAGGTTCACCCTCGATAGACGTTAACGCACATTTTTTGTCCGGACATTGTAATACGAAGTTCTGCGCAAAGGGTTTTTCCCCTCGCGTTAATGCGTTTTTGCGCACGAGTTAAGATTTGCGCGAAGAATTTAATAGAGCCCTTTTTTTGGTTGTGTCTGTATTTTTTGAACTGAATCAGCATTTGTTTCAAAAAAACATTGGTTGAAACTCAACGGTATTTTTTTTGCGAAAAACTAGCCGAAAGAATTTAGCGAAGCCCTTTGTTTGATTGGTGTCGAGAAATGATTCAAGATGCCTGCGCGCGTAAAAAAACACGTGACGCACAGCGACACACAACAGACGTGGCATCTGTAAAATGACACAAAGAAGGTGAGGAGTCAGTAAAATGACACATGCACCGAGCGGGCTGAGCAAATTGACATGTGACTTCAGTAAATTGACCATGTGCTGTCAATAAATTGACACAAAAGACCGTGTGATGTCAGTAAATTGACAGAAAGACCATGGGGTGTCAGAAAATTGACAGAAAGACCATGGGGTGTCAGTAAATTGAGGCAAAGACCTTGTGATGTCAGTAAGTTGACACAAAGACCGTGTGATGTGAGTCAATTGACAGAAAGACCATGTGGTGTCAATAAATTGATGCATAGACCTTGTGGTGTCAGTAAGTTGATACGACCACCATGTGTTGTCAGCAAATTTGACGCAAAGGCCATGTGGTGCCCGGTAAATTGACTCAAAGAACGTGTGATATCAGTAAGTTGGCACAAACACCATGTGGTGTCAGAAAATTGACGCAAAGGCCGTCTGGTGTCCGTAAAATGGCGCAAGTGCCCATTGGTGTCAGTAAAATTGACATTAGACCATGTGACATCAGTAATATGACAGACGGCAGCCACAGGCAACATGGCGACTCTGTTAGCAGCAACAGGTCTCCACGTCTTCTTTGGGTTCGTGTGACGATGTACATTGCTCCAGGCAGCCTGTGAGTATGGATGTTACCATAGACCAGCAAATGTGACAGTGGCAATGAAAGGATGTTTGTGTCCACGTCTGGCCGATCAGCCCACCATTCTACAGAGTTCATCAGCTTTCCTTGGTTTTTGACCCCTCGACTGTATCTTATGTACTAACGACTCAAAACGCTTAAAAATATGTTTTGCTATCACTTCCTTGCAAGACAGGAGAAGCAGTTTGCAGATAAGCTTCCCTTCTGAGGGTTAGTAGATGGGGAAGGAGGCGATAACCATAGCAAGTCATAGGACTGTGTCTCCAGTCAGCTGTTTCGGATGGATGAGCTCATGTACTTGATCTGATGAATGGAATGATAGACATTTGTACTAATATAACTGTGAAGCCACGGCTGCTGAGAGGATGAGAAGTTGCGGTTTGACCAAGTGACACAATACAGTAGTTGCTGCAGGAGGCTTTCGAATGATTCCGACTGAAGAGGAAATTCTGATGTTGCAGCTCATTACCGTCAGAGTTATTCAAAGAGATCCGAATTGCTGGCGAAAGGTAACCGAACAGTGAAAATCAGCGTTCGGTTACCTTTCCTGGCCATTCGACTATCCAGAGATCAGGCAGTTCGCCAAATGTTGGCGAATTGCCTGCACATACAGTGCCTGTTCGAGGACAGTGAAATCCCCATAGAGAAGCAATGCTTCGTCTATTCAGAGAACAAAAACCAGCAGTGAAAAGTTGCCGAAATGCCCTGCCATTCGGGGGCTTCATTCAACAGGTTTATTCAGGCGAATCCCATAGGCTTCAATGTTAAAAATATTCCCGTTTTAATCCAATATCTAATAAACCATTTATTCTAATATTCTGCAGTAAAGAGTCTCTTTATTTATAGGATCTTTTAAGCATTTTTTGGGATTTTTTTGCAAAATAAATTTCCGATTTTTTTTTTAAACGTTTTTTTTTTTTCTGTAACAGCCCTTTTTATTATCATTCTTTGGATCTTATATGTAAATTTCAGACATTTTCGTTCAGTAGTTTGTTTGCAAACAGCATTTCACTTTCAAACATTGGAGCACTGTTTTTTTTTCTTCACTCCATTCGTCTCCGGTCTCAGGTTTTTTTCCGGCGGCTGCTCTGCGCTTTGATCGGCTCCTGCTCGGGATTCTCCAGCGTCTTCGGTGGGGTTAATCCAGATGTTTTTGCGGGTTTCGGTGAGCTTTCACCTGGGTTTTGCGGTGAGTGTTCGGCAGCTTTTCAGCAGCTTTTCCCTGCACTACGACGGCCCTGTGGTGCTTGCTGAATACAACGCAGGGTTGCCGAAATGGGATCGCCGAATCGCACAGAATTGAAGACAACGAAAAGTCCCCGAACGTGCGGTGACTTTTCGAATCTCTTTGAATAACCCTGTGTGTTTTTTTCCTAACAATTTTTTTTTGTCTTCCGGAATGTAACAAGCATTCCTAAGATATCCTTATTAGGGATGAGCGTTCGATTCGGATCTGTTCGAATCGAACATCGGCTGTTCGACAGTTCACAAACTTCAAACTTTTTTGGGACGTTCGCCAAAAGTTCGAAAAAAAGTATAAAAAAATGCTTAAAAAATACTAAAAAATCTAGAAATAAAGAGACTCTTTACTGCAAAATATTATAAGCAACGGTTTATTAGATATTGGATTAAAAAATACTAAAAAAATCTAGAAATAAAGAGACTCTTTACTGCAGAATATTATAAGCAACGGTTTATTAGATATTGAATTAAAACGTGAATATTTTTAACATTGAAGCCTATGGGATAAAACATTCTTGTTACTAAAACATCAGGCAGATACGGCCCTCTAATCAGGCACTGTAGAGGGCAGCCTGCCGGGCCTCCCAAGGATCCCCTTGGGGAGCATGCAGCCGCCGGATGACAGAGCTGCGACTGTGCGGGCTAGCCACCCGGGTGCATGTGGCAGAGACAGCTGGTGCAGGGAGGGAGCCACTGCACCTGCGGCCACGGCAGACCCCCCCCCAACCAGGATCCAGGGAGCCCCCACTGACCACCAGGCTAAGGTAAGGCGACACATTTCTAAAAAAATTTAAATCTGAGGAAATTTTTAAATGTCACCGGGAACATAAAATAAAACTTTTTTTTCTTCTTTCTCTACCTGGCAGAATGTATTTAATAATATATATTAGATACATTCAGCCAGGTAGAAGGGGGTGGCATGTGGGCTGCGCGGGGTCTCAGGCAGTGTTTTTTTTTTTGTGTGTGTATATCTTTAGCAAATTTATAGGGGAAGGTAAGGGCAGGTATGATTATATATATATAGATATATATCTATATTCTTATAAATATATATATATCCAGACTTGTATTACACACACATTTTGGCAACTAATTGCCCCCCCATTTGGCTGATCCCTCCAGAAGAAATGTTGAACCCGATAAAGCAGAGAATAATATATATATTCTCTGCTCTGTCGGGTTCAACATTTCTTCTGGAGGGATCAGCAAAATGGGGGGGCGCATTTAGTTGAGATTGTCCACATGCCAACACATGAGGTCTGTGGGTGGGTGTATATATATATCTGCGTGTTGATATATACGTGTATATATAGGTCTGCGTGTTGATATATATACGTATATGTCTGTGTGTGGTATCAATGCATCCCTACTCTATACACAGTGCTCCGTGTCCCTATAATATATATGATCAGAGGTTACCTTTTTTTATATTTTTATACTATTCCTATTAAATTAACAGTAATTTTTTATGTATTTTATTCAGAAGAAACTTTTTTTGCCTATATAACATGTGCTTTGTGAAAATAAAACGGTTTTGTGTGTACATTTTAATTTAGTTAGTGGATTCCTGTCCAGTGCGGTGAGAAGCAAACGTAATGCAGTGTAGACACGCTGCGAGGTGGAGCGGAGTGAAGTCAAGCCTGCAAAATGTTTGCTTCTCTTCGCTTCACTACGCTGTGAGTCGCTACACACTCAGTGTGTCTCAGCCTTTATTCCTGCATCGCTAGCTGAACGAATCCGTTTGTATACATGTTACTGACCCTGCTTGTTCTGACCCGATCTGTTGCCGACTTTGCCTGCCATTTGACTATTCTCTGTGTATTCCCTGCCTGTTCTGTTTGCTTCCTGTTACTACTGGTGTGCGCCGATTCTCACCATATACAGTAGCGCAGTACAAGTGCCTAAACATTGCTGACCCGGTTTTGTTATAGCTGCTGATGTAACTGAATAGATCGGGGATCTCTTCTGCATTACCAAAACCTCCACCACTGCACTCTTCCACAATACCTCAGAGGGGTTACGGTGTGAAGGCACTTGCTGCCACCAAAGGCAAAATATTTGGGAGCACTGACGCCTGTACCAGATTCATATCATTTTAATATTTGACCGCAGGGTACACCACTGCACTCTTCCACAATACCACAGAGGGGTTACGGTGTGAAGGCACTTGCTGCCACCAAAGGCACAATATTTGGGTGCACTGCCACTGACGCCTATACCAGATTCATATCATTTTAATATTGGACCGCAGGGTCCACCACTGCACTCTTCCACAATACCACAGAGGGGTTATGGTGTGAAGGCACTTGCTGCCACCAAAGGCAAAATATTTGGGTGAACTGACGCCTGTACCAGATTCATATCCTTTTAATATTTGACCGCAGGGTCCAACCCTGCACTCTTCCACTATACCACAGAGGGGTTACGGTGTGACAGCACTGTTGCCGACACTAAAGGCCCAATTTTAAAGCACCTATTGTTACTTTCATCCAAAGCCTGCATAGGTTTCACCATAATTTAGCCAAAAAATCACTAAACGTGTTCTGCGTGTCCTAAAATGTCTCCTCTTTTCATACAGGCTGCCGCCCCAGGCAGTTGTTTATGAATAGATTAAAGGAAAACCATTTACTGTCATTTGAAATGTCATTTTTTTGTTTTTAAATGTTTCTATACATCCTACAAATCCGCCACTTCACGGTCAGGTTATGGGGACCTCTTAGGTACGATATTTAAAGGAATTTTTCGTTTTTATTCTTAACCCTTATTTCATGGAAAACTCACTGTTCCTTTTAAAACGTTTTTTTTAAAACTTTTTGTCATTGTCCCCCAGGGCACTACCTGGACCCCCATACACCTTTTATGACAACTATCTAGCATATATGCCCTCTTGGAGGGCACTCTAAAAATCGAACGTTCGAGTCCCATTGACTTACATTGAGTTCGGATCGTGTTCGATCTTTTGAAATTGAAAAAAACAATTGAAATTGTTCGAGTTCGAAGTCGAACCGAACATGGGGGAGTTCGGCTCATCCCTAATCCTTATCTTTCTTAATCAATTAATGCATTTATTTTTTTTACAAATTAAGGCTCCCTTGCATCATCCTTCCATGTTCTGAGGTTCCGCTAAAACATGAAGAGATCGAGAACAAATTGGATTGAGACAGTGATGTCCTGATCAAAAACCAAAATCAACAACAAAATGTTTTTATGTTTTGTAAAGAGATTCTGGGGGAAATCATGGAGTGCTCAGACAGGTCCCATAACCATTTGTTGCGCTCTTTAGCTGAGTACATATGGAAATAATTTTTTCTCTATTATAGTTTTTAATTGGATATTAACATCAGAGAATTACAACAATATAAAATCTAAAAAGAAAACACAGGAAATAAAAAAATAGACTAGAATAATTACCACGTAAACAGTATTGTTGCAAGATGTGAAAACATTAAAAGGACCATAATGATTTTACTAAGTGATAAAAATGCAAGTCTATTTATTGGATCAATAAAAAAAGCAAAAATAACCAAATGCAACCATGATTCAAATATGACAAAGGACTAATTACAGAACACAGTAATCATAAAGTTTTTATGAAGAGGAACTAATGAACGGAGTTACATGTCACACTAGCTAGGGTCATCTGTGGGTATATGCTTCCTTTTTAAGTATCATCTTTTGCAAGCTCCCAACACAAGAGCCATAAGGACCACATTTTAGTAAAGTAGAATGTTGAGTCCAACCAAAAGAAAGGCTTTTACAGAGAACGCACTATATATGTAACACATTTTTTGTACATCCTGAGAATAGGATGGGACCCCAGATTTCACTGTTTGGTTATGGAGGATGTGGTTATTTAACAATCATTCTTATCTAGTAGACTTTACTCTGCTGTAAGACTTAACTCAGTTCCTAACTGGTCTAAGACTATTCTTAGAGCGAAGTCCACATGGAAATCATTCGTATCTAGCAGCATTAACTCTTGTTTAAGACGAACTCATTTCCAAGATTACATTGTTGCCATTACTACCAAGAAGACATGAAATCGATCTAAGACTTTTCTTAGATCTGAGTCTACATTGAAATCATTCTTATCTAGCAGACTTAACTCTGGTCTAAGACTTAACTCCGTTCCTAACTGGTCTAAGACTTTTATTGAGATCCAAGTCCACATGGAAATCATTCTTACATAGTAGACTTAACTCTGGTTTAAGACTTATCCCAGTTCCAAAGTGTCACGATTCCCCCTGAATACCAGAATAGTGGTCCCTATACGTAGACCGATTTCTAACCTTCCGATCCTTGAATGGTCGGCACAACTAGACAGATAATTAACCAGACAATATACAAAAAAGGGTAAACACCAGACAGATGTACAGAATAGAGTATTCGTTCTCCCTAGGACCTTAGTAATATAAGGGGTAGTCTGATGTGTGCTTAGGGTGCCACACAGACCGACCTCGGTACCAAAGTTAAGAGCAGAACCGTGAGAAGAGTTAATGCCAATACCAGGGGTTATGCACAGGGTGGTTCGTTCGCAATGCCAGGGGTCATACACAGAATGGTTCGTTCGCCAATGCCAGGGGTCATACACAGAATGGTTCGTTCGCCAATGCCAGGGGTCATACACAGAATGGTTCGTTCGCCAATGCCAGGGGTCATACACAGAATGGTTCGTTCGCCAATGCCAGGGGTCATACACAGAATGATTAAAGTCAGAAGCAAGGTCAGACACAGATAATAGCCAAAATACACAAGAGCTCTGCGGGAAGTGAATACCACGTCAGGGCACCGGCGACTCTGTGAGGCTGGGCTTTAAACCCGGCGGGTCTGCGTCAGCGCGCCAGGCCCCGCCCCCCGGCGTCCCACGTGTGTGGAAACTGGCTGCGATATCACTCGGCGCCTGGTCAGCGAGCAGCGAGGAAGCTGCTGCCAGGCGCCGCCGGAACGGGGGCATATCGTGACACAAAGTGGTCTAGGACTTTTCTTAGATCAAAGTCCACAAAGTCAGCTTAACATGTACAGCTTGGAAAAAAGACGAGACAGAGGAGATATGATAGAAACATTTAAATACGTAAAGGGAATCCACAAGGTAGAGGAAGGGAGTATATTTAAAAGGAAACAAAGTAGAAAAACAAGAGGACATAGTCTTAGATTAGAGGGGCAAAGGTTTAAAAGTAACATCAGAAAGCATTATTTTACTGAGCGGGTGGTGGCTACATGGAACAGCCTTCCAGTTGAAGTGGTAGAGGCCAAAACAGTAATTGAATTTAAGCAGGCATGGGATAGGCATAAGGCTATCCTAAACAAAAGATAAATCCAGGTAAAGTATCCATGTAATTGGGCAGACTAGATGGGCCGAAAGCTTCTTATCTGCCGACATTTTTCTATGTTTCTATGTTTCTATGAAAACCATTCTTATCTGGTAACTTTAACTTTGGTTTAAGGCTTAACTCAGTCCAAGGCTACGCCATTCTTAGCAAGAAGACATGAAACAGGTCTAGACTTTTCTTAGATCCAAGTCCACATTAAAATCATTCTTACCTAGTAGACTTAAGACTGGTCTAAGACTTATCTCAGTTCCAAAGTGGTCTAGGACTTTTCTTACCAAGTCCACATGGAAATCATTACTATCATGAAGATTTAAAACTGGACTAAGACTTAGCTTGGGCCGAAGTCTACACTGATTTTGTTTTTACCAAGAAGGCATGAAGGGTTATTCAGAAGCCACAGTTGCAGCAACTACAGTGTGAACTTCAGCTATACAGAGAAGCAGAATTCAACAGATGAAGTTGCTGCAAACAATGGCGAACAAAGCTGTACAACGGTTCCACCATTACTCTTCTGTAAAATGAGTGAACTATGGTTATTCTCCATTTACCATTGATCCATTTTGCTTTCAGGGAGCCAGAGCATGACACAAGGCTGTGCTGGGAGGGGGTACAGCTGGAAGCCAATACAGTGGTTGGGAGGAAGGGAATGTGAGAATCAACTGGTTCCCTCTTCCTGGTCTCGGACCCTGTAGCTCAGGTCAGCCCTTGTTGATCTCAGTTCTACAAAGGAGCTAAGCCCTTGCTCTGGGAGGATTGAAATAGGCCTTTAGAGAGCCCCCTCAGAGGAGTGAGAAGGATGAGGGTGCTTAGGACACTGTGACCACTCCATTTACTCAATTTAGTGGTCACAGTGCAAAGAGAGAACTTATATCTCTGGTAGTCTACATTATAACAAAAGTTCCATTCCTTCTTTGCAAAATGTCCCTTTGTTTCACAAAGTTCTAGGGAAGCTTTAGCGTGCTCAGTAATTCTGAAGTTCGATTTTACATCTAATTTGGCTCATAACTTGTTGTACATCTCACTCGCTTACAAACACGAGCCATGTCATCCATGTGTTGAAAACGTTTTTGGCACTCTCACTTCTTTTCTGTCACTTCAAGTCATGACCTAGACATCAGGTCCATTGTGATTGGCACCAGATTTTATTTTGGTTATAAAACATCCCTGGGACAATTAGACAGGGCCCTGGTCAGCTCCTGCTCTCCTTACCACTCCCAGTAAATTAAGGTGGAGCACAAACCAAGTAGAGCGTTAAAGGACAGTGAGCCATAATGATGGGTGATGGACATGGTCACTCATTACGACTCTTCATTCAAGGACTTGTTAACGAGTCGATAAAATACAATGTTGCAATTATTGTATTTGTCGGAAACGTATGGAAGCTGACAATATGGATCTGTATGGATGACATGGTCAGTGACCTGACGCTTCCCCAAACTTTTTGATGTGACAGGATTAATTCTACGTAACGGCTACTGCCAAGCCGTTGGTCTATTAGAGAGGCAACTGAATGGCTAATGAATTCTCCCAGTCTATACCCCGACGAGGCGATTGTTAGTTTCCTCATTAGAATCCCTCGATTGAAATACCTGGGAAATCGACTGTACAATTGTTAGTGGTACACCATGACAAACAATGCCAATACATACAATACACAGAATATGTTTTCTATTGGTTAATCAATACGTATCAACGAGATGACATATCAGAACAGTTACCAAAACAAGGGTTTTTGAAGATTCCTGTCTCTGAAAGGAGTAACTCTGCAGGGGGTCCCGGCATGAGTTTTTAGTAAGAAGATTAATTTTGGCTATTGATAATATACAGGATTATTCAAAGAGATCCGAATGGCTGCCGAAAGGTAACCAAACGCTGAAAATCAGCGTTCGGTTACCTTTCTTGGCCATTCGGCTATCCAAATGTTGACGAATTGCCTGCACATACGGTGCCTGTTCGGTGCCTGTTCGAGGGCAGTGAATCCCCATAGAGAAGCAATGCTTCGGCCATTCAGAGAACACAAATCAGCAGTGAAAAGTTGTCGAATTGCCCTGCCATTCGGCTGGTTTCATTCGGCAGGTTTATTCAGGCGAATCCCATAGGCTTCAATGTTAAAAATATTCCTGTTTTAATTCAATATCTAATAAACCGTTTATTATTTTATTCTGCAGCAAAAAGTCTCTTTATTTATAGATTTTTTTAGGATCTTTCAAGCTTTTTTCGGGATTTCTTTGCAAAATTATTTTTTAAAATCTCTTTTTCTTTTTTCTGTAACAGCCCTTTTTATTATCATTCATTGGATTTTATATGTAAATTTCAGACATTTTCGTTCAGTAGTTTCTTTGCAAACAGCGTTTCACTTTTCAAACATTCAAGCGTACGGTTTTTGTTTTTCACTCCATTCGTCTGCGGTGTCGGGTTTTTCCGGTGGCTCCTCTGCGCTGTGATCGGCTCCTGCTCGGGTTTCTCTGGCGTGTTCGGCAGGTTAATCCAGAGGTTTTTGTGGGTTTCGGTGTGCATTCGCCTGAGTTTTGCGGGGGGTTTGCGGCAGCTTTTCCCTGCATTACGGCGACCCTGTGGTGCTTGCCGAATACACCGCAGGGTCGCCAAAATGGGATTGCCAAATCGCACCGAATTGAAGAGAACAAAAAGTCACCGAACGTGCGGTGGCTTTTCGATTCTCTTTGAATAATCCTGATAGAATATTGATATTTAAATTATCAAAAGCCAAAATTCATCCGCTTAGCTAATTGCTCCTAACCCCAGGGTCACCCAGCGGCAATTTAGCCCCTAGGCATAGCCCTACAGGACAGATGACATATCAGAACAGTTACCATAACAAGAGTTTTTGAAGATTCCTGTCTCTGAAAGGAGTAACTCTGCAGGGGGTCCCAGCATGAGGGGCTTTACTGAGTTTAATGTTAAGTTTGGAAGGTGCTTCGGAACAGAAGGTAAATTACTTGCTACATAATGATGGTAATGAGCACCTACTATGCTGCTTATATCTTTCTTACAGCTACACATCAGCATTTTGGAAGTGTTAAAATGAACACAACATTCAGAATGGTAAAACCTTACTTCCAGTTAAACCCCCTCGGGGTCTCGAAAAAAAAGAAATTAAATAAGAAGAAGTATAGTAAACAAGTGAATGTATGACGATTCAAAAAACAAAACTCAACACATGAATCCTTAAGGCTCGCATCCAGTTCAACAAAAAGAAACATTTCCATTAATTACAATTGCAATAATAGAAAAGATACAAAACAATAAACAAGCCAAAAAAAAAAAACCCCTTTCTATTTGAAGAACAGAAAAACGTGTTTTATGGCGATAATGAGCATACAGTGAAGTGCTGAGATGACCTAAGTGAAAGCCAAACAAATACTTGTTTCCATTATCTTTAATTGTAAACATATTGTATCAAATGAAATGGAGTAAAAACAATGTTTTCGTTAAGATGAAGAACGAAAATCAAACAGAACACAACAAAACCATAAAGACACATAGCAAACGTGTCCTGTCCTCAAGTTAGAGGTTTTCTGGATAATGTATCGCATGTAGGAATCCTAGTTTGAGCAGAGACTCTACTCATCCTGAGCATTTTAGCTTTTTTAAGTGGTCAGGATGGGAGGAGTACTCCCCTCTTCTACCACTCTACTCCCCCCCCCCACATGCCCTGATCTGACAGAATCACTGGGTGAAGTGGTGGAGTTTCCTCCACCCAACTCAGGGCCCTATTACATTCTTAACGCAAAACCGAATGCTAAACGCGTGTTTTTTTGCGCAAAGCGTTAAACGTTAACGAACGAATATCACCGCTGGAATTACATTCCTCGCGCATTTTTTCATCCGTCGGGAAATTGCACTCGTAAAATCGACACGCAAAAATGCGCGCAGAGTACCGTTGCGCGCAGAAATCAGTGAGCGCAATGTAATTTTTAACGCGAGTCCGTCAGACAAACGCATTTTGTGTAGACTGCGCACAACAGAAGTACGTTTTTGACGGATCTAGTAAGAAAAAATACGCGCATCAACGTTCTCCGTTGTGAATGCGCGGTTTGGTACGGTCAGGTTGTTACAATTTGCCGTTACCACCAGCTTTTCAAAGACGTTAAAATTATGCGCGCAAACGTTGTCTGTTAAATTTTGCGCTAAAATTGTAATACCATGCGTGTACCAGCGCACAAACGCATTTGCGCTCACAATGTTAAGTATAGGATGCGCACACTAAATTGTGCTCGCAAAGGGTTCGTGCAGGGTCACTCGCGTTAGACGTTAACACGCATTTTGTGCGCGAACGTCGTAATACGACGTTCAGCCCAAACGGTTTTGCCCCTCATGTTAATGCATTTTTGCGCGCACGCACAATTGTGCACAAAGAATGTGATAGTGCCCTCAGTGTCACCGGCAGCCGGGATTTTGAATTTCCCGGCTGCCGGTCACTAGTGACATCAGCACACAGAGATCATGCCAACGTCACCCTCTATGACACCATCCACAATAGCCAGCGTTCTCAAAGAGGCAGCCGATGGTTCGGATCTGTGCATGCGCGTGCAGCTCCGTTCCATCAGTCGGCACAAGCGCCATGGAACTTGCGTACATAAAGTGCACAAGTCCATCACGGTGGACAATTTGCAGTTCCTACGCTATGCAAGTTGTGTAGGAGCGCAAGCTGCGTAGTAAAGCTTCAGGAACTTCAGGGTTGGGGAGTCCCAGAGCCGAAGAGGAGGAGCGGCGTGTGGTGAGGGACAAACGGTAAGGAAAATGACCTAAAATACGAAAAGAAATCTGCCGAATTTTTTTTTCTTTTTTTATAAAGGATTTTACCAGGAAGGATACATTGAGATTTCTCTCGTTTTCAAGTATGTCCTGGGTGGCGAGTATGTACCGTTAGGTGTCTTGCCCAAGGACACTTAGAGAGGTGCTCTTGCTGGGATCGAACCCAGGTCTCCACAGGCTCTCTCCATGCAGAGCGGTGATGTCACCTCTACTCCGCTAATTATTTAAAGGGATACTCTAAGCAACATGACCACCTAAGCTTTTTTAGGTGGTCATGATGCCCTGAGTATGCCGCCCTCTGTCTCCCCTCCCTCCGCTCAGCCGATCAGCTGTAAATGCTGAAAACAGCTGAGAGAGGCGGAGAAGTTTACTCCGCCCTCCCAGCTGTCAGTCAGCAGAGCGGGAATCATATTTCCCGCTTCTGCCGACTTTTGCCGAGTAGGAGACGTCATCGCGCTTTCAGCGCGATGACGTCTCCAACTGGCCGCAGTAGCTGGCGGCAGCGGCTGAGGGTTAGTGTTGCGCGCATCCTCTTGCGCGCAACACTAATCCTCAGAGGGAGCCGGGAGGAAGCTGCCGATTGGCTGGTTTATGTGAGAGGCGCGCATGCGCACTTCTCACGTAAAGCAGAAAGCAAGAAGACTCAAGAAGGACGGGAGCGGAAGAGGAGGGAGGTGAGTATGAAAAAAAAAAAAGACGCCGCTGGAAGGAAGAGGATTTTAGGGTAAGTATTACAGTTACAAAAAAAAAAAAGAAAGATTTATTAAGGGAGTAGGGATAGATTAAGGTTAAAAAATGGGGGGGGGATTTTTTATTAGAGTGTCCCTTTCCTTTAAGTGTCAAAAAAAGCAAACTCATTTTTTTAATAGAGTATCCCTTTAACGTCCTTCAGATGATATTTGCACTATGCGTGGCGCTGTGAAACTCTAATGAAACAGATGGTTTTTTAAAAAAATATTTTTATTAAGGAATCAGACACAAAATAAAAAGTAGTACAATATTGTAACAAACGGGACAAGGTTGTTTTTTTTTATCTAAAAAAAAGAAGATAATAAATAAATATATAGCAAAAATAAAGTATACTATGGATTGGAAGATCCAAATGTTATAAACAGGGTTATTCAGAGCCAAACCAGAATAATTCTCCCATTTATCTCAATTTCCAAATCAGCTATTTGGACCTAGAATATTCACTTCTCCAAAAGTTCTCCAGACTTTCACCGTTCTCTGAATAACCCTGATAGTCTCTCACTTGAAGTCGATGCAAAACAATGAAAAGATATAGGGCCCTATTATATTGTTCGCGCAAACGTTCACGTATGAACAAAAACGCATTAACACGAGGGGCAAAACCCTATGCGCAGAACGTCATATCACAATGTCTGCGCAAAAAATGCGTGTTAACATCTACCACGGGTGAACCTGCGTGAACCCTGCGCGAGTGTAATGTACTGCGCGCGTCCTATACTTAACATTGTGAGCGCAAATGCGTTTGTGCACTGGTGCGCGCATGGTATTACAATCTTAGTGCAAAATTTAACGGACAGCGTTTGCGCGCATAATTTTAACGTCTTTGAAAAGCTGGTGGTAACGGCAAATTGTAACAACCTGACCGTACCAAACTGCGGATTCACAACGGAGAACGTCGATGCGCACGTTATTTTTACTAGATCCATCAAAAATGACGGCCACTACCTTGTCTTCCGTCAAAACGTTCGAATATTGTGCGCAGTCCCCACAAAAATGATGGCCTCTCGTCAAAACGTGCGAATGTTGTGCGCAGTCAGCACAAAAATTATGGACTCGCGTCAAAACGTACAAATGTTGTGCGCAGTCAGCACAAAAATTACGGACTCGCGTCAAAACGTACGATTGTCGTGCGCAGTCCCCACAAAAATGATGGACTCGCGTCAAAATGTACGAATGTTGTGCGCAGTCCCCACAAAAATGACGGACTCGCGTCAAAACGTACGAATGTCGTGCGCAGTCCCCACAAAAATTATGGACTCGCGTCAAAACGTACGAATGTTGTGCGCAGTCAGCACAAAAATGACGGACTCGCGTCAAAACGTACGATTGTCGTGCGCAGTCCCCACAAAAATGATGGACTCGCGTCAAAACGTACAAATGTCGTGCGCAGTCCCCACAAAAATGACGGACTCCCGTCAAAACGTGCAAATGTTGTGCGCAGTCAGCACAAAAATTACGGACTCGCGTCAAAACGTACGAATGTCGTGCGCAGTCCCCACAAAAATGACGGACTCGCGTCAAAACGTACGAATGTCGTGCGCAGTCCCCACAAAAATTATGGACTCGCGTCAAAATGTACGAATGTCGTGCGCAGTCCCCACAAAAATGACGGACTCGCGTCAAAACGTACGAATGTCGTGCGCAGTCCCCACAAAAATTATGGACTCGCGTCAAAACGTACGAATGTTGTGCGCAGTCAGCACAAAAATGACGGACTCGCGTCAAAACGTACGAATGTCGTGCGCAGTCCCCACAAAAATGATGGACTCGCGTCAAAATGTACGAATGTCGTGCGCAGTCCCCACAAAAATGACGGACTCGCATCAAAACATACGAATGTTGTGTACAGTCCGCACAAAAATTACGGACTTGCGTTAAAAATTACATTGCGCTCACTGATTTCTGCGCACAACGGTACTTTGCGCGCATTTTTGTGCGTCGGTTTTATGAGCGCAATTTTCCGACGAATGAAAGAAAGCGCGAGGAATGTAATTCCAGTGGTGACTTTCGTTCGTTAACGTTTAAGGCTAGGGTCAGACTAGCGCAGTTTTAACGTGCGTTAAGGCTAGGGTCAGACTGAGGCAGTGCGAACGCGCGTTCTGGCGCACTTAATCACGGCCGTGCTAGCAGCAGATGCCGGGCAATGACGGCCAATATACGAAGTACGGTCGCACAAAAGTCCGGCTGCGCAACGCAAGTGGAAAATGAACGCATTTTTTCGAGAACGTTAAACCACTAGTACTGACGTACAGAGTGCGCTGCGTCCGCTAGCGGCGTGTGTGCGTGAATTGGAGACATCAGACGCTGCTAATGTCCGGCCAACATAACGTCCAGATGCAAGAAGTGTTTTATTGATGATCCGTACAAAATCACGGATGAAACTGCGCATAGTATGACCGCTATTGCGTATTCCGGGGAAAAATACGTACGTTCGTTCGAGCGCACTTTTTCACGGACAACGTGAAAAATGCGTTCGTCTGACCCTAGCCTAATGCTTCGCGCAAAAAAACACGTGTTTAGCGTGCGATTTTGCTTTAAGAATGTTATAATTTTTATTTTAAAAAAAGATCAATATATCTTTTCTTTTGTAGAAGATTTATCCAAAACGTGTTGCATTCTGTCAGTTTATTGTTTCGCGGGAATACAGTTCCCTTGTTCGAAAAGAAAATGAACAACGACTTAAATGTGACGATAATGGAATCCCGCTGCCTTCCACCTCCGATGTGCATCTTCCCACATTCCTGCTCGGTTCGCAGAAAAACGACAAACAGGTCACAATTCATTTAAGGGCATTCCACACTGTGTAAACCCTTTCAAACTGTTTAGTTTGTCATTTTCTGAAGAAATGTAACACATAGTGAAGCTGTTTTGCGGTTACTACATATGGACATGTTAATACAGGAGAGGCCTGTTTATTACACGGCGCAGACAGAGAGAGAAATTCCTCTCATGTCTGCAGAAAACCAGTATACAGACTCCATGACTATTATTATTAACACGCCGATGGGTTGCGTTCCCCTCCCTGGGAAAAAAAAAATAATGAGCTTGGAGAGTAATGTCATCCATTTTCACTAATTAACAATATATTAATTATAATTTATTATTATTTTTATTATTATTCTCAGCGTCCCTGTACAGGACGGACAATCCCTATCGTAGCTGCGCAGGTCTAAAGAAATGGCACGTTTCACACAGATGTCTTTTTGCTCTTTTTAGCTGACAATGTGAAAACTACAAGGAATTAAACCAAAGAATGTTCAAAATATTTATAAACACAGTCCTTTACAAGTCTCTCGTGCAAAACGAACATGTCTTTCCAAAAGATATGTGATAAATCCAGTTACATCATTAACAGATCGCATTGTCCGTGTAAAGTAATATAACGCAACATTATAAAACAAATACAGAGGTAAATTGCCGTGTGCGCCTCTCAGACCACATGCAGATAAGTTCTTTTGAGGAGTTATGCAACACACTGAGCTCTCGCTCCTCCATTAGTTCCAGCAGCTTTCTAACAGGAAGCTCGTGGGCACTTCTGCCTATTGTCTCTGGTGTATACTGCTCTTGAAACCAAGAAGTGCTGGCTCCCCTACCTTTAACCATGCAAGGGACAACACCTTTTCAAAAAACCACGTCCCTTGATAGTTACACCTATACAGGGTTATTCACAAAGAGCTGATTTGGCCCTGCATTTCCTGGCTATTCACAGAGCAGACAATTAGACAAACTTTGGCGAATTGCCTGCAAGTACGGTGCCTGTTCGGCAGCAGTAAAATCCCCCATAGAGAAGCAATGGTCAATCTATTCAGAGACACCGAACAGCAGAAAAATGTCAGAGAAATGCCCTGCCGTTCGGTGGTTTAATTGAACAGGCTTCAATGTTAAAAATATTCCCGTTTTAATCCATTATCTAATAAACAGTTTATTCTTTTAATCTGCACCAAAAAGTCTCTTTTTTTAGCATCTTTTAGGCATTTTTCAGGATTTCTTAGGAAAACATTTTTTGGTTTTTTTTTTAAAGTTTTTCCATTTTTCTGTAACAGCCCTTTTTATTATCATTCATTGGATCTTATGTGTAAATTCCAGACATTTTCGTTCAGTAGTTTATTTTGCAAACAGCGTTTTGCTTTTGACACTATCAATTATCAGGGTTAATCAAAGAGATCCGAATTGCTTGAGAAAGGTAAGCGAGCGCTGAAATTCAGCGTTCGGTTACCTTTCTTGGCCATTCGGCTATCCAGAGAGCAGGCAATTCGCCAAATCCTGGTGAATTGCCTGCACATACGGTGCCTGTTCGAGGGCAGTGAAATCCCATGAAAAAACGCTGCTTCGGCTATTCAGAGAACAAGAACCAGCAGTGAAAGGTTCCCGAAATTCCCTGCTGTTCGGTGGTTTCATGCGACAGATTTATTCAGGCGAATCCCATAGGCTTCAATGATAAAAATATTCCCGTTTTAATTCAATATCTAATAAACCGTTCATTATAAAATTCTGCAGTAAAGAGTCTCTTTATTTGTAGATTTTTGAGGACCTTTTACGCATTTTTCTGGATTTTTTCGCAAACATTTTTTTTTTAAATCGTTTTTTCTTTTTTCTGTAACAGCCCTTTTTATTATCATTCATTGGATTTTATATGTAAATTTCAGACATTTTCGCTCAGTAGTTTCTTTGGAAACAGCGTTTCACTTTTCAAACATTCAAGCAAACTGTTTTTTTTTTTCACTCCATTCGTCTGCGGTGTCGGGTTTTTTCAGCGGCTTCGCTGCGTGTGATCGGCTCATGCTCGGGTTTTTCTGTCGTTTTCGGCGGGTTAATCCAGATGTTTTTGCGGGTTTCGGTGTGCGTTCGCCCTCGTTTTGCGGGGAGTTTTCGGTGACTTTTCCCTGCATTACGACGTCCCTGTGGTGCTTGCTGAATACACCACAGGGTCGACGAAATGGGATCGCCAAAACGCACCGAATTGAAAAGAACGAAAAGTCACCGAACGTGCGGTGACTTTTCAATTCTCTTTTAATAACCCTGTATATGTTTTTTTGTTTTTACCCTTCCGGCGGCTTGTCGCCTTTCTTCTGCGGCTCCTTGGCACCGTGTTCGGTGGCTTGGCGGCTGCATTTGGCTACTGTCCAGCATATTTGTGGCGGATGTCCAGCGGGTTGGTGGCGGCGGGTGACGGGTTTGCGTCGGCGGCAGCGGGTTTGCATCAGAGACCAGCGGGTTTGCAGCAGGTTTTGTAGCAGGTGGGCGTTGATTTGCTGCACTTTGGGGACCCGGTGGTGAATGGTGAATACACCGCAGGGTGGGGAAAATTGATTCCCCGAAGTGCGGGGAACAACAGAGCACCAAAAAGTCGCTGACATAACCCTGTGTTTTTAGCAGGTATGTCTCTAAAAATTCAATTTTTTGGGTTTCTCCAAATATTCAGGGTGCAGGGGTGCATGACAGAAAACTACTGGAAATAATATATGAGGTCCTATGAATAACACATAAAAATGGTCTGTTACAGAAAAAAAAAAACATTTTTAAAAATAATCGCAATTTTTGAAAATGACTAAAAAAATCCTAAAAAATAAATATCTAAAGTTTTTTGCTGCAAATGAAAAGAATAAACAGTTGAATAAAAATTTAATAAAAACAGCGATTTTTTTTTTTACATTGAAACCCTTGGTATTCGCCTGATTAAACCTGTTGAATGAAACCACCGAACATCAGGGCATTTCTCTGACATTTCTCTGCTGTTCGGTGTCTCTGAATAGAGTAACCATTGCTTCTCTATTGGGGATTTCACGGCCGCCGAACAGCACTGTATTTCGCTGGCAGTTCACCAATATTTGGCGAAGCGCCAGCTTTTGGATTAGCCGGATGGCACCGAAATTGCACCGTACAGGGAAATTCACTGTTCAGTACCATTTCAGGGCTGATTCGGCTGTCTTTGAATAACCCTGTATGTGTTGGTTGGGGCATGGGAATAAAACTCCCATCCTCCTCATACGGCCAGGACAGTTGTCGTAATGCTACAGGATGCCAAGGGGACCTAGGCTGGTGATTCTTATAGCGTTTTTTCGATCTGCTTTGTCCAACCCGGGAAGCCTGCAAGCACGTGGTCTCAGAGAAGCTCTAGGTGATTGTCGCAATCCACAGCCTAAATGGTGCCGGGGGATTCCTGCCCTGCAGTGTATTTCCATGGAATGTGAGCAGCAGATCTTGTCTTCATTTTACAAGAAAGTCTATTTATCCCCTCGGCCCGCGGAGAGGTCTATAGGATCAGCATTTCATGTACAAGATTTTTAAAATAAAGGTAAATTATCTCTAAGTAGCCATGTGAGCTCTGAGGGATTTCCCTGCGAGGATACAATGTCTAGTCTTCTTTACTGCATTTAAACAGCGTTAGTGTTTTTTGCAGAGCATTGTGGGAAAATAAAGCTGTGAACAATATTGACAAATGTAAGACATCAGAAAAAGAGGTGTAGCAGGTCTTGATACATTCAGGGTTATTCAAAGAGATCCGAATTGTTGGCAAAAGGTAACCGACCGCTGAAATTCAGGGTACGGTTACCTTTCCTGGCCATTCAGAGAGCAGGCAATTCGCCAAATGTTGGCGAATTGCCTGCACATACGGTGCCTGTTCGAGGGCAGTGAAACCCCCATAGAAAAGCACTGCTTCGGCTATTCAGAGAACACAAACCAGCAGTGAAAAGTTGCCGAAATGCCCTGCCATTCGGTTGCTTCATTCGACAGGTTTATTCAGGCGAATCCCATAGGCTTCAATGTTAAAAAATATTCCCGTTTTAATGGAATATCTAATAAACCGTTGATTACAATATTCTGCAGTAAAAAGTCTCTTTATTTATAGATTTTTTAGGACCTTTTAGGTATTTTTTGGGATTTTTTTGCAAACATTTTTTTTCTGTTTCTTTTAATCGATTGTTCTTTTTTCTGTAACAGCTCTTTTTATTATCATTCATTTTATCTTATATGTAAATTTCAGACATTTTCGCTCAGTAGTTTCTTTGCAAACAGCTTTTCACTTTTCAAACATTCAAGCGTACTGTTTTCTTTTTATTTTCACTCCATTCGTCTGCGGTGTCGGGTTTTTCCGGCGGCTGCTCTGCGCTGTGATCGGCTCCTGCTCGGGTTTCTCCAGCGTCTTCGGCGGGTTAGGCTAGGGTCAGAGTGGGGCAGCCGGAACGCGCGTGCAGGCGCACTAAATCACGGCGGCAGTAGCAGCACATAACGGCCAATGACGGCCAATATACGCAGTACGTGCGTACAAAAGTGCGCCGACACCACGCAACCGGCAAATGAACGCATTTTTCTCAGAACGTGAAACCGCTGCTACAGACGTACAGAGTGCGCTGCGGCCGCATGGCAGCGTGTGTGCGTGATTAGGAGACGTCAGACGCTGCTAGTGTGCGGCCAACATAACGTTCAAACAGCCGGATTTCCCTAGAATTGCGTTGGTGAGTACCTGCGACTGTGCGACTGTGGTCGTCTGACCACTTAAGCGTATTCCGTGAAAAAATGCGTGCGCACGCATCGACGTACATTTTGACGGTGGCCGCAGAAAATGCGCTCATCTGTCCCTAGCCTTAATCCAGATGTTTTTGCGGGTTTCAGTGTGCATTCGCCTGGGTTTTGCAGTGAGTTTTCGTCAGGTTTTCGGCGGGTTTTCCCTGCATTACGAAGGCCCTGTGGTGCTTGCTGAATACACCGCAGGGTCGCCGAAATGGGATCTCCAAATCGCACCGAATTGAAGAGAACGAAAAGTCACTGAACGTGCGGTGACTTTTCGATTCTCTTTGAATAACCCTGATTGTTATTTGTTTATGGCAGAAGTAATGTTGTCATTTTAGTCCGGGACTGAATCCTGCTGTCGGTTTGCATCATGGTGCTAGAATTCTAGCCATGGTTACATTGTTATGCTCGTGGTAGGAGCCCAAAAGGTCTTGATGCTAGCAGGCAGCACTGTCAGGGTGCAAGATTACCCTGTGCCTTAGGAAAAAAAAAAACATAATAATAATATACATACAGTGGCAAGAAAAAGTATGTGAACCCTTTGGGATTACGTGGAGTTTTGCATGAATTGGTCATAAAATGTGCTCTGATCTTCATCTAAGTCACAACAATTTGAAAAACACAGTCTGCTTAAAATAATACAACACAAACATTATATGTTTTCATGTGTTTATTGGACATAACATGTAAACATTCACAGTGCAGGGTGGAAAAAGTATGTGAACCCCTAGCCTAATGACTTCTCCAAGAGCTAATTGGAGCCAGGAGTGAGCCAACCTTGAGTCCAATCAGTGTGATATTATTGGATGTGTTGCTGAAAGCTGTCCTGCCTTTTAAAAACACACACCAGTTTTGGGTTTACTGGTTTCAAGAAGCACTGCCTGATGTGAACCATGCTTCGCAGAAAAGAGCTCTCAGAAGACCTACGATCAAGAATTGTTGACTTGCATGATGCTGGAAAGGGTTACAAAAGTATCTCCAAAAGCCTTGATGTTCATGTGTCCACAGTAAGACAGACTGTCTACAAATGGAGAAAATTCAGCACTGTTGCTACTCTCCCTAGGCGTGGTCGTCCTGTAAAGATGACTGCAAGAGCACAGTGCAGAATGCTTAATGAGGTAAAGAAGAATCCTAGAGTGTCAGCTAAAGACTTACAGAAATCTCTGGCACATGCTAACATTTTTGTTGACACATCTACAATAAGGAAAACATTAAACAAGAATGGAGTACATGGGAGGACACCACGGAGGAAGCCATTGCTGTCCAAAAAGAATATTGCAGCACGTTTGAAGTTTGCAAAAGAGCACCTGGATGTTCCACAGCACTACTGGCAAAATATTCTGTGGACAGATGAAACCAAAATTGAGTTGTTTGGAAAAAACACACAACACTATGTGTGGAGAAAAAAAGGCACAGCACACACCAACATCAAAACCTCATCCCCACTGTAAACCATGGCGGAGGGAGCATCATGGTTTGGGGCTGCTTTGCTGCCTCAGGGCCTGGACGGATTGTTGTTATTGATGGAAAAATTTATTCCAGAGTTTATCAAGACATTTTGCAGGAAAACGTAAGACCATCTGTCCGCCAACTGAAGCTCCGCAGAGGATGGGTGATGCAACAGGACAATGACCCAAAGCATACAAGTAATTCAACAAAAGAATGGCTTCAACAAAACAAAATACGCCTTCTGGAGTGGCCCAGTCAGAGTCCTGACCTCAACCTGATTGAAATGCTGTGGCTTGACCTTAAGAGAGCGATTCACACCAGACATTCCAAGAATATTGCTACACTGAAACAGTTTTGTGAAGAGGAGTGGTCAAAAATGACTCCAGATCGTTGTGCAGGTCGATCTACAACTACAGGAAACGTTTGGTTGAGGGTATTGCTGCCAAAGGAGGGTCAACCAGTTATTAAACCAAAGGTTCACATACTTTTTCCACCCTGCGCTGTGAATGTTTACATGTTCTGTTCAATAAAAACATATAATGTTTGTGTTGTATTATTTTAAGCAGACTGTGTTTTTCAAATTGTTGTGACTTAGATGAAGATCAGAGCACATTTTATGACCAATTCATGCAAAACTCCACGTAATCCCAAAGGGTTCACATACTTTTTCTTGCCACTGTATATATTTTTTGAATACAGAGCGTACCACTTTTTTTATAGTTTTAAAGATTTTAAAAACACCCAATTCACTCAATTTAGGATAAACAACGAGGATTTGGCTACAAAATATGATCATACCAGGAGCTTTCCACGACATTAATGTGTCGCGCTCAGAGGAGCGGCTTTTGGTTACATTGGTTAGGTACTCACTCTACCAAAAGTGCCGTGATGGGACGAGTGAGCTTAAGCTTCAATGGCCATTCAAGCAAACTAAAGCCTCTAATTGTGTTTTTTTTTGCACATGGATTTGTATAGAAACATGCGCAGATGACATCTTTTTTCTCGAAATCGCAAAAGCCCACCAGAGTGCACCGAAAGAGACATCACTGACATTTCGCTGAATAACCCCTCATGTTTAAAAGTCCCTGACAGCCAATCCACGTGAATCATTATTTATTTATTATTTGCAAAGTATTTTACCAGGAAGGATACATTGAGATTTCTCTTGTTTTCAAGTATGTCCTGCATGCACGCGCATGCATAAAAAAGATGCGCATAGGAGAAAAAGCCGTGTCCGGCTCACATCTATATTGGCTTATGATGGCATGGTCACAATGTATCACGCTCATAAATCGACGAGTGGCTGTATATCGAGACAAAAAGTCAAGATTCTCTTGACAAATCCAAGACTGATGACAAGAATATAAATGTAAACATTGCTTTGATTATAATTATTCTTTATGTTTACGGAGTCCTCTTTCTGTTGCTGCATGTCCTTAATGGTAGAAATTAGCCAGTGCGCCTTATACCTTAACATTTTTTAAATGCCGCCTCGGTGGATAAATCACACTCCTCATATCTAATGGCAGAGTTTGTATATCCAGCACACCCTAGATTTACATTAGTAGATTGGAGCTAAGTACACAACAATTCTGCGGCTTGCACCAGAGCGGGGAGGTTTACATGTAGGGATTAAGTAAGAGGGTAAATGCATAGAGGCGATATTCACTGAGCATTGCTGTTGTACAAAAGTTCACAGTAGTTTCCAACAATGGTAAAAAATTACTGATGTTGCAGCGATGGTGACCTTCGGCTGTCCAGAGGAGCAAAATCCAACACTGGCCGGTGGAGTTTCTGCAAACAACATCAAACAATGGTACCACTATACATGTGCATTTGTTGACATCCGAAAACAATAAAATGTTATCAAATCATTCTGACAGTTTTTGGATGAATTTCGTATAATTTTCCGAACTGAATTTTTTTAAACTCTTTGGGCAATACTAACCCTAGCTCTAACCCTAACCCTAACACAAACGGAAACAGTTACTGCACCTTTAACAGTAACCCTAACCATAACAGTAATCCAACCCTTGAAGTAACCCTAACCCTATCCCTAACCTTAATACAAATATAAACAGTTAGTGTACCCCAACAGTAACCCTAACAGTAACCCTAACCGTAACAGTAATCCAACCACTGAAGTAACCCTAACCCTATCCTTAACCTTAATACAAATATAAACAGTTAGTGTAACCCCAACAGTAACCCTAACAGTAACCCTAACCGTAACAGTAATCCAACCACTGAAGTAACCCTAACCCTATCCTTAACCTTAATACAAATAAAAACAGTTACTGTCTCTTTTACAGTAACCCTAACCATAACAGTAATACAACCCTAGAAGTAAACCTAACCCTATCCCTAACCTTAATACAAATATAAACAGTTATTGTAACCCCAACAGTAACCCTAACAGTAACCCTAACCGTAACAGTAATCCAACCACTGAAGTAACCCTAACCCTATCCTTAACCGTAATACAAATAAAAACAGTTACTGTCTCTTTTACAGTAACCCTAACCATAACAGTAATACAACCCTAGAAGTAAACCTAACCCTATCACTAACCTTAATACAAATATAAACAGTCATTGTAACCCCAACAGTAAGCCTAAAACAAAAAGAACCCTTAAGCCTAAAAGTAACCCAACTCTAGACGTAACCCTAAACCTAACCCTAACTGTAGCCCTATAACAAATATAAACAGGTAACCCTAACACTAAAAGTAACTCAACCTTAGATGTAACCCTAAACCTTAACCCTAACCCTAGCTCTAACCCTAAAGCTGGAGAGACACTGATCGCGATTGCATCACGGCCAAAGCTGGCTGTCTTCAACTCTGGGCACTCAGCCACGCGGCCCAACATCGGCTGAGCATGCAGAGAAGATAGGCCTGTGTACGCTGAGCACATCTCGATGCGCAGACGCGCCTACACTCAATGTGCATTCTGTGTGTCTCTGGCTTCATACAAACAAACAGTTACTGTAACCCTAACACAAACAGAACCAGTAATCCTAACAGTAACCCAACCCTAAAAGTAACCCTAAACCTAACCCTAACTGTAACCCTATAACAAACAAACAGTTACTGTAACCCTAACACTAACAGTAACTCAACCTTACACGTAACCCTAGCTCTAACCCTCAAACAAACATCAACAGTTACTGTAACCCTAAAACAAACATCAACAGTTACTGTAACCCTAACACAAACAGAACCAGTAAGCCTTAGTAACCCAACCCTAGAAGTGACCCTAAAACTAATCTTAACTGTAACCCTATAAAAAAAACATAACGAGTAACTGTAACCCTAACAGTAACCCAACCTTAGAGGAAAACCCTAAACCTAACCCTAGCACAAACATGAACAGTTACTGTAACCCTAACACTAACAGTAGCCCAAACCTAGCTGCCAGTAATGCTAACTCTAAAACAAACAGCTACTGTAAATCCGAATAGTAACTGTAACACAAACAGAACCAGGAAGACTAATAGTAACCCTACCCTAGACGTAGTCTAACCCTAGCACTAACCCTAACCCTAATTCTAATACAAACGTAAACAGTCACTCTAACTGTAGCACAAACCAGTAACCCTAACCCTATAAGTAGCCCAACCCTAGAAGTAAAACTAATACTAACCCTAATGCTTATTGCAAACCCCAACTAATATCTGGGGTTTTACATGTGGGTATAAGGTATAAAGGGGGAGGGTTAGAGGAGGTAAACAGGGGGGTTTAGAGGACGTAGGAGTATAGGGGGATTTATAGAGGGAGTTTAGGATCTGCACACTTTTGGACATTTTCAACAATTTTTGGATTTGTCTGAAATTTCGGATAGCTCCTAGTTGTCAAATTAGGAAAAATTCCCAAAATTTTGGATGTTGAAATTTACCGAGATTAACTGAAATTATGGGCTGTGCAAATGTCTAGATAACACCGATATTCTTGTGTAAAATGTGTAAACTGTGGCTATTCTCCATTGTGTTCATTACGGCAGATCTAAAACACGTATCCCAACATACCAATATAACAAGCGTCCCTTCTACTGGGAACATCGAGGGACTCTATAGCGTAAGGATGCATTAAAAACACTGCTACCCTATGCAAAGCATTTTTTTGTGTTACATTTCCTTCTTCCATCTGAAAAGGGACTCTGGGAGGTCTAATATTACCATAATAAGAGAAAAAAACGCTACATTTTGTATTTCAGCGCAGTTTAACCCTCGGTCTGCGGAAAGAGACGTTTATTAAACGACTCTGTTCCAAACAGAATAAATTATCCCGTCGCATGAAATTACACTCTGTACCATTCCGGACTTAAAACTCAGACAAAAACCTTTTATTATAGTTTTTTTTTTTTCGCTCCTTCCTGATACGACTTCCACTTTAAAAGAATTAAGAAGCCCGGCGGTAAGAAAACGCCGCTTGTGAGTGAGTCGATACAAACTGAGAGACTTCTATGTTTTGTTTTGGGTTATTTTTCCCCCTTCATCTGATGGAATAATCAATGTCAGACGGACGAAGCCCGAGCCCCACAGGAAAAGCCTTAATATTACACCGCGAAGTACAAACACATGATTTAAATCAACAGTAAAACGGTTCGACAGTCGTTTGTATGTGCAGGGATTTTAAACACTGTGCGCCATTGTGTGCTGGAATGCGAAAGGGAGCTGCGCCGGTGCAGCAGTGCAAGGGTTAAAAAGCCAAATGCAGGCGCGTGGTGAGTCTAGCTTGAGGCAGCGAAGGGGTTAAGGAGAGCAGGAATGTCTCAATGAGCCTTTGATGGCTGACTGATAACACAAGCCTTTGTCCTACTTCCTCTTTACATAGCTCAGTGCCATGCTGGCTTTTATGAATGGCCAGGCTGAGGAGGCAGCGGATTGGCTGAGCTTGCCTTAACGACGGCGAATGGAAGCCCAGGACGCTCTGTCTCCAATCAGCCCCTTAGCTTATATGGGATTCAGCTCCAGCAACAGTGATTTCTCTTTCTTAGAATGTTTGCTGAAGTGAAACTGTTACTGTATCAGCGGCCGCGTGATGCTATTAATATTTATTTATTTATTTATATAAGCACCGCAGCATTAAAAAACTCCGGAAATAAGAGCAATAGCTGCTTTACGTTACCCATTTTATATCGTACAGTGCGTTAAAAAAATGCCGTGATTTATAAATAATGATGAGAGTAATAATAATATTTTTTTTGGGCTAAACAAAGTAAAATATACATTCATTGATTTATTTAATTTTATTGAAAATTAAAAAAAAAAACAAAAAAAAAAAAAAACAAACAAACATCATCTTCAAATAATAAAATGTTTTGGGAAATAGGCAAAAATACCAGTGTGCGATACGGACTTCGTGGCCAGAGACTTTGCTATTCCTAGACATTTCAGGTGATGTCACAGACTTTATGTAAATAAAAATGTCATTTAGAACAAGAGCAAATATCTAATTTACATCATTGATTATAGTTTAGAGACTCATTGCGTCATAAACCCGCACAGACGCATACCGCTATAATGTAACCCTGCACACCTGGAATATAAGGAGGAGCCCCTAAATAAAACCACCCACACACCCTGAATATATGGAGGAGTCCGTAAAAAGACACCCGCACACCCTGAATATATGGAGGAGCCCCTAAAAAGACACCCACACACCCTGAATATATGGAGGAACCCCTAAAAAGACACCCACACACCCTGAATATATGGAGGAGCCCCTAAAAAGACACCCGCACACCCTGAATATATGGAGGAGTCCGTAAAAAGACACCCGCACACCCTGAATATATGGAGGAGCCCCTAAAAAGACACCCACACACCCCGAATATATGGAGAAGACCCTAAAGACACCCGCACACCCTGAATATATGGAGGAGTCTGTAAAAAGACACCCACACACCCTGAATATATGGAGGAACCCCTAAAAAGACACCCGCACACCCTGAATATATGGAGGAGTCCCTAAAAAAGACACCCACACACCCTGAATATATGGAGGAGTCCCTAAAAAAGACACCCGCACACCTGAATATATGGAGGAGCCCCTAAAAAAGACACCCACACACCCACAATATATGGAGGAGCCCCTAAAAGACACCCACACACCTCAATATATGGAGGAACCCCTAAAAAGACACCCACACACCCTCAATATATGGAGGAGCCCCTAAAAAGACACCCACACACCCTGAATATATGGAGGAGCCCCTAAAAAACACACCCACACACCCTGAATATATGGAGGAACCCCTAAAAAGACACCCACACACCCTCAATATATGGAGGAGTCCGTAAAAAGACACCCACACACCCTCAATATATGGAGGAACCCCTAAAAAGACACCCACACACCCTCAATATATGGAGGACCCTAAAAAGACACCCGCACACCCTGAATATATGGAGGAGCCCCTAAAAAGACACCCACACACCCTGAATATATGGAGGAGCCCCTAAAAAGACACCCGCACACCCTGAATATATGGAGTAACCCCTAAAAAGACACCCGCACACCCTGAATATATGGAGGAGCCCCTAAAAAGACACCCGCACACCCTGAATATATGGAGGAGCCCCTAAAAAGACACCCGCACACCCTGAATATATGGAGGAACCCCTAAAAAGACACCCACACACCTTGAATATATGGAGGAGCCCATAAAAAGACACCCACACACCCTGAATATATGGAGGAGCCTGTAAAAAGACACCCGCACACCCTTAATATATATGGAGGAGAACCTAAAAAGATACCCGCACACCCTGAATATATATGGAGGAGCCCCTAAAAAGACACCCACACACCCTGAATATATGGAGGAGCCCCTAAAAAGACCCCCACACACCCTGAATATATGGAGGAACCCCTAAAAAGACACCCACACACCTTGAATATATGGAGGAGCCCATAAAAACACACCCACACACCCTGAATATATGGAGGAGCCCCTAAAAAGACACCCGCACACCCTGAATATATGGAGGAGAACCTAAAAAGACACCCACACACCCTGAATGTATATGGAGGAGCCCATAAAAAGACACCCACACCCGGAATATATGGAGGAGCCTGTAAAAAGACACCCGCACACCCTGAATATATGGAGGAGAACCTAAAAAGACCCCCACACACCCTGAATATATGGAGGAGCCCCTAAAAAGACACCCGCACACCCTGAATATATGGAGGAGCCCCTAAAAAGACACCTGCACACCCTGAATATATGGAGGAGCCCCTAAAAAGACACCCACAACCCTGAATATATGGAGGAGCCCCTAAAAAGACACCCACACACCCTGAATATATGGAGGAGCCCCAAAAAGACACCAGCACACCCTGAATATATGGAGGAGCCCCTAAAAAGACCCCCACACACTCTGAATATATGGAGGAGCCCCTAAAAAGACACCCATACACCCTGAATATATGGAGGAGCCCCTAAGAAGACACCCGCACACCCTGAATATATGGAGGAGCCCCTAAAAAGACACCCACAACCTGAATATATGGAGAGCCCCTAAAAAGACACCCATACACCCTGAATATATGAGGAGCCCCTAAGAAGACACCCGCACACCCTGAATATATGGAGGAGCCCCTAAAAAGACACCACAAACCCTGATATATGGAGGAGCCCTGAAAGACACCCGCACACCCTGAAAATATGGAGGAGCCCCTAAAAAGACACCTGCACACCCTGAATATATGGAGGAGCCCCTAAAAAGACACCCACACACCCTGAATATATGGAGGAGCCCCTAAAAAGACACCCACACACCCTGAATATATGGAGGAGCCCCTAAAAAGACACCAGCACACCCTGAATATATATGGAGGAGCCCCTAAAAAGACCCCCACACACTCTGAATATATGGAGGAGCCCCTAAAAAGACACCCATACACCCTGAATATATGGAGGAGCCCCTAAAAAGACACCGCACACCCTGAATATATGGAGGAGCCCCTAAAAAGACACCCACAAACCCTGAATATATGGAGGAGCCCCTAAAAAGACACCCATACACCCTGAATATATGGAGGAGCCCCTAAGAAGACACCCGCACACCCTGAATATATGGAGGAGCCCCTAAAAAGACACCCACAAACCCTGAATATATGGAGGAGCCCTGAAAGACACCCGCACACCCTGAAAATATGGAGGAGCCCCTAAAATGACGCCCGCACACCCTGAATATATAGAGACCCTAAAAAGACACCCACACCCTGAATATATGGAGGAGCCCCTATAAAGGCACCTGCACACCCTGAATATATGGTGGAGCCCTTAAAAAGACACCCACACCCTGAATATATGGAGGAGTCCGTAAAAAGACACCCACACACCCTGAATATATGGAGGAACCCCTAAAAGACACCTGGACACCCTGAATATATGGACGAGCCCCTAAAAAGACACCCGCACACCCTGTATATATGGAGGAGACCCTAAAAACACACGCACACACCCTGAGTAAATGGAGGAGCCCCTAAAAAGCGGGAAATTAGGAGAGAAAAGAATAATTAAGTATTCCTAATATATAGGAGAAATATATAAAGGAATAATAACAAATAATATACAGTATAAAAAACCCTGAAACATGTATCATAAATAACAGCAAATGTCCAAAGTTCATGTAAGAACTGCTGAGAAAGAAATCCTAACCCCAGCTCCCCACTAAACCTTATCTCTAAATCCCCATAACCTTACATAGCAGGATACAGTGTGGCTCCCTGTGTTGTTACAGCTTTTGATACATTGTATCACATCCTGTGTTGTTGCAATGCATAATCAAAGGCACAACAGTGAAGCTGTGATGTTTTTTTTACACTAGTAGCCACTGAGCTCTGGAGCAGCGCCTCCCTCTCCTGTTTTGTGTGCTTAACCTGTATGTATATTTGTTATTATGCCAAACATTGTACAGCGCCACATCGCTTGTTAGCGCTTTATAAAAACTTGTAACTGCGACGGTTATAATTTTGAGGTTTTTTTCTTTCAATTGAACTCAGTTCTGTTCAACCTATAGGGGGAAAACCTCACTAGAAATATCATGTACGTTGCATTATATTTCATAAGATCATTTATCCCACCCTGACCCCAGTCTGCCTGTGTCTGGGTGGCTGCATTTCTCCTTTACATGTGGCGGAGGTTCAGATTTCACTCTCTGCTCAAATTCTTCCAACTAGGAAAAAAAGACCCCCCCCCCAAATGATTCTTTAATACATTGGAAAAGGGGCTCGTTGCAGTTAATCCTCCCATTAAAGCGCTGCTGCTCATTTCTTCTTCTTGGTGCATGAGCAAACTTCCATGTAATTTGGGGTTTTTGATGAAAAAGTTTAAACAGTTTCAGATGAGATGAAGGACATGAGCCCACTGGAATGACAGATAAAAACAAGACGGGGAGGGCACGAACGTAAACGCATGTTTTTGAACCCACATATAGTGAACGGACGGAAAAGTGTCACTTGATTATAAATCGAAGACCAAAATATTTGAATAGGATTTTTATGCAAGTGTTGCATTCATTAAAGGGCAGGAATCTCAAATTCTGGCCCTCCCAGATATTCCTAAACTACAACTCCCACAATTCTCTTGTCATCTTTTGTTTTCAAAGAATTCTGGGAAATGTAGTACATCAAAATTTTTGGGGGACAGAGTTTGAGATTCCCTGCTCTAGGGTTAAAATGGAAGGCTGGAGAAATGGGTGGGGTAACATCTGCACCCTCCCTCCTATTTTAACCCCTTGATGGGTTATTCAGAGAGCACTGAAATGTCACCGACGTTTCGGAGCTCTTTCGTTTGCCACACTTTGGCGAGTTCGATTCACCAATTCTAAGGTGTATTTAGCTTTCACCGCAGGGTCCCTGAAGTGCAGCGAATCAACCAGTCGAACACATCGAACACAAAACTGCCTAATAAAATCGCAAAACTGCCGAACGAATCAAAAAACTGCTGAAAAACTATTGAATCGATTCGAAAAACCAACGAAAAACTGCTGAATGCATTTGACGATCTGACGAACAGACCACCGACCAGCCACCGGACAAAGCCAACAAGCTGCCAAACGGGTAAAAAAAAAAAAAAACGAGTGCATGAAAATGCCTGGAAATAATATATAAGGTCCTATGAATAGCAGTAAAAAGGTCTGTTACAGAATCAAAAAATAAAGGCCATGTGAAGAAAAAAAAAAAATCGGAATTAAAAATTTTGCCGAAAAATACCTAAAAAAATCCATATTTTTTTTAAAATAAAGAGACTTTTTGCTGCAAATGAAAATAATAAACGGTTGAATAAATATTTAAGAAAAGCGGGAATATTTTTTACATTGAAACCTATGGGATTCATCTGTTTAAACCTGTCAAAAGAAAGCACCGAAAATCAGGGCATTTCACTGACATTTCGGTGCTGTTCGGTGTTCTCTGAATAGATTAACCATTGCTTCTCCTTGGGGATTTCACTGCCGTCAAATAGCACTGTATTTCATTGGAAATTTGGCAAATTGCCGGCTTCTATCTTGAATAGCCGAATTGCCACAAAATTGCACCGAACAATGAAATACTCTGTTCGGTGCAATTTCGTGGCTCTCTGAATAAATAAAAACAATAAAGCCCTGCAAACCTGACTTTTTCCTGCACATCCAAGTGTGTCCACAGGAGGCAGCATAAAGCGAAACAATGTGCCAATGTACAATATACAGACATGAGCATTCCATATCAAAGATCATATTCTACCAATCACTGCCTTTTAAACATTTTCACACTTTTCAAAAATGTTCAGTCATGTGATTTAGGGAACAAATGATGGGAATTACATTGACAGAGTATGACCATCTTTTGATTAAGCCTGTCACAACATCAATGTATCCCATCGCTGACAGGTCCTATCTACCTTAACTGTAGAACCTTATCTATGGAATATGAAGAGATCTTAACATGATGTCTTCATATTCCACATAAATACCGTTCATTATATTATTGCTGCAGCACAAGGTTTATGTCCATAGGTGTGACTGAGGAGCGGTACCTAATCAGATCTGCGTGGGAGGACCGGAGAAACTTTGTCCCTTGGCTGATAAATCTTGGCCGGCAGGGCAGCTTGGCGAGTTGTACTCTTGATTGTGGTGTATAAGGAGGCGGGGTGTTACAGCAACTTTAAAGTGCTCCAGTCAAGCCCAACACCAGTTGGAGTTATTTGTTAGGGTGGTGATTCCCATCCCTGTCCTCAGGTCCCCCTAACAGGACAGGTTTGCAGGGTGGCTGAAGCACAACACGGGTGATACGATTTGCTGCTCAGAGATTGCAGGATTCAGTCTGCATTTCCCCAAGGTGATCTGGCCTGTTATGAGGACCTGAAGACAGGCTGAGAATCACTGAGCTAGGGAATCATTCCCACATCGAATAAATTGCGCTGTATGAAGGTGATTATAGTTGCCTCTGCAACAAAATCACTGCAACGGTTAGGGATGGAGTCATTTAATAGCAACCTGATAAATCACAAGAACTGACCCTGCCAATGGCTTCCATTCTCATCCCACGTCCAGTTAGCACAAGAATGACTGAAACGTGTAGAGACATGGTGGTGTTGTCCATGCTCTCTTTCAAAAATATCTTATTCTGTCTGGCAACCCCAGGGCTGGACCGTCCATGGGGACAGATGAGCACATGACTCCAGGCGGCACTTTACAGGGGCAGCATTTTGGGCCTCAACTAGACTTATCGCACATTACTGTGAGTTTTATTGCTGTGGAGTTCTGTGATACTCTCATGCACACTGCACATTACACATTACTGCTCTGTGATACAATAATACGCGCTGTGTATGAGTGTGAGTTTTATTGCTGTGGAGCTCTGTGATACGCTCATACACACTGAACATTACTGTTAGTTTTATTGCAGTGGAGCTCTGTGATACGCTCATACACACTGAACATTACTGTTAGTTTTATTGCTGTGGAGCTCTGTGATATGCTCATACACAGCGTGTATTATTGTGAGTTTTATTGCTGTGGAGCTCTATGATACGCTCATACACAGTGCATATTATTGTGAGTTTTATTGCTGTGGAGCTCTGATACACTCATACACAGTGCGTATTATTGTGAGTTTTATTGCTGTTGAGCTCTGTGATACACTCATACACAGCGTGTATTATTGTGAGTTTTATTGCTGTGGAGCTCTATGATACGCTCATACACAGTGCATATTATTGTGAGTTTTATTGCTGTGGAGCTCTGATACGCTCATACACAGCGCGTATTATTGTGAGTTTTATTGCTGTGGAGCTCTGTGATACGCTCATACACAGCGCGTATTATTGTGAGTTTTATTGCTGTGGAGCTCTGTGATACGCTCATACACACCGCGTATTATTGTGAGTTTTATTGCTGTGGAGCTCTGAGATACACTCATACACACCACACATTACTGTGAGTGTTATTGCTGTGGAGCTCTGTAATACACTCATACACACTGCACATTACTGTGACTTTTATTGCTGCGGAGCTCTGTGATAGGCTCATACATGGCGCATGTTTTTTTTTGGGGGAGGCAGCATTTCATCCATGGACCCAGGCAGCACAATGTCTTGGGCGACCCAACCAAAATACGCATTCTGGCCATCATCATTGTGTAGCAAGTAATGGGTTAAAATGGGATCATTATCTCTCGATCCTCTCAGCCTGTGCCCAAACACATATGCATGACTTTAACAGCTTGCAAACGGCCCGCGGTCTGGTTCCTTGTGATATAGCATGAAGGTGAAAAGAAAGATATTTAAAGGGACACTCATTTATAGGTTTAAAGTGGTTAGGATGTGAGGAGTGCCACCTCTTCTCTCCCACCCCCAGCTGCCCCAATCTGGCAGAATCACCAGTTTCCTCAATCCTTCCCAGGGTTACCAGTAGCCGGGATTTTTAATTTCCCGGCTGTTGGTCACCAGATCGGTCAGTAGTGACGTCAGAAGTGTCCGATGTCACCCTTTAAGACCAATCGCGGAAACGATCTGTCTCAGAGAGGCGGCTGATGGATCGGATCTGAACATGCGCGTGCAGCTCTGATCCATCGTTCTGTGCAGGTGCTATGGAACTTGCAAACGGAAAGTGCTGCGCAAGTCCCCTATCGCTGCGCAATTTGCAGTTCTTACGCGACACAAGTTGGGTAGGAGCGCAAGTTGGACAGAAAAGCATCAGGGACTAGGTTTTGGAGTCCCTGAGCCGGAGAGGAGCTGCATGGGCCAAGGGACAAAAGGTGAGAAAAATCTAAAAGAGATAGAAAAAAAATAAGCTGCTGACAGACTCGGCCCAATAAATTAAGTGCAAAAAAGAGAGAACTCGATTCTGTCTCTTTAAATGACAGTAGACGCTTCTAGGAAATTTTAGGATCATCTAAAAAGCAGCGCTAAAATGAACTTTTTTTAATTTGGTGAATGCTAACCCTCCCCTGTTGGCCAAAATGTAGAGTTTTAAGGATTTTTTTTTTAACAGAGGCCACATTTCATAAAGCAAACAGACAGGATCCAACAATTAAAAGGAATAGCTAGTAATTCAGTCCAGGAAATAGTTTGTGCCTCCAAATATGTAATTATCATGGAAATACAATTAGCAGACATGATTAAGTGGAATGTTCGGTGTGTTTAAGAAGCCTGGATTTGTCCCATCCAGCTGTTTCTCAGATCTTTGCTGCGTCGTGCTGGTGGTCTAAGACAATTGGATTTCAATTCACTTTAATTAATGGATTACTGGCTTCCCATGTGTTTATCTCTGAAAGCCCAAGTGTACCTGTTGTGACTAGGGTGCTCGTGAAAGCTTGTATTTCCCTGCACGTTGCGTCTTCCGGGATACTGATGAGATACTCCTCACTGACTCCTTCTTCATGTCATCAGCTTGGAAGGATAAAACATCGGTTCTGCTGGTGTGTGTATAGAGATCGGTCTTGCATGGCTCCCAATTGTGAATGGTAATAATTGGGTCCTGCTCTGTCGGCCAGGTACAGTAGTGTTACCGAGAGTGTGGGGAGTCAAAGGGTAGGATACCTTGACAGTGTGGTGGACGATAAAAGTGGTCTGATCCTCTGGTTCAAGCAGTTGTAGATGAGGACCAGTAGAACTCTCGAGATACTGCAGCTACAAATTGTATCAGGACCTTATTGCAGGGTTACCTTGAAAACACAGTGATACATTCAGGAGTTTCTGTCTTTCGAACGGTCACACGAGGGTGAAGGGAACCGAGAGAAGAACGGAAGTTCTTTCCGCTCGGACGCCCGTGTGATCACCTCACTGACTGCACATTAGCGCACTCAGCCCTACAAAGCGCAAGAGTCCTATGGAAGACCGCGCTTTGTAGAACCGTCCAACGTCTGTTGTAGCAGGCCGACGCGGAGGAAAACTACACGCCCATTGTACCATGCGATACTAGTACTCACATTACACCATGTGACCCTCCCAGTCTAACCGTCATAACGCTACGACGAACGTTGGGAGGAGGGGTCACTACGGACTAGACATGTGCACAGCACAAAATTTCGTTTTGAACTAATGGATTAGTCCTAAAATGCAATTTATTTAGTTGCTAAAGAAATTCGTTTTCAGTTCTTTCGTATGAAAACTAATTTCATTCATCCGAAAACCAGTGGATACAATTACTATTGTAGTGGTTCCTCAGAGGACTGAGATTGCTGCTTGTTACAGTATCTCTCACTCTCAGCACAATGTGGGCCATATTACATAGTTGGTGCTAACTTAACCAGAGTTGTTGTAACCTTCCCAGAGCCATTATAGCCTATGGAGATTTTCAGTTTACAACAGTTAGCACCAACATTGTAATACTGCCCCGTGTCAGGCAAAGCTGTTACAGTAACTGACTGCTGCTCATCACAGCGCTGAGTTTCAGTAAAACTAGTAAATAATATTTTTATATATAAGAGGTTAGAACAATATTATTTCCTTGTTTTACTGAAACTCTGTGCGTTGTTACAGTCAGTTACTGTAACAGCTGAGCGTGATACATTGTACTGAGAGAGAATGTAACAAACAGTCGATCTCAGTGCTCACAGCCACTGGATTTAAAGGGCTACAAAAAAAGTCTCCTCTCTGTATAATGTTTAGAACATCCTCCTGCATTAATTATTACCCCTCTCTGTATAATGTATACAACATCCACCTGCATTAATTAATACCCCTCTCTGTATAATATATAGAACATCTTCCTGAATTAATTAATGCCCCTCCCTGTATAGAACATCCTCCTCAATTTATACCTTTCTCTGTATAATGTATACAACATCCTCCTGCATTTATTAATACCCCTCTCTGTATAATGTATAGAACATCCTCCTGCATTAATTAATGCCCCTCTCTGTATAGAACATCCTACTGCATTGGCATGTGTAGGGTGCAGAACTTCAGATGTTGCGCTCTTCATTGCTGGTCTCCTTCACTCATCAATGTAATATCACAAAAAGGACTGAAACTAAAATGTAGTGCATTTTATTTTAGTTTCTTTTGTTTTTTTGTACTGAGCAGTTTCGTTTCTCTTGAGTCATACGAAAACTAAATTATCCCAAAATTCAGACTAAATCGTTTTAGTACTAAAACGAATGCACATGTCTACTACGGACGCACTTAGTGCATCCGTGTGGCTCCAGCCGTAGACCATCTACATTAGCAGTGGTATTTTTGGTGGAGATATACACAGCAGAAAAGTTTGTTTCATTTCGTTTAGTTTTTAACTGAAAGATTTTTGGACGAAACGAAATACATTTCTCTGCCGTTTCATTCTAACTTTTCGGATCATTACATTTTATTTCAGATTGTTTCGTTATATCGTTTCAGATCATTTAGTTTCAGATCGTTACTTTATGTTGTTTCGTTTTTGATCATTTCGTTACATCATTCTGGATTATTACATTTTATTTCAGATCGTTTCGTTATATCGTTTCAGATCATTTAGTTTCAGATCGTTACTTTATGTTGTTTCGCTTTTGATCATTTCGTTATGTCATTTTGGATCATTTTGTTATGTCGTTTCGGATCATTTCATTTTGGATCTTCATATCGCTTTTTTCCCGGGTCGTTTCGGAATTGCCAAATCGATTATACAGTTGATTTAGTATAGCGAATTAAAAATGTAACAGTAACACACTGAAATATATACAAAGGAAGCAGCACCGAAGACGGCTCCCAAATGAGGATGGAAAAAAATCTAAATATTTGAATACTAAAATCTGGGTTTTACTGTATTTCTCTCATATATAGATATCAATAAATAAAAGATATACAGGGTTAGTCAAAGAGATCCGAATGGCTGAAGAAAGGTAACCGAACGCTGAAAATCAGCATTCAGTTACCTTTCTTGGCCGTTCGGCTATCCAGGGAGCAGGCAATACGCCAAATCCTGGTGAATTGCCTGCACATTCGGTGCCTGTTCGGTGTCTGTTCGAGGGCAGAGAAATCCCCATGAAAAAGCACTGCTTCGTCTATACAGAGAACACAAACCAGCAGTGAAAAGTTCCCGAAATGCCCTGCCATTCAGTGGTTTAATTCGACGGGTTTATTCAGGAGAATCCCATAGGCTTCAATGTTAAAAATATTCCCGTTTTAATTCAATATCTAATAAACCGTTCATTATAAAATTCTGCAGTAAAAAGTCTCTTTATTTATAGTTTTTTTGGGATAGTTTAACCCTTTCGCTGCTGAGGCTTTTCCCGCCTCTGTGCTGAGGTCATTTTTACCTGTTTCGCTCATCATGTTTAAATGCGTTTTGAAGCCTTATTTTAGTATATGACCCAGACATATTATATATCGTTCTTTCCGTCAGACTCGGCAGATTCATAATATGTCATTATTATATGTATACGTCATGTCCTGTCTGTATATTATAACAAAAAATGCAATAAATATGAATTTTCAATAATTTACAACGTGTAAAGTGTTTTTTTTTCACATTTTAACATGCGAGCAATTGCGGTTATATTTTGTATGGGGTGCGCTTGTTAAAAAAATTAGAGATGGGGTCTCGTTACATTTTTTTTGGGGAAAATTACGCGATTTTTAACAAACGCACCGCATACAAAAATCGTTAGTGCAGCATCATTGTTCACATTATAATTGAAATGGGAACAATATTGCTGCATTAACAAACCAAAAAAAAAAAAAAGGTTTTTTTTTAATATTTTTTTAATTTTTAGTTTTAATTTTAATTTTTTTTAAAAAAAAATTTAACAGTCGTGTTTGGTATCGTTGGAACGGCCATGCTCTGGCCGATCCAACAGTACCAAACTTTAACCCCTAGCTGCCACGGATCGGGAGATAGGGGGTTCATTGGAACCCCCTATCTCCACCATTGGTGGCAGCTAGGGGTTAACTCCAGGACTGGCGTCATCGTGCTATGCACGATGACGCCAGTCCTCAGGGGGAGTTCCCGGAGGCTTGGCCGACATCCAAGATGTCGGCCAGCTCCGGGAAAGGATCACAAACCGGCGCTTTTCAGCACCGATTCGTGATCCGGCTCCCCAGGGGTTAATGAGAGCCACCGTTTGGAAGGGCAGGCTGTGCCCTTCCAAGCGGTGTCTGTATTAACCCCCTGCTCCCCGGCGATCGGGAGGGAGAGAGGTCCAAAGGACCTCCCCCCCCTCCCTTTCAGGCGCCTCCTCCGCACATGCGGGGGGGCGCCTGAATTAGATGTCATCGCGTCGCCGCGATGACATCTAATGTCCCCGCCGGGCTCCCGAGTGCTGGGCTGACATCCAAGATGTCAGCCCGCACCGGGGGGGCGCAGCAATCCGCCGGAATCCGGCGGATTGCTGCCTCCTGTGCTCGGACGCGCTGAGCGCGTCCGTAGCACAGGAGAACCACTTGGCTGGACGCGCTGAGCACGTCCATAGCAGCCAAGTGCTGGATTTTTTTTTAATTAATTTTTTTAACTTTACTTATTTTTTCTGTAACAGCCCTTTTTATTATCATTCATTGGATCTTATATGTAAATATCAGACATTTTCGCTCAGTAGTTTCTTTGCAAACAGCGTTTCACTTTTCAAACATTCAAGCAAACTGTTTTTTGCTAATTTATTCACTTCACTCGTCTGCGGTGTCGGCTTTTTCCGGAGGCTTCGCTGCGTTTGATCGGCTCCTGCTCGGGTTTTTCCGGCGTGTTCGGCGGGGTTAATCCAGATGTTTTTGAGGGTTTCGGTGTGCATTCGCTGGGTTTTTGCGGTGACTTTCCGTCGGGTTTGCGGCAGCTTTTCCCTGCGCTTCGACGGTCCTGTGGTGCTCACTGAATACACTGCAGGGTCGCCGAAATGGAATTGCCGAATCGGCCCGAATTGAAGGGAATTGAAAAGTCACTTTTCGATTCTCTTTGAATAATCCTGATAGTTTGATAAATAAATAGTGATAGTTAAGCAGATAAATGGCGATAGACAGACAGAATTACGGGAGTAACAAAATGAATCGAAACAAAATGAATCGAAACAAAATGAATCGATTTATTATGTATTTTTTTAATATCTTGTCATTATTTTTTCCTTTCTTTGTTTTTCAGTTTGGTTTGTTTTTCATAATCATAATATTTGTTTTTTCAATATGTTCCCCGAAAATAATAAATCAGTAAAAATTCAGACAAATTGCAATTCGTCTCGATATGAATGTTTAAACTTTGGGCCATTCTGGAAGATCTTTTGAGCTCCTCAGTAGTTTGTAGAGCGAATGAGTGTCCCGTTTTATGGCAGCACATTAGTACCACAGACCCAATGTTGGACCATTTTGGCTCAACCGTGACCATAACCATTGTGCGTCATTGGCCAAGAATGCACAGTGACTTTTGCTCGACTAGTTTCAGTGACCAGATGACAGCCTATCCCAACCAAATGTCCTATTTCGCCATCATGCATAGCGTTTTAGACATTTGTGAAAATCGTGGTGCCATGGTTCCTATAGCAAAAATCATGAGAGTTCATCCAAGAAGAAATCTCAAAATGCAATCGAGAAATAACTATCAGGTCTATTCAGAGAAAGGTGAAAACCAGGAGAACCGGCAGGAGAAGAGAACAATCTAGACCAAATAGCCGATTTGGAAAGTGAGATAAATGGGAGAATTTTTCTGATTTGGCTATTTTGACCTTCGAATTTTCACTTCTCCAGTCATTCTCCTGAGTTTCACCTTTCTTTGAATAGACCTATATGTTTTGATAATTCTCATTTTCAGTAGAATCGTAAATAAACTGCAGAAACAGGTGAGTGAATGTTTGAGCTTGATGGATCTGGATCTTCCTTCATGTGCTGCTATGTTACTGTATTATCACCATATACTATGTGTCAGGTTGCAAAGCGCAGGTTTACAGACAATACAATGTCCTGTGTTTGTGAGGTGTGGATTGTAGGTGTTTGATTTGACCTTTCCGATAAGATATGTTTACTTTCCGACTATTTATACGTCAGATATCAGGTGTTTTACCCAAAATAATTCCTTTTTTGAAGTTAATTTGATAACACATTCTTCATATATCAATGTCGCAGCAAAATATGTAACTATGTAACTAATACTTCTACGGAAAGTGACTTTGTCATTTTTATCATAAGGAAACACCCTGACAAAAGTCACATCCTAAGGAGGCCGGCGGCACTGACAACACGACTGAATAATGTACCTACAATAACCATTGATGACGAAAGGAATTTTGCTTCACAGAATTTTCTATGTTTCTGCAGAAACATAAAAACCCAGCAGAGTGCCAAGCCCTTTAAACGTATTAAGGGTGTCACATTCAGGCACTAACCAAATCTTGCTACTTCCACCTAAAAACATTGCTCGCGTCCGTCCCGTCTTAATCAGGACTCTGCTAAAATGCTCATCCAGGCTCTTACTATCTCCTGCCTTGACTACTGTAACCTCTTTCTCTCTGGCTTTATCAGATGCACGGGGTATTGGTTAATTAGTCTATACAATTCACGGGGTATTGGTTAATTAGTCTGCACGTGCACGGGGTATTGGTTAATTAGTCTGCACGTGCACGGGGCATTGGTTAATTAGTCTGCACGTGCACGGGGCATTGGTTAATTAGTCTGCACGTGCACGGGGCATTGGTTAATTAGTCTGCACGTGCATGGGGCATTGGTTAATTAGTCTGCACGTGCACGGGGTATTGGTTAATTAGTCTGCACGTGCACGGGGTATTGGTTAATTAGTCTGCACGTGCACGGGGTATTGGTTAATTAGTCTGCACGTGCACGGGGTATTGGTTAATTAGTCTGCACGTGCACGGGGCATTGGTTAATTAGTCTGCACGTGCACGGGGCATTGGTTAATTAGTCTGCACGTGCACGGGGCATTGGTTAATTAGTCTGCACGTGCACGGGGCATTGGTTAATTAGTCTGCACGTGCACGGGTATTGGTTAATTAGTCTGCACGTGCACGGGGTATTGGTTAATTAGTCTGCACGTGCACGGGGTATTGGTTAATTAGTCTGCACGTGCACGGGGTATTGGTTAATTAGTCTGCACGTGCACGGGGATTGGTTAATTAGTCTGCACGTGCACGGGGTATTGGTTAATTAGTCTGCACGTGCACGGGTATTGGTTAATTAGTCTGCACGTGCACGGGTATTCGTTAATTAGTCTGCACGTGCATGGGTATTGGTTAATTAGTCTGCACGTGCACGGGGATTGGTTAATTAGTCTGCACGTGCACGGGGTATTGGTTAATTAGTCTGCACGTGTATTGGTTAATTAGTCTGCACATGCACGGGTATTGGTTAGTCTGCACGTGCAATGGGTATTGGTTAATTAGTCTGCATTTGCATGGTGTATGGGTTAGCCGGTCTGCTTGATGTCTTGAACTATTGTTCGGCGCATGCGCAGTATGTATTCTTGCTGCTTGGAGTGTACCTGCTGCATTGATCTGTTGCTCCACACATACATGGTGCATTGGCCTGTCATTCAGGCAGGGCGTGCATGATGTATTGGCCTAAACTAGCCAGGTGCACAATGTCTTACAATAAGTGTGTTGCGTTGGTGTATGGCTATTACGCACTGGATTATCAGTTACTGTATCCATGCGCACTGAGTGTATTATGTGTGATGACGAGTGCTCGACTGCTCACCATTTAACATGTATTAACCCATGCACTGTGTGTTTGTGTGTGTATGTGTGTGTGTGTGTTGGAGTTCCTGAAGGAGTTTCTGCTTAAGCAAGTAAATCCTTTTACATTTAATATCTCCTTCACATGGGAGACAATGAAACCCAAACAGACCGCTTGCGAATCGGTGGCAAAATGCAGACAAGAAGCCAGTCCTGTGAGATACGAAGCTCATCTCTCCTGTGAGAAGTCGCTTGGATGTTCACCGCAGAGCGGAGGATGACGGCTGGCAGACGGACCCCAGCCAAGGCTTTGCTTAGAACTGTTTGCCACCAAAACCGCTCCAATGCCAAAGGCGTCAGAATACAGCGAGTCAGCATCCTCAGTGTTAAACCCAAACCTTGAGGAAATTCCAACCCACTGGGAACAAATGGCACAGAATTATAATTACAGAGCGCTCAAACGGCCTGGTCCTTATAGCCAAAACCAGCATTCCAGGGGCCTTTATCTAAGCGTAATAAGATCCAGACTCTGAGACCTGGAGGATGTTAAGAAAAACTGCAATTCAAAGCAAAAACACATCATTTCAAGAAAAAAAGTGCTTTATATATTTTTATATATATATATATATATATATATATATAAAACCCTGTGAGATCAGCATAAATGTCAATTTCTTTCTACCAATCAATTAATTTATCCCAATTATCCCTGAGCTCCATTGGCCTGCGCAGCGTATTACGTTAAGATGCTCACACATAGAACATAAATTGAAAAAAGATTTTGCACAAAATGCACATTTTTCATTAGAAATAACAAGCCTGTAATCAGAGACACACAGGGATTTTTCAGAGAGAGCCGAACTGGCTCCTGAGTTTCACCGAATGGTGAATTTCCCCGTACGGTGCAATTTCATGGCAATTCACCAATTATTTTGCAAACAGTGTTAAAAATTTGAAAGTTTCAGACGTTTGTTTTTTTTTACCCCGTTCGCCAACTTGTCGGCTCTTTCCAGCAGCTGGTCAGAACTGTGTCCGGCTGATTGTCGACTTTTTTCGGACACGTCCAACGGGTCTTCTGCGGTGTTTCGGATCAATTGGATTTTTCAGAGCCGTTCGGTGGCTTTTCCATGCACTTTGGGGACCTTGTGGGGAATGCTGAATTCACCGCAGGGTCGGGTATTTTAATTTCCCGAAGTGCGGGGAACGAGAGAGCACCGAAATAGGGTTATTCAGGGAGCACCGAAATGTCACCGCTGACAGTCAGTTTTATGCTATTCATCAAGAACCAGATAAGGGACATCTAAAAAATGACAGTGTAGGACTTGAAAGAGGACCTCTTCACTCAACATTAGGGTGTGCGTGTGGCACACCCAGCACACCCTGCGCACACCTGTGCCCAGCTCCCTGTCTGAGGGTATAATTATCCAGCTCGTCATTCATTTTCCTGACCTGGCTATTCATTGATACCTCCCTGGTCCATTCCTAGGATTGAGTTGTTCTCTACAGTTCGCTGTTTAATAAATAAAACCTTTATATGTTACAGCTTAAGAGAAAATGTAGCAGAATCACATTTTTTTAAAGGACGAGCTAATGTAAGTATTGTATGGCGTGTGTGCGCTGAAGGATACGTATGGCGGTAAATGTCAAGAAGGAGCGGCCATTCACAACAAGTCAGTTTTTTTTCTCCCCCTGTTTTGTGTACGTTGTTTGGTATTTTGGTTAAACTTGTTTTGTGTCTTTAGACCATATCTTAAAAACACGTAGTGTTACATTTTTTCTTCTGGACATTTGGATTTCTTGTCTGTGTCTCGGCTGAGAATGTTTGCGTCACAATTTTCAACGCAAGCGTTTACTAAATTTATACAATTCAATGCGGTTATATCTATGCCCTTGACTTTTTAAAATCCCCTTTTCGGGTCAGGACGATGCAGGTTTTCTGCATGTGTGTTGGTCTTGTCCGGTGATACAGCCTGTCTGCCATAAATGTCTCCATAATTTGAATATGCTTTTGGGAGTTACTATTAATATTACACCTGTTGAAGCTCTACTGCACATTAATCTTCCTAATGTTCCCATCCGTATGAGAAAATGTATCACTAAATCACTATTTAACGGCTGTAATACTAGAAATTGGAAATCGGTGAACACTCCTAATTTATTTATAAAGTATGTTACCACGAAGGATACATTGAGATTTCTCTTGTTTTCAGGTATGTCCTGGGTTCAAGAACATTGAATTGTTACAATCGTTACAGAAATATAAAGAAATAAAATGCAAGATATTAAAAATCACAAATATACAGATTAACCCAGAAAATAAATATGTAGGAAATATAGTCACTATGTTACATGTTTCCAGGTGCATTCTGTATATAGTCACTGTGTTACATGTTTACAGGTGCATTCTGTATATAGTCACTATGTTACATGTTTACAGGTGCATTCTGTATATAGTCACTATGTTACATTTTTACAGACGCATTCTGTATATGGTCACTATGTTACATGTTTACAGGTACATTCTGTATATAGTCACTGTGTTACATGTTTACAGGTGCATTCTGTATAAAGTCACTGTTACATGTTTACAGGTACATTCTGTATATAGTCACTATGTTACATGTTTACAGGTGCATTCTGTATATATTCACTGTGTTACATGTTTACAGGTGCATTCTGTATATAGTTACTGTGTTACAGGTGCATTCTGTATATAGTCACTATGTTACATGTTTACAGGCACATTCTGTATATAGTCACTATGTTACATGTTTACAGGTGCATTCCGTATATAGTCACTGTGTTACATGTTTACAGGTGCATTCTGTATATAGTCACCGTGTTACATGTTTACGGGTGCATTCCGTATATAGTCACTATGTTACATGTTTACAGGCGCACTCTGTATATAGTCACTATGTTTATTTGCAAAGGATTTTACCAGGAAGGATACATTGAGATTTCTCTCGTTTTCAAGTATGTCCTATACTGTTTACAGGTGCATTCTGTATATAGTCACTATGTTAGATGTTTACAGGTACACTCTGTATCCAGGTATGTTAATAGGGATCTCTTATGTGACTTTAGACTGGGGAAAAATTTGATGGTGTCTGGGAGGTTATTCCATAATTGCGATGCTCTGTAGGAAAATGAGGATCGAGCCTCTTTCTTTTTGTATTGTGGTATTGTAAGTAAGGTGCCGGTCCTGGATCGGAGGTTATAGGATGAGGGAACTGCTGGGGAAGCAGTCTATTCAGGTAGGGTGGCAGCTTCTCAGAAAAGCTCTTAAACACCAGGTTGGAAAGGTGAAGGGTGCGCCTGGATTCCAGTGACGGCCAGTTTAGCTCTTTTAACATTTCACAATGGTGGGTCGTGTAGTTACATTGTAGCACAAAGCAGCAGAATGAGTTATACAATGTAGTAAGTTTATGAAGGTGTGTTTGCGGGGCGGCTGCATACACTACATCTCCATATTCAATAGCTGGCATAAGCACTTGCTGTACAATCTGTTTTCTTACTGTGGGGCTCAGGCAGGATTTGTTTCTGTACAGGGCACCTAGTTTGGGGTAAAGTTTAGATGAGAGTTTTTCGATGCGGGGGGAACATTGAATAATTGGCATCATATAAAAACACAATTATTATTTCAATGTAAAATTGAGAGAGGTATTAGTGCACAATATGTATCTAACCATAGAGATATACAGGGTTATTCAGAGAGAGCTGATCTGGCACCGAAATTGCACCGAACAGGGAATTTCCCTGTACGGTGCAACTTCATGGCCATCTGGCTATTCAAAAAGAAGGCAGTATGCCAAATTTTGGCGAATTGCCAGCGAAATACAGTGCTGTTTGATGGCATTGAAATCCCCATAGAGAAGCAATCTATTGAGAGAACACGAACAGCAGAGAAATGTCAGTGAAATGCCTTGATGTTCGGTGTTTTCACTCGGCAGGTTTATTCAGGCGAATCCCATAGACTTCAATGTTAAAAATATTCCTGTTTTTTATGTAATATCTAATAAACCGTTTATTCTTTTAATCTGCAGCAAAAAGTCTCTTTATTTTTAATTTGGCGCGCTGAATTATTGATGAATTGATTGTTCTTAATGGGAAAATTCCGGTGCTGCTGATTCGCACTGAATCGTGGCGAAATGCACTGTATTTCGCCATAATTTTTGCCTGCATTCGGCGAATTGACAGCTTTGTCAATAGACGAATGGCCCTGAATTTGGACCTATGGTGAAATTCACCGTTCGGTGCCAATTCATTGGCAAATTCGGACGATAGTGAATAACCCCCCTAAACATAATTCCCTTAGAAATTTGAAATCTGGCCGTGTGGTCGATGTACATTACAGGATCTGGGTTCCTTTGACAGGTATATATATTCCGCAAGCAGATGCTGCCGACCGTATATCTTATGAGTGGAATAAAAGCATTTTAAAACCTCCTTACATTACAGCTGTAATTCATTCGCACTGCGCACGCCTGACAGGTATTCCTTTCCAGATACCTCTGGGACACATGCCATCCAAAGCCAAAGAAAAAAGGGAAAAAGGGAACGAGATGACAAAAACAAATCTCTATTTTATTCACAAAGCTTTATTTCAAAGGTAAATTGCCCGAGCCGCTCGCCTTTTGATGGTAGGTAAAAGGGGATCAATGAAGAGGACAGATTTAAGAGCAGTGGAGGAAGGGGGGGGGGTGGAGAGATTATGGGGCTAAGTGTGTGGTTTACAAATACCACACATTCCACAGTCAAAGAGGAAAATGTAAGGAAACCTTTATTTATGGGCCACAATCGGCCTCCAGCGTTTATCCAGCGTGAATGTCCACCTACTGGTCACGTATCGAGAAACAATAGTTTTTTGCATTCTTACCACGTCTTTATTCCACCGGTAAAATAAGTCATTCTTCAGTTTATTTACTCATCTTGAAAAATTATTTTGTTTCATGAGGACTTTTAATTAAATGAGACCGATGTGTAGTTTCTTGTGTACGCTCAGTAGGTCTGTTGACCGATAATGGGGGAAAGGCGCGATCGATTTGCGCTCTGTGTGAAAAAAGAAAACATGAAATGGTGCCAGTTACCGGTTTTTGCACCAAGACAACGATCGGGACCGGACCGGAAACGGGTGCCCTGTCTTCGAAAGTTGTGTAAGGGACGCTCATCCTTGACTGGCCAATAAAATCTCCATCCCTATTTTGTGTGATGCATGATGGATCAGGCAAAGATCAAACCAGTGCGACCCTCCTCTACAACCATTGAGAAGCAAGTCTCAACTTTACAACCATGGAGAAGCAGGTTCAACCTCACCAACCGTGTCGCTGCTCGGCCATGGTGGAAAGCAGAGTCAGATCCCACATGAATTGTGCCTGTTACCTATTTTTGCACCAAGACAATGATTGGGACTGGAGCGGAAACGGGTGCCCGGTCTTCAAAAGTTATGTAAGGGCCGCTCATCCTTGACTGGCCAAAAAGATATCCCCATCCCTAATTTGTGTGATGCATGATGGATCAGGCAAAGATCAAACCAGTGCGGCCCTCCTCTACAACCATTGAGAAGCAAGTCTCAACTTTACAACCATGGAGAAGCAGGTTCAACCTCACCACCGTGTCACTGCTCTACCATCGTTGAAAGCAGACTCAGATCGCACTCAAAAGACCTCGCCAGCAAGTGTCCTTGGGAAAGACAACTACCAATATGGATGAGCATAACTCACAGTACGTGTAATATTCTCTTAGAGATTGTAAGGTCCTGTGGGAAAAGGGTCCTTCTGAATCATGCTGTATCATCCATGTGTGGGTCTAAGGTATCAACTTCTTGTAAAAACTGGTACTGTAAAGCGCTGCGGGATCTAAATACAGAATAATAATAAAAAATGGTGGTCTGGTTTCCATAGACATGGGCTGTCAAACTCACGGCCCCCTAGATGTTGATGCCTACAATTCCCAGAATTCTTTCAATGCAATAGATGGCCATGGAACCATGGGAGTTGTAGTTCAGAAACATCTGGGGGACAGAGTTTAATAGCTCTGCCATAGACTACCACCGTACAAGATAGAAGGAAGATCCCAGGCACACCAATGGATACCAAAGTTGGCTTTTGTTTAACCCCTTCGCTGCGGAGGACGCGCTCAGCGCGTCCACCCACAGGTAGCGTTCCTTGCGGAGGAGGCGCTCAGCGCGTCCTCCCTTTGGGGCCAGCGATCGGCCGGGTTCCGGCCGATCGCTGTGCCCCCCGGTGCGGGCTGACATCCTCGATGTCAGCCCAGCACCCGGAACCGCCGCCGGCACAATTAGATGTCATCGCTGCGGCGCGATGACATCTAATTCAGGCGCCCCCCCGCATGTGCGGAGGAAGCGCCTGAAAGGGAGGGGGGAGGTCCTTCGGACCTCTCTCCCTCCCGATCGCCGGGGTGCAGGGGGTTAATCCAGGTACCGTTTGGAAGGGCACAGTCTGCCCTTCCTAACGGTACCTGGAATTAACCCCATGGGGGCCGGATCACGAATCGGCGCCGAAAAGCGCCGGTTCGTGATCCTTTCCCGGAGCTGGCCGACATCTTGGATGTCGGCCAAGCCTCCGGGAATGCCCCCTGAGGACTGGCGTCATCGTGCATAGCAGGATGACGCCAGTCCTGGAGTTAACCCCTAACTGCCACCAATGGTGGAGATAGGGGGTTCCAATGAACCCCCTATCTCCCGATCCGTGGCAGTTAGGGGTTAATGCTTGATATTGTTGGATCGGCCAGAGCATGGCCGTTCCAACAATACCAAACATGACTATGAAAAAGTTTTGTTTTTTTTAAAAATTAAAATAAAAATAAAAAAATATTTTAAAAAAAAATTATAAAAAAAATAAACAAGTTTTTTTTTCTTTTATTTTTGGTTCGTTAATGTAGCAATATCGTTCCCATTTCAATTATAATGTTAACAATGATGCTGCACTAACGATTTTTGTGTGCTGTGCGTTTGTTAAAAATCACGTAATTTTCCCCAAAACAAAATGTAACGAGACCCCAGCTCTAATTTTTTTAACAAGCGCACCCCATACAAAATATAACCGCAATTGCTCGCATGTTAAAATGTGAAAAAAAAAACACTTTACACGTTGTAAATTATTGAAAATTCATATTTAATTGCATATTTTGTTATAATATACAGACAGGACATAACGTATACATATAATAATGACATATTATGAATCTGCCGAGTCTGACGGAAAGAACAATATATAATATGTCTGGGTCATATACTAAAATAAGCTTCAAAACACGTTTAAACATGATGAGCAAACATGATGAGCTCAGCACAGAGGCGGGAAATGCCTCAGCAGCGAAAGGGTTAAGAAATACACCTCAATGTTTCTGTCGACGAATGACCTTTCTCAAGCGTGATACCATTGTGACAGAGTTACATACATCCTCATTGTGCATGTTACTCACATTGGAGTGGTGGTGTGAAGGAGGACCCCTCATGACCAGCAGACGGGCTAGTAAAAATGTATGAGCGGCTCCGAAAACTTTGGTTTTCAGTCTTCTGTATTTCGGAGTTACAATACGGGCTGGCCAAACTGAAGAAGGAGTTTTGGAAACCCTTGTCTGTCTTCTAAAACTATATATGCAATAATCTGGACTCAGAACATACAAAATAAGGAAACGACAACTCTAAAGCACCTCTGGTACCATTTGAAAAGTTTACTTCATTAATGGTGGAAATGTACATCTGCTACGTGCCCGTCAAGAATAACTACTACAATAGGCCTCACATTTTATGGTGTTTGCTTTGCTGACCCTCCTCCTCACACAGCTGCCTTCCCTCCGTTAATGCTTAATAATCCTTTTTTTGATGACTTCAAAGGTAAAGATGACGTATTTCCAAAATACTTTGTCATCGGCCCAGGACCTGCAGATTCCTTCTTCTAAGTTCGACTTCTTTACCCCGACAGAAAACCAGCGGCAACTCGTCTTTCCTCTCCAACCATTTGCTCCCTTGACCTTATTTCTTCTCACATCCTTCGTCCACATTCTTTTATCCTTGTCTATCTTCTAGGAAACATCTTAAACCTTCTCTCATCTTTAGATATTCTCTTCTTTCGTTTTAAGGGGCATGTGGCCAAACCATCGGCCAAAGGCTCCCTACGACCCCCATCATGTCCACAACTACCATACAACCTTTCTTCTGCTTCTAATCTCCTGTAATACCTTATCTTCTCTCGTTGGGCAGCACACATCCTTAATTTCCTTAACCTTTTGGACCCTCTGCAATCTGGTTTTCATGTTCCACACTCAACCATGGCAATCCTGTTCATATTAGCAAATGATCTCCAGATTGCCAGAACTGGAACAGTCTACACATAACCACCTTGGCTTCCCTTTTGATTTATGCATTCTTCTACCGAGTGTTTCTATCAACATTTTCTAGTAGTTTGGTCTCAAATAACTCTGGACATTATTTTTTAAATAGTATGTGACCTATTTGAGGGGCAGACAGTGATAACTGTTGCTGTAAGCTATTGTCTTGACCCAATGAGGCAAGCTATCGATTTAACAAGTCTAGACACATCCAACCACCATTCTCCTGTCGATTCGTCCCTTATCTTTGCTACCTCATTAATTTAATTTTATAGGAAAAATAAACAGTCACCTGCGCTATGACTACCAGGTATCTGTCATGCTCTGCATCAGGCTCACTCTTATCCAGCCATGGCCTGACTCCGGCAGTTCCATTCCAGGCCTCTGGATTTTCTGCTGCGGTATTTGTGCTCAATCTGACTCTGACACCCCAGCTTCTCCTTCCTTCTTTGCTGCCTCCGAGACCCCATATACTTCTCCACTGCCTCCGAGACCCCAGCTACTTCTCCGCTGCCACTAAGACTCCAGCTACTTCTACGCTGCCCTGAGAGTCCAGCTACATCTCCTCTGCCTCGAGACCCCAGCTACTCCTCCACTGCCTCCGAGACCCCAGCTACTTCTCCGCTGCCACTGAGACTCCAGCTACTTCTACGCTGCCTCCGAGACTCCAGCTACTCCACCACTGCCTTCAAGACTCCAGATACTACTTCCTCCTTCCCTGCCTCCAAGACTCCAGCTACTCCTCCACTGCCTCTGAGACCCTAATTACTTCTCCAGTGCCTCCGAGACCCAGCTACTTCACCTCTGCCTCCGAGATCCCAGCTACTTCTCCGCTGCCTCCAAGACTCCAGCTACTTCTATGCTGCCTCTGAGATCCCAACTACTCCGCTGCCCCCAAGACCCCAGCTACTCCTCCGCTGCCTCAGAGACTCCTGCTATTGCTGTATCTCCAAGACCCCTGCTATAATACCAGCCCTCTGTCTCTATCCAGATCCAAGTCCTGTCCCACTTGTCTGTGAGTGCCTTGTGTGTCTTCATGTGTCCAGCCTTGCCCACTGCCTGTGTCCAGCCCCTTTCCTGCCTTGTCCATTGCCTGTGCCCAGCCCAGGTCCTGCCCTGTCCCTTGTACCTACCTTGCCTCTGTTTATACCGGTTTATTCCAATAAACCCATGTGATCACAGCAACGGTCTTAGTCCCTTATTATATACTGCATCATGGGCTCATACCCCTGTGCACGCATGACAATATCCACACTAAAGCGAAAACAGAGGTTTAGAATTTACTTGAATGACTGTTAAAGTCTCAAGCCCACCTGCAAAGTCAAGGCATTTGGGCCGCTAATTCTATTTAACTAGATCAAGTTTACTGTTCCAGCCGTATTCAATGGCTTCAGTGATTTGACTGAATACTCTGAACAGCTCACAGATAAAATAATAGCAATAATCAACACTTTGTAATAATCTCGATCTCACACAAAGTATATATACAGAGATTACGAGCTCTTCTGCTTTTACCGTATCTGCAAGTTTGACGGCCATTTTTTTGGCGAGCGGCGATTCCTATCTTTTCGTGTTTCCGCTATTTGATATTTTAAGTGATTTCACACTTGTGAATTGAACAGCTTCTATCAGGAATGCGTTACTGAAACAGCTGCGATAATGTCACAATGTGTTGCTGAAACGAGTGTATTGTGTGCGCTCTGGTACAAAGCCGAGCGAACCAGGGCATTCCGCGGTTTTGTATCTAAACGATAGACTCGTAAGTGTCCCATTTACTAATGAAAGGCTCTTGAAGGTCAAACTGTGCAAGATACTAACGCAAATCCTATTTTGTTCCGTCTTTTCTTTGACCGATCGCTTGACATCCCCGCTCCAAACTCTTCAGGTAGTCCGGCGGCTGAGCTACCTGATAAGGATATCTCATTTGGTTAATTCTCCAATTAAAGTACTTGTTCACAACTCAGAAGTTGAATAGAAAGCAATAATTTATCTTTTTTTTAATAAAACGTGAGAGTTATCCACCACGGATACCAACTACGTTACAGCAAAAGTTGGTCTTCATCAACTTTCATAAGAGTTTACGAACTACAATAGGTTTTCCACACCCTTAAATTAATTTATACAAGTTCCTTTACAGGAAACTCATGGATTATATTAAGTATTTACATTTAAATAACTTCTCATGGCATCCTATTTTATCGTATGCACAGCTACAGTCTTCTGGTACATACTATGTGGGCGAAGAGCGGCCATATTGGAATTTTGTTGCATTTCACATGGGTTTTCTGATAAAATTATTATTACTATTATTTTTTCCAGTATTATTCCCATTTTAACATTCTCACACAAACCTTGTTTTTACCGTCTCATTGTATACAGGGTAATCCAAACGTGCGCCCTTTGCTCGAGGTGCCTAGAGGGATGTCAGCAATACTCTCCTGATGAGGCCTTACAAGGTTGAAACGATCATTGGGTGGTTGCTGCAGCTTTCATGCAGAGAGGACTTCCTTGACATTTCAGCCATGGTCGACCCTTTCTGGGTGATATGAGACTGATTTGTATATGGAATAGTCTTCTCTCTAATGGCACCGTGGATCTAAAACCTTGTGAGACCAGAGTAGGGACCCGCCGTAGGACAGGCCACTATTGCCCATTCTCAGGACTCTCACAAACCTTGTTTTTGCTCACTCATTTAAACATTGGCATATAATGGTCATCATCATTGGTTTTTCCCAACTTGTATAGTGTCAACAAGAGGATAATACTGTTTTTTAATACCCTATATACTTAATTTTATAACATACAGTATATAAAGAGGACACATTTTAAATATAGGATCGGAATAGGGGAGTAAAATGGCTAAGGCGCCAGACACAATTTAACGGGTCGAAAAAGAGAAGAACAGAAGAGATCGGTTCCGAAGAGCTTAAATTTCATTGGTGAATTACTGATAGATTAGAATCTTTTCAGTCAATGCTGATACAAAACAATATAAACACCATATGCTGCCATATTAAATGTGTAAATGTTACAATAAAGTCCATTGGTCCCATATTCTTTCAAACAAAAGGACAGATTTTTTCGTAGATCACAGCAACTGGTGGTGTTGCCTATCCACATGTTGATACAACCGTAAAAGACAGCTTGGGCCTGGATATGGAAAACCACCCACACCGAGGCTTGAGTGTTACTGTATTACCCATTGACAAGTCAATTGAAGAGGGAATGAGTCAAGAAGAAGTGTTTGACATTTTAAGATAAGATCAAACAGAGTGGACTAATCCCCAGGCCCTCTAAAATCTCAGATAGTTCATACCAGGCTAATGAGCCTCCTAGGTTTATAGCACTGCCTCGCCATTTGGTATGTGTTTATTTTATTGTCCAAGGACAAGCTTGCATCAACAGCTTAAAGAAATGCCCTGTTTCCACATTAAAGTGTTCTTGTGTCTTTGGAGGTGCCAAAGGGAGTTTTCAATGGTCTCCTTGCAGTTCCAGCATATTTCTTGGGGGATGCAAGCCTTTTATGCTCAGGCCACATCTGTGAGAAAACATCCCACCCGAGCAAAAATGGGTCAATGTGTCAGAAGACTTTTAAAATCGTTTTGCTTGTCGTGTACTCCCAACTACCAAAGGATCCCTCCTGTTAACCAAACGAATCTACTAATAAAAGGCATTGACATAGTTAACCTAATTCCAAATATATCGTTGAGGGTTCCAGGAATCACCCCCTAACAAAGTAGACTGGAAGACATTCTTGTCATCCACCATAGAATAAGTGTAAGTGGCCTACAAAATAAATATGGGCCTGTTGGATCAATCCTTTCTTACGCGGCTATAAGGAAAAAACCATGGTTTGACGAGTGGTCTTCTTCCTTCCTGTGGCTTAATGGAAGGGTAAAAAAATGTTAAAGGGACAGTTAAGTCCCTCTACTAGAATGCTGGTCCAATGACAGTAGGGGATGAGGATGTTATACAAGAACGTTGCCCTAGCTGTTCAACAAATCTTTGACTCAACAGAAAGTGAACGATGTCTATCCATCTACAGTGGCAAGAAAAAGTATGTGAACCCTTTGGATTACATGGAGTTTTGCATGTATTGGTCATAAAATGTGCTCTGATCTTCATCTAAGTCACAACAATTTGAAAAACACAGTCTGCTTAAAATAATACAACACAAACATTATATGTTTTCATGTTTTTATTGAACAGAACATGTAAACATTCACAGTGCAGGGTGGAAAAAGTATGTGAACCTTAGGACTTAATAATAGGTTGACCCTCGTTTGGCAGCAATAAGCTCAACCAAACGTTTCCTGTAGTTGCAGATCAGACCTGCTCAACGATCTGGAGTAATTTTGGACCACTCCTCTTCACAAAACTGTTTCAGTGTAGCAATATTCTTGGGATGTCTGGTGTGAATCGCTCTCTTAAGGTCATGCTACAGCATTTCAATCGGGTTGAGGTCAGGACTCTGACTGGGCCACTCCAGAAGGCATATTTTGTTTTGTTGAAGCCATTCTTTAGTTGAATTACTTGTATGCTTTGGGTCATTGTCCTGTTGCATCACCCATCCTCTGCAGAGCTTCAGTTGGCGGACAGATGGTCTTACGTTTTCCTGCAAAATGTCTTGATAAACTCTGGAATAAATTTTTCCATCAATGACAACAATCCGTCCAGGCCCTGAGGCAGCAAAGCAGCCCCAAACCATGATGCTCCCTCCGCCATGTTTTACAGCGGGGATGAGGTTTTGATATTGGTGTGCTGTGCCTTTTTTTCTCCACACAGTGTTGTGTGTTTTTTTTCCAAAAAACTCAATTTTGGTTTCATCTGTCCACAGAATATTTTGCCAGTAGTGCTGTGGAATATCCAGGTGCTCTTTTGCAAACTTCAAACGTGCTGCAATATTCTTTTTGGACAGCAATGGCTTCCTCAGTGGTGTCCTCCCATGTACTCCATTCTTGTTTAATGTTTTCCTTATTGTAGATGTGTCAACAAAAATGTTAGCATGTGCCGGAGATTTCTGTAAGTCTTTAGCTGACACTCTAGGATTCTTCTTTATCTCATTAAGCATTCTGCGCTGTGCTCTTGCAGTCATCTTTACAGGACGACCACGCCTAGGGAGAGTAGCAACAGTGCTGAACTTTCTCCATTTGTAGACAGTCAGTCTTACCGTGGACACATGAACATCAAGGCTTTTGGAGATACTTTTGTAACCCTTTCCAGCTTCATGCAAGTCAACAATTCTTGATCGTAGGTCTCCTGAGAGCTCTTTTCTGCGAGGCATGGTTCACATCAGGCAGTGCTTCTTGAAACCAGTAAACCCAAAACTGGTGTGTGTTTTTAAAGGGCAGGACAGCTTTCAGCAACACATCCAATAATATCACACCGATTGGACTCAAGGTTGGCTCACTCCTGGCTCCAATTAGCTCTTGGAGAAGTCATTAGGCTAGGGGTTCACATACTTTTTCCACCCTGCACTGTGAATGTTTACATGTTCTGTTCAATAAACACATGAAAACATATAATGTTTGTGTTGTATTATTTTAAGCAGACTGTGTTTTTCAATTTGTTGTGACTTAGATGAAGATCAGAGCACATTTTATGACCAATTCATGCAAAACTCCACATAATCCCAAAGGGTTCACATACTTTTTCTTGCCACTGTAGTTCATATATTCAGACAACAAAAGCAGGTCAACGAGAGCACTCGTTTCGGCCAACAGCACTAGTGGCCTCTTCGGTGATTCACTGCTCGAGACTCAAAAGGGTTTAGCTCAATGACTGGGAAGATGTTACCACATGCAAATCAGACTGTTATCATCTGGAAAGGGCGGCCATAACTGAAAAGCCAAGGTCAGCACAAGAAACATAGAAACATAGAAAAATGTCGGCAGATAAGAACCTTTCGGCCCATCTAGTCTGCCCAATTACATGGATACTTTACCTGGATTTATCTTTTGTTTAGGATAGCCTTATGCCTATCCCATGCCTGCTTAAATTCAATCACTGTTTTGGCCTCTACCACTTCAACTGGAAGGCTGTTCCATGTATCCACCACCCTCTCAGTAAAATAATGCTTCCTGATGTTACTTTTAAACCTTTGCCCCTCTAATCTAAGACTATGTCCTCTTGTTTTGACAACTTTGTTTCCGTTTAAATATACTCCCTTCCTCTACCTTGTGGATTCCCTTTACGTATTTAAATGTTTCTGTCATATCTCCTCTGTCTCGTCTTTTTTCCAAGCTGTACATGTTAAGATCATTAAGCCTTTCCTGGTAACTTTTCTCCTTCAAGCCGTACACCATTTTAGTAGCCCTTCTCTGAACTCTCTCTAAGAGATACAGCAACCTCCGTCTATCGTTTTGACCTTGTAGGTTTCCTCCGTAGGGTGTAGCTCATACCACTCACATATTAACAGAGGGCCGCATTAAGGATACGTCCACTATTTAAGAAGGGAAAGTCTATTTTATGGGTCCAAATCCCTTGATCCCTTTTTTCTGTTCAAATTTGCTTAAGAGCTGGTAATAGGGAGCTGCTAACGTGTTAATGGCTCGTGCCACATTTTTCCATTATTGGCTTCTTTTATAGGCTCAGTTGGAAATGGGCCCTATGTGTCTTATGGGTATAGAAGGGCTTCCCAAGAGCATGTGGATGGGTTTACATGGAATCCCACCAGCGAGAACACTACATCTAACACAATATTCGGGAGCGCCTACATGTTCCTACTTTTTCTGTTTATTCTTGTAGGAACAACATTTTTTTTTTTAAATAATCCCTAAGAAACAAACAAAACAATCCAAATATTTAAAGAACATCCGGAATGACGGAACGCCTATACGTTAGAGATGAGCAGATGCCACTTTTACTTACGGTGATTTTATATTTCATAAAACGTTTAATAGTCCATTAACCAGGAATAAGAACAAAAGGAAATGAACACGGGGCCAAGCAATATCCATTCATAAAAACGTTTCTGTAGTAAATGAATGAAAACCATATGTGGTTCTTGAAGAATTCTTTCCCTATTTTTTTTTTTCTTTCCTGGAGACATAATAAATATTCTCCGGCAGCTCGGGAAGGGATTGCTGGGTGTCCGACTCACAAATGGGAAGAAGAAAAAAAAAAAGTACCAGCTAAAAAATGAAATACTTAATGTAAGCAATGTACGACATCCCCTCGTGGTTTAATATATGTGTTTTAGGGGCTGGTGATAATGACTAGCTCTGTGAATAAACAGTGAGGTCTGGGAAATGCACTGGAGGAGTTGATCGTAGAGCAGACAGTGGAGGGGCAACATTCTAGGGGTGAGGCAGTCACCATGGAAACCATAGAATGTTACAGCGGAATGCTACATTGTTTAATGGCAACAAAGAATTGCTCCTTACCTATTGCACACATGTTTCCCCCTGCAGCTATCTAACACAATTTACATACGTTTGCAGCTCGCTTTGCGTATGTTGCGCAAATTGCACATTGTACTTGTGTAAGCAAGTTACGTAGCGCCAGCGCAGCGAAGTATCGGAGCCGTGCGAAGACTCAATCCGTTGGCTGCTGTCTCACAGAATGTGAGTGTTCGGAGACAGGATAATGTCAGAATGAAGAGCATGCTGACATCATCGTGACCAATTTAGTGACCGGCAGGCGGGATATTAAAATCTCGTCTGCCTGGTGACACTCGTGTCGGCAGAGGAAAATCCTCCGCTTCACACAGCATTATGTCCAAAACGGGATCCACACAGCCTGACCACTTTAAAAAGCTGACTCGGTCAGGGTGTGTCTTTAAGAGATTGTGCGCTTGCAAATTCACATAAAAGAAATAAAATCGACATATAACAAAACCGACGATGCGGAGGATGACGTGTTTTGGGAGTCGCTATAAGGGTTAGCGCCTCGTGCCTCATTTTCCCTCTAGCGGCTCCCTGTTACTGGCCCAGCCTGAATAGGACGCCCGGTGTTTAGAGAGTCACTAGAAGAATTAAAAGGTAGTTATTTTGTTAGTATGTATCTCAGAAAAAAAGATGAGAAAGAGAGAAAAAGAAGAAATAGTGGGACTCGAGTTGTTTGAGACCCTGAGGATTCCATTACGCGCAATAAATACAGCCCCGGGCCTAGCGCCGTTTTGCAAAAGCTTAACCAAAGCTGGCAGCAATAACCTCTGTCACACTGTTTATCCTTAAAAGTGAGGTAAATGAATGCCAGATTGTGGCTAAGATATACAACATAATGTCACCGGCGAGAGGGCGGCTCAGATGTTTGACAGCTAAATGGGTTACGTGTTGATATCTCGCAGGATCCCATTTTTCAAATAATCTCTTTACAAAAACAAGGCGGACGGTAAACACAAAGCGGCCGGAGATGTTTTCAAGCCGGGAACCCTGAAGGATGCTTAGACCCGGGAGCTGGGCCTTAAATTGCTTCCAATTAAACTCAAACCTATCGGAATGACCCAGTGACCGTTTAAACGGTCCAAGATCTACCATCCAGATACACGAGATGTATGAGTTTAGGTTAATTTGAGATATAGTAAGTACACGTCCATAGATTACGATTAAGGGATTGGGGGAGGAGATTGAGAATGGATACAGAGGCGGCTCTACAAATAGGCCAAATAGGCAGTCGCCTAACGCCTCTCTCAAACAGGGGCTTCGTATGATAGGATTGTGTGGCATTTCAGCATGCACACGTTGGGCCCTATCAGCTGCCCCTCGCTAAAACGGGACGGTAAGGGGAAAAATTAGCATGCGCAAACCTCCCCCTAGCACCCTCGTTTTCCCAGTGGATCATGGGGCAGGCACTGAGTCCAGCAACCTGCCCCGTAGCAGCCGCTATGGTCCTGGATGCTCGGGACAGCGCTAAAGTGCCGTCCCAAGCATCCCCTCTATGGAGTCCATAGGACTCCATGGAGGCTTCTGCTGCCGGGTCACACGACCGGCAGGATCTCGCCTCTCGCGAGATGTTGCAGGTCGGCGGAGTGATCGCGGAGGGAGACTGGGGGACTTTTTTCCCCAGTCTCAATCCGCTTCCAGCTGCCAGAAGCGGCAGATCGGGCGCATTTTCACTGTGAGAGAGATAGGGTTGCCAGGTCGGCCATGTTTCCCAGGACACATATAATTTATTCATGCTGTTGGGCAGTGCATGAAAAAAGCCACCCTGCAGCATGTATAATCCATACGCTGCAGGTAGGAAATAAAGGAATCCCAGGTGACCTGCCTTGATTTCCTTCCTGCAGCATATGAACTATGCATGTTGCAGGGCAGCACTTTTCCCTGTGCGCACCCTCTGCATAAAATAGTGATTTGTGTCTTGGCCAATCTGGAAACCCTAGAGAGAGAGAGAGAGCCGTTCGTCATTCCCTGCTGTTGGAAATCCAGTGACTAAATGACGGGAAACGGCGGTTTATTTTTACACCGAGCCGCATTATTCTCCGCGTAACATAAAGTGCTCTTTGGTGAGTTTCTCTGTATTAGTATTAGCAGCCGCAGCCGTCACGTATGTCTGAAAACCCTCGCAAACTTTTTTCTTTTTTTTGGTGTAAGTATGCCCCGCTCTTGGGGACAAAACATGGAAACACTTTGTACCAGATGTCCTTTATTTCAGTAGTTTTTTCCCCTCTTTTTTGTGTGTAATTCACACCTGGGGTGAATTCGTTACAATTTTTTTTTTTTTAAACAAAAGACTATATTTGTGAAACAATTTATGGTGAAAAAAGAAAAAAAAAAAAAACACACAAAAGAGTTGCCCCATCACTTGTCTTAGGGACTCGGGTTTAGGAATCCTCTCCTGCACTCCAGCTGCTGTGAGCTATAATTCCTAGAACAGCACGAGGAAGAAAAAAAAAAAACTGTTCCTGGTGGTCTTGTGGCCTTTTCCTCTCCGGATTGCCAATCCGCTCATTCTCAGCCAACATCATCCGACCATAGTGTGCAACAACTGCTGGAGCATCTCAAATCATCTACACCTGGAACCTTTCCATATTTTACATTATATATATATATATATATATATACACACATATACATATATATAGTTTAGCGTCCTGACCTGTAGAAGAGAGGATCACTCTCGAAAGCTTGTCTTTAAAATGTAACGTTAGTCCAATAAAAAAGTTATCACTACGTAATGCTATGCTCGTGGGGCTCTATTAAATTCAGTGCGCAAAAGTGCACGCGCAGCGCTATTTTTTATGCGCAGCGTTAAACGTTAACGCGCGAAAGATAACGGTGGTATTATAATCTGTGCGCATTTTTTCATGCGTCAAAAAATAACGCACGTGAAAAAGACGCGCAAAAACGCGCACGCATTAACGTTGCGCGCAGAAATCGGTGTGCGGACTGTTTTTTAACGCGATTCAGCCAATCAGAATTAAGAACCACAATTGTCTCCCATTCAGTTTTTTGCACCTGTCAAACTCAATCTGAGTATATATGCTGCAGCAATAATAAAAACACGCACAACCTCTCCATTTTATTGTTTGGGTATGTGTAGAATGTGTAACTATACTGTGCTGTATTTTTTTTTGCACTGGTGTATTTGGTTTCGGCCAGAACGTTCAGATTTGCCGTTACCGCCAGCTTTTCAAAGACGTTAAAATTATGCGCTCAAACGCTGTGCGTTAAAATTTGCGCATAGATTGTAATACCATCCGCGTACCGGCGCACGAACGCATTTTGCGCACACAATGTTAAGTATAGGACGCGCGCAGTACAGTACGCTCGCGTAGGTTCAACAGCAGTAGACGTTAACGTGCATTTTTTTGCACGGACATTGTAATACGACGTTCTGTGCAAAGGGTTTTCCCCCTCACTTTAATGCGTTTTTGCGCACGCATTAACATTTGCGCAAAGTAGTTAATAGAGCCCGTGATATATAGATATATATATATTGTCCACATTTATTAGTTGTTTAAAACTGTGTCATGTTTTTTTTAATATCCAAGTATAAAAATGTGCTCTAACTGTATATATTTACTATAAAATGATTTGCTAATGTAAACAAACTATAAACACAAAATTATTATATTCCAAGCCTATATGTGTTTGTTTTGTTTGGAACAACTGTTGCAAGATAATTACTTCCTATCTGACATTTCATTTATGAAATTTGCTGTAAATATACTGTTATGTTACAGAAATAAAAAAAAATAAAAAAAAAATTATATATATATATACACATACACTGCCCGGTCAAAAATAAGCGCACACGCTGTAATATGTGGTTGTGTCGCCTTTTGCTGTGGTTGCGGCACACATTCACCGCGGCATCGTGTGGATAAGCTCATGCGATGTCACAGCATTTATTTGCATCCAGAGTGGCATTAATTTGTGGCCAAGATCTTGTGTTGATGATGGGAGAGTCGCGGCGCTGCGTAAAGTCTTCTCCAGCACATGATCCCAAAGATTAACCTCAATGGGGTTAAGGTCTGGACTGTGCGGTGGCCAATCCATGTGTGAAAATGACGTCTCATGCTCCCTCAACCACTCTCGCACAATTTGTGCTCGATGAATCCTGGCATTGTCATCTTGGGATATGCCCGCTGTGCCATCAGGGGAGAAAAAACCCATTGATGGAGAAACCTGCTCATTCAGTATATTCAGGGAGTCACATGACCTCATTTTTGGGGGCACACAATGTTGCTGAACCTAGACCTGAGCAAGTGAAGCCACCCCCCCCCCTAGATCATAACAGGCTCGCACCTTAGTGATACAATAATATACCAGGAAAGGCTTAATGATCTTAACATGTACAGCTTGGAAAAAAGACGAGACAGAGGAGATATGATAGAAACATTTAAATACGTAAAGGGAATCCACAAGGTAGAGGAAGGGAGTATATTTAAAAGGAAACAAAGTAGCAAAACAAGAGGACATAGTCTTAGATTAGAGGGGCAAAGGTTTAAAAGTAACATCAGGAAGCATTATTTTACTGAGAGGGTGGTGGATACATGGAACAGCCTTCCAGTAGAAGTGGTAGAGGCCAAAACAGTGATTGAATTTAAGCAGGCATGAGATAGGCATAAGGCTATCCTAAACAAAAGATAAATCCAGGTAAAGTATCCATGTAATTGGGCGACTAGATGGGCCGAAAGGTTCTTATCTGCCGACATGTTTCTATGTTTCTATTAATAATAATCATTAAAGTTGTGGTGGAGGGTAAAAAGTAAGATTAAAAGCCTCCACACAGCAAATAATACAGTTTATTATTGTAGAAGACATTTACACATCCCAGCAATTCAGAGAACTGCTTCACAGAGCTCATGTGCTACATTCCCCATATGCAGCAAGGAACTCTGGGTAGGACATGCAAATGAAGTCTCCAACTTCTCACCTTTTTGCATCCAGGGTCTGTTTTAACACAGAAACCTCTTGCCCAGAGGCTCCCAGCGTGCACCACGGGAGGCAGGTTGGCAACACCCATCCAGAAATACTAAACCACAGAGGGGTCCGAAAATTCAGTCCTTTGGAATCTTCGGGATTTTAGAATTTTGGATAAGGGGTGCTGAAAGTGTATCTCTCTATCCTTCCCCTCAGTCTATGTATCCATCCATCTATCTCTCCATCCATCAATACAGATGCGTCTACAGCCAGTAGCAACAAATATACAGAAGTTGATGCTACATATATATGATTGTGTTCAATCCATCCATACACAGACCCCGTTTTAGGTCTATTGGGGCAGAAGAGCTTTATACATTTATTTTTTTGCCCTGGCCGTCGCACAGAGGGTTAAAGCCGCCGGCTCATTGGTTATGCACAGGGTGTATCAACTCAACTCCTGCCGCCGAGATTCATGAATAATTTTTCATTGAAAAGCACTGAGTCTTTCTGTTGGCCGCTATTCGAGTGTCTGCCAGTGAAGTGAGGACAGAGGCTGCCCCCATTCAGGGCTAGCTTAGCCCCCCATACTGGGTCCCCTCTCTTTTTCTCCATTGAGGTCTGCGGATCACCGTCCCGCTGTAACGAGACCGCTGGAGGCCTGAAAGGACAGCCTGTTGCTACAGTTCATGAACAGCCCCCAGGACGACATCTGCTTAACAGAAATACTTGGCGGTTCTGAATAGGAAATATTCATAATGCACAGCTGCAGAGGCCGCCTTCCCCGAGCCCATGCATAATCGATAATCAATCTTTTCAAAAGTAGACTTATTTGCTGGCAACGTGTCCCTTTTAACCCTTTCGATGACAGAAGACATCAGGACCTTCCACGATTTTACGCTTCTTGAAAATGTCCTCATTTTCTAAGACGCAACAATAAAAGATATACTTTTTAACTTAGTCCTGAGTGCGTCCGTATAGGTTCTATATATAAATACATATATCTGGATCATTTAACAAAAGAATATATATATATATACTTACAAGGGTTGTGGTGGAGGACAAAAAGTGAGATAAAAAGCCTCCACGCTATACTTAGTTGTGTTTATTATGGCAGAAGCCACTTGCACATCACAGCAATTCAAAGAACAGCATCCCAGAGCTCCTGTGCCACATTCCCCATATGCAGCAAGGAACTCTGGGTAGGAAATGCAAATTACATCTGTCTCACTTTTATGCATCCTGGGTCTGTTATTACACAGAGCCCTTAAATCCAGGATGCATAAAAGTGAGACAGATGTCATTTTTCATTTACTACCCAGAATTCCTTGCTGCATATGGGGAATGTGGTAGGCTTGTGCACCGATTTTTTTTTCGGTTCGATTCGGTTCGGCTCGTTCGGATGTTTAAACTTTTCGATTCGGCTCGTTTCGACCGATTTCTGTTTCGATTCGGTTCGGTTCGACTCGTTTTTCGTGTACATTTTTTTTTCGGAATATCGACCATTTTTCGTATTTTTGGGTCACTTAGCTCGTTTTTTGTATCGACTTTTCGAGATTTCGGAAATTTTCGTATTTTTCGGAACCCGAAATAATGAATAGAGTGAAAATAAATTTCGATTTGACACATTTCAAGTCCGTTCGAAAATTCCGAAAATATTTAGTTTCGGCTCGGAAAACTTTTCGGATCTGCCATTTTCGGATCTAAAAATTTTCGGAAAAATCGGCCGCATCCGAAAACACGAATCGGGAAATTTCGTGAAAATTCCGAAATTCCAAAACCCGAAACGCACATCCCTAGAATGTGGCACAGGAGCTCTGGGATGCAGTTCTTTGAATTGCTGTGATGTGCGGATGGCTTCTGCAAGAATACATACATACATACATAAGTATATATATATATATATATATATATATATATATACACTGCCTGGCCAAAAAGAAAAGGCACCACCTGCCATACAGGCCTGTGATGATCTGCGGTGGCTTCAGTTGGTCAGGTCTAGGTTCGGCGACGTTATGCGCCCAAAAAATAAGGTCATGTGACTCCCTGAATATACTGAATGAGCAGGTTTTTCCATCAATGGGTTTTTTCTCCCCTGATGGCACAGCGGGCATATTCCAAGATGGCAATGCCAGGATTCATCGGGCTCAAATGGTGCAAGAGTGGTTGAGGGAGCATGAGACATCATTTTCACGCATGGATTGGCCACCGCACAGTCCAGACCTTAACCCCATTGGGATAATGTGCTGGAGAAGACTTTACGCAGTGCCGCGACTCTCCCATCATCAATACAAGATCTTGGCCACAAATTAATGTCGCTCTGGATGCCAATAAATGCTGTGACATCGCATGAGCTTATCGACACAATGTCGCGGCGACTGCGCGACGCAATCACAGCAGAAGGCGACACAACCACATATTACAGGGGGTGACGTTTTCTGGCCGGGCAGGGACAACATAAATGATGATAATACAAATAGTTTAAAAAATAATTAATATCCCTCTACACCTCTTTTTTTTGTTGTTCCAATTGCTTAATGTTTTGTAAAATGCAACAGAAACCGTTGAAGCTACAACAGCCTTTATGTTTATGATGATGAGGCACAAGGACCAGATTCTTCTCCTGGGAGCCCTTTCAATAAAAAAAATATAAACAAACAAAAATCAAATCCGAAGTGATCCATTCGACTTCTATAAAAAAATAAAAAAAAAATAATAAATAGATAAAACAAAAAACAAGACAAATGAGAATGTCGGAGGCGGCACGCACCGTCTCTACAGGAGCAAAGCGACACTGTGATAAATATGTGTCACACTTGGAGGTTTCAGCCCTTTATGTTCAGATCGTAGCCTCGGAGATCAATGGGGTGTTCGGGGCGGGGGTGGGGGGCTAAACATCTGCTTTGGCGGCTTTTATTGGTGGCCCAGCATTGAGACCACTGCCATGGTTAATTTGTCATCCGCCGAGCAGCCTGCTCACAGGTGAAATTGAGATATTAGTACGGCTGCAACTAACGATTATTTTCATAACCGATTCTTTGTCCGATTAATCGATTCATCAGATAAAAAAACAACCTTTTTTTTGTTAAAAGGAACACTGTAAAAATTAACCCCCCCTCCTTTTTTTGTTTACGCATTTTGCATAGTGTACATAACTTTCATACATTCAAATGCAAATTGCATATCATGCGCACTACTCACACTAGTGTCCGGTCAGAGTGATGCCGCACTCCACGCAGTCTGACCGATTTATTAAGCTGAAGTGGTCGGGGTGCGTAGAGTGTCTTTTTAAAATAATTTCATGAAGAAACTGGGGGGGCGGGGAAATCGGTGATGGGAGAGAGAGTTTGGGCAAAGGAACGGATCCAAGGGTGGGAGGGAGTGAGTTTGGGCAAGAGAACGTATCTGAGAGTGGGAGAGGGTTTTTGGGAAGGGACCGGACCAAAAGGAGGGATTGCAGCTCCGTATTGGAGAGAAGGAGGCAGGGAAGGTGGGGGTGATGGCACAGGACTCCAGCTCTAAGTAAGGCTAAAACACCAAAGGTACTGCTCCTCCACACAGTGTCAGTACCCCACAGTCTGTGCTATAGTTCTGCTACTGTTGTAAACTAAATAAAAACAAACTGGTTATATCTGATCTAACCCTGAAACTAAATCATACTGAGTGACGCAGCGGCACGTCTTCTCCAATCATCTCCGAAGTAGCGTCTGAGGTTATGTTTAATTCAGTGTGTGCTACCCAAATCCAGCTACTTCCACCTAAAAAACATTGCATGCGTCCATCCCTATCTTAGGCTAGGGTCAGACGAACGCAGTATAAGGCTAGGGTCAGACGAAAGCAGTTTTAACGTGCGTTTAGATGCACGAAATCACGGCCGTGCTAGCAGCAAATGACGTCCAATGCCAGGGAACATACGACGAACGGCCGCACGAAAGTTCGGCCGCGCAACGCAAGTGGCAAACGAACGCATTTTTTCTAGAGAGTCAAACCTCTAGTACGGACGTACAGAGTGCGCTGCGTCCGCTAGCGGCGTGTTTGCGTGATTGGGAGATGTCAGACGCTGCACACGTCCGGCCAACATAACGTCCAGACACAAAAAGTGTTTTATTGATGATCCGTACAAAATCACGGACGAAACGGCGCATCGTATGACCGCTATCGCGTATTCCGTGAAAAAATACGTCCATTCGTTCGAACGCACTTTTTCACAGACAACGCGAAAAATGTGTTTGTCTGACCCTAGCCTTAACGTTTAGCTGCACTTAATCACGGCCGTGCTAGCAGCAAATGACGGCCAATGCCAGGCAGCATATGAAGAACGGCTGCACAAAAGTGTATGACCGCTATTGCGTATTCCGTGAAAAAATATGTCCATTCGTTCGAACGCACTTTTTCACGGACAACACGAATAATGCATTAGTCTGACCATTGCCTAAATCAGGACTCTGCTAAAACACTCATCCAAGCTCTTATTATCTCCCACCTTGACTACTGTAACCTCCTCCTCTCTGGCCTTAAGAGATCCCAGGTTCTCCCTCTGCATTCTGTTATGAATACCTGTGCCAGGCTCATCCACCTCACCTCCTGCACCTCTCGCACCTCACCCCTTTGTCAATCTCTACACTGGCTCCGGTTTCCTTCAGAATCCAATTCAATATACTGGTGCTCACGTACAAAGCTCTCCATAACCACGCCGCTGCCTAAATCTCCTCCCTTATTAGCAGGTACATCCCATCCCGACCACTTCGCTCTGCCAATGATCTGATGCTATCAGTATCCCTGTACCCGCACCCCCAACTCCCGCCTTCAAGACTTCTCCCGAGCTGCCCCCGTTATATGGAACTCCCTCCCCCGCAACATTAGACTTTACTTGTCTCTCCAGTCCTTCAAGAAGTCTCTGAAAACACATTACTTTAGAGAAGCCTATCGGCTCACTTCCTAATGCCCCTCTGTTCATGTCTTACTGCATCTTCCCACACAGTCCACATGCGCCCCGCTACTTCATATTCTCCATTTACCCTCACCTAGTGTGTCACCCCTCTCCTAATTAGATTGTAAGCTCTTGAGCAGGATCCTCCCTCCTACTGTTCTGTGTGTTTAACCTGTATGTATGTTTGTTATTCTGCTTCCCATTGTACAGCGCTATGGAACTTGTTAGTGCTTTATAAAAACTTGTAACTGTAACTGTGCACAAAGATAATTAATCGATGAGACTAGTAGACAACGATTTTCATTATCAATTAGTTGTCGATTAAATCGATTAGTTGCCACTGCCAAAGTGTTTTTCCACAAAAATCCAGCGCCGTTACGTTTGGTTCTGATCGGAGCCAAGTGTAAACATTTTCGGTGCTTAGTGACTAAGTGGGCTTCAGTGACTTTTTTTTCTTTTTTAACCCCCCCCCCGGCTTGTGTCAATATTATTTTCTGCACCGCGCCGCTTATTTATGAAGTTAAATTATGCCATTCTGCTCCGCCTGTGACAGCTGCCTCGCCGAGGGGTTTTCTGAACTCGTCTGTGAAGTTCAAGGCACGGTTTTACAATGGACAGATAATCAGCGGAGGCTAACCTTGCGAGTGCAGATGTTTGCGGACTTCATTGCACAGGATGCCCAGCTGGCGTATGGGGAGGGTGGGATAAAACTCGCCAACATCTGTTGTGCCAAGGTTAACCGTCAATGACACATTAGCAACGGCGTGCTTTAAGATATAGAGAAAAGACACAACTTTTTCACTGCTGGGACATAAGTGAACCTCATCGCCCCCCCCCCACGCAAAACACTTCCAGGTATGAAAGGATACAATTTATATGTGATTTAAATAAATAATGCAAAAAAAAAAATAATAAAAGAACTAACCAAAACACTTTCAGTTATTAAAGGATATTTTATGTGTAATTTAAATAATAATGCAAAAAAAAATAAAAAAAAAAAAAATAACCAAAACCCAAAACACTTCCAGGTATTAAAGGATATTTTGTGTGTGATTTAAATAATAATGCAAAAAAAAAAAAAAGACTAACCAAAGCCTAAAACACTTTCAGGTATGAAAGGATACAATTTATATGTGATTTAAATAATAATGCAAAAAAAAAAGACTAACCAAAGCCTAAAACACTTTCAGGTATGAAAGGATACAATTTATATGTGATTTAAATAAATAATGCAAAAAAAAATAAAAGAACTAACCAAAACACTTCCAGTTATTAAAGGATATTTTATTTGTGATTTAAATAATAATGCAAAAAAAAAAGACTAACCAAACCCTAAAACACTTTCAGGTATGAAAGGATACAATTTAGGCTAGGGTCAGACTGAGGCAGTGCGAACGCGCGTTCTGGCGCACATAATCACGGCCGCACTAGCAGCAGATGACGGGCAATGACAGCCAATATACGAAGTACGGTCGCACAAAAGTCCGGCCGCGCAACGCAAGTGGAAAATGAACGCATTTTTTCGAGAACGTTAAACCGCTGGTACTGACGTACAGAGTGCGCTGCGGCCGCATAGCAGCGTGTGTGCGTGAATTGGAGACATCAGACGCTGCTAGTGTGCGGCCAACATAACGTTCAAACAGCCGGATTTCCCTAGACTTCTTTTCACCCCATCGTCATGAAATACGTCCAGAATTGCGCATCGTCTGACCACTTAAGCGTATTCCGTGAAAAAATGCGTGCGCACGCATCGACGTACATTTTGACGGTGGCCGCAGAAAATGCGCTCATCTGTCCCTAGCCTTATATGTGATTTAAATAAATAATGCAAAAAAAAATAAAAGAACTAACCAAAACACTTCCAGTTATTAAAGGATATTTTATTTGTGATTTAAATAATATTGCAAAAAAAAAAAAAAAAAAAGACTACCCAAAACCTAAAACAATTCCAGGTATGAAAGGATACAATATATATGTGATTTAAATAAATAATGCAAAAAAACCCCAAACAACTAACCAAAACCCAAAACACTTCCAGGTATTAAAGGATATTTTATGTGTTATTTAAATAAATAATAAAAAAATTAAAAAAAAAGAACTAACTAAAACAATTCCAGGTATTAAAGGATATTTTAGGTGTGATTTAAATAAATAATGCCACCCCCCCAATAAAAAAAAAAAACTAAGCACAGGTAAAAAAAATATTTTTTTGTGTGTAAAGGATCATTTCTACTAATTATGCATAATAAATTACTTTTATTAAAACAGTGTTTAAAAAATGTGTTCTAAAATATTTAAACTCAAGAATCACTTCGGTTTCCGTGGCGACTGCTCCACTTTTAGAACTTTGCCACACGAGGGGCGTTTATGAACAACCAACCCTGGCTTGTGCGTGAAGATGGGGGGGGGCAGAATTAAAATGTGTTAGAGCAGGACTGTCAAACTCCACCCCCCTCAGATGTTTCTGAACTACAGCTCCCATGATTCCAAGGTCATCTGTTGCATTGAAAGAATTCTGGAAAATGTAGGCAATCAACATCTGGGGGGGGCACTAGTTTCACAGCCCTGGGTCAGAGGGTTGAACCTGTCAGCCAAGAAAATACTTTCAGGTCTATTCAAAGAAAGGTGAAACTCAGGAGAATGACTGGAGAAGTGAAACCTCTATATCAAAATAGCCAAACCAGAAAAATTCTCCCATTTATCTCACTTTCCAAACTTGGTCTAGATTGTTCTCTTCTCCTGGTTTTCACCTTTCTCTGAACCTTGTAGTGAAAACTTTGTATGACATATTTTGTCGTTAAAGGGGCACTCTAACAGGAAGGGGGTGACCTGAATGGACCCCTCCAGACCATGAACCCCTCCAGACCATCCAGCACCCCCCCCCCCATCACATTGTAGCCCTTTAGATCAAGGTTGTCAGATTGCAGCCCCCCAGATGTCACTGAACTACAACTCCCACAATTCTCCGTCTATCTGTTGCATTGAAGGATTTCTGAGAATAGTGGATTAAAAACATCTGGGGGGGGGCAGAGTCGGACGTCCCTGATTTAGATAACTTAGAAAACGAACTGTTTGTTCCAGCAGTGGGAAGGTCTGCCATCAGGGGGGGTGACAGTCCATGCTATGTTCTGGGGTCAGTGGATCTAGGGGGGCCCTTGCCACACCATGTGCAGCTTGTCTAAATGGCACAGATGCAAGCCATGCCACCAAGGACTAGCCCACTAGTCAATACCAACAAGTTTCCCGGTGGGCCGCAGCATCTGAGGCCGGTAAGAGCCCTCTGACTCATCACGGAGGGAGCGGTTAGTATGGTCGGCACCAGGTAGAGAGACAGATCATGACTTTTTATCCCCTTGCTGGACCACTAGGCATTTAGCCCGATCCCTGTAAAACAAGGCAAGCAGAGGATTGGAAAAGCATATTTTCCTTTGTGTACCCCAAGCTTCATGCCCCTTGCGCGCAACGTTGCTGTTTTTATGGATTGTGATTGCTCCATTGACGAGAGAGAATCCATCAAGTGCTTTTGGTTCTGCGACACATAGTTGCATTGCTGATTTCCCCTTTGCTTCCCCTCTAAGTGACAGCGGCAACAAGGTGATAACGGAGTGACGAGTAGCTGCTTAGTGTATCGGACCCTTGCCTTCGCTTTTTAAACAATAATCTGGTGTCTTCACTGGGTCCTCTTGGGTTATTACATTTTTCTGTGCCGTATATATACAGTATATATATACTTTGGTAACAAAATTCCAAAATCTTAAAGTGCAACTCTAGATATAGTTAATGCAGAAAAAAGTATGTCAAAAACAAAAAGCAATGAAAATAATCACGCGGTGCAAGCCAGAGATCTGAAACTCCAGCCAGTGCTGCCTTCAGAGATCTCTGGACCCCTTACTGAAACACTGGTTGCGCCCCCCGTTCCCTCACCTTCCCATTTCAGTAAACTAGTTAAAATGTTGCCTCCTCACCTGCTTATCTGATGTAGGGGGCTTCTATACATCATGGCCACTTTACGCAATGAAGTGGTCAGGATGGCGAGAGTGTGTCTTTAATGAACACTCTAGCCACCATGACCATAGTCAGCTGGTTGCTCACGGAGAACCTAGTCACCCCATTACCCCCTCCCAGCTGTCCCGGGGGGCTGTGACAGCCCTGCGTAGCAGAGGGCTTCTTTCTTTTAGAAGGTTGCCAATCAAATCCCACTGGACAACCTTCTGGAGTTGCACTTGGCTGTGCACAGGTTGTGCAGAGCTGATCGACCAATGCCTCTCAATGCACTTGCATTGAGAGGTTTCCCATTTTCTGGTGTACATGAGCCAAACAGCAGAGTGACGACGTCCGCAGCTTCCTATAGCAGACGCCATCTGCCAGGAAGAGCCCGGAGAGAGACGATGGCACGGGGTGAGAGGTAAGTGTTTAAATCTTTGCACGGAGGTGTTGCACGCGGCACAGAGCAATTTCCTTTTGTCATTTCCAGTGCTGTCATCTCCCTCTAAACAAAGCACAGGACATCAAGCAAACAAATTTTGGTGACCTTAAGTGCCCCCTGCCTACTCTGACCATTGCTGCGAGCAAACCCGGCCACATAACTCCCGCACATAACACTCCAGTGAGTGTAACTTATTGGTCAACGTCGCCCGAAGGCTGAAAAATGAGAACCATTTCACAATGAAGGAATCACAGGCGATGGAGAAGACCTTAGAATTTCAGACTTCTCATTTATCATGGATTTAACAAGTAGAACCCAAACTTCCTCCATCCCAGGAGACCCCAGGATTGGACCCCGTCTGTCATGGAAGACCTAGGGCACTATTCCCTAGTTCACCCTAATGTTAGCGTTCGGATTTGTAAGCGTTAACGCCAGGATAAGTGACTTTAACGCGGGTCCCCCCCCCCTATTACCTTCCTGACGCTAACCTCGTAAAAATCCATTAGCGCATTGGTGATTGCGCTGGCTTGCGCGAGCTTTCTCTACTTTGCGCATCCTATACCTAACATGGGGAGCGTAATCGGTAATTAGCGTTTCGATAAGTAAGGTATTACAAAGTCCTAGCGCTAATTACCGCAAGGAGGCGCAAGGCAAAATTTTACCAACACCTAAAAGTTGGCGCTAATTGATTCCGCATTTGCAAAATAATTTAACACCCCCTAAACCCCCCTAATATATCCGATACTCACCTCTCATCCTGCGGCGAGAACGGTGGCCTGATCCGCCGCTTCTCCTGGCCACGAGCAGAATGAGACGGGGAACAAATAGTTCTCAGTCTCCCTCCACGATCACTCCGTGGCCCTACACGATCTGGCGGGCGCAAGATTGCTCAGGGCACGCACACAGCACGAAGGGGGAACCCTCCATGGAGTCCTATGGACTCTAGGAGGTGATTCTCACAGTGGTATATCCTAGCCATTAGCTCTGCGTGCCAGGGTAAGGTGCCGCGGTAGCGCCTGCCCTGGAATATTGCGCTAAAATGAGGACGCTACGGGGAAACCTGCAGGCACAGATTTTCCCCATTAGTGTCCCCATGTTAGTGCGAGCTATGGAGATTTCAGTGTAAATTTACCATTTTGATGCCTAGAAACAAACGCTCGATTTAATTTGGCCCAATCGTCACAATCTGCTGCTTTTCCCTTCTCAATTCAGCCAAATCCATTGACTGCCTCTCTGAGACCCCTTGCTGTCTGAAAAGGGGTGACGTCAGCACACAGAGCATGCTGGCATCACCAGTGACCGACCTGGTAACCAGCAGCCGGGAAATGCAAAATCCCAACTGCCTGGTGACGCTGGGTGGGGTGGAGGAAACTCCTCCACTTCACCCAGCGTTTCCTGCTAAACCAGGCAGGAAGGAGGGAGGCGCACTACACGCAACCTGACCTCTGGGTGGTCAAAAATATGCTGACTCAAACATAACAGGAAAGATATGAATGAACGACTGAATAAAAGCTTTGATTTAACCCTTTCACTACCGATATCGAGATATCTCGGGCTTCAAAAGGCACCAACTGGTGCCCCCATATCGAGATATCTCGATATGCTGATCTGCTGCCCAAAAGCACATGAAATTCGTTTGCTGCAAACAAATTTCCTTTGCTTTCGGCCTGCAGAAGGTGCCCCCAAAGTTTTAGCCCTGTGGGCATAATGCCCAAAGAGCTAAAACAGTAAAATCAGCTGCTGAATGCTGTGAAATATCGGGCTTTCAGCAGCCGATGCAGGAAAAAAAAAGAAAATAGACCAGCCGCTCAAACTTCTAACTCAATTTAGCAGCAGATGGCGCCATCTACTGGCCAAATAGGTTATTTACAGTAAGAAATACAATGGGTAAAAACTCAAATTCTTCTTACTTTACGATTAATTAAAAATGATTTTACAAAAAACACTGGTTTCTGACAATGTTTTTTGGAAAATAACCTGGTAGTGAAGGGGTTAAGCACCTATTAGAAGAACGGCAGAGTTCCGTTGTTGTTTTTACTGCAGTTTTGTGGCATTCGGCAGTCTGTGGCGGCTCCATGTTTGGCGCACTTTGGGCACCCCGCGGTGAATGGTGAATTCACCACAGGGACTGCAAAATGGAATCACCGAAGTGCGCCGAACGAGAAAGCACCAACATTTCACTGAAATGTCGGTGCTTTCTGAACATCCCCTGTTGTCTCCATGTCTCTAAGCCTCGGATGAAAGGGATGGGTTTCTAGGAATGCGTTTAGATTTACTAATATACAAATGCCCGGAGAGCTGACAGGTGAGGACATCCATGTCAGGAGCAGAATGGAGAAAGAATGCTTTCAGTTCTACTGACTTTGTTTTCCATGATGAGGAGCAGAGGTTAGCTTCTCTGACCACACTGACACTGGAGATAACCTCGGTGCATCCATCTTGAATTGTCAAGCTTCCTACAATGCTTGTCATGCCTTTAATTAGCGCTCGCCTTCTCCTATCTCTCTGCAGCCCCAGCTTAAACAGGACCATCCAGCTTCCATCTCCAGTTTATGGCTTGGAAGCTTGTGGGATGACTCACTCAACGCTGGTTTTCCATGGCTTTTTGGATCGATGTATCAAGATTCTATGACCACGCAGAAATGTATCGATTCCATTCCATCGGTCTGCTACGGGGTCATGGTGTACACCAAGGCCAATGAACTACTGAGTATGATCCGCGTCCATCGGAAATCTAAATCCACTTCCTTTAGACAGACGGAGATAATCGAGGGACGGGATCAGACTTGTGCGATTCGCTTCGGACTGAATTGAAATTCGGCCAAATACAAGCAATTCGGAATATCGGAAGCAGCTGAAAACCCGAATTGCCGACTCGCCGAACCAAAATGTTTTCGAATATAACGATACTGAAAAAATTTCAGGTCCATCCAAATTTTTTTTTAATAGAAAATCCAGATGTGTTTGAGGTTTAAAAAATATCATTGAATTAAACTGTAGGGCAGCCCTTTTCATGTCATGCACATGCGACATGCTACATGCCCTATTCATGCAATACACATTGCAAACGTATTCTCTGCATAGGAATTATAGAAAAGGCTGCCCTTTCCTATATGTCACACGCTATGTGTGCGTGACATGAAAAGGGCTGCCCTTTCCTATATGTCACACGCTATGTGTGCACGACATGAAAAGGGCTGCCCTTTCCTATATGTCACACGCTGCGTGTAAGTGTGCAATGTGCGTGACATGAAAAGGGCTGCCCTTTCCTATATGTCACACGCTATGTGTGCACGACATGAAAAGGGCTGACCTTTCCTATATGTCACACGCTGTGTGTAAGTGTGCAATGTGCGTGACATGAAAAGGGCTGACCTTTCCTATATGTCACACGCTGTGTGTAAGTGTGCAATGTGCGTGACAGGAAAAGGGCTGACCTTTCCTATATGTCACAAGCTATGTGTGCACGATATGAAAAGGGCTGACCTTTCCTATATGTCACACGCTGTGTGTAAGTGTGCAATGTGCGTGACAGGAAAAGGGCTGTCCTTTCCTATATGTCACAAGCTATGTGTGCACGACATGAAAAGGGCTGACCTTTCCTATATGTCACACGCTGTGTGTAAGTGTGCCTGACATGAAAAGGGCTGACCTTTCCTATATGTCACACGCTGTGTGTAAGTGTGCAATGTGCATGACATGAAAAGGGCTGCCCTGAAGTCTGATGCAATATTTCATCAAACACCATCGAATTTATCAAACACACCTGAATTTCCGATATGTCCGAAATTTGCCCAATTCTGAAATATCGGAAAACCTTATTGTCCAAATTGGTTTCTTCTGAACCTGAAATATTGGCGAGTCGAAGTCTGCCGAACCAAATATTTTGGCCGCGCACATGTCTTTATAGGATACAATACCGAATTATAAAGATGTATTGTCTTGTTTGTATAATCTTTTATTACTATATTTATTCCTTGAGCGGGGCTTTGGGCATTAAGATGGTTTGTCTTTTTTTATTTCTAATTCCTCACTCTTTAATGAAAATTATTGGCCCTATAAATACCGTAAAAAAAAAAGAGAAATAAAAATGTAGAAATTTTAGAAAATCTGTAATTTATTATTCAGGTTTTTTTTAAATTATTTATTATGTTAATAATGTGATAATTAGAATAATTAATTATATTATTTTTTATATTAAAATAACTTTTAAAGATTTCACTTTTAACGTTCTTCTATGATTAAAAAATATCTTTACTGGGAAAAAAAATAAACAAAAATGTTGATGTGTACAAGAGCAGTAAGCCGGTATTTGATGGTTAAAAATCTTTGGTTAATGGTTAAAAATAAGTTTTAATTACAATTTTATTGCCTTTAAATAGTGTGATATCTTTTAAAGAAATTAAGATTTTGGATTATAATTGTGCACAGATTGATTTGAATAGTTCCCTGAGTGCATTAAGATGGATTTTTTATTTTTTTAATTTCTAATTTCCCACTCTTTAGTGAAATTATTGGCCCTATATATAGCGTTAAAAAAAGGAGGAGAAATAAAAATGTAGAAATTTTTGAAAACCTGTAATTTATTATTTATTTTATTTAAAATTATTTATTATGTTAATAATGTGATAATTAGAATAATGATATAATTTTTTTATATTAAAATAAATTTTAAATATTTCACTTTTATGTGATATTTTTTAAAGAAATTAAGATTTTGGATTATAATTGTGCACAGATTGATTTGAATAGTTCCCTGATTGCATTAAGATGGATTTTTTATTTTTTTATTTTCTAATTTCCCACTCTTTAGTGGAAATTATTGGCCCTATAAATAGCGTAAAAAAAATAAAAAGGAGAAATAAAAAGGTCGAAATTTTAGAAAACCTGTAATTTATTATTCAGTTTTTTTTTAAATTATTTATTATGTTAATAATGTGATAATTAGAATAATTATATAATTTTTTTTATTAAAATAACTTTTAAATATTTCACTTTTATGTGATATTTTTTAAAGAAATTAAGATTTTGGATTATAATTGTGCACAGATTGATTTGAATAGTTCCCTGATTGCATTAAGATGGATTTTTTATTTTTTTATTTTCTAAATCCCCACTCTTTAGTGGAAATTTTTGGCCCTATAAATAGCGTAAAAAAAAAAAGGAGAAATAAAAAGGTCGAAATTTTAGAAAACCTGTAATTTATTATTCAGTTTTTTTTTAAATTATTTATTATGTTAATAATGTGATAATTAGAATAATTATATAATTTTTTTTATTAAAATAACTTTTAAATATTTCACTTTTATGTGATATTTTTTAAAGAAATTAAGATTTTGGATTATAATTGTATAATTGTGCACAGATGGATTTAAATAGTTCCCTGAGCGCGTGTTATCCTGGCAGAGGACACGCCGTGAGGTTATGCTGGATTTTGCACGCGTGCACTCTGTACGTACTTGTTGCCCTCTGGGTTTAAATGTCATTTCCCGGCGCAGTCACTGGTGGTCTGACACAAGCGTGTCACCCGCCTCTGCAGGCTATGCTCTATTCACGTTACAGCGTATGAATAGCTGATACTGTATTCCGATTGAACCCCTCTATGTACGGCTATCGTCCCCCCGCGGTGCGGATGTCATATATTCAGCTAGGTATTCAAGCCTTTGTATAGGATGTAGAATTTCCATGGGCTTTGTTACGGAATATGAATATTTAAAACGCATGGTCGGCAGCTGCCGTGGTGGTCTGAATAGACCCTGGCCAAAAACATAAATGACATACGTGGAGATTTTGAGATCTTTGCGTCCTCATCTCAGAAACATTTTCAGAAAATCAATAAAAAAACAAAAAACTTTGAATAATATTCAGATTATTTTTAAAAATGCAAATATTGTGTCGGTTATCTGTAACAATATCATGAAGTTGTTGGGGGGGGGCCGCGGAATAAAGATCGTGTGTGCGTCATGGATAGAGAGAAAGAATAACAACAAAAGTCGATTGATAAAGGATAAACAGAGAAAAAAAGGGGATGAAGACAGAGGGAAAAAAGGACAAAGACAGAAAGAAAGGGAGAGAGCAAGGAAGAAAGAGGAAGAGAAAGAAGGAGGAAGAAGAAGGAGAGAAAGAAAGAGAAAGGAAAAATATGAATGGAAGAGAGAGAGTGAGGAAGAAGTGAGAGTAAGGAAGAAGAGATGCAGAGAGAGGGGAAAAAAGATAGAGCGGGAGAGAGGAAGAGACAGCGTGAGAAAAAGAGAGAGGGATGAGGACAAGGGAAGAGAGGAAGAGGGAGAGAGAGAAAGTAATCGAGAGAGAAAGGTGAGGAGGTAGCGGGAAGGGAGGAAGAGAAAAAGGAAGAGTGAAAGAAAGAGTGGGCAAGAGGGGAAGAGGGAGAGAGCGACAGAGGGACAGAGGGATGAGGATGAGGGAAGTGAGGAAGAGGGATAGTGTGTAGAATAGACAGTAATCGAGAGAGAAAGGGGAGGAAGAGGTAGCGGGAAGGGAGGAAGAGAAAAAGGAAGAGTGAAAGAAAGAGTGGGCAAGAGGGAGAGAGCGAGAAAGTGACAGAGGGATGAGGATGAGGGAAGTGAGGAAGAGAGAGTGTGAGGAAGAGACAGTAATTGAAAGAGAAAGGTTACAGTTACAAGTTTTTATAAAGCGCTAACAAGTTCCATAGCGCTGAATGAGGAAGAGGTAGCGGGAAGAGAGGAAGAGAAAAAGGTAGAGTGAAAGAAAGAGTGGGAGAGAGGGGAAGGAGGAGAGAGTGAGAAAGTGACAGAGGGATGAGGATGAGGGAATTGAGGAAGAGGAAGAGAGAGTGTGAGGAAGAGACAGTAAATCGAGAGAGAGGTGAGAAAAGTGAGAAAGAGGAAGAGAAAAAAAAAAGCGAAATAAAGAGAGGGAGAGAGAGAGGAAGAGTGGAAAAAAGGTGAGGAAGAGCTAGAGGGATGAGGAAGTGAAAGATAGGAGGAGGGAGAGGTGAGGAATGAGGAAGATGGAACATATTAAAAAGGGAGACAGACTGTGAGAGGAAGAAATGGTGAACAAAAGAGAGTAAGAGCCAGCGAACAAAAGAAAGAGAAATATGAAGAAAAAAAGGAGAGAAAGGAATAGAGTGAGGAATGAGAGAGGAAGAAGAAAGTGTGAGAGGAGAAAGAGCTTGAGAGAGAGAACCTGAAATAAGGAGCAAGCGAAGGGAAGAGAAAGCAAGAGAATGAGAGTGTGAACGTTAGAGAGACAAAAGGATAGAAAGAACAGAGAGATGAGAGAGCAAGCGAAGAGAAAACTAAGGATGAGGAGGAGAGTACACCTGACAGGAAAGAAAAAAAGGGAAAAAGAAGAGAGAAAGAAAGAAAAAAGGGAAAGATAAGAAAGAGAGAAAAAAGGGAAAGAGAAGAAAGAGAAAAAAGGGAAAGAGAAGAAAGAGAGAAAGAAAGAAAAAAGGAAAGAGAAGAAAGAGAAAAAAGGGAAAGAGAGGGGATAGGAAAGAGAAAACGAAAGAGTGAAAGTAAAAATAGAAAAAGAAAGAAAGACAATGCAAAAAGAGAGAGGAAAGCAAGTGAGAAAGAAAGAGGGACACATTAGAAAATACTGTTTTTTATTGTTTATTAAAATATTGTTTTATAATATTGAAGTAAATTAAACATGATTCAAGCCAGACACATGACCTATTGTTGCAACTAACACATTTAACCCCCTATTAACTTTTCACTTAAATTTCTAACTTATCTCTCGCTTCCATTGAAGAGCGGATAGAGCAGAGCTTTGAATATAAAGGCCGTGCTAACACACATTCCTTTTAATGGAGTCAGGGATCAGCTCGAAGTTTATTCCCGCAGGTTTGTAATGAGTATTGTGAGCGATAAGCAGCTCACATCACTTCCCAAGGTTTCCGAATTTTGTGTTTGTTTCCTTTGCAGTTGCGCACACAATACACTGTATCTTTCAACATCTTGCACACACCTACACATACAATTAGAGGGTGAACCTGGAAACAATACATCTAAAAGCAGATCATGGCGTTTCTGTTACTTAAAATAATTACAGAGAAGAGTAAACAGACCATTTAGGTTCCAGCTTCTGTTAATGCTCTTTTGCCATTTGATTATCTATACCTACAAAATACCCAAAGCCCTGACAAAGGCCCTTCTTGGCCGAAACGTTGCCACCAATGTTCAAGCAATAACAGCTACAGGTTTGTGCTGCTGTTGGAGTAGATTCTTTTTTTATTAAATACACATTTTAAAAAGTCTGAAAGCACTCGATGTGCGTTTTCCCATTAAGTTATGAAAAATACTCTGAATTAAATTCATTCATTGCCAAGCTCCCCATTAGACATGTGCACAAATATAAAAAAAATCATTTTTTCTTTCCGTTTCATATCAATTCGTTCCGGTGCATTCGTTATGTTACCGTGATTTATGTTTCGGATTGATTCGTTGGTTCAGACAGTCGGTAATTCATATTTCGGATCGATTCGCTATTTCATTTTTCGGGTCAATTTGTTTTTTCCTTTTTATTATTTCATATTTAGTTTTTTTTAGTTATTTCGGAACGTGAAACAGATGAATTAATAACTTAGATTAGGGTAAAAAAAAAAGGGACTGTCCTAATCCCCCTGTCTTTGGTGATGAAAGCTATTCAGTACCAAGGACAGCAGCTATTCTTGGTGCGGAAACCTATTCAGCAGCATGGATAGCAGCTCCGCGGGGTTCCGTAGGGGAATTCACCGATTCGGCGGCAGCATTCATCAGCTGATTTTACAGTTTTAGCTCTTTGGGTATTAAACACACAGGGCTAAAACTTTGGGGGCACCTTCTGCAGCCCGAAAGCAAACGAAATTTGTTTGCAGCTAAAAAAAATATTTGCTTTTGGGCTGCAGCAGATCAGCATATTGAGAAATCTCGATAGTGGGGCACCAGATGGTGCCTTTGAAGCTCGAGATATCTCGATATTGGTAGTGAAGGGGTTAAGTGCAGTTATTTGGAAACAACGTGTCTTGGAGATTCTTCAAATGAAAAAGAATTAATTAAAAACCAAAAGCAAATCATTAATAAAAATACTCTACAGGTTGTGTTAGTTGTCGGTTGGACAACAAAGTAACAGGCCAGATGTGTTTGCGTCTCATGGGATGGAATGGATTTGGGTTGAGCATACAGTGGTGTGTAGTCTATATGGTGTGAACAACAAATGTGTGGCTAATCATTAACACAACTGATGGATACCTGCTGCTACAGGCTGATACAAAAGGACTGTTCTTGCCCAAACCTAACATCAGTGGAGCGAGGCTTTGATTTTTTACTGACCAATCCGCAATTCGCTAAGTTACTTTATAACAAAAAACTTCCCATGACCTCTGACGAATAACTAATGATGGGGGATTATTCACTAAACTCCAAATCTGTCACCGAATTTCACCGAATGGTGAATTTCATTGTAGATGCAATTTCGGGGCAATTTGTGTATTCACTAAGCTATTAATTTGCCAAAAACAGTTGAATTGACAGTGAAATATGCTGCATTTTGCTACGATTCAGTGCAATTCGGCAGCACTGAAATTGTCCCATAGAAAACTAATGATTCATCTATTCACAGAGAGCCAAATGACACCAAAATTGCATTGAAATAACCGGATTTCGATTAAACAGGCAAATCTAATAGGTTTCAATGTAATATCTTTTTTTTTAAAAAAAAAAAAAAAAATTAAAAGACCATCTATTATTATTTTTACAAAAATATTTTTTAAAACACATTATTTTTTATTTTTTAAAAAACTTTTTTATTATTTTGTAACAGACCTTTTTATTAATTTTTTAAAGGACCTTTTTATTATTTAGACACATTACTACATATTTATTGATTTAACCTCCTATTAGGAGAATGGGAGATTTCCTAGATCTTTATTTTCACTTTGATTGAATTTGCTGAAGAAATTTGACACTTATTGGTGCTTTTCACCAACGTCTGATAACTGCTTCGGCGACCCTATTTTAAGCAAGAAAAATACAGTGACCATTTGATAAATAGTGAATTCGCCGAATTTTCGGCGAAACGGAACCTTCTAAGTGAATCGAAAGAAAAGCACCGAAATTGAACTCCGTTTTGGTGCTTTGTGAATAGGCCTCATAATGACTCTGTGAAAAGAGTTAAACGAGTTAAGGAAGGGCTGAGGAGCTTAGAACCATGAGGTTCTTCACCAGATACATCGTTATACAGATTAATAATATATTATAGCCTGTTGGGTTGATATAGGAATTCTAAAAAAAACTGATACATTAAAGAACTTTCTGTATGTAAAAATCAGCAGTTGCAGATCATCACCGGTCACCGGTCACTGCCCGTCATGGATGCATTATTATGGTCTTTTCATTGTCTATATAATTAATGGGGCATCTTTTCTGAGAGAGAGAGGGGTGCCCATGTTTTGTGGTAAGGGTCTCTTGCGTATAAAATGCTTCCCTGTGTGAGAGCAAACCCTGCCAAACATCATTAATTTTGTCCCTGCGTTGGCTTTGTTTCCTCCGTTTGACACTATCCATAAATCCTACCATGAAATCCCAGACTTGCTCAATGAAGGATAAAATCTATAGACACTGGTGAACTTGTACGTGGCAGAATGACTAGACTTTCAATTTAATGGAAGATGCAACCAAATAATAAGGTCACGGGTGCCGTAGATAGTAATTACTCTTAAACACCCATGATAGTCCATGCGGCTGTACCAATCTGGCCCTTAGAGACCCCAATCTGACATGGTCTACTCTACTGGTTTACCACTGGCCAATCTTTAGAGCTGTCGTCTGTCGATCAATGAGTTGGACACACTGTGCCGGCACAGGATGTTTAAACAAGAAATCATAATAATGATGAGCTTTGTTCTTTAATCGGGTAATGAAGACGTGTAGTATGAGTTTTCAAAGGATTCTAGATAATGAGATAGGAAATCCTTTCATTGTTGTTGAGGGAACGTTTAATAAAGTACCTCCTGTTCATGAATATTAATGTATATGGAGATACGTGATCATCTACAGTATATGATTATATTCATGCATTTTATGGTTGGGCTGATGGCAGTCGGGGGTTGCCGGGCAAAGACAGGCCAAGAGGCTATCAAATGTTTGCACCCAAATGAAGGTCCAGGTAGGCCTTTAGCCAGTTTTATGATAATACGTTAGATGAAGATTCCAGAATCTTTGGAAATCCACATGAGTACTGGACATCCCTAGGATTCTGCAGGAAGATCCGGTCAAGATTATGCCTTCCAAGCCAATCCCAGACCTTCCATTGCTTTCAATGAGAGCAGGGGTCTAGTCCTAAAAAACGAAGTGAGGGGACTCTCCAAGATTTCTGCTCCTCGATCAACCGTTGGTACACATGGAAATGTGTCATTAATGTTTAAACTTAAAGATGGCTGGGTTTTAGGGAATCCTTATGATAAGTGTAATAAATAGCATATATTTGAGCGACTCAATGAGGGATCATATGATTGGAACCGAATAAATGCTTCTCCATTTGTGGGCCAAAAGGCAACATTTTCCCCCACAGAAAATAGTCAAGGAACTGCGCTCCACATGTTCCTCATTGACTTGACCCCTGAATGGGATCATGGACCGTACACAACAGAAGGACTGGGACACAGTTGGAGATCACCTACCGGTATTCATGCTTTTTTTAAGGCATGAATAAAGATGCTGTGCAACGCAATGGAGTCCATGTGGTTGCTTCTACAAACTTGTCGTACTGTTGATTTTAATTAGGTTTCACGGGGGGGGACTCTCACAGAAATCTGTGATGGAACCTGTTAGCAGTAGTGGGGCTTGCTTGGTGTACACATGCAGGCCTGCCCTTTGGGTGGGACGAGTGGGGCACACACCCTGGGCTCCGCACTTTAAGGGGCTCCTCCCCATTGTTGAAACTCTCTGTGTGTGATAAAAAGTGTCAGTGAGCGCCACCATTCTATCTATGGAGACGTGTTGAGGGGGTGTCTATCTGGGGGTGAGAGGGGTCAGGGGTGTCTATCTGGGGGGGAGGTGGAAAGATCGGGGGTCAGTGTGTGTATCTGTGCGTGACAAATAAGTGAAGTATAAGCAGGTGTAACATTGAAGAAAGTGGTGAAGGCCCCCTAAAAATATTCTTGCCGAGGGCCCCTCAAATGCTAGAGGTGGCCCTGTACACATGTGTTATGTGCATATGTCATGCTCATCATTTATACCATTGCTACTGAATTAATTGTTTGTATTCCATGTATACATGACGATTTCTATGTATTATTCAGTGTCTGTTTTATCATCATATTTATTATGATTCATTACAAATTATTTGCCTCCAGTTGGACGCAAGGAAATTGCGGGCTACTTGGATGAACGAATTCTTCCTTATGGCGGTCCATGTGCCAGTGGGACTGCTGTAGAGGAACACAACCTGCTAGATAAGCGTCTGAACCACCCAGGGATTGTATTTTCAAATCCATGGAGGACCCTTAAGTGGCCACTTGAAATCCCATGGTACACAGAGAAGAAGGAGTTTACCGCAAGGCGTAGATAGGTCAAGGAGGATTATGATCTGGCAAGCAAAGCCTTATCTTATAGCATCTGAACGCCAACTGGAAGGCTTCCTCAACCATTCCAGTGACAAGCAGGTCTTTCTCAATAAAACCATTCAGTGTAAGCATTTGTTTCTGTGTCGGATGTTATATGACCAGGGTAATTCAGAGGAAACAGCCGTGTGAATCTTTACTGTGCGAACCACCAACAGGGTATAAAGCCAGTAGGTGGGGAGAGCTAGAAAGAAGCTATGTCAACAAGCTATAACACAACGTATGAGGTCACGGAGAACCAATAACAGGTTAGGCTGGGGTCAGACGAACGCATTGCGAACGCGCGTGCAGCTGCCCTCTATCATGGCCGTAGTAGCAGCAAATGATGGCCAATGACGGCCGCACAAAAGTTCGGCCGGGCAATGCAAGCGCCAAACGAACGCATTTTTTCGAGAACGTGATACCGCTAGTACAGAGTGTGCTGCGTCGGCATAGCGGCGTGTGTGCGTGATTAGGAGACTTCAGACGCTGCTAATGTCCGGCCAACATAACGTCCAGACGCAAAAAGGGTTTTATTGCTGATCCGTACAAAATCACGGACGAAAGTGCGCATCGTATGACCACTATCGCGTATTCCATGAAAAAAATACGTCCATTCGTTCGAACGCACTTTTTAACGGACGACGCAAAAAATGCATTCGTCTGACCCTAGTCTTAGAGCAGTGCTTCTCAGTCCGATCTCCAGGACCCTCTAACAGGCCTGGTTTTAAGGATTCCCTTGTGGAAATGCAGGCTGAATCTTGCAATCACTGAGCAGCAAATCATATCACCTGTGCTGTGCTTCAGATATCCTGCAAACCTGGCCTAATAAGAGGAACGGAGGACCAGGGTTGGGAACCACTGGGTAAGAAGCACTCAGTAGACTGTTTTTATTGGCCAATTCCAATCTGGTATTAACAGAGAAAACCTGGATCCCGCGCACATCATCCTGATTCCGCAGATACAGAGCTAGAATTCCAGGAAAGTCTCAGCAGCGAGAGCAATTGTTTTGCCCAAATAAAATTATGTTAAGGGAGAACGGGGTATTTTATAGAATCGCTTCGCGTTGGGTGTATCTGCTCTGTTTTTCACCCCATTTCAATGTTACTTGGCATAGACGTTGCTTGTTTATTTCTCATCCCAAATGCATAGCTTTACATTTATCCACATTGTGTGTCCATCTTCCTAATCTAGTATCCACGTGCCTCTGAAGAGAAGCGATATGCTGCTCAAATATCTAATCTATTTTAGTCTAGTGTCATCTGCGTGCGTGGATATGTAACTTTTCCACATGCCTTTTCTTTTTAGGTTTCCTTTGAGAAGCAGATTATTCAGCGATAACAGCTTGTTTATCCAAGAGAAGAGTGATCGCCATTTAGAATGTACTTTAATTTAACGTTTTTACTTACAGCTCTATTCCACAGTTGACAGTAAAATAACTGCTGGAGACATTATACTTAAAGGGCCAGTACCACCAAAAAATGAAATGTCCTTATTGTGTTTATTTGATGTCGCTGATATACATGCGCTTTGTTTTTCTCTTGTATGTTTAGTTAAGAAAATATTTTCCTCTATATGTGTCACTGGGTGCATCCCTTGTGTGATATTTTCCTATATATGTGTCACTGGGTGCATCCAGTGTGTGATATTTCCTCTATATGTGTCACTGGGCGCATCCATTGTGTGATATGTTCCTATATATGTGTCACTGGGTGCATCCAGTGTGTGATATTTCCTCTATATGTGTCACTGGGCGCATCCATTGTGTGATATGTTCCTCTATATGTGTCACTGGGTGCATCCATTGTGTGATATGTTCCTCTATATGTGTCACTGGGTGCATCCATTGTGTGATATCTTCCTCTATATTTGTCACTGGGTGCATCCATTGTGTGATATTTTCCCCTATATGTGTCACTGGGTGCATCCATTGTGTGATATTTCCTCTATATGTGTCACTGGGCCATCCATTGTGTGATATTTTCCTCTATTCGTGTCTCTGGGTGCATCCATTGTGTGATATTTTGTGTTTTAACCCCCCACGGTATCTTTCAATCACTTGTTCCTCACGGTGTGGCTTTGGCCATAGAATGGAGTGAATGGGTCGATCACTGACTCACATCATTGTATTGTGTGGAATGTATTCAAAGGACATCACCAGGGGGTAGATTAAGTGTTTTACGCCCCCTGTGTTATCTCATTTAACTGCCAGATCTTATCTGGAGTAGCCTGGAGAACACAATAGACCCCCTGCTGTCTTATCTAAACATTCCCTCCTCCAGCTCATTAACTGTTATATACTGTATGAGATAAAGCACATCCACAAAGTAAAACTTACTATTCGATTTTGGTAAATGTTGCATCATGGGAAAAATGCGCAAAATGTAAACAAGAGATAGAAAACCTTACTTTATTTTTCCTTTTTTACATGCGATTACTTCAAACACAGAAAAAAAACAGCAGAATGTGTTTTATAATATGTTCTTTAATGTGTTTAATTATATGTTCTATAATGTGTTTTATAATGTGTTTTTGTTTGTAATGCACAAGTAATCTAGTTATAGCTTATGTAGAGGGTAATGTGGTGGGATCAGCGTTCCTTCAACTCGTGTCCCCTTGTCAAATTAGCCTCCTCTGCTATATTCCCAGGTGTACCTCAAATGAAACATAGGGGTACCATAGTGTAGCATATCAAGGTGGAATCATAATATTAAAGAAAAAAGGGGTACACTCACGTTGTTTGGGGTCTCAGTCAGGCACCAGATGTTCTTACAGCCGGCGACAGTATCATGAGCACCGGATCTCCCTTCAGCATTTGATCTCCTCCTCCTCTCTGCAGTAACCAGGACCAGAATTGGTTAAAATCCAAGCTTGTTTATTAACTAAAAGGATAAAATATAACATAAAACAGAGTTACACCTATAAAATATAACAGAGCTTAACCTAAACGCGTTTCGCGTTAATCTCGCTTCCTCAGTAGGTGTCTATACAGACTTTCACCATTACAGTTACAGTTTATGTAGGTGGTAGTGTGCCTTTAACATTGGGGCTCACTATTCCACTCTTGTTGCAAACTGGGCTTGCAGCTCAAGCATTGATGTTTCCTATTACTCTGCGCTTCTGCTTCCGTCCGAAGCCAGGAGCTAATAAAGCTCCTATCTCGGAATAGATGTGGTAAAAGGGAGACAGTAAGGAAAAGCGGGTCATGATTATTTTTTCACTTACTGGTCTCCCTTTTTGCGGCAACACCGAAGTAGAGCCCTTTCTATCACATCAGCAGCAATAAGGCTAAGGTCAGACGAAAGCAGTTTTAACGTGCGTTTAGCCGCACGAAATCACGGACGTGCTAGCAGCAAATGACGTCCAATGCCGGGGAACATACGACGAACGGCCGCACGAAAGTCCGTCGGCGCAACGCAAGTGGCAAACGAACGCATTTTTTAGAGAACGTCAAACCGCTACTACTGACGTACAGAGTGCGCTGCGTCCGCTAGCGGCGTGTTTGCGTGATTGGGAGACGTCAGACGCTGCACACGTCCGGCCAACATAACATCCAGACGCAAAAAGGGTTTTATTGATGATCCGTACAAAATCACGGACGAAAATGCGCATCGTATGACCGCTATCGCGTATTCCGTGAAAAAATCCGTCCATTCGTTCGAACGCATTTTTTCACGGACAACGTGAAAAATGCGTTCGTCTGACCCTAGCCTAAGGGAGTCGGGACAGGTTGAACCTGATAAACGGGTGGCTTTTTCAAATTTCTTGACTATATAGATTTAAAATCCAGACGATATTTGTATGTGATGTCATCACGATGTCAATCTATATATTTCTATAAAGAGTGTCAAATTTCAGCCTATTATACCCCGCAACTTTTTCTAGAGGATCACTCTGCTCGTCATGACCACTTTATTGTTTTAAAGTGGTCACGATGTGAGAAGTGCCCCCCTTCTTCCTCCCACCTGCTGCCCCGATCTGGCTAAAACTCTGGCTGAAGTTTCCTCCATCCCACGCATCATCGCCAGCAGTCAGGATATTTTAATTTCCCGGCTGCCGGTCACCAGATCAGTCACTAGTGATGTCACACACAGAGAGCGGCTGCTGTATCGAGTGATCTCCGACAGGCATCGATGGATCGGATCTATGCATGTGCGTGCAGCTCCGATACATTGCTCTGCGCAGGCGCTACGGAACTTGAGTATATTTGTTTATTGATAAAGTATTTTACCAGGAAGGATACATTGAGATTTCTCTCGTTTTCAAGTATGTTCTGGCTTGGGTAAAGGCGAGCAAGTCCAAAATTGGTCCCAAATTCGCAGTTCCTACGCTTCCCAAGTTGCACAGAAAAGCTTCAGGGTCTTCCGGGTTCGGACGGTAGTCCCTGAGTCGAAGAGGAGGAGCTGTGCACGGCGAGAGACAAAAGGTGAGTAAAATCACCAAAAACAAAAATAATTGGGCAGAGGATGTCAGCAGTAGTCTTGTGCACCGATTTTTTTTTCGGTTCGATTCGATTCGATTTTTCGGATTCTTAAACTCTTCGATTCGGCTCGTTTCGACCGATTTCTGTTTCGATTCGGTTCGGCTCTACTCGTTTTTCGTGTACATTTTTTCGGAATTTCGAACATTTTTTGTATTTTCGTGTCACTTAGCTCGTTTTTTGTATCGACTTTTCGTATTTTCAGAAATTTTCGTTTTCGGAACGTCTGTTTTCCTCGTTTCAAAGCAATAAATTTCGATTTGACACATTTCAAGTACATTCGAAAATACCGAAAATATTTCGTTTCGGCTCGGAAAACTTTTCGGATCTGCCATTTTCGGATCTAAAACTTTTCGGAAAATCGGCCGCATCCGAAAACACGAATCGGGAAATTTCGTGAAAATTCCAAAATTCTGAAACCCGAAACGCACATCCCTAGTCAGCAGGATCTGCCCAATTATTTAAGGGCAGAAAAAGGGGACTCTACATGTCCATAGAGTGTCCCTTTAATAGCGGAATCCGTATAATGGCGGGTCAGATGTAAATCTTGTCATCGCATTACTCTCCCTCGAGCGGCCTGCCGCTGAAATCAAAGCAATCCCCTCGCTAGGTAAAGTGAGATCTGCCAATGGAAGCTACTGTCTGCAAATCACCGATCTGTCCCCGTGTCTGCGCAGCTACACACCAAAGGAGATTAAATATCGGAGCAGGTCACGTTCTCATGGCCCGGGCACAAGTGCCAACATTCTTCCAATTATTCAAGGCCATGGAGAATGCAACCTGCAGAGCTGCGGCGGCGGAGCCCGATTAGAGCGGGCTTAGAAGCGAGCCAAAAAGGATACGCCGCTATTTAGCTCGACGGAGCAAGGGGTGGGGGCAGGTGGGCTTCTTCGGAGTTCAAATGGCTGGGATGGAGAGAGGTTTATCCAGCATGTTTGTGTGTCTAGCAATGTAAAGGAAGCGATTAAAGGATCCATTGTTACCTGAAAACAGAGGCCAAGGAATTACTGATCGATATCTAGTAAATGAAGCAAGATGTTGGCAGTGTATTATGTCGATAATCTATAGGAAGTGCTCCCTGGATGTCCTCCCGCCCCAGTCGAAGTTCACTCTTCCATAGTCGCAATATCTCATCGTACTTTTTTCTTTGCTGCTGAGATCTGGTTTTCCCAAAGGACTTCTAAGGGTTTAATGGCGAAAGTCGAAGGGTTGACCTGTCCTTAAGTCAAAAATGTGTCAACAAGGTCTGTCGCATCATAGGAAAATAAATATTTACAGTGTTTAACAATGCTCCTTTGTTTTCTTTTGGATGTGATACATGCTAATGTTGCCACAGTCTTCCAGTGTCGGAATGTGGGACCAGAGGACCCGGCTGGGCCGTGAATTGGTGTTGTCCAGTTGGTGGTGAATACCGTATGGCCCTTTAGGTATGTGGTTATCAACCCTGGTCCTCAAGTCCCCCTAACAGGCCAGATTTTAAGGATTACTTTGGGGAAATGCAGACTGAATCCTGGAATCACTGAGCAGCAAATCATATCACCTGGGCTGTGCTTCACATATCCTGCAAACCTGGCCTGTTAGGGGGACCTGAGGACCAGGGTTGGGAAACACTGCTCTAGAGTCAGTCAAGACCTGGAGGTGCAATCAGTAAGTCATTGCAAGGCCTCAGGCAAAGCATGGCTGCACTATGAGAAGTGGCATAGGAAATTTTCTGCCGCACAAACCTCTTTCACACTTTTAGGCTGCTGTCAGACGAGCGTAGTGTTCACGTCCGTGATTGCGCCTAAAAGTACGTCCGTGATAGCATGACAGAAAGCCCATTGGAGCCTGACACATGAAGTACGTCCGCACTGAACTGCGGACGCACAACGGCCGCGGCCCACGGACGCAAGGCAGGCAAGAACGTACAACCCCTAGAACGGCCGCACAAAGTGCGCTGCGTCCGCAACGTCTGCATAGCTTTGTGTGTGAGTGATGGAACGTGGTCAGACGGACGGCATTTATACGTCCAGCATTTTTCACGGGACAAAATGGTTTTGCTTTTTAATTTATTTTCCCTCCTACATCCGTCAAAATATACGTCAGTGAAAAAACGGACTGTCTGGCCACTACTGCGTCTTCCGTACTGACGTACGTCCGTGTGCACGAACGTACAGTCCGTAGAAATCACGCTCGTCTGACCCTAGCCTTAATGGTACAGATCCTCCAGACCAAGTATGAGGGGAGGGGAAAAAAAAACAAATAAAAAATTTGGCCCCTATTCAACTTGCAGTTTAAGATCGATCTTCAGCAGTTCAGGGCCCCTTAGGACACTCCTGGTCTAGGGTTGCCAGGTCGGCCATGTTTTCCTGGACACGTATTACCATTTCATGCAAATGGTAAGCACAGGGAGGGTGCTGCCCTGCAACATGTATAAGTTATGTACTGCAGGACTAGGGAAATCAATTACCCAATTAACTTAGGTCATCGGGGATTTCTCACCTGCAGTGTATGGGTTCTACATGCTGCAGGGTGGCATTTTTCACACCCAAATGATATGTATCTAGGAAAACATGGGCGATCTGGTAACCCTAGTGCCTAAGGCTAGGGTCAGCCGCACTTAATCACAGCCGTAGTAGCAGCAAATGACGTCCAATGACGGGCAATATATGAAGTGCAGGCGCGCAACGCAAGCGGCAAACAAACACATTTTTTCGGGAACGTGATACCGCTAGTACGGTCGTACAGAGTGCGCTGGGTCCGCTAGAGGCGTGTGTGCGTGATTAGGAGACGTCAGACGCTGCTAATGTCCGGCCAACATAACGTCCAGACACAAAAAGGTTTTTTTTGATGATCCGTACAAATCACGGACGCAAATGCGCATCGTATGACCGCTGTCGCGTATTCCGTGAAAAAATACGTCCATTCGTTCAAACACACTTTTTCACGGACGACGCGAAAAATGCGTTAGTCTGACCCTAGCCTAAATGGGGAGTGGGAAAAGGACAGGGCAGCACTTTTCCCTGTGCTCTCCCTCTGCATGAAATAGTAACATGTTCCTGAAAAACATGGCCGATGGTCCAGCCCCATCCTGGTCCCAAACAGCAAAGAATGTCGCTAATAAATGAAGCCAGAACAAACTAGGAAATTAATTTTTGTTTAAAAACCCAAAAATTACAGATCCCCCTCCCCCTCTGCCGTAAAGTTTGCACGCCGATCCTTAGCGAGCATGACTTAGGCTAGGGTCAGACGAACGCGTTTTTCATGTCTACCATCAAAAAGTGCGTTGATGTGTCCGAATGCATTCTTGCACGGAATACGCAATAGCGGTCATACGATGCGCAATTTCATGCGTGATTTGTTACGGATCCAAACCAGGATACTTTGGGTGTCTGGACGTTATGTTGGCCGGACATGAGCAGCGTCTGGTGTCTCCCAATCACGCACACACACTGCTAGCGGACGCAGCGCACTCTGTCTTTACGTCAGTACTAGCGGTTCGACGTTCTTGCGAAAATTGCGTTAGTTTGCCGCTTGCGTTGCGCGTCCGAACTTTCGTGCGGCCGTACTTCGTGTGTGGGCCTGCGTTGGACGTCATTTGCTGCTACCACGACCGTCATAAAGTGCGGCTAAACGCACGTTCGCACTGCGTTCGTCTGACCCCAGCCTTACTATAGCGAATACATCATAAGAGGTCCCTGGAAATTTATTTATCGTTTGCAGCTTTTTAGTGCCGTTTAACCATTTGAATGCCAGGTAGGTGTGAGAATGACAGACCCTAATTACACAAGATGGTTTGGGGGGGGGGAGCTGGTAATTATGTCTCCAGAGGCATTTAATTCACATACATCTTGAAGCTTTGTAATTTGCATGTTGTAATTGCTCAGTACAATCAGTCTGCTCTTCATTGTGTGGGAGAGAGGAGGGAAACGTTTTACACCCAGCGCTGATAATTGGCTTTAAAACAATATTAATAAAATTCTAAAGTTTGAAAAGATTCTAAAAAGAGGAATAAACCCCATTTATTCTCACTCCCCGGACAGGCCGGATTAAATCTAGCGCTTTAAGTGAGACGAGAAATGGACGGATTTTCTCCTTTTAGGCTAGGGTCAGATGAGCGCATTTTTCCCCGCGAACGTGAAAAAGTGCGTCCGAACGCATTGATGTATTTTTTCACGGAATGCGCAAAAACGGTCAGACGACGCGCATTTTCGGGCGTGATTTTGTACGGATCGTCAATAAAACTCTTTTTGCGTCTGGACGTTATGTAGGCTGGACATTAGCAGCGTCTGACGTCTCCTAATCACGCACACACGCCGCTATGCCGCAGCTGCGCACTCAGTACGTCAGTACTAGCGGTTCAGCGTTCTCAGAAAAATGCGTTCAAATTCCACTTGCGTTACACGGCCGGACTTTTGTGCGGCCGAACATCGTATATTGGCCGTCATTGCCCGTCATCTGCTGCTAGTGCGGCTGTAATTATGTGCGCCAGTACGCACGTTAAAAGTGCGCTGGTCTGACCCCAGCCTTAACGATAAGGCCTTTAGGCTGGGGTCAGACGAACGCAGTGCAAACGCGCGTGCAGCCGCACTTCATTACGGCCGTAGTGGGCAGCAAACGACGTCCAATGACGGCCAATATACGAAGTACGGCCGCACCAAAGTTCGCCGTGCAACGCAAGCGGCAAACAAACGCATTTTTTCGAGAACGTAGAACCGCTAGTACTGACGCACAGAGTGCGCTGCGTCGGCATAGCGGCGTGTGTGCATGATTTGGAGACGTCAGACGCTGCACATGTCCGGCCAACATCACGTACATTTGTTTTTAACAGCTCTGTCAAGAATCACGCTAGAAAATGCGCATCGTATGAACGCTATTGCGTCTTCCGTGAGAAAATACGTCAATGTGTTCGGACGCACTTTCTTACGGACGATGTGAAAAATGTGTTCGTCTGACTCTAGCCTGATCCAGAGAACGACTCGACAATTTCCCTTCTGGTTAGACACGAATATAGGAAATAAATGATAAAATGTGGTTTTAAAATGCTTGGAAATAAACAATACATCTCTATATACGCATTAAATGGTGAGTTTAGGAGACCGTTCGACTTGCGTCGCCAGATCGGCCATATTTTCCAGGACACATATAAAGTATTCATGCTGATGGGCAGCACTTAAAATGCCACCCTGCAGCATGTAGAATCCATACGCTGCAGGTAGGAAATAAAAAAAAAAGAATCCCAGGTGACCGGTCTTAACTTCACTCCTGCAACATATGATTTATACATGTTGCAGGGCAGCATTTTTCCCTGTGCGTGAAATAGTAACATGTGTCTGGGAAAACATGGCCGATGTCGCAACCCTACCTATGACTAGGGTTGCCTGATCGGCCACGTTTTCCTCGACACCTGTTACTATTTCATACAGAGGGGGAGCACAGGAGATGTGCTGCCCTGCAACATGTATAATTCATATGCTGCAGCAAGAAAAATCAAGGCAGGTCACCTGGCATTCCTTATTGATTTCTTATATATGGATTATACATGCTGCAGGGTGGCATTTTTCATGCACTGCCCATCAGTATGAATAAATTACATGGGTCCAGAAAAACATGGCCGATCTGGCAACCCTAGGCCCCGTTCACACTGTGCGATTTAGGCTAGGGTCAGACGAACGCATTTTCACGTTGTCTGTGAAAAAGTGCGTTCGAACGAATGGACGCATTTTTTCACGGAGTACGCGATAGCGGTCATATGATGCGCATTTGCGTTCGTGATTTTGTACGGATCATCAATAAAACACTTTGTGCGTCTGGACGTTATGTTGGCCGGACATTAGCAGTGTCTGACATCTCCTAATCACGCACACAAGCCGCTAGCGGACGCAGCGCACTCTGTACGTCAGTACTAGTGGTTTTACGTTCTCGACAAAATGCGTTCGTTTGCCACTTGCGTTGCGCGGCCGGACTTTTGTGCGACCGTACTTCGTATATTGGCCGTCATTGCCCGTCATTTGCTGCTAGTGCGGCCGTGATTAAGTGCGCCAGAACGCGCGTTCGCACTGCCTCAGTCTGACCCTAGCCTTATCGTGCAATTTATCGTGCAGATTTTGCCGCGCTATGTAGCATCTCCAATGCATTTCCTTGGAGCTGTTCACATGTTGCCACGTGTCGTGGCGCCATGTCACTGGTACATGACCCTTTTTTTGCGATCTTGCGATTTCCATTGGTGGTGTTTTGCAAAATCGCCACGTCGCAAATATGAAAAAAATAAAAATCCGCACGGAAAAACACACGATTTTCAAATCGCACAGTGTGAACGGGGCCTGGCATTGCAGGATGCAGTAGGTTTGCAAGATTCCAATGTTTTCCCGGACACAATTTCCTATTTCATGCAGAGGGAGAGCACGGATCACGAGAAAAAGTGCTGCCCTGCAACATGTATATAATTCCTATTTTGCAGAATGGACATCAAGGCAGGTCGCCTGGGATTCCGCTTTGATTTCTTACTTGCAGCGTATGGATTCTACATGTTGCGGGGTGGCATTCTTCATGCACTGCCCATCAGCATGTATACTTTATATGTGTCCAGGAAAACATGGCCGATCTGGCAACCCTAGGATGTTGTGTTACCTTTATATACACACATGCACAAACATATACATAATAAAAGGTAGAATGTCCAGAAAATCTGCAAGAAAATAATGTTTTATAGGGATATTGGCCGTTAAATCTGGAATTATAAAGCCATCATGATTTTAGGGGCACTTATCTGTCTCTTTGACATTTTCAATGGGGAATAATAGAAAAGCAAATTATTTTCTTTATTTAGTCATTTCAAATCAAAGGCCAGCTAAGGCAAAGCATGTAATTGTTTAAGCATGGTAATGTTTTTTTAATGACCCCCCAATTAGTTTAATTGCTTTCCAAAGGGCTGGAACAGGCTGGGATGGGATTCCTTATTTTTGTCAACATACCTCAGCTGTGGCTTGTATACAAACCTCAAATTGGAAAAGAAATTCATTTTTCTTCAGAGTCAAGAATTCCTGACGATGTATACATATATTTTTTAAAAAAAAAATTTTTAATAAAAAAATCGATCATGGTTATTCAAAGAGAATAGAAAAGTCACCGCACGTTCGGTGACTTTTCATTATCTTCAATTCGGTATGATTTGGCGATCCCATTTCGGCGACCCTGCGGTGTATTCGGCAAGCACCACAGGGCCGTCGTAGTGCAGGAAAAAGCCGCCGCAAACCCGCTGAAAACTCCCCGCATAAGCCGGGGAATGCACACCGAAACCCGCAAAAACATCTGGATTAACCCGCCGAAGACGCCGGAAAAACCCGAGCAGCCGCCGGAAATACGAATGCAGTGACTAAATTAGCAAAACTAATGCTTGAATGTTTGCAAAGAAACTACTGAGCGAAAATGTCTGAAATTTACGTATGATCCAATGAATGATAATAAAAAGGGCTGTTACAGAAAAAAAACCTAAAAAAATAAAATCTGTAAAAATGCTTAAAATATCCTAAAAAAAATCTATAAATAAAGAGACTCTTTACTGCAGAATTTTATAATGAACAGTTTATTAGATTTTGGATTAAAACGGGAATATTTTTAACAGTGAAGCCTATGGGATTCTCCTGAATAAACCTGCCGAATTAAACCACCAAATGACAGGACATTAGGGGAACCTTTCACTGCTGGTTTTTATTCTCTGAATAGCCGAAGCAGTGCTTTTTCATGGGGATTTCACTGCCCTCGAACAGGCACCGAACAGGCACCGTATGTTCAGGCAATTCGCCAGGATTTGGCGTATTGCCTGCTCTCTGGATAGCCGAATGGCCAGGAAAGGTAACCGAACGCTGATTTTCAGCGTTCTGTTACCTTTCTCCAGCAATTCGGATCTCTTTGAATAACCCTGTTTATATGTGTGTATATATATATATATATATTTATATATTAGCTCTTGAACCCAGGACATACTTGAAAATGAAAGAAATCTCAATGTGTCCTTCCTGGTAAAATACTTTACAAATATATTATTATTGTCATCATTTATATAGCGCCAACAGTTTCCGCGGGGCTTTACAATAACCAAAGGGAACGAGATAAACGGTCATATGATAAAATCAAGAGGTGTAGAGGGCCCTGCTCATAGGAGCTTACAATCTAGAGGCGAGGAATTTTACTAGATAGCAGGATCATTAGTGCCAGTGGTTTGGGAATGGTGGGGATATAACTATATTTTTGAGTGTGTGTATATATATATATATATATATGTGCAGAAAATCCAGCACTCACAGGTTCAGGTACACACGCCCGGTGCAACGCCTACTATAATAAATCCAGGATGTAAATAGCGGCACTCTGGGTCTTTGCAATAAGATAATCTGTTTATTAAAAAAAGGTCACCTGTTATTAATAAACAGATTATCTTATTGCAAAGACCCAGAGTGCCGCTATTTACATCCTGGATATATAGATATAAATATTTTAGGGTTGTGTGTATATAAAATTATTATTGTGTGTATATAATATTTTAAGTTTGTATATACACATTTATTTGTAAATAAATTACTTCTGTTTATATTAATATTATATTTCATTCTCTTGGTTATCATGTGCTCTAGATTGTAAGCTCCTGTGAGCAGGGCCTTGTGTCTACGTGTCTGGTTTCTATGTTAGTAATTTTGTCTCACTCCCCATTGGTTATTGTAAAGTGCTAAGGAAACTGTTGCACTATATTAATAATGTTTGCATGTAAGTGTGTGTACATACATATACACACACAATTTTTCAGCTGTAATGATAATTATAACCGTGGCTGCAAATAGGAATAGCACTATTGTTCTTTTCATCCAATAAGGGGTCGGCGACCTTGGACCCCTAGATATTTTGGAACTACATCTCCCATGATGCTCAGCCACTCAATAGGTTGTCTGAGGTTCATGGGAAGAAGGGAATCAATTCACTAACTGCAGCTGGTGTCTTAGGATCCCTCCATGAACAGGTGAAGATGCAAACAGTAAGTTTATGATAGGTTGGCATTGATTCTTTCGTCATGTCAGTGATTAATCCTCCAATTGAAAAGCCATCGCCCTATAAAAAATATATATATTATTTTTTCAATACCTAAGCCAAGGCAGCCGAAACGCCTGGCCCTGCTGCTTGTCCTATCAGTACTAGTCAATAGGATTTTAACTAGAATTGCCAGGTCTGCCATGCCTTTCCATTCACATATAATTTATTCATGCTGATGGGCAGTGCGTGTAAAAACTCCCCAGAATGTATAATCCATACATTGATTTAGGGCTCCATGTTTTCCTGGACCCATGTAATTTATTCATGCTGATGGGCAGTGCATGAAAAATGCCACCCTGCAACATGTATAATCCATATGGTGCAGTAAATCAAGGCAGGTCACCTGGGATTCCTTATTGATTTCTTCCCTTCAGCATATGGATTATACATGCTGCGGGGTGGTGATTTTCATGCCCTGTCCATGAACACTAATAAATTAAGTGTCCAGGAAAACCTGTCCGATCTGACAACCCTACCTGCAGCGTATGGATTCTACATACTGCGGGGTGGCGTTTTTCACACACCGTCCATCAGCATGAATAAATTCTATGCGTCCAGGAAAAGATGGCCGACCTGGAAGTCCTACATACAGCAGCCCCAATGGAGAGATGATTTGTCCCTCATCTGCTTCAAGTCAGAATGCAAGAAAATGCCCCCCTCCTGGTACATCCATTGACCCCATTCGAGGGCAGAATCGTGATTTATGCCTTCAGTGGGAAAAAATAACATGGTGCGGTTATTACCCCCAGTGATCTCACATCAAACAGTCCAGAATAAATAAAGCCTTTACAATTCTCATGTTTATTAAGTGTGGAAAAGCCATTGATGGGCATCTGCTATGGTCATCCCATAAAGCCCCCGCTAACCCGCTTCTATATTTACACGTTGACTCTAGGATTTACTGACCCTTAAAACTAATGACTTCCAGTAAGTATCTCACCGCCTCTAAAGAGGGCAATAAACAGGGCTGCTTCCAGTGGCAGAGAGAGCGGGCAGGGGCAGATCACCCTCGCGGGGCGGCTAATCCATAGAATTCTCCTGAAAGTATCCGGGATTCCTAATCTCTTGTTAATTGTTACATATTTCTTTGTTACATTTGCCACAAAATTCTGTTTTCCCAGACACACATCAATTGGGCGTGAAAAATGCAACCCTGCAGCATGTAGAACCCAAACACTGCAGGTAAGGAATCCAAGGTGACCTACGTTAATTGGGTAATTGATTACCCTAGCCCTGCAGTACATAATTTATACATGTTGCAGGGCAGCACCTTCCCTGTGCTTAGATTACCATTTCATGCAAATGGTGTGTCCAGGAAAACCTGGTCGATCTGGCAATCCTAGGTAGGGTAGCCACGTTTGAAGGGGCACATGGGAAAAGTGCTGCCCTGCAACCTGTATAATTCATATGCTGCAGGAAGGAAATCAAGGCAGGTCACCTGGGAGTCCTCTTTGATTTCTTACCTGCAGCGTATAGATTCTTCATGCTGCAGGGTCACATTCTTCATCCACTGCCCATCAGCATGAATAAATTATGTGTCCCTTTAAACATGGTCACCCTAGGGTTTTTTTTCTATACCAAAAGAGAAATCCGTAATCTACGTTACTTTATTTTTTTCTTTGTACTTAGGCTAGGGTCAGACTAACGCAGTATCAACGTGCTAAATCACGGCCGTGCTAGCCGCAAATGATGTCCAATGCCGGGCAGCATACGAAGAACGGCTGCACAAAAGTGCGGCTGCGCAACGCAAGTGGCAAACGGATGCATTTTTTCGGGAACGTGATACCGCTAGTACTGACGTACAGAGTGCGCTGCGTCCGCTAGCGGCGTGTGTGCATGATTAAGAGACGTCAGACGCTGCTAATGTCCGGCCAACATAACGTCCAGACGCAAAAAGGGTTTTATTGATGATCCGTACAAAATCACGGACGAAAATGCGCATCGTATGACCGCTATCGCGTATTCCGTGAAAAAATACATCCATTCGTTCGAACGCACTTTTTCATGGACGACGCGAAAAATGCGTTTGTCTGACCCTAGCCTTAAAGGTAGCCAAGCTGAAGGAACAACTGAGTATTGAAAACCATAAAATGTGGATACTATAGGCTAGTGTCAGATGAGCGTCTTTGGAGAGCGGAAGGAACGTCTGTGAGAGTGGACGTTCCTTCCACTTGACGCCCGTCTGGCCACCTCGCTGAGCGCGCTCAGTGCTGCAAAGCGCGATCCTCCTATGGAGAAAGGCACTTTGCAGCTCCGTCAACGCGCGTCCTAGCACTTTGCCGGAGAGGCTTGGATAACGGTCGCTTGTTGCTTGCATATTTCAAGCACGTGCACAAGCGTGTGACCGGCCCGTTGCAGTGTCACAACGCTGCGACAGATGCCGGTCAGTACGGGCGCACATAGCGCGCTCATCTGACGCCAACCTAAAATGTTTTGACGATCCAGGAATGACTAGAGTTGCACCAAGGGTCCCCACAGAGAAAAGTGCTGCCTGCAACATGTATAATTCATAGTCCACATACAGTTGTGTTCAAAATTATTCAACCCCCAATGCTGTAAAGGGTTTTAGGGAATTTAGTGTACATTTGTAATTGTATTCAGAATGAAATCCTACAAGGACTTTTTAAAGAACCATATGCAACTAAAATGACATCAATTGGTTTTGTAATACAGTAGTAAATGTTTCTTTTGTGAATTCTTCATTGACACAATTATTCAACCCCTTAAAGACTACCACTCTGAAGAACAGAGGTTCATTCAAGTGTTTTCAATCAGGTATTGAAAACACCTGTGGATGTCATAGAGCAGCAATAAAGCATAATATGTACCAATTAGGCAGCTTTAAAATGACTGTGATACTCAGCTCCTTCTAGACATTTACTGGTGTGGTTACAAACATGGTGAAGACAAGAGAAGAGGTGATTACTCTTCACAGGAAGGGCAATGGCTATAAGAAGATTGCAAAGATGTTAAACATACCAAGAGAGACCATAGGAAGCATCATTCGCAAATTCAAGGCAAAGGGCACTGTTGAAACGTTACCTGGTCGTGGCAGAAAGAAGATGCTGACTTCGACTGCTGTGCGCTACCTGAAGCGTAGAGTGGAGAAAAGTCCCCGTGTGACTGCTGAGGAACTGAGAAAAGATTTGTCAGATGTGGGTACTGAAGTTTCAGCTCAGACAATACGGCGCACACTGCGTAATGAAGGCCTCCATGCCAGAACTCCCAGGCGCACCCCCTTGCTGTCTCCAAAGAATAAGAAGAGTCGACTGCAGTATGCCAAAAGTCATGTGGACAAACCACAGAAGTTTTGGATAGTGTTCTGTGGACTGATGAAACAAAATTAGAACTGTTTGGGCCCATGGATCAACGCTATGTTTGGAGGAGGAAGAACAAGGCCTATGAAGAAAAGAACACCTTGCCTACTGTGAAGCATGGTGGGGAGTCAATCATGCTTTGGGGCTGTTTTGCTTCTGCAGGTACAGGGAAGCTTCAGCGTGTGCAAGGTACCATGAATTCTCTTCAGTACCAGGAGATATTGGATGACAATGTGATGCAGTCCGTCACAAACCTGAGGCTTGGGAGACGTTGGACCTTTCAACAGGACAATGATCCAAGCATACCTCCAAGTCCACTAGAGCATGGTTGCAGATTAAAGGCTGGAACATTTTGGAGTGGCCATCGCAGTCACCTGACTTAAATCCGATTGAGAACCTCTGGTGGGACTTAAAGAAAGCAGTTGCAGTGCGCAAGCCTAAGAATGTGACTGAACTGGAGGCTTTTGCCCATGACGAATGTGCGAAGATACCCGTAGATCGCTGCAAGACACTTATGTCAAGCTATGCTTCACGTTTAAAAGCTGTTAGTACTTATAACTGTAAAAGGATGTTGTACTAAGATTGAATGTCACTTGGGGGTTGAATAAAACTGATAATGATGTGAGCACAGAAAAGACATTTGTGGTTATTTCATTATAAATGTTATGTTATATTTGTCTGACCTACACGTGCCTCTTTGATTTAATTGTAAGCAAGATGACTGAATGATCAAAATCAAAGTCAAACTGGCCAAAACACTCAATTTCAGGGGGGGTTGAATAATTTTGAACACAACTGTATAATTCATTAGGTTGTGTCTCATGGGAGATGCAGTTTCAAACCATCTCGGGAGCCCAGGTTGCTGACCCCCCCCCGATTTAAAAGTATACATCTGCTATAAGTACATGACTACATCCTTGGATAGAATTGCGATGCAGGATTGTAACTCTTGTCATCATCGGACTGACCTTCTCATATGAGACCGTTACTGTACACTGCTGTGGTGAGTAACTGGCAACAGAAAAAAGAATTGGGTCTAGAAAGTCCACTTGTATTGACATTCACCCAAACGCAACCCCCCCCCCCCCCATTACCGTTTCCAGCGTTTCGGCCTACATTTATCAATTTATCAGCCTGAAAAACAAATTACCAGCTAGTAATATTTGCAGCCACGGTAGGGTAGGCCACTAGTGCTGTTGCTCGTTCTCAGGAGGACCCTCAAAAAACCTTGCTATGGCTCAGTTTTAGTAATATTTGCATAATCGTTGCATACATGGCCTTCAAAAAAACTCTGTAGTCGGCCATTTTGAACCTGACACGCTTACATTGAGGAAAGAGTTCAGAAGAGTGAAACTTGTAACAGGGTAACTATAAAGCACAAATTCTGAGCTCTTTGAGAAGCAGCAACAGTCCTACAACGTGTTCTAGTTGTCGTGGTCCTCCCAGTGAAGTGAACTCCCCGGCCTCTTGATCTCATTCTCGTGGCGTGAGTTGTAATCCCAATTTTTAAGATTCTGTAGCCGTACTGTTTGTTTCTAAAAGCAAACTTCATTTAAATGTTTGTTGAAGCACATAAAGTGTATGGCCCGGGGGGGCATCCTAGTCGGAGCGTACCCGGCCGCCTGTATCCTCGTCGGGGCCTCCACGCTTTTCTTTTGCATTACCTTGATCCCTCCTAGAACGCCAGTGCCTGCTTCAAAGAATTCTCTCGGCCTTGCCAGATCTGTTACAGCCCTGGGGCCAGGAGACTAAAAAAAAAGCCCTTCTCATAAATCCTAATTCAAAAGATTTTTAGTTATCAGAAGGAAGTTTCCAATTGCTCTCTCACGTGTGGGAAAATATGTAAGCTACTGAGAGGACCTTTTGTCTTGGACTTTAATGGGGGCAATTTGTGAAGGAGAGAGCGGGTTTTTCCTACGTGGCGGTGGTGCGCACAGACAGCGAGCATGCTCGGGCTCTGTGTGAACGTACCTTCATGAATCATTAGCCCTAGGAAACCATGGGATCCCATAAATCACCCACTGAGGATATTTGACACCAATAACTTTTATGACATTGCGGCTGGGCTTCAGCCACTCCTGCGGGAAGGTGGAATGAGTGGATGAGGCTCTCGCTTCCCTTTTAACTAAGGGCCTTTTATTGCATCTGGGGCCTGAGGGGAGAGGATGCAATGGTGAATTTTTGCTTCTTATGAGTCCGATCTATGGACTATATCAAATAGACTTTTCCAAAATAGATTTGGGACATTTTTCACCCACTCGTTTTATTTTTAGTTGATGTACACTAAAGATAAAAAAGTTAAATACTTTTATTTAAATGTAGCGCTCACTCCCCGGAGGAGCCGCTGAATTAACCTCGGGTTAGTCTCACCGCGTTGGGGAATAAATATACACCAGCACTGTTGTGGATTTTTATAGATTATATTCTTTACTGATCCCAATAAAGAAGCATATATTATGTGGATATGGTATTTGAACGACAGGATTTTGTAATGCGGGAAAAACACGCGGCGGCAAAAGAAAAGTTTAACCCCTTTAGTTCTGGAGTGTAAGTCCCTTGAATGCAATGTCTCAAAAAGGTGTATGCGTATTGTCTGAAGTACCCGGGTACTGTATTCAACTGGCCAGTGAATGAAACAAACAAATCTTCGACTAGTCACGTTGGGGCCCTGTAGATTTAAACAATAATGCAGCGTGCGGTTCTTAGATTTGGAACTGCGGCCTGGGAGGCCTCTCACCCATCCGATAGACAATCTGTTCAGCGCCCGACCAAGGATGTCTCTCCGCTTATGCACTGGGACTCTGTGCCACCGGATCCGCTCCTTGCTTGTCTGATTTCCACATTGCGAACAACGGTCTACCGCCTGCACTCCCAATGGATCATGGCGGTCTCCTAACTCGGGGTCCAGCTGGAACTAGATAGCTACTCCAACCAGTGGTGTAGCGTGGGGGGGGGGTTGGGGGGGCCGTGGCCCCGGGCGCAGTTTTCTTAGGGGCGCATAATTTCAAAAGAAATTTGCGCCCCTAAAACTTGTGGCCCGGACTGACCCGCCGGGCCCTCGGGCGCCGCCCAAGGGCCCGCGGGTTGAGGGGACCCAGATGCCGGGCAGCGGGAGTGCCTGTCGGCTGCCCGGTCCTGAACAGTGAGTCCGTCCTGTTGAAGGGGAGGCGGCTGCGTGCAGGCGCAGGTCACGTGGTCCATCTAATCAGGTGGTACTGAGTCTCTGTACCACCTGACTGGCCGGACCGCGTGACCTGCGCATGCACGCAGCCGCCTCCCCTTCAACAGGACAGACTCACGCTGTTCAGGACCGGGCAGGCACTCCTGCTGCCCGGCATCTGGGCCCCCTCAACCCCTGCTGGATCCGGAGCTGGGGCAATATCCAGGTGAGAGCTGTGGCAAATCCATGAGCTGGGGCAAATCCATGAGCTGGGGCATTTCCATGTGCTGGGGCAAATCCATGTGTGAGCTGGGGCATTTCCATGTGCTGGGGCAAATCCGTGAGCTGGGGCATTTCCGTGAGCTGGGGCATTTCCGTGAGCTGGGGCATTTCCGTGAGCTGGGGCAAATCCATGTGTGAGCTGGGGCAAATCCATGAGCTGGGGCAAATCCATGTGCTGGGGCATATCCATGAGCTGGGGCATATCCATGAGCTGGGGCATATCCATGAGCTGGGGCATATCCATGAGCTGGGGCATATCCATGAGCTGGGGCAAATCCATGAGCTGGGGCAAATCCATGAGCTGGGGCAAATCCATGAGCTGGGGCAGTATCCATGAGCTGGGGCAAATCCATGTGTGAGCTGGGGCAAATCCATGTGTGAGCTGGGGCAAATCCATGTGTGAGCTGGGGCAAATCCATGTGTGAGCTGGGGCAAATCCATGTGTTAGCTGGGGCATTTCCGTGAGCTGGGGCATTTCCGTGAGCTGGGGCATTTCCGTGAGCTGGGGCATTTCCGTGAGCTGGGGCAAATCCATGTGCTGGGGCATATCCATGTGCTGGGGCATATCCATGTGCTGGGGCATATCCATGAGCTGGGGCATATCCATGAGCTGGGGCAAATCCATGAGCTGGGGCAGTATCCATGAGCTGGGGCAAATCCATGAGCTGGGGCAGTATCCATGAGCTGGGGCAAATCCATGTGTGAGCTGGGGCAAATCCATGTGTGAGCTGGGGCAGTATCCATGAGCTGGGGCAAATCCATGTGTGAGCTGGGGCAAATCCATGTGTGAGCTGGGGCAAATCCATGTGTGAGCTGGGGCAAATCCATGTGAGAGCTGGGGCAATATTCATGTGAGAGCTGGGGCAATATCGATAACGTGTCCACAGGTTGGGGGGGGCGCACAATTCTTGGCTGGCCCCGGGCGCTGACAACCCACGCTACGCCACTGACTCCAACCTCTCAGAAGTGCGTAGGCAAGTCTCTGCAAGGTCACTGTCCCGATCGCCAGCACCAGCGAGGCAGCGCCTGCACTCCGGCCTGTTCACGATCCCTGGCAGTCTCACGTGCGTCCTCCACCTCTCGCCGCTCGGCTCACTCTGCCTCTCCTCCGCACAAGGCTGCTGATCTCCTTCCTCTTCCTCCCACCCACTTCCTGTACTCCCGCAAAGCATGATGGAAATTGTAGTTCCGTTTATGTCCAACATAGTACATATTGCCTCTGCCTCCCCCTGGTGGCCATCATAAGTAAATGCAGCAAACACAGTCTTTAAACAGCGCTACATAAACATTTATGGTTCAAGAAAACCATGTTTTTCTTGTAGACCCTAATGTTCTTATTTATTATCCTTTTATTTATGTAGCTCCTCAGATTCCGTAGTGCTTTAAAAGATCAGTTTTGACAAGGGGTTGATGCTTTAGACCAGTGGTTCCCAACCACGGTCCTCAAGTACGCCCAACAGGTCAGGTTTTCCAGATAGCTGAAGCACAGGTGATATGATTTGCTGCTCGGTGATTGCAGGACTAGGTCTGCATTTCCCCAAGGCAATCCTTAAAACCTGGCCTGTTAGGGGTACTTGAGGACTGCGGTTGGGAACCACTGTTTTAGAACACTACACGTGGATGATATGGCCTGATTCTGGTGGCCCCTGTTCCTGAAGGAACTTACAATCCACACAGGGTGCCGCTATGCACTAGACAGAAATTCCAGGAAAATGAGAGGCACACTTGGTCTAGTGTACATGGATTTTTATTGGAGTATGGATAAAGCGACATTTCGGCCCTTAATCGTGCCATACCATGAGGAGAGATGTGCTGGTCAGACAATTTAACCAGGATTTGAACTTGTTTCTCCAGTTGAAAAGCAGAGATGTTACCACTAGGCTATGCAGTCGATATTGTGTGGTAAGCAAGTGTAGCGCTCACTCCCGGAGGAGCCGCTGAAAATGAACCACGGGTCAGTCTCCCCGCACTAGGGAATAAATATACTCCAACACGCTGGACAGTTTTACAATTTAAAAGGTTTACTAAATGGTTTGCAGCTCTTAAGACACGGGATATGCAGGAAGATTTACAGTACTTTCGTAACACGATAAACGCGTAGCGGTAAAAGAAACGAAAACACGAGGGCTTCGTATTTTCGGAAAAAAACCCAGACCGAGCAGAAAATTAAAAGATACGAAATTCGAGGAAAAACCGCGTAGCGGGACACAATAAAATACACAGTTCTCGTATCACGGTGCACGCGCAGCGGGAACAAAAAGAGGAAAAATGTTCGGAATGTAACTTTAACTTTGCCCCCTTGTCCCGGTTCGGAAAAGGAAAATGAGTCCTGCACAGGTTAAGTCCCAGAACATGAGGTGATATGTATTTGTGTGTGTAGGGTACCCGGGTACTTCTCAACTGGCCAGTGAGTTTACTTTAGCGATGTCTTCGACTAGTCAGTTGGGGCCCTGTGGGTTTTAGAAAGAAACAGCAGCGTACGCTCTCATTTAAACACGGCCTTGGGGCCTCTCACCCATCCAGCGCAAGCTTGAGATTCGGCTGGCCCAGGACGCCTCTCCGCTCGATGTTGCCGGGGGATGCCGACCACCGGATCTGTTGTCTGGCCCTCTGTCTGTCAGCCGCGACTCATCCAGCTTACCGCCTGCTCCCCGCTTCGATCGACCGCGGTACTCCTCACTCCTGGGGTCTTCTCTCCTTCAGCTGCACTTGAATAGCATAGAGGGTGAGGTCTGTGTCCCGCAAGCTGAGTGAGCCAATCCTGAAGGCCCCGATCCACTCTGTCTGCGCTCCGGCCTATCTTTGGTCTCTCTCTTTACTTTGTGCATCCACTCTGCTTGACTCCTGGCGCGCTCTGCCTGTTCTCCACGAGGTGCAGGATGTACAGCTCTCCACAAACCCACCCACTTCCTGTTTCTTCGCAAAGCATGCATGGACATGTAGTTCAAGTGTCCAGGGTCTTTAATCGTGATAGTCTCCATCTTGTGGCCAAAAATGGGTACTGCCACAGTAAACTTTAACACATCGCTACACAAGTATGTACAGTTGGGTGTCTTGCCCAAGGACACTTACTGGAGATGTGCTCTGACCAGAATATGTGTTTTTGGAATGCTCTTGACCACAGCGTTATAGAGTGGGATTGACTGTTTATGTTCTGCAGTCACTGGGCCATTAATAAGCACCTGTTCTACAGGAGGCTGCCATCTTGGTGATGTATTGCTACAGCAATCTGAGGTCCAAACAGACAGTGGCAGGGCCCAGCACTGGGTATGATGGGTGTGCGTTACATTTCCTACCGACCAGAGACTGCTTTAAATTGGGCTCTTATTGCTTTATTGATCAGTTCCACACATGACCATCTGTGTTTTATTCACAATAATAATCGTCCTCTTGCCAGATGCTTTCTTTCTAGATTCTTCTATTTTTCAATATCCTTTACAGTCTCTTCTCGTGTGTGTGGTGTGGTGTCAGTGGATTCACTAGGGTTGGTGTCACCCCCCCCCCGAGTTTTACGGATTTTTTTTTTTTCTACTCTTACTCCTAAATCAGTACTCCCATATAACACTGAATGCTCATACACACAGCGCACATTACTGTGAGGTTTATTGCTGTGGAGCTCTCTCATATGCTCACACAAATTTTTGCCAACTGCCAGCAAGTACGATGCCTGTTCGAAGGCAGTGAAAGCACACATGGATATATATTGCCCCCAGCAGCTCTGGATATATTGCCCCTGGCAGCTCACCCATGGATATATATTGCCCCCAGCTCACATATGGATATATTGCCCCAGTTCACAATTATATATTGCCCCCAGCAGCTCACCCATGGATATATTGCGCCTCAGCTCACCCATGGATATATTGCGCCTCAGCTCACCCATGGATATATTGCGCCTCAGCTCACCCATGGATATATTGCGCCTCAGCTCACCCATGGATATATTGCGCCTCAGCTCACCCATGGATAAATTGCGCCTCAGCTCACCCATGGATATATTGCGCCTCAGCTCACCCATGGATATATTGCGCCTCAGCTCACCCATGGATATATTGCGCCTCAGCTCATCCATGGATATATTGCGCCTCAGCTCACCCATGGATATATTGTGCCTCAGCTCACCCATGGATATATTGCGCCTCAGCTCACCCATGGATATATTGCCCCAGACCAGCTCACCCATGGATATATTGCCCCAGACCAGCTCACACATGGATATATTGCCCCAGACCAGCTCACACATGGATATATTGCCCCAGACCAGCTCACACATGGATATATTGCCCCAGACCAGCTCACACATGGATATATTGCCCCAGACCAGCTCACACATGGATATATTGCCCCAGACCAGCTCACATGTATACTGCCCCAAGCACACATGGATACTGCCCCAAGCACACATGCATACTGCCCCAGCTCACATGGATATGCACCAGCTCCTCTCATGGATATACTGCCCCAGCTCCTCTCATGGATATACTGCCCCAGCTCCTCTCATGGATATACTGCCCCAGCTCCTCTCATGGATTTTGCCGGTCTTGAAAAAAAATGCATTTGTGTGCCGCTTGCGTTGCGCGGCCGCACTTTTGTGCGGCCGTACTTCGTACATTGCCCGTCATTGGCCGTCATAAAGTGCGGCTGCACGCGCATTCGCACTGCGTTAGTCTGTCCTTAGCCTTAGGTAGCGAGTTCAAAGTTTGCCCCAGCTCCTCTCATGGCTATGCCCCCAGCTCCTCTCATGGCTATGCCCCCAGCTCCTCTCATGGCTATGCCCCCAGCTCCTCTCATGGCTATGCCCCCAGCTCCTCTCATGGCTATGCCCCCAGCTCCTCTCATGGCTATGCCCCCAGATCCTCTCATGGCTATGCCCCCAGATCCTCTCATGGCTATGCCCCCAGCTCCTCTCATGGCTATGCCCCCAGCTCCTCTCATGGCTATGCCCCCAGCTCCTCTCATGGCTATGCCCCCAGCTCCTCTCATTGATATTGCCCCAGCTCATGGATATGCCCCAGCTCATGGATATGCCCCAGCTCATGGATAATTCCCCAGCTCATGGATAATGCCCCAGCTCATGGATAATGCCCCAGCTCAGTGGTCCCCAACCCTGGTCCTCAGGGCCCACTAACAGGCCAGATTTTGCAGATCACCATGGGGAAAAGCAGACTGAATCCTGCAATCACTGAGCAGCAAATCATAACACCTGTGCTGTGCTTCAGATATCTGGCAAACCTGGCCTGTTAGTGGGCCCTGAGGACCAGGGTTGGGGACCACTGCCCCAGCTCATGGATAATGCCCGAAGATCAGATAATGCCCCAGCTCATGGATACTGCCCCAGCTCATGGATATTGCCCCCAGCTCATGGATATTGCCCCCAGCTCATGGATAATGCCCCAGCAGCTCATGGATACTGCCCCAGCAGCTCATGGATAATGGCCCCAGCAGCTCATGGATAATGGCCCCAGCAGCTCATGGATAATGGCCCCAGCAGCTCATGGATAATGGCCCCAGCAGCTCATGGATAATGGCCCCAGCAGCTCATGGATAATGGCCCCAGCAGCTCATGGATAATGGCCCCAGCAGCTCATGGATAATGGCCCCAGCAGCTCATGGATAATGCCCTAAGCTCAGATAATGCCCCAGCTCATGGATATTGCCCCCAGCTCATGGATAATGCCCCAGCAGCTCATGGATACTGCCCCAGCAGCTCATGGATATGCCCCAGCAGCTCATGGATAATGGCCCCAGCAGCTCATGGATAATGGCCCCAGCAGCTCATGGATAATGGCCTCAGCAGCTCATGGATAATGGCCCCAGCAGCTCATGGATAATGGCCTCAGCAGCTCATGGATATGCCCCAGCTCATGGATATTGCCCCCAGCTCATGGATATTGCCCCCGCAGCTCATGGATAATGGCCCCAGCAGCTCATGGATAATGGCCCCAGCAGCTCATGGATAATGGCCCCAGCAGCTCATGGATATGGCCCCAGCAGCTCATGGATAATGGCCCCAGCAGCTCATGGATAATGGCCCCAGCAGCTCATGGATAATGGCCCCAGCAGCTCATGGATAATGGCCCCAGCAGCTCATGGATATGCCCCAGCAGCTCATGGATAATGGCCCCAGCAGCTCATGGATAATGGCCCCAGCAGCTCATGGATAATGGCCCCAGCAGCTCATGGATAATGGCCCCAGCAGCTCATGGATAATGGCCCCAGCAGCTCATGGATAATGGCCCCAGCAGCTCACCTCCTGCACCGCGTGTTCGCTCCCTCTGAGCGTCCGGCGGCGTGCAGCTTGGGCGCTCGCCTGGGGGAGCCACGTGACCAGCCGCGATCGGCTGGTGACGTGTTTCCCCCAGGCGAGTGCCGAAGCTGCATAGCTTCGGACGCTCGCAGGGAGCGAACACGCGGCGCAGGGTAAGACACCCGCCCTTAGGGTGACGGTGTCACCCTAAAGGCAGGTGTTACCTGGTGCGGGCCCTGCCCCCACGTTACGACGCCCCTGTGTGGTGGTGGTTTTTTATTTTGTTTTCCTTTATCGGTGGGACAAGCTCATAGATACCGTGTTGGCCTCAATGTTTTTCAGAGCCTTTTACTGACCATTGTCATGGTGGCCTTGGGCAAAGCTTCATGGTACCCTGTATAAGACTGTTTAGCACCCTTCACTTGACTGTTAAGTACAAAACAATGACATGACTTGGCCATTGCTCCAATAGAATCCAGGATACCCAGCCTCACCTCTAATCTGTGCCTTGCTGGGTCATCAGAGGTGTAGAAGGACCTTCCATTTTGGCTTGAGGTGTGCAAAGTCTGTGTGGCCGGGGGTCGTGAAGTACTAAAGTTTACAGAGACACAACTTTGAACTCGCTACCTAAGGCTAGGGACAGACTAACGCAGTGCGAATGCGCGTGCAGCCGCACTTTATGACTGCCAATGTACGAAGTGCGGCCGCGCAACGCAAGCGGCACACAAACGCATTTTTTTCAAGACCGTGATACCGCTAGTACTGACGTACAGAGTGTGCTGCGTCCGCTAGCGACGTATGTGCGTGGTTAGGAGACGTCAGACGCTGCTAATGTCCGGCCAACATAACGTCCAAATGCAAAAAGTGTTATATTGATGATCTGTACAAAATCACGGACGCAAATGCGTATCGTATGACCGCTATCGCGTATTCCGTGAAAAATACGTCCATTCCTTCGAATGCACTTTTTCACCGACAACGCGAAAAATGCGTTAGTCTGACCCTAGTCTAAACCGAACCTAACTAGTCAGAGGTAAAACTTCAACTCTCTCTAGAATAGTCATTTTTTACGAATTGGACGGTTAATCATCTAAATCCAGAAGGAACTTTGCTTCAAACCAGCACTAAGTCCATCTGAACCCTCTGACTCCCGTAGACTAAACATTGCCTCTGGCACAGACCGGATTCCAGTTCAGCCCATAATCTTTTTAAACACATTGGTTCTAAAGTGCTTATAGATACCCGGCCAATAATGTTATGGATCTTCTATACTTTACCATCTACGAAGTGAAATGAGCAAATTGACTTGTCATATGTTAAAGTGAATATTTTGTCAGCTGCCGAAGGCCCTTCACATCCTCTGGGAACTGGCTGAAACAACTGCTGAATTTAATACATTTCAGGTTTCCAAAACAGCTCAAAAATATAGGGTTTGTGCCCAAAAATAATGATAAGCAGTATGTTACCCAGTGATGACCAAGCACAAGACTTTTTTCTTTTATGACAACAGCAAATGTCAAAATCAATATTCTTATTTATTTATGTAAGTTGCGGTCCTGAACAAGTTATGATTTAATTTTGATTGTTTTTTTTTATTTTATTTATTTTTTACATTTTTATTAAGCCAGAAACCCCCCCAAAAAAATTAAGGCATAGAAATTTACACTTTTGACCTCACTTGAACAGGGTCTTTTCCAGTGTATTAAACCTGTTTTATTTATGATTTTGTTCCACCCATTGTTCAGCTCTTTTTTTCCTGTTTTTAAGAATAGTAACATTTTTGCATTTTCGTTTTCCAATATCTACTTTTTGACATTTTTTAATATAGCTAAAAATGCCCTTTTATTTAATTTATAATGCATATATACATAAAATTAAGTTATAGTTGAATAAATCTTTGCTCTGTCTTTTTTTTTTTTTTTTTATAGTAGTTTTGGTGTTTCATACAGGGTTATTCAAAGAGATCCGAATGGCTGGAGAAAGGTAACCGAACGCTGAAATTAACGCTGGTTACCTTGCTTGGCCATTCGGCTATCCAGAGAGCAGGCAATTCGCCAAATCCTGGCGAATTGCCTGCACATTCGGTGCCTGTTCGAGGGCAGTGAATCCCCATAGAGAAGCAATGCTTCGTCTATTCAGAGAACACAAACCAGCAGTGAAAGGTTGCCGAAATGCCCTGCCATTCGGTGGTTTAATTCGGCAGGTTTATTCAGGCAAATCCCATAGGCTTCAATGTTAAAAATATTCCTGTTTTAATTCAATATCTAATAAATCGTTCATTATAAAACTCTGCAGTAAAAAGTCTCTTTATTTATAGATTTTTTTGGATATTTTAATCATTTTTCTGGATTTTTAATTTTTTTTTTCTGTAACAGCCCTTTTTATTATCATTCATTGGATTTTATATGTAAATTTCAGACATTTTCGCTCAGTAGTTTCTTTGCAAACAGCGTTTCACTTTTCAAACATTCAAGCAAACTGTTTTTTGCTAATTTATTCACTTCACTCGTCTGCGGTGTCGGCTTTTTTCCGGAGGCTTCGCTGCGTGTGATCGGCTCCTGCTCGGCTTTTTACGGTGTCTTCGGCGGGTTAATCCAGATGTTTTTGCGGCTTTCGGCGTGCATTTGCCGGGTTTTTGCGGTGACTTTTCGTCTGGTTTGCGGCAGCTTTTCCCTGCGCTTTGGCGGCCCTGTGGTGCTCACTGAATACACCGCAGGGTCACCGAAATGGGATTGCCGAATCGAAGAGAATGAAAAGTCACTGAACATGTGGCGACTTTTCGATTCTCTTTGAATAACCCTGATAGTATTTTTCCAATACTCCGAAAAGAGAAAAATAAAAATGTTCGTCCCTCTGTCACCCTTCCCACCCCCCTGACTTTCCCAATGTAAATTGCTCCGGACATGTCCACCATTAAAGAGTAATATCGGATTTTATGCGATGGACTGGTATGTCGATTTTTACTAAAAGTCATCCGGGGATCTAAACAATGTTTCTCTTGGTTTAAAAAACAGCTGCCGGGAGCCTGGAGTGAAGGGGGCCTGTGTTTATGTTGAAAATGAAGCTGCTTGGCCAGGAAATAACGGACCATGACATTAGGAGGATGAAAGGCAGGGAACCTAAGAAAAACATGGGGCCACCACCATTGACTTTGGAAGCAGCTCTCCCTAGATATATAGCTTCCCACAGCCCCTGTATACACAAAGATCTTCTCACTTCAGGGAAAAAGAATCTAGATGTGTGAATGGAGGATTGGAGTTTATCTGCCCTGACCTCTCCCCCTTTGCTGACCCCTCTTTCATGTCCAATATCTTCACAAAGGCCTTAGCGTGTAAGGTCCCTGAAGTTCTTTGTCTGCCATACTCCTCATTATTTCTTTTCATGACAGATAAGTCACTGACCAGGAAATTCCTCCACCAAACCCAACTCCAGGGGGAAGGGTCCCAGATCCACATCTCCACTTATATTACATGCCAAATCCTGCAGTAAATGGGTTAATAATCTATTTTATTTTCGCGTCTTACTTTATTACGTTCGGTAACACAAGGTTTTCCCATTTAATTTCAATTTAGGAGCAACTAGAACAGGATTTTTAGGCTGTGTTGGTGAAAGCCGCAAATTCGGAGATAGATATCTATTTTTTTTTTCCCTTCCAACGTTGTTCAGGGGTTGTTTATCGGGTGGTGAACTGGTGTTAAATTAATTTCAAAGAAAATGTAAAGTGACAGAAGAAAGAATCAAAATTTAATAGATTCAATTTTTTTATTTATTTTTTTCTTCCCCAGTTCCTGTGCTCCTTCTGCGCAAATTATTTTGGCCTTTAATTCCGTCTTTGATGAATAATTTATTCCCTTTTTTTTTTTTTTTTTTAATTTTATTATAATTTAAAAAAAAAATAAAAAAATTTAATAAATTTAAAAAAAATAAAAATTAATTAACCGTTGAGTAGAACACTGGAAACAACTAAAACTGGTTAAAAAAATCACCTGCCAAATATGTAATCTGTTCCAATCATTATATTTTTAATAGTAAAATAAAATAAATAATATTAAATAACTTGTATCTTCAAAAATAGTTGTATAATAATAAATCCTCCCCTCTGTCTCCTTTTATTTTATAGAATCAAAGAATTTGAGATTTTGTACTTTTTTTTCTGTGTGCGTGTATAATGCCCATAGGTGGGATGTTTTATATATAGTACATTTTACACTAGAGCTCTGGTATCTGGCTAAATTGATGGAGCAGTATGTTTCGGGTTGGCGGCTAGATGGAATGGGAATAAAACGGCAATGAGGGCAGATAACGTTACCTGAGGGGGGGGTGCTCCGAGTAAGAGGTTGTATGGGGTTAGAACTGGAAATTATTCTATCTAAGGGTTCAGAATTTTGAGTTTGTGGACATTAAATAATTCATGGTTTCATGGAATCTGGAGTATCTCCTGATTGTTCACTATGATATCAGTCGAGGCATATTATTGTAACTTGTCCACAATGCTCTGAATTCTGTAATAGTACAATTTATATCGTTTGTCCCTCTCACTTTACTGCACCCAACTTACTCCGAGCAACTACTTCACTGGGTGTAGCGCCTACTCGGGCTCAGTCATTTATAACAAGCCACAAAGACAAAAATGAAGAGTGAGCGGATCACCAATACTGGCTCAAACTTGAGTTGCTTGTTATTCTGAAAAATTTGGGAATCGTAAAAGAAGAGCTGTATCACCTTATTTATTTATTTTTATTTATTTATTTATTTATTTCATTTATAAAGGATTTTACCTTAAGAGCCTTTGGAGCTGCAACTCTATATGAAAGTTAACTAATCGTCACCAATTAGACCTTATTTAATAAATGTCAGCAAAACGTATTCGACCAAGTAGACTAAAAACATATGTTACGTTATGACGACTAAAAAGAATGTTTTGGTCGACTAATAAAAACTAGACTGAAATGTTAAGGGGGGGGGCTATTTGGGAAGAGAAATTAAAGAGAAATAAAGAGAAATTATGAATTTTCTATGTTCAGATGTTACTCTAGGAGTATAGAACAAACGCATAATACACTTTAAATCCGCTAGATTTTAGTTAAATCTACTCTAGATTTATTTGACTAAAACCTTGTGACATTTAAATAGAGTAAAACATTTCAGATGCTTTGGGGTTATTCAGAGAGAGGTGAAAACCAGGAGAATGGCTGGAGAAGTGGAAAAATTCTAGGTCAAAATAACCAAATAGAAAAATTCTCCCATTTATCTCACTTTCCAAATCGGCTATTTTGACCTAGAATTTTCACTTCTCCAGCCATTCTCCTGGTTTTCACCTCTCTCTGAATAACCATGTATAACTAAAACAAAGTTTAAAATTTGCTGTCAATAAACATTGGTTTTCGGGACAAATATCTGCTTCAAATTTGATCTAGAATGGCAGGGTCTAGCAACACGTAATAACAAAACTCTGAAAACTCATTTGTTGCACGATTGGTTTCCCCAGAATTCATTCTAAAATTTTCCATGTCTTCCCCGAGCTTCTCAAACCCCTAGATTTTGTAATACGTCATAATCCCCTGTCTAGGAAGGGGAAAACGGCTTTTCAAAAACACATTCTGACAAAACATTCTCTTTAATCTTACGCAAGTAACAGTGTTTAAATCCATTTCTGCCGATCGCCGGCCGACCCACTGGAATATCATTGTGATTAACGACGTCCTGCAGATATTACAACGTTCAAAGTTCTGCCCCAAATCGACGCCCCTCCCCCTTACTTGACATGTGCTAAATGTTTTCAAACCTAACTTTCAGCACATTGTCCAAAAATCACGTTCTGGAATGTTTCAGGAGTCAGAGAACAAAAACACAAACCAGGAGCCACAGTGATGGAAGCCATAAGGTCTACCAATGGGTTTTATAGGATCCAGGTATCGGGAGCAACTCAGGTCTTTCACGGCTCCAGAAAAAGTAACCCCTCGTTCCAAAGCCACTGGAAGGACGTTTAGGCTGGTGATGATAAAGCAGGATGAACGAGTTCCAGGCTAAACCAAAGTGGCCAAGAGTTCAGATAATTAAACCTAAATTTGTAGCTCACGAACTAAAAGAAGTGACCTCGGAACTGAGTCATCGGAAAACGACTAAAGAAGGCCATACTTTGTGTCAAAGCACACAAATACAATTTGTGGTTACGTTAAAGTGAAATCCAAATGGAACAGCTGCTTGGCAGTCAGTCCACTCCTTACCTGCAAACCCCTCAAACTTTGATTTTGAGGTGTTAAAATCTGAGTACATAGGCAGTCCCCCCCCCTTCCTCATCTCTTGGTCATGGGGGTGGTGGTGACAGCAGTCCCCCTCCCATCTTTGTGGACCATAGTGTTTAGGAGCTTCCCGACTAGACGTGTGCTTTTTTTCCCCGTCCATAATCCCAATACAAACAGTGACCCAATCCTAGCCCCAACAGTAACCCTAACCCAACCTAGAAGTAACCATAATCTAATTCAAACATAAACCATAACTGTAACGATAACACATACAGAACCAGTATGCCTGATAGTAACCCTAATAACCCAACAATAGAAGTAACCCTAACCCTAATAACCCAACACTAGAAGTAACCCTAACCGTTATAACCCAACACTAGAAGTAACCCTAACCCTAACAACCCAACACTAGAAGTAACCCTAACCCTAATAACCCAACACTAGAAGTAACCCTAACCGTTATAACCCAACACTAGAAGTAACCCTAACCCTAATAACCCAACAATAGAAGTAACCCTAACCGAAATAACCCAACACTAGAAGTAACCCTAACCGTTATAACCCAACACTAGAAGTAACCCAACACCTAGAAGTAACCCTAACCGAAATAACCCAACACTAGAAGTAACCCTAACCGTTATAACCCAACACTAGAAGTAACCCAACACCTAGAAGTAACCCTAACCGAAATAACCCAACACTAGAAGTAACCCTAACCGTTATAACCCAACACTAGAAGTAACCCTAACCGAAATAACCCAACACTAGAAGTAACCCTAACCCTAATAACCCAACACTAGAAGTAACCCTAACCCTAATAACCCAACACTAGAAGTAACCCTAACCGTTATAACCCAACACTAGAAGTAACCCTAACCCTAATAACCCAACACTAGAAGTAACCCTAACCCTAATAACCCAACACTAGAAGTAACCCTAACCGTTATAACCCAACACTAGTAGTAACCCTAACCCTAATAACCCAACACTACAAGTAACCCTAACCCTAATAACCCAACACTAGAAGTAACCCTAACCTTAATAACCCAATACTAGAAGTAACAATAACCCAACACTAGAAGTAACCCTAACCCTAATAACCCAACACTAGAAGTAACCCTAACCCTAATAACCCAACACTAGAAGTAACCCTAACCCTAATAACCCAACACTAGAAGTAACCCTAACCCTAATAACCCAACAATAGAAGTAACCCTAACCCTAATAACCCAACACTAGAAGTAACCCTAACCCTAATAACCCAACACTAGAAGTAACCCTAACCCTAACCCTAATAACCCAACACTAGAAGTAACCCTAACCCTAATAACCCAACACTAGAAGTAACCCTAACCCTAATAACCCAACCCTAGAAGTAACCCTAACAACCCAACACTAGAAGTAACCCTAACCTTAATAACCCAATACTAGAAGTAACCCTAACCTTAATAACCCAATACTAGAAGTAACCCTAACCCTAATAACCCAACACTAGAAGTAACCCTAACCGTTATAACCCAACACTAGAAGTAACCCTAACCCTAATAACCCAATACTAGAAGTAACCCTAACCCTAATAACCCAACACTAGAAGTAACCCTAACCCTAATAACCCAACACTAGAAGTAACCCTAACCCTAATAACCCAACACTAGAAGTAACCCTAACCCTAATAACCCAACACTAGAAGTAACCCTAACCCTAATAACCCAACACTAGAAGTAACCCTAACCCTAATAACCCAACACTAGAAGTAACAATAACCCAACACTAGAAGTAACCCTAACCCTAATAACCCAACACTAGAAGTAACCCTAACCCTAATAACCCAACCCTAGAAGTAACCCTAACCCTAACATTTGAGGGTGTAGATGGTAGAAGGGGGTAAAATTGATAGGGGAAAGCTGGAGTTGGTATACGGGGGGTGTATATGTGTAATATATATATATATTATTTTTGTGAAAGGATTTTACCAGGAAGGATACATTGAGATTTCTCTCGTTTTCAAGTATGTCCTGGGTGGCGAGTATGTACCGTTAGGTGTCTTGCCCAAGGACACTTACTACTGGAGAGGTGCTCGTCGGGATCTCCATGCAGAGCAGTGACGCTACCTCTACTCCACCCAGCCGGTGCGGGAGGGGCTATAAAGAGATGCGTCTGCAAACTCCAGATCATTTCCAAAAATCTTTCGATTTGTCCGAAGTTGTGACTCAATCCGAAATGGCAAATCGAGAAAATGTCAACGTCTGAAATTGCTGAAAACTAACCAAGATTTTGCGCTGTGCGCACGTCTATTCCTGACACCTCCACACATTGTCCCACTAAAGTTTAACCCCTCTGCCGTTACAAAAAAGTGGGAGTTTAATGAAGTGGTTCAAGTTACAACCTGTGCGCAGAATCGCACACCACCAGCAACGAACAGATTCTGACAGAATATTAGGGAGAAACTGAACAAGTGGCTCATAGGATTCCTTTTGGTTCACCCGAATTCCTAACGTTCCGATCAACTGAAAAATATATGAACAACTTTTGTTTTTTGCCCATGCACACGCCTAGACTACACTCACAAAAAGTAACCTCAATCAGCACTGCTAGTCTATAGTAGACACGTGTGATTTTAGTTTTATTGCAAATCGTATTTTGGACGACTTTTTCAGAAATCGAGACGCAGCCGAATCTCATTCTGAAAAAAATGGTGTCGAAAACCACAAATCGATTCAGATTAATTTGTCTTGTTTGATTTACATGATGTCATAGTCTTGGAACCCCCCACTTTTTTTTTTTTTTTTTTTAAGGTTGTACCACCTGAATCGACGTTTCGACATGGAATGATCTGAATTGATTTGGATCCATTGTTTTTTTTTTCAAGTGAGCTCAACATTTTCAGATAATTCCTTTTGCAATCAACATTTTGCTTGTTATCAATAATGGCACCATGTGTCGGAGACATGTTCAAATAAATCTAGTGACATAGAACAATGAAATAAGCTGAGATTGAAGATGCCTTTTTGTAATTGGAGTTTGGAAAGTCTTAATAAAAATAAGACGCAAAGGTTAATCGACTTCCCGAAATTACAAATCGATTCGAACCAACGAATAAATAACATTCTGAAATTACGAATCGACTCAGAATAACATAACTAATTTTCCCAAAATAATGAATCGCCTGAAAATTCATCATTGTAACATAATTTCGGTTTGTCATTATCAGGGTCATTCAGAGAAAGGTGAAACTCTGGAACTTTTGGAGAAGTGACAATTCTAGGTCAAAATAGCTGATTTGGAAAGTGAGATTTAAGGGAGAATTTTTCTGGTCTGGATATTTTGACCTAGAATTTTCACTTCTCCAGAAGTTCTCCTGAGTTTCACCTTTCTCTGAATGACCCTATACTTTATTTTTCCCATGCACATGTCTAGTTGATAGAACTTTGTCAATGTCAAATGTTACAATTCTTCTTTGTAGACTTTTTTTTTAAAATATATTGTTTTCTGGAACACACACACACACACACTGAACACACACACACACACACACACACACCTGAACACACACACACACACACACACCTTTTAAATTGATTATTTATTTAGGACAAAATGTTTTGGAATCAGCCAAAATGAAATTTATTATGAAAAGGAAACAAAGTAATGTCACCATTTTATATGCTACTTTTTTAAAATTTGTTTTTACAGTTTCTGTATATGATGAATGAATGAACGGAAAAGATATTTAACTGGTTTATTTTAATGTTTTAGTAACATTTTATTATTTTGGTGTGTGTTTTTTTTTTTTTTTGTGATTTCACAAACCTTGAGTTCGGAGTCGTGGTTTTTGCTCACGCATTTCCACCGATGTACCTGCCACAGCATCTTTTGTCATTTTCGAGTGATTGGGTAGAAAGGGATTTCCAGAGAGTGGTCTGTGTTTTAAAGGAACACCTGACAAGAATCGTGTCCGTGTAATCTGTACAGTAGGTCTTAGACATCACACGTCTCTCCGCCTGAGACCTGTCAGCACTCCCAATGAGGAGCCATGTTCCCTGTCAGCATCACCTCTGGTGTCAGCAGTCGGTGCCCCCTTCTCGGTACGATCTTGTTGAATTAGACACGGCGGAGACTGGCGTTTATCACTAGAGATAGATCCTCTAATCTGTTTATGAAAACATTTTGTGGGAAAGGACCACTGGTTCATTTATCTTCCTAATATCCTCTTACATTGCTATAATTATCACCATCGGGGTTCAAGCTACTACTTAAATCCCCAAGGAGCTACTGGGTGAGATGTGGTACCAGGGTTAAGAGGGGACAACAAAATGAGATAAAGAGCAAGGGACCAACTAGGGGATGAAAACTGAGTGACTGGAAATAAAAACGGGTAAAGGAGGCACAATGCCAGCCCAACTCCAGGGAAGTGGTTACAGCTTATGAAGGAGCTCTTAACTCTAACAGGCAGACTTGTAAATGCTTTGCGATTTGAGGTGCAACTCCTGTTTGGGTTCAACTACACACTGCTGGATTAAGGGCTTCATGGGCCTGGAGTTTAAAGATTTTAGTGAGCATCTGTTGCAGCACCCTCGGCTCCACAGTTGGGCCAACCTATTTGCCTCACCTTCCACCGTTGCGCCGCCTCATTCACCCCACTTTCCACAGCTTCCCCCGCCTTCCACCATCGCGCCGCCCCATTCATCCCACCTTCCACAGCTTCCCCCGCCTTCCACCATCGCGCCGCCCCATTCATCCTACCTTCCACAGCTTCCCCCGCCTTCCACCATCGCGCCGCCCCATTCATCCCACCTTCCACAGCTTCCCCTGCCTTCCACCATCGCGCCGCCCCATTCATCCCACCTTCCACAGCTTCCCCCGCCTTCCACCGTCACGCCGCCCCATTCATCACAGCTTCCCCCGCCTTCCACCATCGCGCCGCCCCATTCATTCCACCTTCCACAGCTTCCCCTGCCTTCCACCATCGCGCCGCCCCATTCATCCCACCTTCCACAGCTTCCCCTGCCTTCCACCATCGCGCCGCCCCATTCATCACAGCTTCCCCTGCCTTCCACCATCGCGCCGCCCCATTCATCCCACCTTCCACAGCTTCCCCCGCCTTCCACCGTCACGCCGCCCCATTCATCACAGCTTCCCCCGCCTTCCACCATCGCGCCGCCCCATTCATCCCACCTTCCACAGCTGTTCTGCCCCATTTGCACCGCCTTCCGTTATTACGCCATCCCATTCAGGCTGGGTTCACACTCGGACTTCGCGCAATGCGTTCGCGCATACAAAAAACCCGCGCGAATGCGCGTTGCAGCGCGTTCGCGGCTATGATATGGCCACGAACGCGCTGCTGTATGCCCGAAAAGAAGCTCCCGAACTTCTTTTTGCGTTGGCCGTTTTAACACACACACACACACACACACACACACACTCCTTGTGTTGGCGACAATTAGTCCTGACATAGTTAACTTTCATATTTTCGAGTTTGGGCCTAGAGTTGCGGCTCCAATGGCCGCTAAGGTGATACAGCTCTTTTTTTTATTTTAACAAATTCCTAAACTTTTCAGAATAATAAGTAACTCTTGTTTGAGCCAGTATTGGTGATCCGTAAGGATCAGGCAATCATAAATAAGGTCCTATGAATAATAAAAAGGTCTGTTTTTACAGAAAAAAAAAGAATCAAAAATTTCACCGAAAAAAATGCCTAAAATATTCTAAAATTAATAAGTCTTTTTGCTGCAAATGAAAAGAATAAACGGTTGAATAAAAACAGGGATTTTTTTTTCCATTGAAACCTATGGGATTCACCTGTATAAACCTGTTGAACGAAAGCATCGAAAATCTGGGCATTTTGCCAACTTTATGCTACTGTTCGGCGTTATCTGAATTGGCTAACCATAGGACTAGGGTCAGACGAACGCATTTTTCGCGTCGTCTGTGAAAAAGTGCGTTCGAACGAATGGACGCATTTTTTCACGGAATACACGATAGCGGTCATACGATGCGCATTTCCTTCCGTGATTTTGTACGGATCATCAATAAAACCCTTTTTGTGTCTGGACGTTATGTTGGCCGGACATTAGCAGCGTCTGACGTCTCCTAATCACGCACACACGCCGCTATGCGGACGCAGCGCACTCTGTACGTCTGTACTAGCAGTTTAACGTTCTCGAAAAAATGCGTTTGTTTTCCGCTTGCATTGCGCGGCCGCACTTCGTATATTGGCCGTCATTTGCTGCTACTACGGCCGTGATAAAGTGCGGCTGCACGCGTGTTCGCACTGCGTTCGTCTGACCCTAGCCTTACTTCTCTGTGGGGATTTCGCTGCCACCGAAGGTCACTGTATTTTGCTGGTAATTCGCCAATATTTGGTGAATAGCAAAATTGCGTGAAATTCACAATATGGTGGCAAATTCGTCTCTTTGTATAACACCCTTTGTTTTTGTTTTTTCTTTTTCTATTATCCCCAGGGTGCTTAAATTCGGCACCTTCTGGAGCTCAAACGCAAATGAATTTGATATACAATGATGCAGCATAGCTACAGATCGTGTCATGTATACATAACAGTAGAGAAGGGGTTAACGACGCTAGTTTTAGCAGAACCTTGAGTGTTCTATATATTTCCTGGGTAAAAATAGACCCTTAACATGGTGCTATTAAAAGATAAATTCTATTCGGGTCCTTTTATAGCCCGATATTGGTGAATATTGGGTTTGCGGCATGTCAAAAAATATCCTTGGCGTTACAATTCTCCAATTCACAGTGTGGTTAGTAAGAGAATTGCCAAATTCTAAAGCTGAATAACTGAATATGAAAGCCTCTTAAATCTGCTATTCCTTCAGATCGTGTGCTTAAATAAATAAATTAAAATATTGGGCAGAGGCTGTCAGCAGGATCTGCCCAATTATTTAAGAGCAAAAAAAAGGGAACTCGATTTTTATTATATATAGTTAAATAAAAAAATAAAAAAAAAAGCAGGTATCCGTTTGAATAACCCTGATAGTATATCTGTTACTTAAGGAGCTCCAAATTGTGGCCGAAAGGTAACCGAACGCTGAAATTCAGCGTGCGGTTACCTTTCCTGGCCATTCGGCTATTCAAAGAGCAGGCAGTTTGCCAAATCCTGCCGAATTGCCTGCACATACGGTGCCTGTTCGAGGGCAGTGAATCCCCATAGAGAAGCACTGCTTCGTCTATTCAGAGAACACAAACCAGCAGAGAAAAGTTGCCGAAATGCCCTGCCATTCAGTGGTTTAATTCGACCAGGTTTATTCAGGCGAATCCCATAGGCTTCAATGTTAAAAATATTCCCGTTTTTTTAATTCAATATCTAATAAACCGTTTATTTTATGCAGTAAAAAAAGTCTCTTTTATTTATTATTTTTTTTATATGATTTTTTTACGCAATTATTGGGATTTTTTTGCGAACTTTTTTTTTTTAAATCGTTTTTTCGTTTTTCTGTAACAGCCCTTTTTATTATTTATTGGATATTATATGTAAATTTCAGACATTTTCGTTCTTGAGTTTCTTTGCAAACAGCCTTTCACTTTTCAAACATTCAAGCGTACTGTTTGATTTTTTTTTTTCTCACTCCATTCATCTGCGGTGTCGGTTTTTTCCGGCGGCTGCTCTGCGCTGTGATCGGCTCCTGCTTGGGTTTCTTCGGCGTGTTCGTCGGGGTTAATCCAGATGTTTTTGCGGGTTTCGGTATGCGTTAGCCAGATTTTGCGGTGAGTGTTCGGCAGGTTTTCGGCGGCTTTTCCCTGTACTACGGCGGCTCTGTGGTGCTTGCTGAATACACCGCAGGGTCGCCGAAATGGGATTGCCAAATCGCACCGAATTGAACGAAAAGTCACTTTTGGATTCTCTTTGAGTAACCCTGCAGGTTTCCATTCACATGTCTAAGGTTCAAATCTTCTTCTAGAGTCAAAATCCAGGTGCTTTTAAAAGTATTTATCACCCAATAAAAATGTGCACAGGCTACGCCTGCTGTCATCTCAAGATATGTGAATGGTTTGCCAGGCCAGGTTAAATCTTCTCGCAACATGCAGCTTCAGTGCCGGCAGCATGAAAAGACAGGTCTGACGGTGAATTTCCCTTGAACTGAAACATTTTAATTATGCCATTTAATGTTTTGAAATCTAGCATTTAATCAAGGTTTCATCATTATCCCACGACGCGCGCGCTACGGCGGATCTCGTTTTCTCTTGGGTAAAGTGTGATTATTCCTCTTTAAGGTTTGAGTGTCCCGGGGCGGATACATTTCAGTAATTAAATTGTATCTGGTATGAAATGGGGATTATTGCAATCAAAGGGAGTAGAGGCATTTGGTAAAGGTGGGACGAGTCCCAAGCAAAACGAACGTGCCATAGACTTCTCAACTTCCAATTGTTACATTACTCACCCCAAAGGCATTTTGTTTTTTCGTTGTTTCAAGATTGATAATATAGGAAGTGCAGTGTGAGGTCTTCTTTTTTTTTTTTTTTTTTTTTTTGTCGCCTTTTTTTTATCCTTGGATAGAATAAAACTAGAAAGTCCATTCCTTTTGATTCTGTCTGCCTTGGGTCTCCCATTCGGAGAATAAATTTGAAGCCCAGCCTTATACAAAGATACTTTATTACACTCTATTAATGCCGGTTTCTGTAGGGAAAACAAATGCAAAATGGTGAGCGAGCTGTTAAGCTCCATATGACTCCAGGGCAGGGGCGGATCCAGGGGGGGGGGCAACAGGGCAATTGCCCCCCCCAAAAATATTACTGCTGGCCGCCGCCAGCGCTAGCGCTAACTGAAGCACTGTCCATCTACTGTCTGAAAACCAACAGAATGAAGCCGCGCCGCGGCTGCGGGCGGCCGGGCAGCCTGGATTGACGATACCATGATCTCACACACTTTGAGTGAAATGCTGCCACTGGCCGACCGGCCACATTCAGTGCGCGCTGCCGTCACGTGATTTCCGGGTGGTGACGCAGTGCGCCTGCGCCAGGCTGCTGCCTGTCACATGGGTGGGAGAGGCAATAGCAGCAGGACGCTCCATACTGTCTGCACTGCGGGACCAGCCAGTGCGTGGGTGGCAGGCTGCTGCGTGCGCACGCCACTCGTGTCTCGCGCAGAGTGATTGGGCCTGGCCTGGCCTGCATGCATTAGAGACGAGTCAGACAGTTAGAGGAGACTAGAGTGGGACACAGAAGAACTACCATCCTCCGTCGCCCGTCTGTGCCATCCATAGCCTGCCCAAGGTTCAACAGCCAAATTCAAGGTACCTGGCTGCGCAGTGCGTCATGTGTGGTGCTTGCTAGGGAAGGAAGGGATGGGGTGTCACTGAACCCCAGAAATGAACCCAGGAATCTGTATAGATGAACGGGATAACATAGAATGTTCAAATTCAAGTTCAGCTTGGGGAGTTCAGTTCACTGTGTGACTGTGACCTTTACATTCAGTGGGATTCAGTTAGGACTGTATGATACGTTAAATATTTCAGTTCTGTAAGCAACAACTTATTTTCGGTCAGTGCCCCTCCCGAGACTAGGCTCTGGATCCGCCCCTGCTCCAGGGAGATTCGCATGAACCTGGTTCAAGATTGCATGTATGTAATCCTATGGGCTGCACAAGACTGGAGGAAGGACACCGGAAACCTATTTGCTCTAAAGGCAGAGGAAGCAACAGATCTCTGCTTCCTCTCTCTCACATTTCAGGGAACCTCTCCAATGGGAAATGCGGTGTGTTGTACCGGCTTCATAAGGCTAGGGTCAAACGAACGCATTATTCGCAGCAAACGTCAAAAAGTGCGTCCGAACGCATTGATGTATTTTTTTACGGAATGCGCGAAAACGGTCATACGATGCGCATTTTCGTGCGTGATTTGTTTTACGGATCATCAATAAAACCCTTTTTGCGTCTGGACATTATGTTGGCCGGACATTAGCAGCGTCTGACATCTCCTAATCACGCACACACACCGCAGCGCACTCTGTACGTCAGTACTAGCGGTTCTGCGTTCTCGAAAAAATGCATTCATTTTCCACTTGCGTTGCGCGGCCGGACGCACGTTAAAAATGCGTTCGTCTGACCCCAGCCTAAACCAGCGCTTTTACCAAATCACAATGGGGTCTATTCACAAAGCACCGAAGAGGAGTTCAATTTCAGCGATCCCATTCCTTCAAACATTCAGTGCATTGACTATTCATCCAATGTTCGCCCTATTGTGCCGAATATGGAGTCATTGGACGATAAGTGCCAAATTGGCCTCGGCGCATTCCACCGACCTGCGGGGGGGGGGGGGAATAGGACGTCTCCAATTCACCTAATAAGTTAAATCAATAAAAATGTGTAAGTAATAAAAAAAAGGTCCTTTTTTTAAAAAAAAATAAAAAAAAAAATAATAAAATGGCTTTTATTCCATAGTTTGTGCTAATTTAGGCTAGGGTCAGACTGAGGCAGTGCGAACGCGCGTTCTGGCGCACATAATCACGGCCGCACTAGCAGCAGATGCCGGGCAATGACAGCCAATATACGAAGTACGGTCGCACAAAAGTCCGGCCGCGCAACGCAAGTGGAAAATGAACGCATTTTTTCGAGAACGTTAAACCGCTGCTACTGACGTACAGAGTGCGCTGCGGCCGCATAGCAGCGTGTGTGCGTGATTAGGAGATGTCAGACGCTGCTAGTGTGCGGCCAACATAACGTTCAAACAGCCGGATTTCCCTAGACTTCTTTTCACCCCATCGTCATGAAATACGTCCAGAATTGCGCATCGTCTGACCACTTAAGCGTATTCCGTGAAAAAATGCGTGCGCACGCATCGACGTACATTTTGACGGTGGCCGCAGAAAATGCGCTCATCTGTCCCTAGCCTTAACCAGAGCTCTTGTAAACTTAAACCAAGCTGTTACATTCTATGGAGTTGTTAAATTCACACAAACTTTGTAATATTAACCAGAGTCTTTTAAAAAATACAAAAAAGGTCTTTTAAAAAAAAGTTTTTGGAAAAAATAAAACGGTCTTTTGGGGAATAAATTCCATTTTTTTACATTAAACCCTGTTTGATTCACCTGTTTAAACCTGTCGAATTACCAAACTCGGTTAATTTTGCCACAATTTTCGGTGTGATTTGGCGTTCTGTAAATAGACGAACCATTAGTTCTCTCTGGGGAAAATTTCAGAGCCGCCAAGTCGCACCCAATTGCAGCAAAATGCACTGTATTCTGCTGTCAATTTTCCTATATTTGGTTAATTGACAGCTTATTGAATACACAAATTGCCCCAAAACTTAACATAGGGTGAAATTCACCGTTCGGTGCAATATTGGACCTGAGTGAATAACCTCCTATGATCTCCTGGAACTCCTAGATGGTCATTGGTCAATCCCTGTGTTACATTGTTGCACGAATGCCTGTTCTTCCTACTTGCAGCCTGTGTACAGCAGATGTAAGTTCTTGTTCCCAGCATGCTTTTTGTCTTAAAGCAGTCCGCAGCCTAGAACTTTGCCTGGCGAGACAGACTTATGTGTAAACACAAGATATATAAACATATTCCCATTTCATGACATCTAATACTCTTGTGTTTTAAATTCGGCTTGTGCACCGATTTTTTTTTTTTTTATTTTATTTTTTTTTTTCGGTTCGATTTTGTTCGGATGTTTAAAATTTTCGGCTCGTTTCGACCGATTTCTGTTTCGGTTCGGATCGTTTTTCGTGTACATTTTTTTCGGAATATCGACCATTTTTCGTATTTTCGTGTCACTTTGCTCGTTTTTTGTATCGACTTTTCGGAAATTTTCGTTTTTTCAGAACTTCTGTTCTCCTCGTTTCAAAGTGTCTACGATAATTCTGGCGATTCTATCGTGTTTTTTTTTTTTATTAAATAAAGATCCTTTTTTTCTTATGAATAATTGAATATACATTTCACAACTTTATTTAATCATATTAAAATGGTATGAAAGCCAAGGAACAAAAAAAATGAACAAAACGATTTAAAAAACGCTAAACTGACCCGAATGCCACAAGAAACAAGTGATACGCATTTACAAATACAAAATTTACAGAATCAGCGATATAACCGATAATAGTTAAATATACGATTTCCAGAATTACCGAAATGGAACCGAAAATCACGAATGGAACCGAAATCATGAATAGAGCAAAAATAAATTTCGATTTGACACATTTCAAGTCCATTCGAAAAATCCGAAAATTTTTCGTTTCGGCTCGGAAAACTTTTCGGATCTATCGGTTTTCGGGTCCGATCCGATTCGGAAATTCGAACGAATCCGAAGACACGAATCGGGAAATTTCGTGAAAATTCCGAAACGCACATCCCTATTTTAAATGTCCTCCTGATCCTTTCCTGATCTGATTTATTTATTACAATGGGATCCTACTTGTCTTTCTGGCATTGCTGAAAAATGCTGAGGTTTTTTTCCCAGGGTTGTTTATATATAATATTATGTTTATAATACATACTCGCCCTTCTATCCATCTCTCTGTTACACGTTTTATGCGCGGGCTCACTCGCTTCGTGTGGAATTCTGGGCGATTTGTACAAATTTGCTCTTGGAAGACCTTTTTTTTCAGCTTGTAAAATATTTACGTTTATCATATAAGGCAAGAATGACGTATTTTACCGTTTCTGCCACTTTCTTAACATTTTCGAACACCGCTGTTACTTGTAATGGAACGCGGTAAAGATTTGTTTGGTTCTTCGGATCCGTTGCGTTACAAATAACATAGCACACCATGATCGGTTCGCAAAACAAAAAGTGATGGGGGGCTTTTTGTCGCGGGAGCCTGTAGAGGAAGTGAAATGAACACATTACTTTCACCAGCGTGAAACAGAAGCCTGGTATTTCATGAGATCTCAGCTGACTAGATTCTACCGGCTTCTACAAACTCTTAATATTAGGGATGTGCGTTTCGGGTTTCGGAATTTTGGAATTTTCACGAAATTTCCCGATTCGTGTTTTCGGATGCGGCCGAATTTCCGAAAATTTTTAGATCCGAAAATGACAGATCCGAAAAGTTTTCCGAGCCGAAACGTAATATTTTTGGAATTTTCGAATGGACTTGAAATGTGTCAAATCGAAATTTATTGCTTTGAAACGAGGAGAACAGACGTTTCGAAAAAAAACGAAAATTTCCGAAGTTACGAAAAGTCGATACAAAAACGAGCAAAGTGGCACAAAAATACGAAAAACGGTCGATAGTCCGAAAACATGTACAATTCCGAAAAACGAAAATTTCCGAAATTACGAAAAGTCGATACAAAAAACGGGCAAAGTGACACGAAAATACCAAAAATGGTCGATATTCCGAAAAATATGTACACGAAAAACGAATCGAACCGAATCGAAACAGAAATCGGTCGAAACGAGCCGAATCGAAAAGTTTAAAAATCTGAAAAATCGAACGGAAAAAAAAATCGGTGCACAAGCCTACCTAATATACAGCTTGGAGCCGCTAATGCGTTGAAATAGCAACTCAAGCTGTTGTCTTAACGGCTCTGTGTCGGGGGGGGGGGGTTTGGGACCAGTTTGCAGATATAAGCCCAATATGCAGTGATACAAAATAAACTGGAGTGCGAGGTGAATTGAATGCTGGATGGAGACCAACCGCTAAGCTGAGGACGAGGGGCAGGATAGGAAAAGGGCTGGCTGGACACCGGTAGGAACCGGAGGTACGGAGGCCACGAGGACCTTGGAGATCATTGAAGTTGGAGCAGAGTAGGGATGCAGAGAAACCTCACCGCGGGCGTTGCGGAGCTGAAGCGCTAACGCATTTTTAACGTGCGTTCAGGCGCACTTAATCACGGCTGCAGTAGCAGCAAATGACGGCCAATATACGAAGTACGGCCGCACAAAAGTCTGGCCGCGCAACGCAAATGGAAAATGAACGCATTTTTTCGAGAACGCAGAACCGCTAGTACTGACGTACAGAGTGCGCTGCGTCCGCTAGCGGCGTGTGTGCGTGATTAGGAGACGTCAGACGCTGCTAATGTCCGGCCAACATAACGTCCAGACGCAAAAAGGGTTTTATTGACGATCCGTAAAAAAAATCACGCACGAAAATGCGCGTCGTCTGACCGTTTTCGCGCATTCCGTTTAAAGAATACGTCAATGCGTTCGGATGCACTTTTTGACGGTCGCTGCAAATATTGCGTGAGTCTGACCCTAGCCTTAGTTGGAGTCGCTTTTTGCAGGGAATTAATCCGTGCTTGATTGCGTACATTTCTGCGCGCATGCTGAGGTAGGAAGACCAGGGGTGGAATCTGAACTGGAGTACCAGGCTACTTTTAAAACCGGGTCTGGAACGTAATGACCTGACACGAAGGAGGCTGCCAGGAGTCGGGCCACGACTCTTCCTATGGTTATCACGTGGAGCTGAGCATGCGTCGTGACACACCGTTGGAATTGGGTAACACCCTGATCTAAAAAAAATTATTGTACAAACACATACCAGAGGTATACGCACTTGGATTACACATACAGGCCCCTATTACAATCCTCGCGCAGCGCATATGCGACGTTCGCGCAAACGATGCGCGCTAGCATCTACCGCGACTGACCCTGCGCAAACCCAGTGCGAGCGTAAGTGCGTGCGCGCATCCCATACTTACCATTGTCAGCGCGAATGCGTTCGAGCGGATGGTATTACGATCTTCGCAACGTCGTACGAACGACGTTTGCGCGAAGTATCGTAACGTCTTTGAAAACCTGGTGTTAATTTACAATCTGAACGTTCTGGCCGAAACGAAATGAACCTGCACAAAAAAAAACAATACAGCACAGCACAGTTACACATTCTACACATACCCAAACAATAAAATTAGTAAATTGTTTAATTTTATTATTTTTGTTGCAGCACATATACGCAGATTGACTTTGACAGGCGCAACAACCGAAACCTAGCAAATGGTGGTTCTTAATTCTGATTGGCTGAATCCCGTAAAAAATCAGTCTGCCCACCGATTCCTGCACGCAATGGTCATTTGCGTCCGGCTTTGCGCGTCGGATTTGCGCTCAAAAAAACATGAAGGCTGAAAAACTGCACTCAGATCGTTATACCGCGTTAATTTGCGCGCGCTAACGTTTTTTGCGTGCGCAAAAAAAAATGGCGCTGCGCGAGCGCATTTGTGCAAAGATTGTAATAGGGGCCACAGTGTGCACACACAAATAAGCAGTACACGCACATAGATTACAAATGGTATACACACACAAGCAATTTACACATACAACTCACCACCCAACCACCCAACTCACTGACGCAACCATCAATCACTCTCACCTTACAGTCCTCTCCTCCTGTTTCCAACCCCAACCCTCCCAGATTGTGAGTTCCTACGGGAATAGGGCCCTCATCTCCTCCTGTACTGTTTGTCAAATGTTGTTCAATGTATTGTAACCCTGTCTATACTGTGCTTATTGTACAGCGCTGCGGAATATGCTGGCGCTTTATAAATAAAGAATAATAATAATAATAATAATACATTGCACATACAGGGTACACACACATAGATTGCACATACAGGGGATACATACAGGGGATACACACACATAGATTGCGCATACAGGGGATACACACACATAGATTGCGCATACAGGGGATACACACACATACAAGCAGTGTGTGTGTATATGTACAGTATATATTGCCAGCACGCCTCCCTTTTAAAAAAGAACTTGCAGATCATAACGCTTCGGTGCTTACATCCCATCAGTACTTTCTGTAAAAATGTGAATGCTGTCAAGGGAGACAACTGCATGTTCCTCTGCTCTACTTCATATTCTAACCTCCACATGGGGGGGCACGAGTGGGCTGGACATATTTACACTAGAGATGTACATTCGTTTCGGAAAAATTCGGAATTTGATTCGTATTTGGAAGTACTTCTGAAAAACGAATCGATACAATGCGAATTTATTTTGTTTTACACTGTGTCCTCAAAGAAAAATTTGAATAATTGTTATCAACTATCGAATTGATCTTTGTTTACTATTACTTGTATTGTAAGTTAAGGACTTTATGAAACAAATTAATTTGTTTCACGGTTTAATTTGACTCTCTGACGCAGCTTAAAATTTAACCCTAGCTTTTCTTTTAACAGCAAAATTTGATTAATTGGGGTTTTTGCTAGTGATTCAAAATTTGAATTGATATATGAAATTTGAATCGATACGAAATTCCGAAAACGAAATGATTTTAAAAACGTAACGAAACAAATTTTTCAGCCATGCACATCCCTATTTTACACCCGACTCTAGTCCATTATGTATTTGCCCTAAGATGACGTACTAGACTTTTTTTAATTAAAAGATCTGCCCTTTTGATACAATTTTAAGGATCTTTTACCCTAAAGAATTGAGTGAAACGTATCAGACATTGGCGTTCTTAATAAATCCCTCCTAGTAGTGGCGGGGGCTGTGTCCACGCAGAAAACCTTCACTGCCTACAGCCGCTTTAACGAATGTAAGGATTTCTGATGATGGTGATAACCGCTGGGTCAGATCAGATTCAGAAAATCTAAGATCAAAACATTCAAGTCTCGATACTATAAAGCCTGAGTTTATAAACAGACGAGCTGCTTTCTCATGACATAAGTAACAGTAGCAGAACAAGGATGATGGAATGTGAAACTGGAATGCAGGTCACTGGAAAGTCCTGTGAATACTTACTGTTCTGCAGAACCGGGGTAATTGCTGAGTTTCAGGGCCTGCTTCCGGACGTGTCATTGTCGCACGCCGTGACATCACATAGGCTTGGGATAGCCTGGGGTCTACCCTAGAGGACCAAGTCATTGACGGAAAATAATTAAAGGTGCGATCATATCGTTTATGTTCCTTTTTACACATAGAGACCTGTTGTGCTCCCGCTCAAAAATCACTACCTTGAAACACTTCTATTTGAGACTTTTCGGGGTTTATTCACAAAGCAATGAAACTGAACACCATTTCAGCACGCTTCGATTCCATTATGTTGCAAATTTGGTGAATTCACTGTTAACCCTGATGGTGGTGACGTGACCATTCGCTTATTTAGAGAAGGGTGAAAACCAGGAGAACTGGCAGGAGAAGAGAACAATGAGACCAAATGGCTGATTTGGAAAGTGCGATAAATGGCAGATTTTTTCTGGTTTGGCCATTTTGACCCAGAATTTTCACTTCTCCAGTCATTCTCCTGAGGTTCACCTTACTTTGAATAGACCTGATAGAATTTTCACTTCTCCTGAGGTTCACCTTTCTTTGAATAGACCTGATAGAATTTTCACTTCTCCAGTCCTTCTCCTGAGGTTCACCTTTCTTTGAATAGACCTGATAGAATTTTCACTTCTCCAGTCCTTCTCATGAGGTTCACTTTTCTTTGAATAGACCCGATAGAATTTTCACTTCTCCTGAGGTTCACCTTTCTTTGAATAGACCTGATAGAATTTTCACTTCTCCAGTCCTTCTCCTGAGGTTCACCTTTCTTTGAATAGACCTGATAGAATTTTCACTTCTCCAGTCCTTCTCCTGAGGTTCACCTTTCTTTGAATAGACCTGATAGAATTTTCACTTCTCCAGTCCTTCTCCTGAGGTTCACCTTTCTTTGAATAGACCTGATAGAATTTTCACTTCTCCAGTCCTTCTCCTGCGGGTTCACCTTTCTTTGAATAGACCTGATAGAATTTTCACTTCTCCAGTCCTTCTCCTGAGGTTCACCTTTCTTTGAATAGACCTGATAGAATTTTCACTTCTCCAGTCCTTCTCCTGAGGTTCACCTTTCTTTGAATAGACCTGATCGAATTTTCACTTCTCCAGTCCTTCTCCTGCAGGTTCACCTTTCTTTGAATAGACCTGATAGAATTTTCACTTCTCCAGTCATTCTCCTGAGTTTCACCTTTCTTTTGAAAAGACCTGCATATTTTGCCAAAATTGGCAAATTGAAGCAGCTGTCGGACGTTGGCGAAAAAGCATCGAAATTGCCAAATTCCATCAAAGTGAAGGGGAAAAAAAAAGTCTCCTGTTCTCTCTCCTAATAGGAGGTTAAATTAAGAATAAATGTCTAAATAATAATAAAAACGCTCCTTAAAAAAAAAAAAAAGTCTGTTAAAAAGTAAATGTCATTTTTTTAAAAAAAAAATACGAAAAGAACTTTTAAAAAATTAAGTGTTTTTGTGAAAAAAAATTTGTAAACGGTCTTTAAAATAAATAATTATTTAATACATTAAAACCCATTAGATTAAAATGTTTAAACCTGTCGATTTGAAATCAAATCTGTTCATTTCACTGCAATTCGGCTTTCTGTGAATCGATTTTAGTTCTCTCTGGGACCATTTTGATGCCCCTGAATTGCAGCGAAACACACGTGATTTTGCTGCCAATTCTCCTGTATTTGGTTAATTGACAGCTTGGCGAATACACGAATCGCGTCAGTGAAATTCACCATTCGGTGCGATTAAGTGGCAAATTTGGACTTGGTTAAGACTAGGGTTATTCAACAAAGGCCATGAAGGAGGAAGCCATGTGCAGCCTTCGCATTGCAGCCCCTCTCACGAGCCGCTGGTAATAGTTGCCGGGACGCCAGACGCAGCCGCCGGTCGCTAGAGTTGAGTTACTATTTTACTATTTAAATACAGTGAATGCAAACAACATCAAAGGCCGTTTCTTTCACTTAATCCTTTTTTTTCCTCCACCAAAAAACAGTGACACTTGTATGTACATTAATAAAAATGTCACCCCGCTCCCTTACCCTTTCATTGTGCTGCTTTGGTGACCCTGCTTTCCCCGTGCTCGGTCCCTATCCCTGTGTGGTTCTCTCTAAGCGCCATTCAAAAGGCTTTTGGCACAGTGAGGTTTTCTAAGTGGAGAAGGGAGGGAATGGGGGGGGGGGGCGCAACAATTCTTTATAAAGGCTGGGGTAATTCAAGCAGAAAAGGCTGTAAAATGCTTGAAGTCTTGTTTCAAAGGTGGTGGGCTCTATGGAAAGCCGAAAACCCACATAATGTGAACGATTGCTGCTAGGCGACTCTATTGTGAGGCATGCTGCTGGCTGACCTGCGTGTGCTGCACCACAACAGCTCTCCCCAGCTCTCTCCTCGGAGGACCAGAGGAGATCTACATCATAATGAAGGCTGGGTTTCAGCCGACATGATGATGGGTGCTTTATTGAAATAAATTTCCCCAGGCATAAATGTTTTATTTTCTCTTATATTTTATGATAGTTTGTATCAATAAACTTGTAAAGTTCCTTTTTAACCCTTTCGCTGCTGAGGCGTTTCACGCCTCTGTGCTGAGGTCATTTTTTATCGGTTTTGCTCATCATGTTTAAACGTGTTTTTTTTTTTTTTTTTTTAAATTTCAAAGTTTTTATTATTTTTGAAGGAAAGAACAGAAAAGTATAACAGTTGGGTACAGAAAGAAAAAACAGGGCAGTTAATACCTTTCTGGTTACATATAAGGGGAACAAAACATACAGTAACTTACAAACAAACACAGGCCACCAGCCCGTAACTGGAGAGTAATACCTTAGAAAATGATATGAATCACAATCCTAACGTCCCAACATTATTAGATGTTGCGTTAGCCAACATATATCACGTTCCAACCTGGCCCGGCACCCCTGAGTCTGCGGTGCATTCCGCAGCCAACATAGAATCCCAAAGGACCAGTGGTCATTTTCCGGCTGTGGGAAGTCGTAAATATGTCTAGCCATCAGCTCATAGTCCCTTATATTATTCACCATATCCCGTACCTCACGGACAGTAGGAACCCGCTGTTGCTTCCATCTCCGAGCTATCAACAACATAGTGCTAGAGGTTATCACACAAAACAATTTCCTTTGCCACCTGCCCAACCTAACCTTTGATATACCCAATAAAAAAATCCGCAGGAGCAAATGGTAACACCAGTCCTATTGCTTTTTCCACCAGGCCCGCCACTCCTCGCCATAATGGCTCTACTACCACACATTCCCACCAAACATGAATCATGGTTCCTTTTAGCCTCTCGCAGCGCCAACATATTGGTGAGACTGTTTTATTCATATGACATTCCCTTGCTGGTACCAGGTACCAACGGTATAATACTTTACGTCTCACTTCCATCAAAGAAGCACACCGGTACGCTCCCCTGTCCAATTCAAACGCCCGCTCCCAGGCTTGAGATGGTATCCTAATACCCAACTCCCCCTCCCAAGCCTTTTGGAATGACCATGTGTGATCCGGTGATGGTACATTTAGCGCTGTATAGCATATAGAAAGGAGTTTTGCCTTTGTGCTTGGTTGTACCACGTTTAAATGTGTTTTGAAGGCTTATTTTAGTATATGACCCAGACATATTATATATCGTTCTTTCCGTCAGACTCGGCAGATTCATAATATGTCATTATTATATGTATACGTCATGTCCTGTCTGTATATTATAACAAAAAATGCAATAAAATATGAATTTTCAATAATTTACAATGTGTAAAGTGTTTTTTTTTTCACATTTTAACATGCGAGCAATTGCGGTTATATTTTGTATGGGGTGCGCTTGTTAAAAAAATTAGAGATGGGGTCTCGTTACATTTTTTTTGGGGGAAAATTACGCGATTTTTAACAAACGCACCGCATACAAAAATCGTTAGTGCAGCATCATTGTTCACATTATAATTGAAATGGGAACAATATTGCTGCATTAACAAACCAAAAAAACAAAAAAACTTGTTTATTTTTTTTTAATAATTTTTTTAAAAAACTTTTTCACAGTCGTGTTTGGTATCGTTGGAACGGCCATGCTCTGGCCGATCCAACAGTACCAAACTGTAACCCCTAGCTGCCACGGATCGGGAGATAGGGGTTCATTGGAACTCCCTATCTCCACCATTGGTGGCAGCTAGGGGTTAACTCCAGGACTGGCGTCATTGTGCTATGCACGATGACGCCAGTCCTCAGGGGGAGTTCCCGGAGGCTTGGCTGACATCCAAGATGTCGGCCAGCTCCGGGAAAGGATCACGAACCGGCGCTTTTCAGCGCCGATTCGTGATCCGGCTCCCCAGGGGTTAATGACAGCCACCGTTTGGAAGGGCAGGCTGTGCCCTTCCAAGCGGTGCCTGTATTAACCCCCTGCTCCCCGGCGATCGGGAGGGAGAGAGGTCTGAAGGACCTCCCCCCCTCCCTTTCAGGCGCCTCCTCCGCACATGCGGGGGGGGCGCCTGAATTAGATGTCATCGCGGCGACGCGATGACATCTAATGTCCCCGCCGGGCTCCCGAGTGCTGGGCTGACATCCAAGATGTCAGCCCGCACCGGGGGGGCACAGCAATCCGCCGGAATCCAGCGGATTGCTGCCTCCTGTGCTCGGACGCGCTGAGCGCGTCCGTAGCACAGGAGAACCATTTGGCTGGACGCGCTGAGCGCGTCCATAGCAGCCAAGTGGTTAAAGCCCTCGTAGAGCGCACAATCCTGTCTATGTTGTTTATCTAGTGGCTGACAGGAGCACAGAGGTGATGCATGGTGTGCGGGACTTGTGTTGATTTATAGTAAAATAAATATATATATATATATTTTTATTTTTTTAGCATCTCGCCACGTGATTATTATTTTGCAAATCTGTCAAGCAAGGATCGTCCAGCACACACTACATCTTCAAGAATGAGATTATAAGAATAATTCTCTATTAATTCCGTGAAGCAAGTCTGGGCAACTTTATTATAATAATATTAATAATACTTTATAAATAAAATATATATAATTATTTTACCAGGAAGGATACATTGAGATTTCTCTCAGTTCTTGAACCCAGGACATACTTGTAAATAAGTAATAAAATGCAAGAAATCAAAAACAACAAAACAAATATACAGATTAACACAGAAAATAAATAAGGCCTGAAGCACGTAGGGCGTAGGGCCCTTAAATTGCCTCTGATGCCAGGACGCAGGGAGGATTTTTCTAGGTCGCAGCGCGTGAGGAGATGGAGCGGTGTGGGAGGAGTCGACAGGAGGTTACTTAAGGCGCGTGTGGAAAGGGTCTGCGCGCCTTTTTCTCCTGACGTAGAGCGGTGAAAATCTGTGCTGCGTCAGAGAAGTGGTGTTTTTTTTCGGCTTTTTGCCTTGAAATTATTGTTTTGGGAATGGCGGAAGGTGGTGAGCTGGAGTCGCTACTGGAGGAAGTGTGGGAGGCGGCTCGGCATTGTGGTGTGGAGCGGGCCAGAAGAAGCCTGTCGAAGGTGTTGGCGGCGGAAGGGGGTTCTTGGCCTGCCATGATTTCGAGGCTCCAGTGCGGTTTAATCCGGGAGGCGAATCCAGTGATGTATCGGCGGCCGAGAAATTGAGATTGGAGGCTGTGTGTGGTCGTGGTCGGTTGGTTCAACGGATGTTGGCTGGTGGTGATGCAGTTGGAAATGAGGCTGGCGTGAGCGCTTCCAGGCGTGTGGACGGTAAGAGCTTGAGGCTGGCATTGGGGGCTAAGGATCCTTCCGGTCGGAGGGGTGGTGTGGTGAGCTCTACCAGGAGAGAAGGATTGCGGAGTTCGAGGAGTTCCTCGGGGAGAAGGAGAGGTCGGTGGTTTGCCAGGGGTCCCAGAGGAGGAGCAAGGGCTGTCTCAGGGACTGATGTTTCGGCGGTAAGACAGTTGGTGGATAGGGATGTGGACGGTGGTGTGGCACAGGGTGTTGGTGTGCGGGATGAGGGCATTCAGGAACTCAAAGTAATTGGTGGTCAGTTGGTGGAGATGATGGGGCTCCGGATGTTGGTGTGAGGGAGTGAGTTGATGATTTTGGTACTTCGGTTCTGGGGCTCATCGCACTATTAATTTTTCGTCCACAGTTCCAATGGTTCGGGAGAGGAGTCCACAGCCGGTGGGTGGTTTTAAGGCTGCTGGAGTTGGTGGTGGTGGTAGTGCAGGAGGTTTGGAGTCGGTGGCGCTGGAGGTTCCAGGAAGTTCGAGCAGACCTCGAGTGGCGACAGGTAACGGAAATGGTGGTGATGTTGGTTCTTTCATGTCTTTTTTACAGGGGGCCTTTGAGGCTTGGTCGGTTTCACCAAGCGGTGTGAACCAGGGTGTGGATTTGGCTCAAGCATGGAAGGGTGCAGGTGGGCCAGTTGTGAGAGCTGGTGGAGCTCTTGGTGGTGACGTTATGGCTTCAAATGGGCCGAGTGGCGATGTGGGTTCACTCAGTGAGTCCGCAGGAGTGGCGGATGTGGCAAGGAGGAATGCTTACGTGTCATTTTCTGGGCCTTTGGGGTTTCATTTGAAGCAGGAGGTTAAGAAAGACATTTGGCGGGGGGAGTATGTGGAACCTTTTCCCTGCTTCCGTTGGATGAGGTGGCTGGGGTAAAAGATGATTAGTCTAAGGGAAGAGGAGGAAAGGAAGAAGAGGTTTCAGAGGATTCCTAAGTCATTCGAGAATTGGCTTCGGGCTTTTTGCGTATTTTGGCAAGTGTGGTTGGGGAGAGGAGCCCACAGCACTGTTTGGGCCTTTTTTGTTATGTGGATGGGATTTGGGAGGCTTATCGAACGTTGGTGGTTGGGCGTGGTGGAAATACGATGAGCAGTTTAGGCTATGTTTGGTGGCTCACCCAGGCATGGGGTGGGATCAATTGAGCATTACGCTGTGGTTGCGTTTTTGATGGGGCACAAAAGGCGTTGCCCTTTCCAGGGGGAGCCGGTGGGGAAGGAGTCGGTTCCCCATCAGCAGGTGTTAAAAATGGATCGTGCTGGCAGTTTAACGAGGGTCAGTGCAAGTTTGGTGCGGGGTGTAGGTACAAGCACGAATGTTCAAATTGTGGAGGATTATATTCATTGTCCAGATGTTTTAAGAGGGCAAGACAAGGAGGTCTGCCTTTTGGAGGGTCTGGAGAGGGGAGCTTCCCCGGTGAAACTCGACGCAATGTTACCGTGGCTAAGGCTTTACGGAAGACCTAGAGATGCAGAGTTTTTACGTGTTGGTTTTCGGATTCCTTTTGTGGTAAGGCCAGGGGGTGGCAAGTTAAGAAATTTGAAGTCGGCTAGAGTGTATCCGGAGGTAGTTCGGGAGAAGGTGTTTAAGGAGATTGGGGCTGGTAGGATGGCAGGTCCATTCTCATCTCCTCCGGGGCGGGATGTGAGGATATCCTCTTTGGGGGTTGTGCCGAAGCGGAAGGCAGTTTCGTTTGATTCATCATTTATCCTTTGTACGGGGGGGGATCGGTGAAGGATGATATTGGTGAGGAGTTGGCCTCAGTGTCATACGTTTCATTTGATTCTGCGGTGAGTTTGGTTCGTGATGCAGGACCTGGGGCTTTAATGGCCAAGTTGGATATTGAGTCGGCTTTTCGGCTATTCCTATTCATCCTTCGTGTCATCCTCTTCTGGGATTTTGGTTTGAAGGTGAATTTTATGTGGATTTATGTTTGCCTATGGGTTGTTCCCTTTCCTGTTCCTTTTTTGAATGTTCAGTACATTTTTGGAATGAGTGGGCCGTATAGTGGCAGGGTCGAACAATCTGACTCATTATCTGGATGATTTTTTTGTGTGTTGGAAGGGAAGGGACAGGAGAGTGTCTGCACATTCTTCGGTCTTTTCAGTGGGTGGCACACCGATTTGGGGTTCCTGTGGCCTCTGATAAACGGAAGGTCCAGCGTCAGTTATCACTTTCTTGGGAATTGAGATTGATTCAGTAAAGGGTGAGTGTCGTTTACCTGTTAATAAAGTGGAGGAAGCTTTGAGACAGGTTGAAGGGGCCCTGTCGGTTAAGAAATTACAGTTGAGAGAGCTGCAATCGCTGATTGGTCGTTTGAATTTTGCGTGCAGGGTCATTCCAGGCATCTTCCTTGGTGAAAAATTTGGCTTTTTTGGAGTTGTGTCCATTAGTAGTGGCCTTGGAGCTGTGGGGAGGTGCTCTGGAGGAAAGAAGGATTCTGTTCTGTTCTGACAACATGGTGGTGGTGTCGGCGGTTAATTCTTTGTCGGCTTCATCATTGCCAGTCATCAGATTGCTGAAGAGATTTGCGTTGATGTGTCTTAAGTTTAATGTTTTATGCAGGGCAAGGCATGTTCCGGGTCGCCTTAACTCAGTGGCGGATGCTTTGTCTCGTTTTCAGTGGGACAGGTTTCGTTCCCTGGCTCCGTTGGCAGAGGAGGTGGGCACCCCTTGTCTGGAGGGCCTTTGGGCAGCTAAGCTCGGAATTTTGGAAGATGGATGAGAGGTTCTTTGTCTGAGTCATCTTGGAAGGCCTACTCGCGAGTATGGAGGGATTGGGTCGCTTTGGCTGAGCGGTTTAGGTACATGGCATTGGGTGGTTTGGATGAGGAACGTTTGCTCAGAGCATACCTCATTCGGTTGTTTGAGTCTGGGGCATCTCCTGGAATGGTTCGGCAGTCTGTAGCCCCCTTGGCTTTCCTTTTTCAGGTATCGGGGATAAGAGGTGTCACCAAGGATTTTGTGATCAGATGTGCAGTTCGGGGTTATGTGAAGGGGAGATGCAGGGTGGACGCTAGGCTTCCAGTTTCGAGACAATTATTGGAGGGGCTATGGGATTTTGTTGGGAGTTTTTGTTCTTCATGATGTCCTTATGAGGTTCTGCTTCTGAGGGCGGCTTTTTATTTAGGGTTTTTTGGGGCATTTCGAGTGGGTGAGTTGGTGTGTAATTCTAGGAGAGGAGGTGGTGGTTTAGGAGCTGATGCGGTTTGGTTGGGAGTTAATTATTTGGGTTGCTAACTCCAAAATGGATCAGTTGGGTAGGGGGCGTAGAGTTGGTTTATTCAGTGTGGATAACTGTGTGGTTTGTCCAGTGGAGAACGTTAAGAAATTTTTGGAGGTAAGGGTGGAGTCTAGTGTGGCCTTTTTATGTCCGCGGACGGGTCGGCTTTATCAAGATTTCAGTTTATTTCTATTTTTAAGAAGGGTTTGGTGAGTTTAGGGAGAAATCCGAAGGAATTTGGTTTTCACTCTTTTCGTATTGGGGCTGCAACGGAAGCTTCAAGGTTGGGTTTGTCGGCAGCGGAAATTCAAGAATTGGGAGGATGGAACTCAAGGGCTTTTGAGTCTTACGTTCGTCCTGGTTTGGTGTCATGAATTTTTGTAATGTGAAGAACAGTTTGCTGTATGTTATGTTTTGTTTTTTTCAACTTTTAAAAAAATTTAAATATGAAAAGTATCAGACTTATACGTGAAACATGAATTCTACCTTTTATACGGAATATATATATTTATTCTATTTTATCTTTGTAAATTTGTTGGTTGTTTGGGGTTGAGTGTGGGGGCAGTTGAGGATTTGAGAGTGGTCCCTCATGGAAAGCTGCTGGAGCAGATGAGAGCTGATCTGCAGCAGTTTAGGGATTTGGGTGTGGTCCCTCTTGGTGTGCTACTGGAGCAGATGCAGGCGGATCTGCGGCAGCTGAGGGATTTGGGAGTGGTCCTCACAGAAAGTTGCTGGAACAGATGAGGCGGATCTGCAGCAGCTGAGGGATTTGGGAGTGGTCCCTCATGGAAGGCTGCTGGAGCAGATGCAGGAGGATCTGCGGCAGTTGAGGGAGTGGTCACCATGGACAGTGGGGGTGTGGTCCAAGGTGATGCCAAGGATGGTGTGCAGGATTTCTCACACGCTGCCCCCACTCTCTGGAACGCTCTCCCTCGTACTGTCAGACTTTCCCCTAATTTCTCTTCCTTCAAACGCTCCCTTAAAACGTTCCTATTTAGGGAAGCCGACCACCCAACTCACTGACGCAACCATCAATCACTCTCACCTTACAGTCCTCTCCTCCTGTTTCCAACCCCAACCCTCCCAGATTGTGAGTTCCTACGGGAATAGGGCCCTCATCTCCTCCTGTACTGTTTGTCAAATGTTGTTCAATGTATTGTAACCCTGTCTATACTGTGCTTATTGTACAGCGCTGCGGAATATGCTGGCGCTTTATAAATAAAGAATAATAATAATAATGGTGTGGGAGGAAGCTGAGAATGAGGAGGCGGTGCGGGTTTGCCGGATCAAGCTGAATCGCTGCATGGGAAGGTTCGTGAGGAGGATGGAGGGTGTGGTGGTGCGACATCTACCTTTTGAAGAGGAGGCAGAGTGTTATTTTATGGAGGATGGAGTTCACCTGACTGATGTGGGCAAGGATCTGTTCATCCTGGGGCTGAAGGAGGGGATTGAACAAGCCCTGTTTTTTCTTGGTGGGGGAGCTCTCCCATAAGGGGTTATGTGAGGAGCTCGTGGCGGGGGCTTGTAGGCAGTGCTGGCTAGGGGTTCCTTTTTAGTTAGGATTTTTTGGTCAGATGGTTGGGAGTTGGGAAGATTTTTGGTGGTTGGTTTGGAGGTGTATGGGGGTTGTGGGGAGTCCTCTTTCAGCACTGGATTATTGTTATTAAATTGTTATGTTATTATGGTGGGGTTATAGTGTGGGGTTTTAGCTGTGGCCTATATATAATAAATATATATATTATTCCACAGTTATGTGTTAGCGTTTTTCTTGTGTGGTTTTTTTTGTCTCCTGAAGTCTGACCCGGTCATCAGTAGGCAACTTAATATGTAGGAAATATAGTCACTATCCAAAAATGAAGCCACAGGCTGCTGTATAGCAAACCATACCTGCTCCTGCTGCTTGTCAGACATGAGGTAGACTGGTGGGCCTTTATTTATGCTCCCCCAGAAACAAAAATCCACTTTGGGATCAAAAACAAAGACACGGAGCGGGATCTTGCTGCAGGGATGACCTGGCTGGAAGTACATTACATAGTACAGGAGGGGTGGGGTCACGCCTATTCCCCGATGGGGCGGCAGCAACCACCAAATGCATCCAGCCCAACAACATGTGTGAAACATAACAAAGAAAAAAATGTCATCTGCGCTTAATCCCTTTATAGCGTGTGAAACTAAACACAATTAGAGGTTTGGTTTCTTATTAATGGCCATTATAAGACTAAGCTCGCCCGCCAGCGTCAAGGCACCTCTATTGAGGGAGAGTCCTATCCAAAAATGAAACCACAGGCTGCTGTATAGCAAACCATACCTGCTCATGCTGCTTGTCAGACATGAGGTAGACTGGTGGGCCTTTATTTATGCTCCCCCAGAAAAAAAAATGGATTAGAGGTGCCTTGACGCTGGCGGGCGAGCTTAGTCTTATAATGGCCATTAATAAGAAACCAAACCTCTAATTGTGTTTAGTTTCACACGGTATAATGGGAATAAGCGCAGATGACATTTTTTTCTTTAATATAGTCACTGTTACATGTTTACAGGTGCATTCTGTATATAGTCACTGTTACATGTTTATGGGTGCATTCTGTATATAGTCACCGTTACATGTTTACAGGTGCATTCTGTATATAGTCACCATTACATGTTTACAGGTGCATTCTGTATATAGTCACCGTTACAGGTGCATTCTGTATATAGTCACTATGTTACAGAATGCACCTGTAAACATGTATCGAGGTAGGCTTGTCAGACGAGCGCAGCATTCACATCCGTGATGGCGCACAAAAGTAAGTTCGTGATAGCATGAAATAAAGGCCAATGGAGTCCCACACACGAAGTATGTCCGCACTGAACTGTGGACGCAGAACAGTCGCGGCAAACGGACGCAAGTTAGGCAAGAACGTACAACCCCTAGAACGGCTGCACAAAGTGCGCTGCGTCCGCAACATCCACATAGCTTTGTGTGTAAGTGACGGAACGTGGTCAGACGAACTGCATTTATACGGACAAAATGGTTTTGCATTTTAATTTATTTTCCCTCCTACATCCGTCAAAAAATACGTTGGTGAAAAAACGGACTGTGTGGCCACTACCTTGTTGTCAGTCAGAAAGTACATCCGTACAGCACGGACGGACGCACGTACAAAATGCGCTCGTCTGACCCTAGCCGAGTGTTAAAGTGACTTTAGACTGGGGGAAGACTTGATGGTGTCTGGGAGGTTATTCCATAATTGTGGTGCTTTGTAGGAAAATGAGGATCGAGCCACTGTCTTTTTGTATTGCGGTATTGCAAGTAAGGTGCTGGTCCTGGATCGGAGGTTATAGGATGAGGGAACTGCCGGGGGAAGCAGTCTATTCAGGTAGGGTGGTAGCTTCCCAGAAAAGCTCTTAAACACCAGGTTGGAAAGGTGAAGGGTGCGTCTAGATTCTTCTCTCCTCCAAAGGACAAAATGTTGCAGGTCTAAAAATCTTGTGTATCGCAGAATATTTTTTTATTTTTTTTTATTTTTTTTATCTACGTCTCTTATCACCCGGTTATTAAAAACAAAAACAAAAAAACAACCAAATATGAAGGTTTTTTTTCTTCTTTTTTTTTTTTTAATTGAGCTGGAAAAATGAGAAAAGCATTCACTTCTGGTTCCGTAATAGTGATCCGGCATCTCCTTGGTCAATAGCTTGTTGATCCAATCTGATTTGTGCGGGTTTAATTTATTATCACATATCCAGTAAGGTGTGTATTATATGTATGGACCATATCCAGACCATGAATTGTTCTAGGGTGACCGACTTGATGAAGACGAAAACATAGACACTTCTGCTTTCATGCTGTTGAATGTAGACATAGAGAATCCTTACATTTTGGTTTTGTTTTTTTCAGGTTGGAAATTTTTACAAAATGTGATTTGCGGAAGAGATCATTAACCCTTTCACTTCTAAGTGTCATCTGTAAAATGGAAAAATAAAACTTTAAACATGGAATGCGTCATTGACACTTCAAGAATAATAAAGCATGTTTTTGTATGTAGTCCGCTATTCCCGAGAGATAAAAATTACAATAATGTAAATTTATGCATTTTAATTTATTTGCCCTTTTTACAGAAATATTTTTGGGATGAAAAGTGTGAAACACATTTCGTGCAGTTCTGTGACTGGCTATTCCCCCCCCCCCTTAAAAACACACGATAAAATTTCATTTTTCATACTTTCATTCGATGGGCAAATATTTTAAAGCCGCTTCCTTACAGAGACAGATGGGTGGGTTCGCTGACACGTTGCCGGTGGCCGCCATTTGTCCATAGTTAGAAGATGAGATTCTAATAAAATTGTCCTGTTAGGATACTGAGAAATGCGCTTACTGTAGATACTCGAGTATACCGCTAGATTTCGGTAACAAAAATTTACCTTAACATTGGAGGGATCGCGTTCTATACGAGACATTTGCATCGTGTGTATGGAAATAAAAAATGTGCCTTGCTCTGGATCCCAAGTATCCCGGAAATTCCGGTAGTGTCGCTGATGATTGCAAACACTTCTTCAGGAACTCCCGGATTCAGGAGAGGTGGGATCCATCACTGCCAAATGGGCACGCTCGGTTTAAGCCAATCATTCACCTCGCTCGCCTCCGCCGGCCATCGAATCACTAGTAAAGAAGACAGGTGGCCGGCGGTTTCATACTTAGTAACAACTGCAATCATTCTAGAGCAGAGCACCATGGCCAGAGGGGGATCCTGACTGTGTGAAGAGAACCTGGAAGGATCTTAATTGTTTACCGGTACAGTAAATTTTTGTTCCTCGCGTTATATTCGAGTCTTGAGTATTCTCTCATTTCCATAATAAATCTCTACCCATCGCGTTATATTCGGGTCGTGCTATACTCGAGTATCTACGGTATGTATACACTGCCCGGCCCAAGATTAAACTCGCACGCTGTAATATCTGGTTGTGTCGGCTTTGCTGTGATTGCGGCATCGTGTCGATAAGCTCATGCGATGTCACAGCATTTATTCGCATCCAGAGTGACATTAATTTGTGGCCAAGATCTTGTGTTGATGATGGGAGAGTCGCGGCGCTGCGTAAAGTCTTCTCCAGCACATTATCCCAAAGATTAACCTCAATGGGGTTAAGGTGTGGACTGTGCGGTGGCCAATCCATGTGTGAAAATGATGTCTCATGCTCCCTCAACCACTCTCGCACAATTTGAGCCCGATGAATCCTGGCATTGCCATCTTGTCATTTTTTTGTATGATTTTTTTTCCAGGTCCCTCAGTTGACACATCATTTATATAATCTAGTTCCATATGTATATATAAAACCCAGGCCAGATCTAGAAATAAGCGTGTCTGTGTGTGTTTGTGAATGCTCTCCATGGGGCAGATGTAATCCGTATTTGCCAGTTCATTCAAGAATACTCTCCTAAAATGTTCGTCAGCCAATCCGATGCTTATTTTAAGCCTGATATATTTGGTGTAATTAGCAATCGAGCCAAGTAAACAAACACTCTCATTGTGTGGATACAATGTAGAAAACGAGTAGCTTGGGCGGCGGGTAAAATGATGAATGTGCAGCACAAACCCATTTCCTTTTTTTCCCCCCTCAAACAGATGCGGAAGACAACCAGACGCTTCTGCTTTTATTTTGTCAGACGCTGAGATGTTATATTGTTGATTTTTGGTTTTATTTAAGGTTGGAAATTTATTTGCATAATAGATAGGCCTATATTTGTATCTCTGACACCAGAGTAGCGGTATGCACCAGCAGAGCTTATGTCATGTGCATTGGGTGCCATTACACAATTTCTTGAACATACCGTATATACTCGCGTATAAGCCGAGTTTTTTGACTCAGATTTTGAGTCAAAAAAACGCGATTCGGCTTATACGCTAGTCCGTCCGTGTTGAAGGGGATGTGGCTGCGTGCAGGCGCAGCCGGTCACATGGTCCGGCTAATCAGGTGGTACTGAGTCTCTGTACCACCTGACTGGCCGGACCGCGTGACCTGCGCACGCACGCAGCCGCATCCCCTTCAACACGGACGGACTCACGCTGTTCAGGACCAGGCAGGCACTCCCGCTGCCCGGCATCTGGGCCCCCTCAACCCCTGCTGGATCCGGAGCTGGGGCAAGTATCCATGTGAGAGCTGGCTGCCGCTGGGGCAATATCCATGTGAGAGCTGGGGCAAATCCATGAGCTGGGGGCAAATCCATGAGCTGGGGGCAAATCCATGAGCTGGGGCAAATCCATGTGGGAGCTGGGGCAATATCCATGTGTGAGCTGGGGCAATACCCACTTAGGCTTATACGCGAGTCAATAAGTTTTCACAGGTTGTTGGGGAAAAAGTAGGGGGGTCCTGTAGGGGGTCCTGTCCTGGTCAGACTTCTTGAGGCCTCTCTCATGGCTGAACAACTAGGAACCTGGAGGAATCAAAAGCAAGAAGTAGACACAGAGCTTTTTTTTCCAATAATGGTGCACTCGTGTCACCTACATTTATTGGACTGTATCAGCTTGAAATACAAGCATTTTGAGATGAGACCCTGAATCGATGCAATGAAGACGGTGGGACGCCACAGTTTGTTGACCCAATTATTTTTTTGTTCCAAAGGGTCCCTCGCCGAGTCCATCCTCCACTGAGTGTTTTGTATTTACTAGGCAGATTATTTTTTTGTTTTGTTTATACATAACATCCTTTTTTAAGAACCAGTCACACATCCTTTTAAAACTGTCGAACACGTTAACTGCTCTTTGCAAACTGATGATTACAATAAAAATAGGTTTTTCATAATTTTTTTGTTACAGAATTCTTTTAACCCCTTTTCAGCTGCACATTTCCTGTTACGCTTTCTAGAACTACTAGGAATGAGCTGTTAGGTTCGATCTGTTCGGAGTTCGCATCGAACATTGGGCGTTCGACAGTTACCGAACTTCGAACTTTTTGGGACGTTCGAAAAAAATAATTTAAATTTGAAAAATAGTATTAAAAAAAATGCTTAAATACAAAAAAATCTAGAAATAAAGAGACTCTTTCCTGCAGAATATTATAAGCAACGGTTTATTAGATATTGAATTAAAACGGGAATATTTTTAACATTGAAGCCTATGGCATAAAACATTCTTGTTACTAAAACATCAGGCAGACACGGCCCTCTAATCAGGCACTGTAGAGGGCAGCCTGCCGGGGCCTCCCAAGGATGACAGAGCTGCGACTGTGCGGGCTAGCTGCCCGTGGCGCAGGGAGGGAGCCACTGCACCTGCGGCCATGGCAGACCCCCCCCACAACCAGGAACCAGGGAGCCCCCACTCACCACCAGGCTAAGGTAAGGCGACACATTTCTAAAAAAAAACAAAAAAAAAAACTGAGGACATTTTTAAATGTCCCCGGGAACATAAAATAAAACTTTTTTTTCTTCTTTCTCTACCTGGCTGAATGTATTTATTTATATATATTGGATACATTCAGCCAGGTAGAGGGAAAGGGGGGGGGGTGGGTGGCATGTGGGCCGCGCGGGGTCTCAGGCAGTGGTTGCTTTGTTTTGTGTGTGTATATTTTTAGCAAATTTATAGGGGAAGGTAAGGGCAGGTATGATATATATATATATGATATATATCTATATTCTTATGAATATATATATCCAGACTTGTATTACACACACATTTTGGCAACTAATGCCCCCCCCCCATTTGGCTGATCCCTCCAGAAGAAATGTTGAACCCGATAGAGCAGAGAGTAATATATATATTCTCTGCTCTGTCGGGTTCAACATTTCTTCTGGAGGGATCAGCCAATTGGGGGGGCGCATTTAGTTGAGATTGTCCACATGCCACCCCCCATGTGCGTATGTGTATATATGGTCTGAGGTCTGTGGGTGGGTGTGTGTGTGTGTATATATATATATATATATATATCTGCGTGTTGATATATAGGTCTGCGTGTTGATATATACATATATGTCTGTGTGTGGTATCAATGCATCCCTACTCTATACACAGCGCTCTGTGTCCCTATAATATATATGATATGGGGTTACCTTTTTTTATATTTTTATACTATTCCTATTAAATTAACAGTAATTTTGATGTATTTTATTCAGTAGAAACTTTTTTGCCTATATAACATGTACTTTGTGAAAATAAAACGGTTTTGTGTGTACATTTTAATTTAGTTAGTGGATTCCTGTCCAGTGCAGTGAGAAGCAAACGTAATGCAGTGTAGACGCGCTGTGAGGTGGAGCGGAGTGAAGTCAAGCCTGCAAAATGTTTGCTTCGCTACGCTGTGCGTCGCTACACGCTCATTGTGTCTCAGCCTTTATTCCCGCATCGCTAGGTTACCGAATCCATTTGTATACTTGTTACTGACCCTGCTTGTTCTGAGGACCCGATCTGTTGCTGACTTTGCCTGCCATTTGACTATTCTCTCTGTGTATTCCTTGCCTGTTCTGTTTGCTTCCTGTTGCTACTGGTGTGCGCCGATTCTCACCATATACAGTAGTGCAGTACAAGTGCCTAAACATTGCTGACCCATTTTTTTTATAGCTGTTGATGTAACTGAATAGATCGGATCTCTTCTGCATTACCAAAACCTCCACCACTGCACTCTTCCACAATACCACAGAGGGGTTACGGCGTGAAGGCACTTGCTGCCACCAAAGGCACAATATTTGGGTGCACTGACGCCTATATTACCAGATTCATATCATTTTAATATTGTACCGCAGGGTCCAACCCTGCACTCTTCCACAATACCACAGAGGAGTTACTTACGGTGTGAAGGCACTTGCTGCCACCAAAGGCACAATATTTGGGTGCACTGCCACTGACGCCTATACCAGATTCATATCATTTTAATATTGGACCGCAGGGTCCAACCCTGCACTTTTCCACAATACCACAGAGGGGTTACGGTGTGACGGCACTGTTGCCGACACTAAAGGCCCACTTTTAAAGCACCTATTGTTACTTTCATCCAAAGCCTGCATAAGTTTCACCGTAATTTAGCCAAAAAAATCACTAATCTTATTCTGCGTGTCCTAAAATGTCTCTTCTTTTAATACAGGCTGCCGCCCCAAGCAGTTGTTTATGAATAGATTAAAGGAAAACCATTTACCATCATTTGAAATGTCATTTTTTTGTTTTTAAAGGTTTCTATACATACTACAAATCCGCCACTTCACGGGCAGGTTATGGGGACCTCCTAGGTACGATATTTAAAGGAATTTTTCGTTTTTATTCTTAACCTTTATTTCATGTAAAACTCACTGTTCCTTTAAAAACGTCTTTTTTTTTAACTTTTTGTCCTTGTTTCCTGTCCCCCAGGGCACTATCCGGACCCCCATACACCTTTTATGGTAAATATCTTGCATATATGCCCTCTTGGAAGGCACTCTAAAAATCGAACGTTCGAGTCCCATTGACTTGCATTGAGTTCAGATCGTGTTTGAGTTCGATCTCGAACTTTTGAAATTGTTCGAGTGCGAACCGAACACGGGGGTGTTTGGCTCATCACTACTACTCAGGTGCAAAAACACTAATGGGGTTATTCACAACATGCCGGCGTTACAAACACCAGCGAAAATCTCCAGGATTTTAGCTCCGACAAACAACAAACGCCAGCGTTTCACAAAAGTCAAATCCAAAAAGCAAAAGAAGAAGCTTCACAGTAGAGATGCGCACGCGTTTTTTTTTTCGTTTTTTTTGTTTCGGCACATTCGGTTTTTCAAAAGTTTGATCGTTTCGGCTCATTGTTTTGTATCGCTTTTTGCTTTGTGAAATCGGAATTTCAGTCTTTCGGATCGTCTGTAATTTTCGTTTCAAAGGGTCCATCCTTGTTCTCGGATTTTCGTTTTGACTTTAGACGTATGGTATTTCGGATGCTCCAATATTTCGGCCGATACAGTAATCCTGTCGATTCGTTCCTTCGGTCGTATGTTTGTTTTTTTTTTTTTTTTTTTTATGAAAGAACCTTTTTTTTCTTATATGCATTGCACAACTTTATTTAATCATATAAAATATCAATATCTTGTACTGTTAGCTTTTCCCTTAATCCCCAGTCTAATTAAAATATTTAAAATATATTATTGATGCAGAAAGAAAGCACTGGAACAAGTGAAAAAAGTGGCTGACGATACAAAATTAGGAAATCTGCAACGGAATCGAAATGGACTCGAAACGATACGAAAACACATTGTCCAAAATGAAACGGAACCGAAATCACGAATAGAACGAAAACGACTTGCGATTTTACAAATTTCATGTCAATACGAAATAACAAAATTTTTTTCGTTTCGTATCGGGAAATATTTTGGATGGTGTGTATTTCGTTGCCGGTCCAATTTGGAACGTCGGATGAATCCGAAGCGCCGAATCGGCCCGTTTCGTGAGAAAAACGAATCGGTACGAAACGCGAATCCCTACTTCACAGTGCAGCACAAGCCCCGGCGTCTTGTGAATAACCCCTTAAGACTTGGCTCTTATTGGCTCCAGCATTAATTCTTTATAAAGCAAAGAAACCTATTTTATTATGTTTAATTTTCCTTCAGGGTTACATTTTAACAACATTGCGAGGGAAGACTGTGTGCGCACTATATGACGTGTTCTAATGTGGCAATAGCACCTTGACAATCATTCAAGACTTAATACAGGTACCTGGAGCTTGATTCCGACCTAAGCAGTAACACAGAGCCAGCAGAGCAGAAATCAAGAAGGGACCTTGTCACTGATACATTATAGGGGTTATTCACTAACCTGCGAATTTGCACCATTTGGTGCAATTTCAGGTCAATTCGTCTATTCAATCACCGCAAAACTTGCCACTGAATTGCACCGAACGTTGAATTTCACCGTACAGTGCAATTTGTGGCAATTCGGCTATTCAGAAAATTGGCAATTTATTCTTTTAATTTGCAGCAAAAAGTATTTATATATTTTTTTATTGTTTTGGATTCTTTAGGCAACATTTTTGAATCCCATTTTTTTAAATGGCGTTTATTTATTATTCTTTAACAAGCCCTTTTTATTATTTATAGGACTTTGTTTAATTCCATGCATTTTTATTGTTTTAAACACTAGACTTGTGCACCAATTTTTTTATTTATTTTTTTTCAGTTCGATTCGGTTCGTTCGCTCGTATTTTGTAAATTTTTCGTTTCGGTCAATTTCCGTTTCGGTTCGTTTCGTTTTCGTATCGACTTTTTTTCGTAATTTCAGAAATTTTCGTGTTTTTCGGAACGTCTGTTCTCCTCGTTTCAAAGTGTCTATTCGTTTTGACGTAACTAATGGTTTTTCGGGTCCGATATTTCTGTCGATACGATAATTCTGTCGATACGATAATTCTGCCATTGAGATTTCTCATGTTTTACAAGAAGGATACATTGAGATGGGAATGATACAAAATTACAGAATCAGCGATATAACCAAAAGATATGTTGTCCGAAACTACTGAAATGGAACCGAAATCAGGAATGGAGCCGAAATTACGAATGGAACGAAAATGATTTTCGATTTTACACATTTCTAGTCCATTCGAAAATTCCGAACAAATGTTCGTTTCGTAAATGTTTCGTTTTCGGACAATTCGGATCTGAAAATCTTCGTAAAATCGGCTGAATCCGAATGCACGAATCGGGAAATTTCGTGAAAATTCCGAAATTCCGAAACCCGAAACGCACATCCCTATTAAACACCTTTTTAAAAAATTTTCATGTAATTTTTTTCTTTTTCTTTACCTAGTTCGGTGGCCGATTTTGCTTTTTTTGGCTGCATTCGGAAGTCTGGCGTATCCCTTCGGGGCCCTGCGGTGAATGCTGAATTCACTGCAGGGTTGGTGATTTTAAAACTCGTCAAAGTGCGCCAAACGAGAGGGCAGCGAATTTCTCTGCTGTTTAAAGAACCCCCTTAAGTTGTCAATTCGCCAAATACAGGCGAATTGACAGTGAAAAACGATGCCGTTTTGCGGCACCGACATTGTCCTACAGAAGATTAGCGTGTATTCTATTCGCAGAATGCTGAATGTCACCGAAATTCCGGCCAAATTCCCACACTTTGTTTCAATTCGGTGACACCGAATTGCGACGACTTGCACCATATTTCTGTCAATTCGCCTGTATTTTGTGAATTGACAGCTTTGTGATTAGACAAATCGCCCTGAAATTGCACCTACAGGGAAATTCCCCGTTCGGTGGCAATTTCGGAGGTTAGAGCATAACCTCCTATGTATTCCACTAGGTCCGTCCCAATAGTGACATTACTGTCTTTTTGTATAGAATAATATAACAGCAATAAAACACACTCGGCATAGAGGAGGTTAACCCTTTGCATATGGTTTCTTTCTAGGTTAGAAATGTGACAATCTAGCTGTTCTTGAGACATTCCTAAAAATTAGTGCATCGCTTGTGCAAATTAATGCTGCTTCCTTGTTTTAAGGCAAACCTTTTGTAGGACCAGAGTTGACTGGTCATAGGCGTCTCTAGGGGGACAGGGGGGAATTGCCCCCCCTAGGTTATCCATTGCCCCGCCATGTGCCCCCACCACCAGGATTCCGCATCCAGCTTCCCCTATATCTTCGGACCGATGTATCTTTGACCACATCACAAGTGGTTGATCTAGGTGTTATTGGAAAGGGCAGAGTCTGGCCTTTCCAATGATATCCAACATGACCATATTCAGTGCAAAGACAAAATCATAAATGATAAAATAATAACGTAACAATTTTTCTCACAGGGTGGAAATGGCTCAGCAGTGACAAGGTTAATGGTCAGACTATACGTTACATTGTGTATTACTTTCTTTTTTTGTCATGGTTTAGTTGTCTATTAAGGGTTAAAGGGCAGGCTTCATTCCCCTCTGTATAAATTTTATTTTTTCATTTATTAATGGCATGTTAGGAGTTAATGGGGATGCTACATGTCTGAGTGTATACATTTCATGTTTTCACTTGATTACTGGCATTTTAGGGGTTAATGGATAGGCTACATGCCTCAGTGTATATATTTCACATTTTCACTTGATAACTGGCATTTTAGGAGTTAATGGATAGGCTACATGCCCCATAGTCTATTCATTTAATGTTTGCCCTTGATTATTGGGCAGGCTACATGCCTCGCAGTGTATATATTTTACATTTTCTCTTGATAACCGGCATTTTGGGAGCTAATGGGTAGGCTACATGCCCCACAGTCTATTCATTTAATGTTTTTCCCTTAATGGCATTTTAGGGGTTAATGGGTAGGCTACACGCCACACTTTTATTTTTATTGTATTTCCCTGGTTTTATGGCATTTTAGGAATTCTTATGGAAGTTAGAAACGAAAGGGTCTATTCATATTTAGATCCTTTGCTTTTTGTCACATTTCGGTAGAATCAATTTCACCGATTATATGGTGAATTCCCAATTTAGCGAATGGTCACCGTAATTTGCGAAACTTGTAGTCGCTGAAGCAGTTATCGTCATCATCGGCAAAAACCGCCGAATTGCGGCAAATAAAATATTGAATTTATCATTGCATCACATTACCCTGGAATTACGGAATGTTATTCATATATACTTATTTAGGTTTTTTTTCAGTGGTATGATTTAGTGGTGAAAATTATTAGTGCCCCCCCCAGTTTTGACTGCGGCATCTTATGTGCCCCCCTATATATTGTTCCTAGAGTCGCCACTGCTGGTGGTTATCGACCAGTTCCTGGGTAAAGGCTAAGAGAGGCTGTCTGGATGGATCCGAGCCGGAGAATACACTGTAGGAGCTTTGAGTGTTTATTTATTTTTCAAACTGCAATAATGTATCACGTAGAATATGTATAACATCCCATTAAAGATTTTTCCTCTTTTTTTCAATTCAGGTTTACAGAATAAAGGTGGATTTATCGATTTTTGAAAGGTAAGCGGTGTTACCCAGGCAGGATAAGATCAATCACAGCACACAGCCAAGCGATTCCTTCTGTCTCAGCGTGTGACCAAACCAACGAGACTTCCTGAAATGCGATAATGGGATATTTCCATAAATCATAATGTCCACCATTCAAAGCACGCTTTCCAGTGGGATTCTGTACGGCGCTATGCACTGACCATATGATGTCGATTTAATCTGCAGGCTGGGAGGTCGTAAGAGAAAGGACTTTTCATATATATTATGTTTTTTGGTTTTTTTTTTTCTTGCCTTTCTCGTTCTGGTTTTCGATTGACCTCGTTCATTGGATATATTCTTTCTGAAAAATGGACGGTTATAGCTCCAGAAACAGAGGATTCTGGACCTGACCTCCGTTCTTAGGGTTTATGCAAAGAGCACCGAAATGTCCGTGTTTCATTCGCGCAGCTCAATCCGCAACCCTGCGATGAATTCAACAATCGCTGCAGGGTCTCCGAAATGCGCCACATCAATCCGCTGATCAAACCACCAAACGCATCCGATAGACCGCCAAAAAGAACAACGAACGCATCAGATAAACCGCCGAACGCAGCCGTGGAACAGAGGTAAAAAAGAAAAAACTACAATGTTTAAAAGGCATTTTAAACAAAAATATATTGTATGAAAATGCCTGGAAATAATATACAAGGTCCTATAAATAACAATAAAATGGTCTGTTACAGAACAAAAAAAAGCCATTAAAAAAAAATTGCTATAACTAATTTTGACGAAAAAATCCAGAAAACGGCCTAAAAAAAAATTGTAAATTTTTTATTATTTTTGCTGCAAATGAAAAGAATAAACAGCTGAATAAAAACAGAATTTTGTATTTTTTTATTATTTTTTTACGCTGAAACCTGTGGGATTCGCTTGCTTAAACCTGTCGAACGAAACCACCAAAAATCTGGGCGTTTCGCCAACTTTCAAGGCATGTTCGTCATTCTCTGAATAGATTAACTATTACTTCTCTGGGGGGGGGCGATGTCACTCGCGCAAATTGCACCGTATTTCGCTGGCAATTCGCCAATATTTATTTATAAAGTATTTTACCAGGGAGGATACATTGAGATTTCTCTCGTTTTCAAGTATGTCCTGGCGAGCTGCCAGCTTTTTGAATCGCTGGCTTGCCACGAAATTGCACCGTACGGGGAAATTCACAGTTCAGTGCAATTTGGTGGCCAATTCTTCTCGCTTTGAATAACCTCTCTTGTTCATTTTCAAAAACTAAGGACAAGGCATTTTTGAAGATATATATATATAACAAAACCACGGAGAGAGCACTCCAGACAAACACATTCAAAAACCTGCAACAACAGCTCCATGCATGAGTACATAATACCAGCTTTTACCACATGGTGAAAGTTTCTTAACTCTGAGCTTTGCTGAATAAAATGGTGGAAATTTGGTTCGCAATGAACGGCCGTGAATTGCTTAAACCTGCCAACAGCATCAATGTAATCCACCCTCTGACGCTGTTGGCAGGTTTAAGCAATTCACGGCCGTTCATTGTGAACCAAATTTCCACCATTTTATTCAGCAAAGCTCAGAGTTAAGAAACTTTCACCATGTGGTAAAAGCTGGTATTATGTACCCATGCATGGAGCTGTTGTTGCAGGTTTTTGAATGTGTTTGTCTGGAGTGCTCTCTCCGTGGTTTTGTTTTGTATTTTATTTTGAGACGCACCCGCACTGAAACGCTTAGTTTAGGCTGAGTGCAACCCCCCCCCCATGTGATATATATATATATATATATATTCAAAGAGATCCGAATGGCTATAGAAAGGTAACCGAATGCTGAAAATCATCATTCGGTTACCTTTCCTGACCATTCGGCTATCCAGAGAGCAGGCAATTCGCCAAATCCTGGCGAATTGCCTACACATACGGTGCCTGTTCGAGGGCAGTGAAATTCCCATAGAAAAGCACTGCTTCGGCTATTCAGAGAACACAAACCAGCAGTGAAAGGTTCCCGAAATGCCCTGCCATTCGGTGGTTTCATTCGACAGGTTTATTCAGGAGAATCCCATAGGCTTCAATGTTAAAAATATTCCCGTTTTAATTCAATATCTAATAAACCGTTTATTATAAAATTCTGCAGTAAAGAGTCTCTTTATTTATAGATTTTTTTTGTGAGATTTTAAGCATTTTTCTGTTTTTTTTTTTTTTTTTATTATTTAAAAAAAGTCCGTTTTTATTTTTTTAAGTTTACTTATTTTTCCTGTAACAGCCCTTTTTATTATCATTCATTGGATTTTATATGTAAATTTCAGACATTTTCGCTCAGTAGTTTCTTTGCAAACAGCGTTTCACTTTTCAAACATTCAAGCAAACTGTTTTGCTAATTTATTCACTGCATTCGTCTGCGGTGTCGGGTTTTTCCGGCGGCTTCGCTGCGTGTGATCGATCGGCTCCTGCTCGGGTTTTTCTGGTGTCTTCGGCACATTAATCCAAATGTTTTTACGGGTTTCGGCATGCGTTCGCCGGATTTTTGCGGTGACTTTTCGTCGGGTTTGCGGCGGCTTTTCCCTGCTCTTCGATGGCCCTGTGGTGCTTGTTAAATACACCGCAGGGTCACCGAAATGGGATCGCCGAATCGGCCCGAATTGAAGAGAACGAAAAGTCACAGAACGTGCGGTGACTTTTCGATTCTCTTTGAATAACCCTGAAAATGTTGAATATGAACCTTTCCAAAAAAGCTGAACATTGCAGTCCTTAAATTATTTATTTTTTTTATAATGTGGCAACGCACCAAGATTTCTGTCCTCCAATTATCATCTTGCACGTAACACACACAGACTCAAATGATATGTATAGATGTAGATCGTAGCAAAAGATATGCGGTGAACACCTGAATAAAAGCTTGTGTGTGGGACCAAATGGAACGGAGTTCCCTCTGCAAAAATAGAGGAAATGTGTTCTTGCACGTTCCCCTTCAATCTGACCCCTGCCAATTGTTTGAGGGCACCAACCATGAGATCAGAACGCTAGCCCTCGAGTACCGCAAGCCCGAGGGCCGCCAGTCAACTGGCCTACCAGGAAAATGCCCGATGGCCAGTCCAGGCTTGCCCCTGGTTAAGATGCAAGACCATCTCTTAGACATGGTGAATAGATGGGCACAGGTCCCGAACTGAGCTCTTGGGGGCATCACGTGTGGAGCTGTCATAGGGTTTGGTTTTATTTCTATTACTCGATTGGGTCTGCAGCCCAGGAAGTGGGGAATTAATTCCCTGGAACGCACGTTTCACATCCGTGTGTGCTCTGGCAAACAAGCTCTCCCACCTCTCTGAGCGTCAGCCTACCAGACCAATGGGAAATAGGGTAGGTTGGTGGGACCCATGTCCATGCTGTGCTTAGAGCCCTTCAAGTGCTTGGAAAGTTTCTATTTATATGCTCTACTTCCCAAACTGCTCAGTGTGTGCTTAAACTTTGCTTTTTCTAAAATATTTTTTATTTATATACAATAAAACACTTCATTATGCATACAGAACACAAATTAATGCGCCGGGTGATCTATGCCGGGCATACTTTTGTGGAGATCTTCTTTGTTAAGGCTGGCCATCCACTGGGTCAGTAGTTGGACGACCGACTTGATCGTCCGCCTACGGGCAATGCCATCGGCCGATCAGGGTCGTCCACTAGAAGTGCCTGTGGACGACCCAGGTCGCTGAATGAAGAAAGAAAAAAAAAAACACTGTGGGGAGAAAAAAACCTGTCCTTGGTGCTGATAAAACAGGGTATCAGCACCAAGGACAGCCCTGTCCAGCGCAGCCGAAGGTGACATTTTTAAAAAAAACAGACAACGGAGGTTGCAGGGGGCGAGGATAAACCCCCTGTCCATGGTGCTGAAATAGCTTTCAGCACCAAGGACAGAAACTCTAAACGCAGCTGGCATGCAGGAAAAAAAAAGAAGCGTTCAGCGAGTGAAAAAAAAGCCTCTTCTTTTTAACCCTTTCGTTGCTGAGGCTTTTCCCGCCCCTGTGCTGAGGTCATTTTTACTGGTTTTGCTCATCATGTTTAGACGTGTTTTTAAGGCTTATTTTAGTACATGACCCAGACATATTATATATCGTTCTTTCCGTCAGACTCGGTAGATTCATAATATGTCATTATTATATGTATACGTCATGACCTGTCTGTATATTATAACAAAAAATGCAATAAAATATGATTTTTCAATAATTTACAATGTGTAAAGTGTTTTTTTTTTCACATTTTAAGATGCGAGCAATTGCAGTTATATTTTGTATGGGGTGCGCTTGTTAAAAAAATTAGAGATGGGGTCTCGTTACATTTTTTTTTGGGGAAAATTACATGATTTTTAACAAACGCACCGCATACAAAAATCGTTAGTGAAGCATCATTGTTCACATTATAATTGAAATGGGAACAATATTGCTGCATTAACAAACCAAAAAAAAGAAAAAAAACTTGTTTATTTTTTTTTTATAATTTTTTTAAAATATATATATTTTTTTATTTTTAATTTTTTTTTTTTTTTTACAAACTTTTTCACTTTCGTGTTTGGTATCGTTGGAACGGCCATTCTCTGGCCGATCCAACAATACCAAACGTTAACCCCTAGCTGCCACGGATCGGGAGATAGGGAGTTCATTGGAACTCCCTATCTCCACCATTGGTGGCAGCTAGGGGTTAACTCCAGGACTGGGGTCATCGTGCTATGCACGATGACGCCAGTCCTCAGGGGGAGTTCCTGGAGGCTTGGCCGACATCCAAGATGTCAGCCAGCTCCGGGAAAGGATCACGAACCGGCGCTTTTCAGCTCCGATTCGTGATCCGGCTCCCCAGGGGTTAATGCCAGGTACCATTTTGAAGGGCAGGCTGTGCCCTTCCAAATGGTGCCTGGGTTAACCCCTGCAACGCCGCCGATCGGGAGGGAGAGAGGTCCGAAGGACCTCCCCCCTCCCTTTCAGGCGCCTCCTCCGCACATGCGGGAGGGGGCGCCTGAATTAGGTGTCATCGCGCCCCCGCGATGACACCTAATTAGCCCGGCGGCGGTTCCGAATGCTGGGCTGACATCGAGGATGTCAGCCCGCACCGGGGGTGCCAGCGATCGGCCGGAACCCGGCCGAACGCTGACCCCAAAGGCTGGACGCGCTCAGCGCGTCCACCGCATGGAACGTGACATGCGGTTGGACGCGCTGAGTGCGTCCACCGCAGCGAAGTGGTTAAAATGAAAAAATGGGAACCCAAAATTTTCCATAAAAACAATCCGTAACTAAAAAGGCTTTTTGCTGCGGATGAAAAAAAGAAACGGCTGAATTAAATAGATATTTTTTTTACATTGAATCCTATTGGCTGTCTAACTGAATCGCTTCTCTATGGGGCAGTTTTCCTGCCATGGCGCGACAGTTTAACTATACAATTCATCTTTTTTTTGTTTATGTAAATAAATTATCCCAGATCGTCCGATTTTCATTTGAACAAATCCCCTGAAAAGTGCAAGGATCGCTAATCTGTTGTAGTGGAAAAAAAAATCGCCTGAAGTCGTCCGACGGTAGTCGGATGCTGTGGAAGAGGGCTGATTCACCTGCATGTTGTGGGATCGGTCGGGCGACTTCAGATGATGTGGGATGATCGCACCATCGCACAAATACGGTGCCAGTGGAAGCCCAGCCTAAAGAACAACAATTGTAACAATAATAGACATAACATTTTAAACAAAGGAGAAGGAAAATATGGGATCCTCTGTCTGGTGATAGAACATTCATGGGTTAATACTAACCTTAATGAACGTTTTGTTCATGATTTGCATGTGTGACCTATTTTAATATTTGGGAGGAAACAACTGACAAAAGAACAAACAAAAAGCAAAAACGCTGAAAAAAGAGCCAGAGTGGCATTAAATACTTATTAATGGCAAATCATTTATGAAAGTGACAGAATTAAGTGTGTGCATATATTTGGTAAAGAAAAGGACAATGCGACGGAACGGAAATAACTTGCAGAGGTACAAACTTTACACAATATTAACAACACATAAAACAGGTTTTGTGAGTTATTTTTGGACGTGTATCGGCCTTAGATTGTAAGGTTATTATGTGGGATGCCTGTAACCCTGGCTTCGGGCTGTCCACAGGTGTGTGTGTGTGTGTGTGTGTGTGTATATGTGTATATATATATATTAGTATTTTGCTACTTTGTAATTCCTGCTCTCGATTCTGCAGAGCTGGAAATGGTCAGTTAAAAAACCAATACAGTACATGCAAGAAGTGCGGTATCCTAAAGCTATATACTAAGTAGTGTTTTTTTTCTGATGGACGACAGCGTTTTCATGCGTTTTAAACAAAAATAATGCATGAAAACGCCTGGAAATAATACATAAGGTCTTCTGAATAACAAATATAAAGGTCCGTTACAGAATAAAAAAAAAAGCCATGTAAAAAAAAATTGGAATTTAAAAATTATGGAATTTAAAAAATGCCAAAAAATAGACTTTTTTTCTGCAAATGAAAGAATAAATGGTTAAATAAACATTTAAGAAAAACAGGAAATTTTTGGTTTTATATTAAAACCTATGGGATTTGCTTGATTAAACCTGTTGAATGAAACCACCAAAAATCATTTCTCTGCTGTTCGGTGTCTGTGAATAGATTAACCATTGCTTCTCTATGGGGGATTTCACGGCCGTCAAACAGGCACCGTACTTGCTGGCAATTCGCTAATATTTGGCAAACTGCCGGCTTTCTGAATAGCCGAATGGCCACAAAATTTGCACTGTACGGGGGAAATTCCCTGTTTGGTGCAATTTCGTGGCCAATTCGGTGCTCTCTGAATAACCCCTAAAATTTCCCACACTAATATTAATATATATATATATATTCTTTGTTTTTTTTAACATATATGTTTTGATAAAGGCCCCTGAGAGGGTCAAAACGTTGGTCAGTGCATATGGGCACTTTTTAATGTTCCAATAAAGCATAGAAACATAGAAAAATGTCGTCAGATAAGAACCTTTCGGCCCATCTAGTCTGCCCAATTACATGGATACTTTACCTGGATTTAGCTTTTGTTTAGGATAGCCTTATGCCTATCCCATGCCTGCTTAAATTCAATTACTGTTTTGGCCACTACCACTTCTACTGGAAGACTGTTCCATGTATCCACCACCCTCTCAGTAAAATAATGCTTCCTGATGTTACTTTTAAACCTTTGCCCCTCTAATCTAAGACTATGTCCTCTTGTTTTGCTGCTTTGTTTCCTTTTAAATATACTCCCTTCCTCTACCCTGTGGATTCCCTTTACGTATTTAAATGTTTCTATCATATCTCCTCTGTCTCGTCTTTTTTCCAAGCTGTACATGTTAAGATCATTAAGCCTTTCCTGGTAACTTTTCTCCTTCAAGCCGTACACCATTTTAGTAGCCCTTCTCTGAACTCTCTCTAAGATGTCTATATCCTTCTGGAGATACGGTCTCCAGTACTGCACACAGTACTCCAAGTGAGGTCTCACCAGTGCTCTGTACAGTGGCATGAGCACTTCACTTTTCCTACTGCATAAAGCATCGCGTTTTATTTTTGAAACCTAAGCCCTGGAGTGTGTCCCTTCCTGATTTCTTTTTATATATATTATAATTTCTTTGTTTTTTTTAACATTTATGTTTTAAGATATCCATTGTAGTAATAAAGAGTTATAGGTACTCAATAAAAAGAAAGTATGTATATATATATATAAGTCTATAAGGGTTGTGGTGAAGGACTAAAAGTGAGATAAAAAGCCTCCGCACTATAATAAGTGTGTTTATTATTGCAGAAGCCACCCGCACATCACAGCAATTCAATGAATTGCATCCCAGTGCTCCTGTGCCACATTCCCCATACCCAGAGTTCCTTGCTGCATATGGGGAATGTGGCACAGGAGCTCTGGGATTGCTGAATTGCTGTGATGTGCAGGTGGCTTCTGCAATAATAAACAATATATATATATATATATATATGTATTTATTTTATATAGTATCTACATTTATTTAGTACCTCTTTTTTTACTCCAATGGATTTCCTAAAACGTGTTAAAAAAACCAAACCATTTTTTTTTTATTACAGTATTATGTGTTTTTTTTTTTTTTTTGTTTTTTTTTCTTGGCTAAAACCGTAAATTTTTTCTTCAGTTCACTGCAGAATCTGATCTTTCTGGATCACGGGAGGCAGTAGAATATGTCTGCATTATGTGCATTGTGGTAGATACGGTATATTTGTTGTACTGTACGACGCTGCTTGAATATCCCCTTTAAATCTGTGCACTAATGTCATAGTCTGGGAGAAAGCAGCTGAAGGATAGAGCGCTGGCAGCGCTCCACGGAGGGATTGGAGCTGTGTGTATGTCACAGGTAGATTAGCCAGATGAGAGGTACATGACGAATCAAGTCAGGGCACGCTAAGAACAGGCAAAGGTCAAAGCTGGCGGCAGACAAACGGTAAATAAGGTTAATGTATGCGCAGGTTAGCTGCAGGAGCAGATATGCCAAGTTCTTAAAATGTTCCTACAGGTTTAGCAGCCAAAGCGGTAATTCCCAACCGAGCTCGTCCAGGAAACTGATCACAGAATAAGAGTTTTTTTTAAAAAAATAATTCTTGCACGGCTTCATACTTACAAAATTTCACAGCATGCGTGCAATGGTTATGTCATCCGTCCTCCGCACTGACGGTTCTTATGGGGTTACATTAAACAAACCTTGTATGGGCTACCAAGCACAATTAAATGGACACTCTACTCATCCTGACCACTTTATCCTATTAACCTGTCACTATGCCATCACCGTGATGGATGAGACTGAACGCCGCAGGGCGGCATAGCACGCCCAGCTGGAGTCTATGGGCCCCGAAGGCCCGCCTACCAGTTGGTGCACGTTATTTGCTGCCACGGGATGGCCTGAAGTCAGCAGGCCAGAGGAGGGTCCCACTGCAGCAGCAGCCAGCAAGCGCGACATACTAGTACTTCCAGGGCTCAAAATTTCCAGTCCCAAGCTACTAGCCAAGCCTTAAGAGTTACTCGCCTCTAATTGCCCACCTATCCCCTCTCCTGCCCTGCCTGCCTCTGCATTTCCACTCGCCCTCATGTAATTTCCACTCGCCAAATGCGAGCAGGCGAGTGGAAATTTTGAGGCCTGAGTACGTCCCGCCGGCGTTAACGCATGCCTGGCGATAAGGGGTTAAAGTGATCAGGATATGAGAAGATAGCTGCTCCAATCTAGAGATATCGCTGGGTGAGGTGGAGTTTCTTCCACCCCATCCAGCAGCCGGGATTTTGAAATTCCCGGCTGCCGTTCACTAGAGACATGCCAACATCACCCTCTGAGGCCAATCTCGGTAACGAACATTCTCAAAGAAGCAGCAGATGGATCGGACGTGGACAGGGACGCAGCTCCGACCCATCGCTCAGAGCAGGCACTACGGAGCTTGTGTACGTAAAGTGCGCGAGTCTGTAGCGCTGGGAAATTTGCGGATCCTACGCTACGCAAGGTACGTAGAAAAGCTTCAGGGACTTCTGGGTTCCAAGCGCAGCTCCTCCTCTTCTGCTCAGGGACTCCGAACCTGGATGACCCTGAAGCTTTACTATGCCCAGCTGACCTCTTGCCACTGTGACCTGCCATGCCTTTCCTAAATTTGTCCATTGGCCAGTCTGGATCGCTTTGCTGCCATTCACGATGTGAGGGATATTGATAAAATCTGCCCTTTACAGACCTCCTCCTTGCATTTTAGCCCTTTAGCCTTCATTGCAGACATACGTTGGGTGTGTTGATAGACAGGAATGCGTACATTCTTTCGGAGGTCGATACGCATTTTAACTTTTAAGATTTTGCAGAAAGGAACTCCATTGGGCCAACAATGATTAGCTTGGTTGGTGCATACACAAGGCTCGTCTTGCCCGTTGCAAGAGATGCTCATTAAAATGATAACCCTCATTATGTTATCGCCCTTAAACTCTTTCCAGTAGACCATGGGTCAGCAACCTCGACCTAGAGATGTTTGGGTCTACACCTCCCATGATGCTCAGCCATCCAATAACTTTGCCGATCTTCATGGGAAATGCAGATGCAAAACATCTGGAAGGTCAAGGCTGCCGACCCCTGAAACCGACTCCTAATCTCTTCGCATTTAGTCTACTCTGCTAGGATGTATCTCTCTCAAAAAAAAAATGGCTGCCGTTGTCTGTTCCTTGGGTTAAATGTTCTACAAACATTTTTTAACGCATCGGCAGTGCTGTAAATTCTGTGACGGGTAAACCGTTTTTCCCTGCAAGGTGCGGCTCGTCACCTTTCCATTCAGAAATATATCATCCGAACTCGAGAACCCTCAGGAAGAACTGGTTCAAGGCAAATATTTAGCTCTACGGCAGCCAGCGCCCAAACATTCTTCATCCATGAAAACGAGCCCGTGGAAGGTAATGTTGTGTGTGTAGAGAGGGGGGGGTTGACTTTTTTCTTCTGGAACTCTGCGTCGACCGTCCATTTAATGTCTTATATTTGTGTATCGCTTGGTTTTTGGACCCTCCGGCGAGTCATGGATTATCGTATCATATCTGACATTCCGTAATTGTCTTCAATCACACGTAGCAATAATTGGTTTCAGTAATGAAGAGATACGCCTTCTTAAGCGCATGCTTACCACGCATTATAATGCTTTTCTGAATCGAAGGAGAGAAAGTCTGCATAGTTTTCTCCGCCGGTGAGAGGCAGCTACATGCCAACGATTGCAAGCCTTCCAGGTATGCGGTTGATGTATGAATGAAGGTTTACGGGCCGCGCCCTTGTTTAGGATCCTGAAAGGAGGGTAAATCCCTAAAGTATACATCCTCTGCACATTTAATAGAGGAGATAATAAAAACGTTTGGCACTTTTATTGGAGGATCCTTCAACAACAAGTCCAAATATGTACGTGTTCACCAAGAGACCTTTGTTCTAGTTCAAGGCAGATCCTCCTCCTCAGCTCTGAATGATGCAGACATTTAGAGGATTGCAGGTTGCCCCCATTAAGACCAGCACTTGCATCAGTTGTGGCAAACCTTGGACTTGATATCATTGGAGGTTGCTGTTCAGTTTGACATCTGTAGAAGGACATTTCTCCACCCAAGAAAGGGAGCCAAGGTCTGTGCGGGGTCAGAGGCACAAATTGCTATCTCGACTAGGTATTTTTGTCCTAGAGACCTTCCTTTCCTACACCTCGGACGCCTCAAGTGACCGTTCAAGAATGCTAAGGATCCTTGGCAAAGGGACATGTCCCGATTCACATAGGGGCTATTGGAGCTGACGTCAAGGCTCATTCCTTCTAAATTTGTTAAGTTGGTGCTAGTTGCTTCCAACCTAGAGAGGGATGGCACAAAGACACAATTTATGGGTGGTAAGGATAAAACAAAGGTGAAAGATGGGCAGAGGCACAGTGTGGACTAAAGGTCCACCAAAGTCTTCGACTCCAGACACCTAACGTTCTTTATCCGCAATGCTCAAGGGCACAAAACAGTTGATGGAGGTTCAAAGGAGGCAGACGGGGTATAATCTGTTCCCATTTCCCAATGGGATGCAAAATCTGGCATACAATTAAGCAGACTCCAATACATGCCAACGCACTCTATTGTGCCGCACATTATGCAGGCTCAATTACATGCCAGTGCACTCTATTGTGCCGTACATAATGCAGGCTCCAATACATGCCAACGCACTCTATTGTGCCGCACATTATGCAGGCTCCAATACATGCCAACGCACTCTATTGTGCCGCACATTATGCAGGCTCCAATACATGCCAGTGCACTTTATTGTTCCGCACATTATGCAGGCTCCAATACATGCCAGTGCACTTTATTGTTCCGCACATTATGCAGGCTCAAATACATGCCAGTGCACTCTATTGTGCCGCACATTATGCAGGCTCCAATACATGCCAGTGCACTCTATTATGCTGCACATTATGCAGGCTCCAATACATCCCAGTGCACTCTATTGTGCCACACATAATATGCAGGCTTCAGTCCATGCCAGTGCCCTCTAGTGTCCCGCACACTGGGCAACAGTACTGTAGTGATGCAATCCATGATGTCACATGTTGGTACACTCAGCTAATGAAGAAACAAAAATTCAAGAATGTGCTGATTGTACAGTAATATATAAAATAATGTTCATTACATTTTTAGGACTGTCTATCCGGCCTCAAAATCCCTACAAATGAGTAGACATTTAGCTGCTACTAATGTACTAAAAGCCTGTTTCCGAGATGCTCAGGTTGCCGAGATGCTCAGGTTGCCGAGATGCTGCATGGAGTGCAACACTACAGATGCCTGGCTGGTACTGCATTGCTGTGAAAGAAGTACTGTGAGAACAGCGCACCATGTGGCTGAACACAACACTGCAGGCAGCTTCAAAAACCCCTGTCTGCACCAGGGACAGGATGAATGGTCTGAAAGCATCTCCATATACACAGTGACAAGGTTTGGGGAGCAGCGGCTATACCTGTGTCTTGGCATGACCTTTTTTACATGTGCCCTGCTCTACATCCTGCCGGCTTGCCTCGCGCACTGTAACGAGTGTGTTCATATGATTGTGTGTGTATATAATATAAATGTTAGTAAATAAAGAATTGTTTTGTACAAGTCCCCAAGAGTTCCGTCTTTTACGTGGAATGTATTAAGCGAGACGAGCACCGGGCATTAACCCCTTGGAAGTCTTAATTGCAGGATTGAAAGATTTTATTATATATATATATATATATATATCAAAAAAAAAAACATGTGTTTTTCATATATTTTATATATATATATATATTTTTAGATAGGCCCTGTTAGTCCAGATGCCAAAATCACGAATATAGCAGGGCATAGTGATGCCTTTTTTTGTTGGACCAACGTTACATTTAAAAGACAAGCTTTCGAGAGGATTCCTCTCTTCTTCAGGTCTGGACGCTATACTGAGCAATATCCTGTAGGCACATGCCTACTTTGCCTACTTATAAATCTGGCCCTGGTGACATTGCATGAGCTTATCGAAATGATGCCACGGTGAATACGTGCCAGAATCACAACAAAAGGCGACACAACCAAATATTGCAGGGTGTGCTTTATTTATAATTTTGGCCAGTGTGTGTGTGTGTGTGTGTGTATTATTATGACCACCTGAATTTTTTAGCAAATTGGCTATAATTTGGCGCTGAAGTTGCTATTAGACCATTATAAATAGGGGAGCAGGTTGTTTACCGTGACAGTAGAAGTGATTTTTTTCTGAAGATATGGGTAAACAACGCGATTTAACAGCCTTTGAACGTTGAATGATTGTTGGCGCTCGGAGCCGTGGAGCGAGTATCAGCAACACAGCAGAATTCGTTAAATGTTAAAGAGCAGCTGTTGTTAAAGTGTTTTAAAGAATAGACTGTCAGCTGACAATCTGGATCTGAACATGCGAATTGTGGCCGTCAGCGACTAGTCAATGTTAGGGCAGAACGGAGAGTGGCGAGACTGGTACAAGACAACAGAAGAGCAACAGTGCATCAAAATTACTGCAGATCTTAATCAGGGATCCTCTCAAATGATCTCTGAACGCACTGCATCGTATGGGATATGGAAGCCGAAGGCCTGTTCGAACACCTTTGCTGTCTGCAGTTAACAAGATAAAACGTCTCCAATTCGCACAGGAACACAAGGATTGGACAGTCGAGCATTGGAAAAAAGTCATGTGGTCTGATGAGTCACGTTTCCAGTTGCTTCATGCAGATGCAGAGGGAGAATTCGGCGGAAACAGCATGAAAGCAGCACCCCACGTGCAGGAGTACAACCCTTCAAGCTGGTGGGGGCAGTGTTATGGTTTGGGGCCCTTTTAATTCGTGTGGAACAACGTATGAATAGCACAACATACCAAAGCATCGTTGCTGATCAAGTTCATCCTATCCTGTTGATGGCGTATCCCAATGGAGATGGCTTCTTGCAACAAGACAATGCGCCCTCATGCCGCGGTGCTCGTATTGTGCAGGAGTGGTTTCAAGAACATGAGGGAGAATTTACCTTGCTTAGGTGGCCCCCACAATCACCAGATCTCAATCCAACTGAGCATTTGTGGGACAAAGTTGACAGAGCCATCGTGCAGCTGGTTGCACAACCATCAAATCTCACAGAACTGGACAGTGCTATTCATCAGGCATGGTGTCAGATTCCTCGCATCACCTTTCAACATCTCGTGGAGTCAATGCCAAGAAGAATCGCCGCAGTATTGAAGGTGAAAAGTGGCCCAACGAAGTATTGATGGAGTGGTTCTAGTAATCTGGCCACTCAGTGTGTATATACACTATATTGCCAAAAGTATTCGCTCACCTGCCTTGACTCGCATATGAACTTAAGTGACATCCCATTCCTAATCCATAGGGTTCAATGTGACGTAGGTCCACCCTTTGCGGCTATAATAGCTTCAACTCTTCTGGGAAGGCTGTCCACAAGGTTTAGGAGGGTGTTTATGGGAATTTTTGACCATTCTTCCAGAAGCGCATTTGTGAGGTCACACACTGATGTTGGACGACAAGGTCTGGCTCTCAGTCTCCGCTCTAATTCATCCCAAAGGTGTTCTATCAGGTTGAGGTCAGGACTCTGTTCAGGCCAGTCAAGGTCATCCACACCAGACTCTGTCATCCATGTCTTTATGGACCTTGCTTTGTGCACTGGTGCACAGTCATGTTGGAAGAGGAAGGGGCCAGCTCCAAACTGTTCCCACAAAGTTGAGAGCATGGAATTGTCCAAAATGTCTTGGTATGCTGAAGCATTCAGTGTTCCTTTCACTGGAACTAAGGGGCCAAGCCCAGCTCCTGAAAAACAACCCCACACCATAATCCCCCCCCCTCCACCAAACTTTACACTTGGCACAATGCAGTCAGACAAGTACCGTTCTCCTGGCAACCGCCAAACCCAGACTCGTCCATCAGATTGCCAGATGGAGAAGCGCGATTCGGCACTCCAGAGAACACGTCTCCACTGCTCTAGAGTCCAGTGGTGGCGTGCTTTACACCACTGCATCCGACGCTTTGCATTGCACTTGGTGATGTATGGCTTGGATGCAGCTGCTCGGCCATGGAAACCCATTCCATGAAGCTCTCTGCGCACTGTTCTTGAGCTAATCTGAAGGCCACATGAAGTTTGGAGGTCTGTAACGATTGACTCTGCAGAAAGTTGGCGACCTCTTCGCACTATGAGCCTCAGCATCCGCTGACCCCGCTCCGTCAGTTTACGTGGCCTACCATTTCGTGGCTGAGTTGCTGTCGTTCCCAAACACTTCCACGTTCTTATAATACAGCTGACAGGTGACTGTGGAATATTTAGGAGCGAGGAAATTTCACGACTGGATTTGTTGCACAGGCGGCATCCTATCACAGTTCCACACTGGAATTCACTGAGCTCCGGAGAGCGACACATTCTTTCACAAATGTTTGTAAAAACAGTCTGCATGCCTAGGTGCTTGATTTTATACACCTGTGGCCATGGAAGTGATTGGAACACCTGATTCTGATTATTTGAATACTTTTGGCAATATAGTGTATATATCAGTGTAGATTTGGTAAGTATAGCTTCCAGACCTGAGGAAGAGCGATATATGCTCGAAAGCTTGTTTTTAAATGTATCATTACGTACAGCTAGATTCTGGTGAGAGATTATATATATATATATATATATATATACTGATATATATATATATATATATATATGTATATGTTCGACTGAGACTTATGAATATGTTCTAAACTATTAACTTTGTTTTATCCAATATAACATCCATTCATCCAGAGTTGGTGTTTTCCCAAGTCCCTCTCGGCGTCCGTCGGTCTAATCAATAGGCTTTTCTAACCCTTTAAACCAAGTTATCCCCCTCTGGAAGCGCTCTACACGGTGTGAGATATGATCACAAGAAACAAAAATAAGAGGGTAAAAAGCCCAATACATCCTCAAAATCCAAATTTAATTTCCGGAGTGAAAGAGGATTTAGGAATACAGGTCGCGGGTTTCTCTTTCACGCCAGCCCCCCCCCTCCCGCCGCCCGCTGCATAGAATTACACTGAAACCTCTGGCGTCTCCTGCAGCTCTAATCCCTTCACACTGGAAAATCCTTGTGCTGCGGGGACTCGCGCCTGGAATGCGCGGGGGGCAGGAAAACGCGAGCTGGGAGAGAGAGATGCCAGAGCCGGCACATGGCGAGAGCGGAAAAAAAAAAACGCGATTAGGAAACCAAGTGCCATCACCCTCTCATCTCCCGCGGAAAATGAAACCCGGGTCCACCTACAGAGACCTTCACCGAACGGAGAAATGAGCGACGTTCCAGCAAGATGCTGCAAATTTTGGGTGGGAATAGACCAGCTGCAAAAAAAAAAAAAAAAAAATTGTAAACGACACGTTTTTTTGATGTAGAATTTTGGCAAATTTAAAAAAATAAAGTGGAAGGAGAGTTGTATTTATTTTTATTTTGGGATGATTTATGAAGTCTGCTTTAATCCCTTAACACCACCAGTTGTGCTCTGTCATCCCGGGGGTGGCCCGGCGTCTCTCTGGTAGCCCCTACGGCCCGTCACCTTTCTCTGCGGCCGGTCGATCATCTTTATAAAGGCTCCTACAGAGCCGAAACATTCAGACCTATGTAAATTTTAATATTTTCTTAATAAAGTTTTTGTTATTTTTTTTTATATTTGAAGTCCTTGAGTGCGTTTCACTTCGTATATTTGTGTGTGTGATTGAGATTATATATATATATATATATATATATAATATATATATATATATATATATATATATATATATATATACATATACATATACATATATAGCAAAGGCTGAGCACTCCAGCTTCCAAAGTCTCTTGATGCCCGGTGCCTGCCAAATTAGGCTGAATATTTAAGCAGAAGTTGAGGATAAAAGGCGGCACTCCAGGACTATAAACAAGCAAAAAGTTTATTCCAAGAACATCAATGTTTCAGCCCCGATCCAGGGCTTTTTTCAGGACATAGGACAGCCCTGGATCGGGGCTGAAACGTTGATGTTCTTGGAATAAACTTTTTGCTTGTTTATAGTCCTGGAGTGCTGCCTTTTATCCTCAACTTATATATATATATATATATATATATATATATATATATATATATATATATTGATAGAGAAAAAGGGGGACCAGGCACTTGGCTCCAATGCGTTGCTGTGTGGGTCAGGGAAAATAGGCCCATTATGTTGGGCCGAAACATCGTATTTTTACGTAAGGAATAAAATTTATTTTTACTCAGTCCCGGAGTGCCTCCCACCATTCTCTTTTTTTTAATATATATATATATTATATATATATATATATATATATATAATATATATATATATATTGATAGAGAAAAAGGGGGACCAGGCACTTGGCTCCAATGCGTTGCTGTGTGGGTCAGGGAAAATAGGCCCATTATGTTGGGCCGAAACATCGTATTTTTACGTAAGGAATAAAATTTATTTTTACTCAGTCCCGGAGTGCCTCCCACCATTCTCTTTTTTTTAATATATATATATATATATATATATGTTGTAGTGGAGGACAAAAAGTGAGATAAAAAGCCTCTACACTATGATAAGTGTGTTTATTATTGCAGAAGCCCCTTGCACGTCACAGCAATTCAATGAATTGCATCCCAGAGCTCCTGCGCCACATTCCCCATATGCAGCAAGGAATTCTGGGTAGGATATGCAAATGACCTCTGTCTCACTTTTATGCATCTGGGTCTGTTATTATATCAATTGTGGCTCGCACTCACGGTTTACCAGTAGTTCCACGTACGCGGTGCTCAGCAGTGTCTCAATTGTATACAATCTATCAAGAAGTCGCCAGCACTCGAGTTTCCCACAAGTATAAGTCGTTTAATAATCCACGTGTAAAATCAACGTTTTGGTTCCATATATGTTCATTTTACACGTGGATTAATAAACGATTTATACTTGTGGGAAACCCCGGAGTGCTGGTGGTGACGTCTTGATAGATTGTGTGTATGTATACAGTATGTGTGTATAATTAATATATAAATTATATATATTTGTGTTTATTATTGCAGAAGCCACTTGCACATCACAGCAATTCGATGAATTGCATCCCAGAGTTCCTGTGCCACATTCCCCATATGCAGCAAGGAATTCTGGGTTGGATATGCAAATGACATCTGTCTCACTTTTTTGCATCCTGGGTCTGTTATTACACAGAACCCAACAGACCCGAAACAGCGCTGTCCTAGGAGTGGCTTTGACCAGTTGCATAACCTTATCTCTGCTACAAAGTCACAGTGTGGCATAGCATTGATTTTAGGGTTCCGTGTAATAACAGATCCAGGATGCATAAAAGTGAGACAGAGGTCATTTGCATATCCTACCCAGAATTCCTTGCTGCATATGGGGAATGTGACACAGGAGCTCTGGGATGAAATTCTTTGAATTGCTGTGATGTGCAAGTGGCTTCTGCAATAATAAACACACTTATTATAGTGTGGAGGTTTTTTATCTCACTTTTTGTCCTCCACCACAACCCTTGTAGATAGATTGTGTGTAATGTGTGTGTATATATATATATATATATATATTATATTTTTAAAGAACCTTTAATGTTATTAACTCTATTCCTGGCGTTTTTAAATCTATATATAAGCGCTGTGTAAGGACGTGTAATGCCACATGCTGACCGTGTGCGGATCTCTAATTAGACACACTCACGCTGTGTGAATAAGAAACTTTTCTCGCACGGATCCCGCGGGTGGCTTTGTTGGGGGGGGGGCGCAGCCATTGTGATTTTTTTTTTTTTTTTTTTCGCTCCCGGTTTTATGAATGAGCTCAGCTATTCTCTCAAACTAAACTTGTAAAACAGCATTTCATGAAACCTCAAGGCGATCCCGTGGCAGATGGGATTTCTGCTCAAGAAAGGGAGCAAAAAAAAAAACAAACTAAAAAAGGCTCAGAGGGGAACAATGCGACGGGCAAACAGAGCTTTCCCCAGGCCGGGCTGTCAGCTGGACCACGTGGCGGCCCCATCGCGGACACTGCAACCTCTTCAAGGAGGAATAAGTGGCTGAGCCTCTTGGGATTTGCAGTGCACGGCAGCTGGGGCTCTCAAAGCGTGTTTACCGTGGTTCTGGAAGATGGGTAGAAGCAGATGTCTGATGGTTGCAGATATTATTACTTCTAGCGCAGCGTTTTAGATCACAGGGAAGCGGTTACGCCGGTTAACCAAACTTAACAAATCATGGTAAACGGCAAGCAAAGGACCAAGAACCCACTCCGACTCACCCGATAAGTCTGGGGTTCCTGTTCTGACTTTGCTGTAAGCTCGGCTTGTGGCTCAGCATTAGCGGCTGCTTACTGTACCTTAACGGCTCCTATACTTTGTATCGAAGCAGTAAATAATGGTTCGGCTCAAGAACAGCGACGTATTCCTGTACTTGAGCTGCTATTCGGAAATGGATCCCGACTCTCACAGCCTGGTGTTAAGTGATTTTGCCTTTTCAAGAACACTTAACACATCATTATTATTTATGTAGCACCAACAGTTTCCGCAGCGCTTTACAATAACCAAAGGGAACGAGTTACTGATAAATGGACATAGGATGGAAACGAGGTGTAGAGGGCCCTGCTCATAAGAGCTTACAGTCTATAGAACACCTATAAATGACCCCCCCCCAAAAAAAAATCCCACACTTACCCTAATCTCTCTAATTGCTGTGATTGCGTCATGCATTCGCCGCGGCATCGTGTCGATAAGCTCATGCAACGTCACAGTATTTATTTGCGTCCAGAGTGGCATTAATTTGTGGCCAAGATCTTGTGTTGATGATGGGAGAGTCGCGGCGCTGCGTAAAGTCTTCTCCAGCACATTATCCCAAAGATTAACCTCAATGGGGTTAAGGTCTGGACTGTGCGGTGGCCAATCCATGTGTGAAAATGATGTCTCATGCTCCCTGAACCACTCTTGCACAATTTGTGCTCGATGAATCCTGGCATTGCCATCTTGGAATATGCCCGCTGTGCCATCAGGGGAGAAAAACCCATTGATGGAAAAACCTGCTCATTCAGTATATTCAGGGAGTCACATGACCTCATTTTATGGGCACATAACATTGCTGAACCTAGACCTGACCGACTGAAGCCACCCCAGATCATAACAGGCCTGCACGGCAGGTGGTGAATTTTTAGGCCGGGCAGTGTGTGCGTACGCCATATACTCCCTGTATTGTGACATTCCCATGTTGTACTGCAAGGAGTTCGATCGATCTTTGTGCCAGAGTTTTGGTAGAAGAAAGTGGCATATGATTCACGAAAAGATATTTTGGTTACATTAAAAGGTTAATCCTAAATGAAAACCTTATGTACCATATGTCTGTCACGTGTGATATGTCATATATGTGTCTCTTCATATAGTGATCCCCAGTTTTCTCATTTTGGGGTCACACGTGACCTGGGTAGCAACTGAAGACTTTAGTTCTGGTAATTGCTACATAATCGTATGTTATCATACGAGGAAACCATAAAAATAAATACTGATAATTATTACTTTATTATATTTTTTAAAATATCCTGATGCACGTATAGATTATCCTTGAACGAGGTATTCCCAGCGTTCCGCCCCATTCTAAAGAGCGAACGTTTACGCGTGCATTTATTGTTCTGTATCTCTCTTTGAGCTGTCGGTCTGTCTTTTATCCTATCTGTGCCGTGATTTATGAACCATAAATATATACAGCGGTGTATTAAATCAGGGCTCTATTTCTAAATAAAGTATTTTACCAGGAAGGATACATTGAGATTTCTTTCGTTTTCAAGTATGTCCTGGGTGTCCTGTTCTCATCACGTCCTGGAAGAAGGAGTGTCAGATGAAGACCTCGCACGCTTTCTTCTTCAATAGCTGCAAATTGAACGTTTGCTTCACTTGGTGACTATTACTTTACCACATTCTTATACTATCGGGGTGATTCACCGCACTTCGGCGAGTCCAACATTCACCGCAGGGTCCCTGACGTGCAGCAAGTTGGCCACCGAACACCGCCGCCAACCCGTCACCGACCAGCGCCGAAAACAGCAGACAAGCCGCCAGACGTATACAAAACCCCCCCCCAAAAAAAAAAAGATTTGAGAGTTTTAAATTTTAAACGTTTCTTTGCAAAAAGAACTACGAAACGAAAATCACTGGAATTAACACATAAAGGTCCTATGAATGATAATAAAAAAAGGTCTGTTACAGAAAAAACGCTATTAAAAAAAACTGATTTTTTTTTTGCCTAAAACTTCCTAAAAAATAAAAATACTTTTTGCTGCAGATTAAAAGAATTAACGAGATTATATACAGTAAAGTGAAGCGCCCACCAGAAACCCGTGCACACTCTGCTCGCCTATCGCTGTATATGGAGGTTCCTCTAAATAACCTTTTACTAAAACTGTACAATCAACAACATGGCGCCAATCAGCTATAGCGCTACTGTTAGCATACTATGCACGGTACATGTCCATCACGGAATAATAAATATTCTTTTTTCTTTTCGATTATTCATCTTCTTAAAGGAGTAAATAGATGGCTGTAGGAGAAGAAGAGAGACCACGATTGCGCAGTACAAAATGAGGGTGTAGGAGTATATAAATGAAATATCCAACTCACATTTCTTTGAGCCTGCGCCTGCTCTGGAGTGAATAGCCTTATGGGACTTCTATAATTTCTTCAGGTGCCCATTGACCTCTTCGAAGGATCCTGCAATTTCCCTCCTGGTTCCCCTACACTAGAAATATAAACGTACACTGGGATACCCCTAGTGTAATACTGCCACCAAAACAATTCTGATGTATTAAAAATGGCGGATAGGGCAGTAATACTTCCGCGTTTCACGGTGGAAAAGGGAGCGTGCATGCGCAAAGATGGTGGATGGCAATTTTTTTTTTTTTTTTTTAATTCTTTATTTTTGAAGTTCACAAAAACATAAAGGAATGTGAAAAGATAAACCATGGCCTCGCAGGGCCACAATGAAATACCATATGCGCACAGTAGTGAATAAAAGTAACCAGGATAAAAACACCATAGCAAACAAAATTCTAGCAATAAAGGAGCAAAACAGCCAAAGTATTCTCCCCAAATGTCCCGTACATGGGGGGAGGGGAGGTGGGACCTTTCAGCAGGTAGCATTTGAAAAAAGCATCAAAGGGCACCCAAAAAGTGTCTCAAAAATAGAGGAAGGAAAAACATATGTCAGCTACAGGGCGCGCCGCGCAAACAATAGCAAGAAATACTGGGAGAAGGCCCGCACAGAAAGGGGGCATCTCGTTCAGCCCGGGTCAGATGCTCCAGGAGAACGGTCACCAGGACATAGATCGGTAGCGGCCTGAGCGGGTGCCAGACCCAGTGAGCGCAGTAAGCGCCACACCTCTTCGGGAGAGGTCACCGTGTGGGTCAAATTTTCATGAGAGATGGTCATGGAACCAGCCACCCCCCATCGGTAACGGATCCCACCACCGCGCATAAGAGAGGCCACCTCTCGAAAGCGTCTCCGGGCCAGTAATGTCTCAAAGGGCAAGTCATTAAAAAGTTATAGCGTAAGGTTTTCAAAAATCAAAGGCGCCCGGGCAGGAGGGGATGACATGAGGTGCCGCTTGCCAGCTTCTGTGCTAGCAATGGCCAAAACGTCACGAGGAGCATCCACAGGTGCCGTAGCGGCCTTTCGAAGACAGGTGGCAGAGCAAAAAATGGGGGATGCCTCGGAAGGAGAGCCCAGCACATGAAGAGCAAGTCTGTTCACATAGGCCAGCAGAGTATCCGGAGAGATCGTTTCCGGAACTCCACGTATCCGAACATTCCGCCTGCGGTGGCGCACTTCAACAGCCTCCACTGCGCCAGTAAGTACGTCCACCCGAGTTTGTAGAGGGTCCACCTGAGGACTAAGAAGGGCCTGTGTCAACGCAGTTTCTTCCCGTGACTCAACCACCCGAGTCTGAACCACCGACACCTCGGACCGCATGGCCGAAAAATCAGCGCGCCACGTTGCCCGCATTTCCCTCAGCATGTCCTCCATCATGCATTGAATGTCACCTTTTGTAGAGGGCAGAAGGCTGTCCCCACCATCTCGCTCAGGTCGGGTCCACCAGGCAGCCGAAAACCCAATGCGTAGCTAGCTTCCTCTCTGGAGTAGGATCAGCAGTCTTCTTCCCCGACTGTCTTGTTGTCCTAGAGGATCCCAGTGAGGTTGACCTGTCTTCCAACCAGGAGAGGCCATCCTCCTCCGAGGAACTTATCGCTGGGGTCGGGAGCTCCAGGGGGTCGCCTTGGCGGCGGCGCCGGTCTGTGCCCAGAGATTCTCTAATGTCCTGCTGCCAGGACCCCTCCGGCAGGCAGGACTTCTTCGCGACTTCTTCCCCATCACAGGCCAGGCAGCAAAACAGCGCGTGCGGCTGGGGGCAGGCATAGACGCTGGGTGGCAGGCTCCAAAATGGCCACTGCATGAAGGCCTCAAAGATAGACCTCGGGCACGAAACCTCTCCAACCGGTGCTGGGAAAACCGCAAAATCTGTCGGGTTCAGATGAGTAGAGCGTGAAAAGTGTCTCTCAACTGCCAGGGTAAAGTCAGTGGGAGTAAGTTACAAAGATCCTCAGATTTGGCTGATACAGACAGAGAGCCCTCCAGAGTGCGACTTCACCTGCCGGCAGTCAGCTCCGCCCCCCTCGGATGGCGATTTTATATCAGGTGTATTAAATTGTATACCAAATGTTTTTAATTGACTTATTATTGATTGTAACTGTATTATTTGGAATATATATACAGTGTGTGTGTATATATATATATAGCAACAGCAGAAGCGAAATGTAGGAACACCAGCTGAAGAAGCCTGTTGGCGAAACGCGTTCTGGTAACCTTGTTTCCTGTACAAGAAGGTGTGGGAGATTCCTTAAATCAGTTAGAGCCAATCACGGCTCTGGAGCATGTGAGTTTAAAATTGACCTGTTAATACATCAGAATTGTTTTGGTGGCATTATTACACTAGGGGTATCCCCGGTGTACGTTTATATTTCTACTGTAGGGGAACCATGAGGAAAATTGCAGGATCCTTCGAAGAGGTCAATGAGCACCTGAAGAAATTATAGAAGTCCCATAAGGCTATTCACTCCAGAGCAGGCGCAGGCTCAAAGAAATGTGAGTTGGATATTTCATTTATATACTCCTACACCCTCATTTTGTACTGCGCAATCGTGGTCTCTCTTCTTCTCCTACAGCCATCTATTTACTCCTTTAAGAAGATGAATAATCGAAAAGAAAGAAAAAGAATATTTAATATTCCGTGATGGACATTTAACGTGCATAGTATGCTAACCGTTGTTGATTGTACAGTAAAAGAATTAACGGTTTAATAGATATTGAATAAAAACAGGAATATTTTTAGCGTTGAAATCTATGGGGTTTGAAGAAACCTGCCGAATGAAACCACTGAACATCAGGGCATTTCACTAATGTTCGGTGTCTCTAAATAGATTGACCATTGCTTCTATATGGGAGATTTCACTGCAGCCGAACAGGCACCGTATTTCTAGGCAATTCGCCAAAATTTTTATATTTTGTTGTATTCCCAGCCAGGTCAGTTTTTGCTGCTGTTCCTTTCCATGTTTTCTTTTCCAATCCCAAAGTGGATGTGTCTTGGTGAGGGTATAAAATAAACCCACCATCCTTTTGCCGCTTGGCTGAGAAACCGTAGGAGGACATAGAGTTGCTGGTCGGCTAGATTACTTTAGGACCCACCTTGAAAGAGGTGCTGTGACGTGGCGGGTGAGCTTAACACTTCAATGGCCATTCAAGTAAACTAAAACCTCCTGTAGTGTTTTGTTTTGCATGGAGCTCCGGGAATGAGCGCAAATAACAACCTTTTTTTTCTTATGTTTTAAACAAAATTATAATATTTATAATAAAGCGCTGCAGGAATGTTCACCGTTCACCACTGCTAATAATGCTAATAAACCGGGAAGTTGGAAAATCGCAAAGGAATGTTTAAGGGGTTGCGTGCAAAGAAATGGCTTGATTTGGCAGCATTGATTTTAGGGTTCTGTGTAATAACAGACCCAGGATGCATAAAAGTGAGACAGAGGTCGTTTGCATATCCTACCCAGAATTCCTTGCTGCGTATGGGGAATGTGGCACAGGAGCTCTGGGATGCAATTCTTTGAATTGCTGTGATGTGCAGGTGGCTTCTGCAATAATAAACATATATATATTATTTATTTATTTATTTAGTTTCACATAGGAAAGGGCCATCTGTATTATTTTCCCATATGTAGATATATATTAAAAAATTTAAAAAAAATATTAATGATAATTAAACTTTTTTATTTTTTTTACATTTTTTTAAATAAAATGAAAAAAATGTAAAAAAAGTTTAATTATTTTTATTATTATTATTTTTTTGTAGGATGGGATTTGCTCCAAATTTCTGTGCCCGTATGCTCCTGGGCTGGAAATCCAGCCCTTGCCTTTACTTGCGTTACAGTTGCACCAAGTGAGCTTCTTTTTTCTTGTACCTTCCATACAAAAGCAGAAGGCTCTTCTTCTTTTCTTTTATTTTCTCTATGTGTGTGTATATATAATATATATTTTTAATTTATTTATTTACAGTCCACCCAGAATACCCATAGCTCCTCCAATATTCCCGACGTTATTCTGCAAATCTCAAAACTGCCTAAAAAAAAAGAAAAAAAAAAAAGGATTAAATTGACCCCGGAGAATTGTCGTTATTATGGGAAGACTTTTGTGAATGCCTGAGCAATTGAGGCTTGTTGACCCCAACGAAAAGTCCCGCGTTGTATATTTTCTCTGAATGTCTGATGGATGAAAGCGTTTCCTGGGGCTTGTGGCAGGTAACGGTCTCTGTACTATTCCACCCCCCCCCATCGCCCCGCCGCAGCCCCACTAATAACTGAACGAGTCCCGCGATCCGCAGGCCCCTTTATATTTCCTATAGGTTCCTGCGCGGCGCACACCTCGCCGAGTCGTCACTTTTGGGCTCATGTGCCAGGAACACAATCCCCTTGTGTTAGTTCTGAGACTTGCCGCCACATACCAGCGTCCAGACACCAGCAAATAACAAGCAGATGTCAGGGCAGGATAATGAGCAGCTCTCAGCACACCTCTGCTGGTTGCACTTAAGCTAATCTAAGAAACATAACAACTGTGGGTCAAATGTTGAAGACTGCTTTTCTGGCAACAGAGCCTTCTTTTAAACAAGCCTCCCCCTGCAGGCCGCGGGGGTCAAAGATGAGGAAATGTCCATTTTCGTGCTGCTTCTCTGACGACGCAAAACATGAAACGGCTCAGTTTTCACCGATTCGGGATAATGTTTATTTTTCGTGTGGCTCCGTTATTTTGGAGTTTAATAAATAAAAGTTTAAAAAAAAAATAAACATTAGAGTGATACATCTTATTTATTTTTATTCATTTATTTTATCTCTGGCGTTAGGGTATTTTTTATTTTTTTATTTGTTTTAAATCTTTTATTTTTGTGTATGTTTTTTTTAAATTTAATTACTTTGGTATTGTTTTTGAAATCGAAATAATTGCGGAAAAACATCTGCACGTCCGAGCAAATCCGTAATTTTTTTTATTTTGCACAAATATGATCGCATGCTTTGCTGTAGCAAGAATAATGGTTGGAAAACAAACAGACTACGCAAAGCACAAACACGCTAAAGTACCGGATATAATACTGTAAATAAACTCAAAGGGTTGTGAAGCCTAAATTATGAGGATGAGGGGGTGGGGGAAGTGCTGGGTAATTTTTATTTTAATTACTATAGAATTAAGCTATGATTTTCTCTACTTTTATTATTGGTATTATAATTAAAATACATTTTAGAGATATTGTAAATATATTTTATATTAAGTATAATTTATTTAAAATATATTTAAAATCTATATTTTTTTTAAATCTTTTATAATTTATTTTAAATACATTTAATTTTTTTTTTAGAGTTTTAGGTAGAAAAAGGCCTGTAGGATAATTTACGGAGCAAATTCTGGGGCATATAGGTCGGTCTTGAATGGATCTCATGTAATTTCTTCATTGTAACCAATTAAAAAAAAACAACATATCATTGATATTCCAATATAATTCCCGATTTAACGAATAATTGTTCTTGCTCCCTAAACAGGTTAAGGTGCATTCAGGTCCTCTCTCTTCATCTTCTTGCACAAAGTTGTTTCTAATAGTGATAATTTGTAAATCGGCAATATTCTAAACCCGCACCCTCGTTCACCGACATCACAGAAGGAAATGATGCATTGTTCACAACCCATACAAGGACTTGTATGTCATACTCTTGATGGCCGTGCACCCTCCCCTTACAGGCAACCTTATAGCATTCCCTATAGAGGCTGGTTAAGCAGCTGCTACTATGCATAACCAAAAAATCACATCTACAGCTCCGTGCACAAAACTATTGTTGGGTTCCCTGCAACATCCTCTGTTATGCAGATTTAAATCTGCTAGAAGCCACTTCCATTCATTTCATCTGCTGAATGGAACCGTTGCTAAATGCGGAAATGCCAATCTGATTGTTACTGAGCATGGGTTTATTCTATATAATAAATCTAAACTTGTAAATAATGATCTACAAACACTAGGCATCGACACTGTAACGATGATAGAGCTGGGGGTTCTTGCGAGTAAAACGCTGCTGGAAAAATCAAAAGGTCCCAGTGATCTGCAACGGCTTGGTGGAGCATTGATCACCTCATCGTTGACCTACATGACTAAAATGCAGTTGTGTCAAAACCCCCGAAAAGTAAATCGGCCACCTGCGACTAAAGCAAAGTAGAGCAAGGGAAAAATACTGATGTCTCTCCAAGTCCTTTGCACACACAGAGAAAATTCAAAATGGCGGAAAAGCCCAGAAGTCCACTAGAAACTGGCAACATTGTCAGCTCCAAACTGCCAAGCCTCGAATGTGAGGCCAGCTCCATGGCAGCGCGAATTGAATGCACACTTGTGACTGGTCTTTAGATCTTAACACCTTGAAAACTGAGGGACGCCCATGGAACGCCTACGTTCTGCCAATCAATGAGGACAGTGATCTAGTGTGCTCAATCGACAATGAGCCACCAAGAGCAAGAAACTACATGGGAGCAAAACTGACATGTGTCCTGGACAAGCTATGCATGCTGTACATGGCACTTTTAACCACCGAAGGTGCCATAGTCCCACAACTAAAGGTCTTTAAGAAAATATAGGTGAATATAACGTAAAGCTAACATAATGATCATGGTTTCCTGGCCATGAGTTCCTGAATGCATCCATCCCAACTCTTGCAGCAAGTTGTTGACTAAGGCTAGCTAGGGTCAGACGAAAGCATTTTTCCTTGCGAACGTGAAAAAGTGCGTCCGAACGCATTGACGGATTTTTTGACGGAATGCGAAAAAACGGTCAGACGACGCGCATTTTCGGGCGTGATTTTGTACGGATCGTCAATAAAACTCTTTTTGCGTCTGGACGTTATGTAGGCTGGACATTAGCAGCGTCTGACATCTCCTAATCACGCAAACACGCCGCTATGCCGCAGCTGCGCACTCTGTACGTCAGTACTAGCGGTTCTGCGTTCTCAAAAAAATGCGTTGCACGGCCGGACTTTTGTGCGGCCGTACATCGTATATTGGCCGTCATTGCCCGTCATCTGCTGCTAGTGCGGCCATAATTATGTGCACCAGAAAGCATGTTAAAAGTGCGCTGGTCTGACCCCAGCCTTAGAGCGGCCATCTCTGCCGGCATCTGTCCCGGCCGTTGCACCCATCGATGATTAGCTCACCCATTAAGGATTGGCGATGCATTTTGTCTTTGGAGATTCGCTTCGTCCCCATGGACAACTCCCATTGTGACCATAACAAATCGTGCCCAAAAAGTACATTATGGGTGGCTGAGACACGTCTTGGTCTGAAGACCTCATTGCATTGGCGGCAAAGCCTGGAGTTCTGCAATGCATATAATCGTTTTGAAGTGTGAGAGTGTGTGACGTGTCTGATTTATTTGCATATATTAATGCATTATTTATAATGTTGAAAAAAATATATAAGTTTAATATTAATTTATAATTCATATTAATTAAAAAATATAAAAAAATGTGTAGCTCAGTCTGCCAAGAACGCCCTTTTATTGTTTTATTGATTTGGTAATTCTGTTTATGGATTTATTTATTGGAGATTGTGTGCATAAGAATCATGAAATAATGGAAAATATTTCGATAATCTCTCAATTATGTACAGTAGATGTTATGAATACTCAAGCAGTGGAAAATGTTAAAAATATATATATTATTTTGAACGTGTGTTTTATTTATTTATTTTTTTATATATATATATCCCTGTCAAAATAGTCCAAGAAATTCTATGGTTTTCAAAAACAAAAAGAAAGTAATTTTACAGGGCTACAACGTTATGCTCGCCCTTCACATTTTCATAGTTTGACATTTTTATTTAAAAATTATATTTTTTTATTATTTTTTATAAACTTAATTTATTTCATCAATATTTAATTTTTTTACATTTTATTTGATTTTATCTGATCATTAGCTGTCAAAGAATTTTTAATGTGCGTGTCACATTGACAAATGTTTAGGACAAAATATTATAAATTGTATTTTTTTTTTCCTATCCCCAATCGATCAGCTCAACTTTTTAGGTGTAAAAATGAATAAACCTATATATTTTTTTCATTGCACCTATTTACAAAGTCGCCGCTTTGTGAACATCCCTTTTGGAATAATGAAACGTTTAAAGAGGTGAGCATGGAAAGTACTTTGTACTGTGATTATTATCAGTTTATTTGTAGAGCACCAGCATACCCGCAGCATAGAGTACTTTATTATTATTATATATATTTTTTTTTTGTTTCCTCGAATTTTGTTAAATAAGCAGCGGTCTGAAACCTCCAAGCACAGGGTGATATTAATTATGTCGGCTTGTAATGGGTAAAAAGCAGAGGTTATGTAATGATTTGTATCAGCACAGTCCCCTATATGTAATCCCTTATGTATAAACACACATGGGAGCTCTACCGAATTTTTATATATTTTTTTTTGCCCTGGAGACATCGTTAATTACAAGTCATTACCAGGTCTCCAGGGAAGCAGGGCTGAACTCCCAGAAAGTTCCTTTGTCTGGATTGAGACCCTCTTTCATTCAAAGGGAACCCTACAAGATCCTCCTGAAGCACGGGCTTCCATCACAATTATTTCTATAGCGCCAACGTGTTCTGCAGCGCTGTAGAGTAGACACAACAAAACGTGCCTTATTACAAAACCACAAGCAAGAGGTGAGGGGAACCCTTGTCAAAATACTTTACCATAGAAGACAGGCTGTCAAACTCATGCACCCCACCGATGTTGGTGCCTACAATTCCCAGAATTCCTTCAATGCGCTAGAAGTCCAGGGAATCGTGGGAGTTGTAGTTCAGAAACATCTGGGGGGCCAGAGTTAGACAGCCCTCATGTAAGAGATCCTTTGGATTGTTTACTCTGGCCAGTGATTTTTATGGAAAACCAGATATTTCATGGAGATCCTTGAACGTAGTCCATCGTTATGCTGAGAGCCTTGAAGTATCCACTAAACCATTAAAGTAACACTACCACTAACATAAGATGTAACTAGATGACTTGTGCGTTATAACAAACACATTATAAAACAAATGCGGCTGTTTTTTTTCTTTTTATAACCAGTCCAACAAGGGACAAGGAGGCATAAAAAAGTCGATGTCTTCAGAAAATGCAAAAATATGTAATACAGGAGACCCTCTACTACAAATTATAGGGGATAACCCCAGAATTCTATCGCAGAGATAACACCAATAAAACCAAAACCTCTATTAAAATATGAAAATATATCCATAAAATCATATAAACCACAATACAAGAGCACCAGCAAAAAAACGTACACACATACAGCTACAGCTGAGAGAAACGTGTCTTGGCTATAGTTTATGCCCCATAAGTGAATAACGGTGTTTCCTTCACCCATACACGGCACTTTCTTGATTTTTATGATTCAGAGTGGTGTTTTGATATTCACTGTATTGTATTGTAGTGTTGGTATACTTCTATATTTTCTAAATACTGACAAAACTGACTGTAACAATGCTCTTTGGTACAGTACCTGAGTTACAACCTTCCCATCTATGCATCAGGACAAAATCAAATGGCACGCTGACCAGTCCGTTCTCTCCAATATCTAGGTATGTGGTTAGACCCAATTCTATCCTTTGGCCCCACATCCAAAAACTCTCTTCTAAACTTTACCCCTAACTAGGTGCCCTTTTACAGAAGCAAATCCTGCCTGAGCCCCGCAGTAAGAAAGCAGATTGTACAACAAATGTTTGTCGGTCATTGAATACGGAGATGTAGTGTATGCAGCTGCCCCGCAAACACACCTTCATAAACTTACTACATTGTATAACTCATTCTGCCACTTTGTGCTACAATGTAACTACCTGACCCACCACTGTGACATGTTAAAAGAGCTAAACTGGCCATCACTGGAATCTAGACGCACTCTTCACCTTTCCAACCTGGTGGTTAAGAAGTTTTCTGGTAAGTTACCATCCTACCTGAATAGACTGCTTCCCCTAGCAGTTCCCTCATCCTATAACCTCCGATCCAGGACCAGCACCTTACTTGCAATACCACAATACAAAAAGACAGTGGCCCGATGCTCATTTTCCTACAGAGCACCTCAATTATGGAATAACCTCCCAGATGCCATCAAATCTTCCCCCAGTCTTAAGTCACTCAAGCTCCCTATTAACCTACCTCAATACGGAATGCACCAGTAAACATGTAACATAGTGACTATATACAGAATGCACCTGTAAATCTGTAACATAGTGACTATATACAGAATGCACCTGTAAACATGTAACACAGTGACTATATACAGAATGCACCTGTAAACATGTAACATAGTGACTATATATAGAATGCACCTGTAAACATGTAACATAGTGACTATATACAGAATGCACCTGTAAACATGTAACATAGTGACTATATACAGAATGCACCTGTAAACATGTAACATAGTGACTATATTACTTACATATTTATTTTCTGTGTTAATTTGTATATTTGTGTTTTGATTCTAATATCTTGCATTTATTACTTTGTATTTCTGTAACGATTGTAAAATTTCAATATTCTTGAACCCAGGACATACTTGAAAACAAGAGAAATCTCAATGTATCCTTCCTGGTAAAATACTTTGCAAATAAATAAATAAATGTTGGTCAAGTTGAAAACCACTAATTAGTTGCTTCTTAGTCAAAGAAGACAGGGCCGTAGGAAGGGCGAGGCGAGTGAGGCACGTGCCTCGGGCACAGCTGTGAAGGGGCGCAGCCATGGCTCGAGTCCTGCGGGAACGCAGGTTGCGGGAACCTGCGTTCCCCCAGCTTTCCAGCAGTACTCGAGCCATGGCTGCGCCCCTTCACAGCTGTGAAGCGCCCAGCCCGAAACGATTGCCGGCGGCCGCTTGCTTCCTGCTTGAATGGCCGCTGACAGGAAGTGCAGCCGCTCGCCTGGGATCTAACAGCCAGCCGCGATCTCGCGAGATCGCGGCAGGCTGTTTCCTCGATCCCAGGCGAACGGCTGCACTTCCTGTCAGCGGCTGTTCAAGCAGGAAGCACGCGGCCGCTGGCAATGAGAGGTGAGCTGGGACAATATCCAGGAGACCTGGGGGGGCACTATCCATGAGACCTGGGGGCACTATCCAGGAGACCTGTGGGCATTATCCAGGAGACCTGGGGGTAATATCCATGAGACCTGGGGGCACTAGCCATGAGACCTGGGGGCAATATCCAGGAGACCTGGGGGCATTATCCAGGAGACCTGGGGGTAATATCCATGAGACCTGGGGGGCAATATTCATGAGACCTGGGGGGCAATATTCATGAGACCTGGGGGCACTATCCATGAGACCTGGGGGCATTATCCATGAGAGCTGGGGGCAATATCCATGAGAGCTGGGGCATTATCCATGAGAGCTGGGGGCAATATCCATGAGAGCTGGGGGCAATATCCATGAGAGCTGGGGGCAATATCCATGAGAGCTGGGGGCATTATCCATGAGAGCTGGGGGCAATATCCATGAGACCTGGGGGCAATATCCATGAGACCTGGGGGGGCATTATCCATGAGACCTGGGGGGGCATTATCCATGAGACCTGGGGGGGCATATCCATGAGACCTGGGGGGCATATCCATGAGAGCTGGGGCATTATCCAGGAGAGCTGGGGCAATATCCATGAGAGCTGGGGGGCATATCCATGAGCTGGGCCATATCCATGTGAACTGGGGCAATATATACCCATATGAGCTGGGGTCAATAATATCCATGTGAACTGGGGAAAATAGTCTGGGGGCTCAGTGCTGTGTATATTATTCTGGGGGGTGTATATTATGCTAAATGTTCTTTTAATATACATGCATGTATTCTGTGTGTACTGTATTTGTACATGTACTGTGTGTGCACTATAATATGTAGGGCCCCATCACCTCCTTAACGCTAGCACTCACACATGTGAGCGTTGGTGCTAGGTTAAAGGAGGTTACTGCATGCTGCCCATATCACATCCTAGCACAGGACCCTCACATTACAATCCCAACGGTAACCGGTTAAAAAATCCAGGAGATTGTACTTTTCAGCGCAAGGTTACTGTACTTTGCGCTCCCTATACTTAACATTGGGAGCGCAAAGTCCTAACACTAATTACCATCCCGCCATAGCTACAAAAGTTACCCACAGCTAGACGCTGGTGCTAAGTGGTGCCGCTTCTGCAGAATCAGTCGGCACCAGCTGGAACCCCCAAAAATCACATACTTGTCTCTCATCCCACAGCGCAAAGGGTGGTCTGATCCACTGCTTCTGGTCGCGGGACCATCCAGGAGCTTAGCACTGCGCCACTGGTCGGGGACTCTGATTTTTAAAATTATGTGGGGGGGCATAATTTTCTGTTTTTGCCTTGGGTGCAAAAGGAGCTAGCTACGGCTCTGAAAGAAGATGTAACAAGTTTAGTGTGGGAAACACATTTTGCCGCGAAGTTGGTTGGTGGCCATTGTGTCCACCGCAACACTGGTAGAAGAGTAGAGTAGAAGAGATTGGAAAAGATGTGACTTTGTCTTCCCATACTTTTGAAGTCCAGTTGCTGTAAACTAATTCCACGGAGTATGTCTGTGCTCAAATTGCCCATAACATGTAGCACCTGCCTTGGTTCATTTTCAGAAGAGTAGATGAGTTGAAAGACAAGGTGACATAGTCTTCTCATATCAACAATATCCACTTGTTGGAATTTTCCAACCTAAGGTTAAATGTAGACATTATACCCTCTATCCCTACATCCATATGTCGAGAGGAGAAGTGACTATTACCATATTCCTAGTTATAGTCTTGGAGGGACCCTTGGTTCCGTCAGTGCTCCATATGATGTCGGCACCACTCATTTATCACATAGAACAATATAGGGGAGAACCGCCATGCTTAGTTTTCCAATATGCCAGAGACTGAAAGAACCTGTGTTCCCTCTAATAAAGAAGTGTCAATTTGGTCAGTAAACTGGACCCAGATGTCTAATGGCATTTAAGACTATAATTATCTCACCAGGGTGGTCTGGCGGGGAGCAGAACTACTCCGTTTCAGCAATCAGAAGGCATGTAGAAATCAGAGTCCGTCCGTATGAGATCCATGAGTTATTTTCTCCAGTTTGTATTTAAAACATCACCAAGAGGATTGAATGTCAAGAGTTGTTTGATCAATGCTAAAAACAGAGGAGGATTGTTAACGTGAGGTTAAAAACGGCTCAGGCTAGAGGACATTATGATTTTAGATGGGACTATGGCTGAGAGTTACGATTATTGAGTTTTGGAGAGACTACTCGTTTACGTTTGAGGGGATTAGATTGATGGGAGGCCTTAAACCTTTGTAGACAAGAACCATATGACTCCCGGGACTCCCACCCAAGTGTAGATCAAGTCTACAAGATGGTCAGACAAACACCATCTAACAGAATATCCTTCCCCTATACCAAGGCTCCACCGGACCTTGCACCCTGTTGTGTTGACTTGGTGCTCATCGTTTTACGATATGTCTAATTGGAATCGTGTTTTTTCCGTTCAAGCAGGATCATTGTAGCCTGACGTAAATGGTGGATCTTCTATAAATATTTACATGCGATGTCTGTTTTCATAGTGTTACGTATAGGCCTGTAACCGCGTCTCCAAATGACGATCAAGCAAGGCTTACCTAACCTTCGGGATGTCGCCTGCCAACTCCAAAATGATGCCAAGACACTCCAGTGTTTCTGACACCGGCTGTTGCGAAACCGGCACACAAATTGCACATCGTAATTCTGACGCAGGCGTATACTTGCCACGTATGTTCTGGCGCACGAGTATGCCAGCCAGTGAGAACGCAGTCACCACCAAGATTGTGGCTTAATTTCCTTCATTGTCCAATCGGAGAGACTTTAGCATAGGGTTGTCCAACTCTGGCCCCCAGATGTTTCTGAACTGCAACTCCCATGATTCCCTACCCATCTATTTCATTGATAGAATTCTGGGAATTGTATGCATCAATATCTGGGAGGCCGTGAGTTTGAAAGCCCTACTTTAGCACGTTGTTCTTAAAGCAGTCTATTCTTTTATTGATCCGGCTTGTTCTGACTAACCTGACTTTACGCACTCCTTGACCCGGCTTGTTCTGACTAACCTGACTTTACGCACTCCTTGACCCGGCTTGTTCTGACTAACCTGACTTTACGCACTCCTTGACCCGGCTTGTTCTGACTAACCTGACTGTACGCACTCCTTGACCCGGCTTGTTCTGACTAATCTGACTTTACGCACTCCTTGACCCGGCTTGTTTTGACTAACCTGACTTTACGCACTCCTTGACCCGGCTTGTTCTGACTAACCTGACTTTACACACTCCTTGACCCGGCTTGTTCTGACTAACCTGACTTTACGCACTCCTTGACCCGGCTTGTTCTGACTAATCTGACTTTACGCACTCCTTGACCTGACTTGTTCTGATTAACCTGACTTTACGCACTCCTTGACCCGGCTTGTTCTGACTAACCTGACTTTACGCACTCCTTGACCCGGCTTGTTCTGACTAACCTGACTTTACGCACTCCTTGACCCGGCTTGTTCTGACTAACCTGACTTTACGCACTCCTTGACCCGGCTTGTTCTGACTAACCTGACTTTACACACTCCTTGACCTGGCTTGTTCTGACTAACCTGACTTTACGCACTCCTTGACCAGGCTTGTTCTTACTAACCTGACTTTACGCACTCCTTGACCAGGCTTGTTCTGACTAACCTGACTTTACGCACTCCTTGACCCGGCTTGTTCTGACTAACCTGACTTTACGCACTCCTTGACCTGGCTTGTTCTGACTAACCTGACTTTACGCACTCCTTGACCCGGCTTGTTCTGACTAACCTGACTTTACGCACTCCTTGACCCGGCTTGTTCTGACTAACCTGACTTTATGCACTCCTTGACCTGGCTTGGCTTATAGACCTGTGTATTCTCGGCTCCACAACCCTTGGTTTGTACATTGGACCACACGTCTCTGGTATTGTCCCTTGTTTGTGTGTTGTCTCAGAGTGAGGCCTTCTCGTTGTCCTTATTTTTCACCAGCTATTTCAAGGACCAGTAGGGCTTGTTTTGTTGATGTTTGTTTGTTTGTTACATGTCCTCCTGGTCGGTTATTCTCTACGTGATTAGGTCACCTTTCCACTATCATTGAAAAACCCAGCCGCCTCAAGAAATGGTACCGCACCTGGGATAAAGGGCTCTTTATTGTTTGAGTATTGGGTTACCTGCCAACCTCCTCAAGCCTTCCACATATTCAATGTTTTTTTCTTCTCTAGCATTGGGTAGCCTATGCTAAGTTGCAGGCATGGTTTTTCGGTAGAAACCTAGGCCTAGGTCAGAGGACTCACTCGAAGCCCTGAGCAATGGTGACAAAGGGTACAGAGCATCCTTTGGACCAAAATGAGTTTTTTTCGTAAAAGTCAACAATGCTAACAAATCCCCAAATAAAAGCTTTACTGTGCCTTTAAGTGGCCCATGTTTTCCTTGAAACTTCACACCAGGTTCTCTGTCACGGTCAACAAAAAAATACGTGAGAAAGGGGCAGTCGGCTTTTGGCTCGGGTTAACAGAAAACCACGAACTTGAATTATACACGAGGTGAAAATGATCTGCAGAACAACTGACATGAATTGAAAGAAACTATATACGTGTAATTGTTATCTATGTGAAAAAAATATGCGGCTTTCTCGGAGGAGGCAGACGGATCAAAGGCAGGTCTTGTACTTGTGGGAAAAATGTGCTTGTAAAACAAACTCTCCACACGGTCTGAGAAAGGACAAAACAGCCAAGTCCGTGGTAGTCAAAATATGTGTGACAACTGGAAGAAGCCACCAGCTCGGTGACTGCCCGTACTGAAACCGGGCCAGGCTGTGGACTCCCTTATCTCGGCACCCAATGATTATTTGGTTAGCAGACTCGTCGGGCAGGCAAGGGAAATGCTCGCTGGGTTAAAGAGTTACATAACAAAAAATGTAAATTCCACAAAGCTGATTCTGTAAGTCTTGTAAGGAATACACTATGGTTGGAGCGTCCATTGAGATCCACCAGATGTTGTAAACATACAGGGTTATTGACTCACCATCGTAGTTTGCCATTGTTGTAACGATGATGCACGTCTGCGAATCCCAAAAAGAGCATTCCACTGAAGCTTCTCCTGCTGCTGTTTGAAACCACCTCTTGGGAAATATAGACTTTTATCAATGAAGTGACAATAGTAAACTATCATGGTTAGAGAAGAGCCCCCATAGAGTCCCACTTTTTTTTTTTGTGTCATCTGTCCACTTTCTTGTGGATCAGCAGCAACAAGAGATGGGCACTGAAGAAATGTTGAACCTGGTGTAATTGAGTACCCCCCTTCCACACCTCTTAAGACAATGTAACTATGCAAAAGTAAAAGCAAACCCCCAATAACAATAATGGTATGTCCTGGGTAGGCAACGCCTAGGCTTTCACTTTCCAAGGGGCAACAAAAAACCTCACCACTAATTGGGTTACTCACAGAGCACCGAAATGACGCCAACATTTTGGTGTTCTGTAGTTCCCTGCACTTCGGGGAATAAAATTTCCCCACCCTGCAGTGAATTCACCATTCACCGCAGGGTCCCCAAAGTGCATGGAGTCGGCCGCTGAATGCTGCCACCGCAAACCCATGGCCTGCTGTTTTCAAAAGAACTACTGAACGAAAATGTCTGGAATTTACATATAAGACCCTATGATTGATAATAAAAAGTTCTGTTACAGAAAAAGAAGAACCGCTATTAAAATAAAAGGGGGGGGTTTTTGCCAAAAAAATTCTGAAAAATTACTAAATGGTACTAAAAAAAAAAATCATTAAATAAAGACTTTTTACTGCAGATTAAAATAATAAGTGGTTTATTAGATATTGCATAAAAACGGGAATATTTTTATCATTGAAACCTATGGGGTTCGCCTGAATACCTGAACCTGCTGATTGAAACCTCCGAACATCAGGGTATTTTACTGACATTTCTCTGCTGTTTGGTGTTCTCTGAATAGATTAACCATTACTTCTCTATGGGGATTTGCACTGCCTTCAAACAGCACCGTACTTGCTGGCAGTTCGCCAAACTTGTGTGTGAGCATATCACCAGAGCAGTGGTGTACTTAGAGGAGTGGTGGAGGGTGGGCCGCCCCAGGTACCAGTGATTATTGGGGTGTCATTAGGGGATACTAGGAGGTGCCACTGTCACTGTGTGTCAGCTTTGAGCTGTGTTCTCAAACAACGAGCAGCGGAGCATGGCGTTTGCATACGGAATAAAATCGAATAGAATAAAAATCCCCCTCTCCTCCCTCCATAGCTCCTCCCCTGCCCCACAGCAGCTCTAGGAGGGGGATGTGATTTGTGTCCAGAGAGAGAAGATGACAGTAAACGGCAGGTGAAGGGGGGGTATCAGCAGAATATGAAGCCCTGTCTGCTTACTGCTGTTTAAAGTGGACCTTTCCTTAACCAGCACTGCAGTGATAGAAATTTGGCATTGAGCTGCCTGGCTCCTGGTGAGGCTGCGTGTGTGCAGGTCACACTCGGTCCGGCCAGTCAGGTGGTACTGAGTCTCAGCACCACCTGACTGGCTGAACCATGTGACACGCACGCAGCTGCCCACACTTTCGTTAACATGGACTGTCACTCTGTTCTGGACTGAACACCCACCAGGAAGGGAATCAAAGCCACGGTGTACCCTCTGGCAGTGGCACCCCACTGCTGACAAGATGGCTCCACGCACAGGCACAGCCGCGATCCTAACGTGGCCTGGAGGGACCTCCTGCTGAGTCTGTACACAGTCCCTGCTGACTCTACCGCGGACAGAGGCCGGTAAATGTAGAATAAATAATTGCTGTGTGCTCATATACACTCAGTTTGCTGGGAGTTTTATTGCAGTGGATTCTGATGCACTCATACACACCACACATTGCATTGCTGGGAGTTTTATTGCCATGGACTCTGATACGCTGACACACACCACACATTGCATTGCTGGGAGTTTTATTGCTGTGGATTCTGATACGCTGACCCGCACATTGCATTACTGGGAGTTTTATTTCTGTGGATTCTGATACACTCATATACACTGCACATTGCATTGCTGGAATTTTTATTGCTGTGGATTCTGATATGCTGACACACACCAAACATTGCATTGCTGGGAGTTTTATTGCTGTGGATTCTGTGATACACACTGCATAGTACTGTGAGTTTTATTGCGTTGGAGCTCTGGGATACACTCATACACAATGCACATTACTGTGAGTTTTATTACTGTGCAGTTCTGTGATATGCTCATACACAGTGCACATTTCTGTGGGTTTTATTGCTGTGCAGCTCTGTGATACGCTCATATGCAGTGCACGTTTCTGTGGATTTTATTGTTCAACCAATTAGAGCGGCTGTGATCCAGTATACTTAACATGCGTGGCTGTTCTTTGTAAAAATGCTTGAATTTAAACATTTCATAATTTTATTTATCTCAATAGATACATTTGAAATGGTATACAAATATACAAGTAGGCACTTGGTATCCACTTTTAATATAAAGAGAGGAAAAGGCGGAGCTCTAAGAGGAAAAGGTGGAGCTTAAAGAGGAAGGGTGGGGATTAACCAAGGTGTGCCCTTGACAGGAAGGGGTGCCTCAAATTTAAATTAGGGGGTGCACGAGTTTAGTCAGGCCTAGGGCAGCACAAAACCTAAATACACCACTGGCCTCAGCCCCAATCCAGCTCTCCTCCGGCTCCAGATGGCGTTAGGGGACGTGCGAGACTTCAGGCCCACACTAGGCCACAAAAAGGTGGCACATGCGTGTCCTGCCTTCACCAATATGGTGGGCGCTCGCTATTGAAATCCCTGCCATAGTGTGAGGAGCCCCTACAGGCTCCTACCTATAAAATTTGACTTATCCCTTCATTCCTTTCTCCGATGTTGTAGCACTTACTCCTTCGGATTGTGTCTGAACCCACCTATAGTCTCCTTTTATATATACCGACCCAGACCTGTTTACCTTGACCTCCTCTGCTGCCTGCCCCGATTCCTGCTTGTACCATCTCCTCACCTGCTAGCTGCCTGCCCCGACCTCTACCACGTCTATTTGCCTCGCATAACCCATGACCCAGCTATGCTCCTGGTTTCAGCATACCGCAGTATCTCATTCCGATCCTCCTCAGCCACTATACCACCTCAAGGGCCAACCCTGAGACAGAGTGGACAATAGTCACCAGCTTTTGGGCCCTATTACAATCTTCGTGCAAATGTTTACGCCCGCGCAAAAACTCATTAAAGCGACGGGCAAAACCCTTTGCGCTGAACGTCGTATTACAAGGTCAGCGCAACAAACACACGTATACGTCTTCCGTGGGTGAACCTACGCGAACGCTGCGCAATCCTACTGTACGTCGCGCGTCCTATACTTAACATTGTGAGCGCAAATGTGTTTGTGCGCTGGTACGCGGATGGTATTGCAATCTATGCGCAGTTTGTAACGCACAGCCTTTACTTGCATAATTTTAGCGACTCCTAAAAGCTGGTGTTAATGGCAAATTCTATTAACATGGCCGAAACCAAATACACCAGCCCAAAAAAATACGCTGCAAAGTATAGTTACACCTTCTACACATACCCAAACCAATAAATGTGAGAAGTTGTGTGTGCATTTATTATTGCTGCAGCATATATGCGCGGATTGACTTTGACAGGCGCAAAAACGTAACGTGAGGTAATTGTGGTTCTTAATTCTGATTGGCTGAATCGCCTGAAAAAAACAGTCCGCACACTGATTTCTGGGCGCAACGTTGCTGCGCGCACATTTGTGCGTGTCCGTTTTACGTGCGTTATCGCTCGACGGATGAAAAATGAGCGAGGATTGTAATTCCAGCGTTGATTTACACGCGTCAACGTTTAACGCTGGCCGCACAAATTCACGCGTTGCGCGAGCGTTTTAACGCGTAGATTGTAATAGGGCCTTTGTCTTTACACAGGCCAATTCCACCGACAAAGTGCAATTATGAGCAATCTAAAAAATAATAATAAAGCTATTGCTTTATATTAAATTCATGCCGACGCACCTCGTGATCAAAGGGATTGTTGATACTAACTCTTTGTTATTATTTTACATCTGTTCTCGCCATATATGCTCCCTCGTAGGGACCCTGGGAGATGCACTGCAATGTTACATAACTGGGGTTTTGAATAGTTCCGGCTCACTAAGCTTTTATTTGGCTTTAAAAGATTCATGTAGAATTTGACTGTTTTGATTGTTTGCTATGACCTTAGAACCTTTGCGGTTACATTGTTTCATCTGATCGTAACTTTTTATCTTTATTGTAGCTCACGATTTGAATGAATGCAAATTTACACAAATAAAAGAGGGATCGCAATCTCTCCAGGCAAATGAGCGCACGATTTAACAGGAAGCTGCATGTGACCCGTCTGTCCTCGGCAAGCGATGAGAATCGGGTAAACTTCAGAGACGTTTTTATTCTTTTATTGAAAGGATCGGCTGCTCCCTAGATAAGAGACATATGCAAATATGCGTCTTCTTAAGCCAGGAAAGGCAACGGACGGGAACTACAAGGAGTGCTGTAACAATACGGGTTGTTCAGAGAGAGCCGAACTGGCCCCGAAATTGCACCGATCGGTGAATTTCCCCGTACGGTGCAATTTTGTGGCCATTCGGCAATTCAAAACCTGGCAATTCGCCTAATATTGGCGAATTGTCAGCAAAATGCGGTGCCTGTTCGACAGCAGTGACATCCCCCCATAGAGAAGCAATGGTCAATCTATTCAGAGACACCGAACAGCAGTGAAATGCACTGCTGTTCAGTGGTTTCATTCGACATGTTTATTCAAGCGAATCCCATAGGTTTCAATGTTAAGAATATTAAGCTAATTGGTGCTGTGTTCAGCGGATCATCGCCTTTTTTCGGGTGTGTTCAGCGGGTTTGCGGCAGATCGGTGGGTACGTTCGGGTGGTTTTCTGCGGCGTTTTGGATCAATCTGTTTTTTCGTATCGTATCACCGATTATTCTTTATTTTTTTTCTTCTCTTGGATTTGTTCGCCCTCTTTTCCCTGCTCTTTGGGGACCCTGCGGTGAATGATGAATTCACCACAGGGTCGGATGTCGGCCAAGCTTCCGGGATCTCCCACTGACGACTGGCGTCATCGTGCATAGCGCGATGACGTCAGTTCTGGAGTTAACCCCTAGCTGCCACCAATGGTGGAGCTAGGGGGTTCCAATGAATTCCCTATCTCCCAATCCTTGGCAGCTAGGGGTTAACGTTTGGTATCACTGGATCGGCCAGAGCATGGCCTTTCCAACGATATGAAACTTGACCATGTTAAAAGTTAAGAAAAAAATAAATAAAAAAATATTAAAAAAATTAATTAAAAAAAGTTTTTGTTTTGCTTTTTGTTTTGTTACTGCAGCAATATTGTTCTCATTTCAAATATAATGTGAACAATGATGCTGCACTAACGATTTTTGTATAGGGTGCGTTTGTTAAAAATTGTGTAATTTTGCCCCCAAAAAATTTAACCAGTCCCCATTTCTAATTTTTTTAACAAGAGCAACTCATAGAAAATATAACCGCAAATGCTCGCATTTTAAAATGTGAGAAAAAACACTTTACACGTTTGTAAATTATTGAAAATTCCAATTTTATTGCATTTTTTGTTATAATATACAGACAGGACATGACGTATACATATAATAATGACATATTATGAATCTGCCGAGTCTGCCGGAAAGAACGATATATAATATGTCTGGGTCATATAATAAAATAAGGCTTCAAAACACGTTTAAACAAGATGAGCGAAACCGGTAAAAACGAGCTCAGCACACAGGCGCGAAAGGGTTAAGCATTAATATCAAATGTGAGTGGAGAATGGTGGGTACAGTCCAACATGTCAATGGTTAGTTGGAGAGTTCCCACACTTATTATTGGTTTAGACCTGGAATCCTGGTAGTGCGGATTCGGAATTCTGTGTCATTGTTTTTATTACAGTATTCTTATAATTAGTAAAGAAGTAACAACTCAAAGAATCATTTCATTAAAGGGACACTATATTGAACAGAGACTTTCCTTTTTTGTCCTTAAATAATTGGACATTCTCTGCCAATTATGTTTTTTTTTTAGGGTAATTTTATCCTTTTGACCCTCTTCGCACGTCGATTGTCCTCTTGGCTCAGGGACTCCCGAACCTTGAGGTCTCTGAACCTTTCACTCCACAATTTGCACTTCCAGCGCTACGTGTGTAACATGGAAACCGCAAATTGCGCACTGCTTCGGGACTTGCGTGCTTGACGTAGCACCTGCTCAGGATGGAGGATTGGAGCTGTGCGCGCATGCACAGATCCGAGCCATCGGCTGCCGCGCTGAGACCTGTCGCTGCTGTGATTGTTCTTAGAGGGTGAGGTCGGCACGCTCTCTGTGTGCTGACGTCACTAGTGACCGACAACCGGGAAATTAAAAAATCCCGGTTGTTGGTGATACTAGGTGGAGTGGTGGAAACTCCTCCACTTCACATAGCAAGTATACCAGATTGGGAGAGTTGGGAGGGGGGCCACTGCTCTCACATCCTGACCACTTTACAAAGGTAGAGTGTCCCTTTACTAAGGAAGTTACAATTTAAAGAATAATTTCATGAAGGAGTAGACCTTAATATGCTCTGTAACGATAGAATCCCTTGCCGTGTGCGCATGTTGTTAAAAGCGGGGTTGATTTACAGATGTATTTACCTGCTGCCCCCTCAAGACGCATTTTTTTAGGCATGAGAGGGGTTAATAACCCAAAGTGGTGTCTGTGCTTAATAAAGCAAACAAAGCTAAGCATGTGATGTATGTGTAAGCTCTTCATTCTGTAGAGTTGGCATTTAAAGTTCTACATTCTGCTGAAATGCTCTGATAACAATGTAGCTGTGTCAGTAAGGTGTAACGATAATGTTAAACAACATTGCAGAGTCTATTTATGCCGGATGTTATCACGGCAGGAGGTATATGGCTGTGTACCTGAGGATGGGTTGTCATGAGGCTTACTTCATCAGGCTGGAATTAAAGGCAGTTAAAGTGCACAAACAATTAAAGGCTGACAAAACCTGAGCCCTTTTCTATGTTTGACGGTAAACGTGAGCTCTGTGATACGCTCATACACACCGCACATTACAGTGAGTTTTATTGCTGTGGAGCTCTGTAATACGCTCAAACACACCACACATTACAGTGAGTTTTATTGTTGTGGAGCTCTGTAATACGCTCAAACACACCACACATTACAGTGAGTTTTATTGCTGTGGAGCTCTGTAATACGCTCAAACACACTCCATATTACTGTGGAGCTCTGTAATACGCTCAAACACACCGCATATTACTGTGAGTTTTATTGCTGTGGAGCTTTGTGACATGTTCATGCGCACCGCACATTACTGTGAGTTTTATTTCTGTGGAGCTCTGTAACACGCTCATGCGCACCACACATTACTGTGAGGTTTATTGCAGTGTGGCTCTTTCAGATATGTATAGCGCACATTACACTAAGAATGCAATGGCCTGAAGTGGTCATGCAGGACCTAGAAAAAAATTTAGACACTGATTGTATGGAGTTGACATTGTGGACCTGGAGGAGTCCAGTGCATGGTGACCAGGGGTGGGGGGGGGCAAGATATGCTGTTTTTTTACTTTTGGGGGGAGCATCATGGAATCCTGTACCCGGGCCCTGAGGTTTCTAGTTGCGCCTCTGATTAAAGAATTTATTCCTCCACTCCACTGTGGTGCTCTGAAGGAAAATGAGGATCGAGACACTTTCTTTTTGTATTGTGGTATTGCAAGTAAGATGCTGGTCCTGGATCGGAGGTTATAGGAGGAGGGAATGGGAGCCGGACAAAATCCCTTACAGCCAGGTTCCCTAATGCCAACATCCCGACGGCCAACTTCCAGACAGAACAAGTGCCGGACATACCAACTTCCCTACATGGTCAACTCCAGACATCCAAAATCCCAGCGGCTAACCCTAATACTAACACCCTAACCCTTAGGGAATTAGGCTTATGGGTTATGGTTAGGTTTAGGGGGGTTAGGGCTAGGTTTATGGGGGTTAGGGCTAGGTTTATGGGGATTAGAGCTAGGTTTAGGGGGATTAGGGCTAGGTTTAGGGGGGTTAGGGATAGGGCTAGGTTTAGGGGGTTAGAGCTAGAGTTAGGAGGTGGGGTTAGGGCTATGGTTAGGAGGTGGGGTTAGGGCTATGGTTAGGGGGTGGGGTTAGGGCTAGGTTTAGAGGGGTTAGCGCTAGGTTTAGACGGTTTAGGGCTAGGTTTAGGAGGGTTAGGATTAGGGCTAGGTTTAGGGGGTTAGGGAGTAGGGTTAGTGTTAGCCGCTGGGAATTTGGCCGTCTGGGAGTTGTCTGTGTAGGGAAGTTTGCTGTCGGGTTTTTGGCATTAGGGAACCTGGTTGTAGGGATTTCGATCCAAACCCAGAGGGAACTGCTGGGGGAAGCAGTCTATTCAGATAAGGTGGCAGCTTCCCAGAAAATCTCTTAAACACCAGGCTGGAAAAGTGAAGGGTGCGTCTGGATTCCAGCGACGGCCAGTTTAGCTCTTTTAACATGTCACAATGGTGGGTCATGTAGTTACATTGTAGCACAAAGTGACAGAATGAGTTATACAATGTAGTAAGTTTATGAAGGTGTGTTTGCGGGGCGGCTGCATACACTACATCTCCGTATTCAATGACCGGCATAAGCATTTGCTGTACAATCTGCTTTCTTACCACGTGGCTCAGGCAGGATTTGTTTCTGTACAGGGCACCTAGTTTGGGGTAAAGTTTAGATAAGAGTTTTCTATGTGGGGGCCAAATGATTGATTTGGGTCTAACCACATACCTAGATATTTGAGAGAAGTGACTGTGGTCAGCGTGCCATTTGATTTTGTCCACATAGATTGAGTTTGCAATTTGTGTAGTTTAGGTTTTGTTCCAAAGAGCATTGTAACAGTTTTGTCAGTATTTAGAAAACGTTTGTTATCTTTGATCCATTTTTCTACCTCTGTGAATTGTTCTTGCAGCGCGACCTCCAGCTGCGGGAAAATGTATGTATTAGAAAAAATATTAAAGCATTGTTTAAAAAAAAAAAAAAGCATAATATTTTAAGCCAAGTTATGTATTTGGTGCATTTTGAGGATATTTTCGAAGACCTCTGCACTGTGTAGAGTAGAGCTGCAGACCTTTCAATCTCTTGCCATGAAAATTCAAGGTCTGACTTTATGACATATTTTCAGGAATTCTGTACATATTTTCAAAGTATTTTTACTGCATGCTTCTTCTCAAGGCCAGCACGTTCAGTCGGCTGATTATAGCTTGCAATAATTTATCTGTAACCTCGCGGCTTCCTATCTTATTGGCCTTATATAGAGAAAAGTTGTGCGCTGTGCAGCACCGGCGTGCCCGTGCCGTACCATAAGGTGCGCGCGCATGTTCTATTTATTACAGGTGGAGCGTCCTTTATACGGATCGCTCAGGACCGCGAGGATTTTGGATTCTTCTGTATTGCAGATTCCCCCTACGGGGGTCGTAAGGACTCTCCATATTTCTGTGCCTACAGGCTCCTGAGATGCAAATCCGGCCCGGTTATCGTTGGCTTCCATATGTGACCCTGTAACGTTGTAGCATTTTGCATCCAGGCATACCAGAAGACGATAAACAAGTTTTGGTGTAATTTTTTTGTGCTGGTAACACATTGCACACTGGATATGTAACAGAGCGTCCAGGCATGGAAACGCTCGCTGAAGCTGTAACTCAACTGGAGGTGATGACAAATGTTTTCCTACAGTGAGGGCGGCTCAGACTGTATGAGGAATGCCATCTAGATGAGCTGGAGAGCCAAAGGTCATTGGGGGTTGTTTTTACTAAAAAAAAGTTGACCGGTGCTTCCCAAACCTGTACTCGGGACCCCCTAACAGGCCAGGTTTGCAGGATATCCGAAGCACAGTGCAGGTGATATGATTTGCTGCTCAGTGATTGCAGGATTCAGTCTGAATTTCCCCAAGGGAATCCTTAAAACCTGTCCTGTTAGGGGGGACCTGAGGACCACGGTGGGGCACCACTGACCTAGACACTGTCACGTGTTCCCCCCCGAATTATACTTCTTCCCACTGAGCGTGAAGGGAGTTTACTACAGGAAGGAATAATCGCCTATTCATTAAAAAACCTAATTTGAGGTCATTTGAGCGCTATACTGAAATAGCATTGGTGTATATATATATATATTTATTATATTTATTATTATTCAAACTTGAAAACAATAGGATGGCCTCCAACCACTACAAACCTATGGTCTTTATTTCCTCCTAAAAGAACTTTGTTATACACACTGCCTGGCCAAAAGAAAAAGTCACACGCTGTAATATGTGGTTGTGTCGCCTTTTGCTGTGATTGCGTCACGCATTCGCCGCGGCATCGTGTCGATAAGCTCATGCAACGTCACAGTATTTATTTGCGTCCAGAGTGGCATTAATTTGTGGCCAAGATCTTGTGTTGATGATGGGAGAGTCGCGGCGCTGCGTAAAGTCTTCTCCAGCACATTATCCCAAAGATTAATCTCAATGGGGTTAAGGTCTGAACTGTGTGGTGGCCAATCCATGTGTGAAAATGATGTCCCATGCTCCCTCAACCACTCTCGCACAATTTGAGCCCGATGAATCCTGGCATTGCCATCTTGGAATATGCCCGCTGTGCCATCAGGGGAGAAAAAACCCATTGATGGAGAAACCTGCTCGTTCAGTATATTCAGGGAGTCACATGACCTCATTTTATGGGCACATAACGTCGCTGAACCTAGACCTGACCGACTGAAGCCACCCCAGATCATAACAGGCTCGAACGACAGGTGGTGACTTCTTTTGGCCAGGCAGTGTATAAGTGCTATAGTATGACTTTCTTCTTGCCGGTGTCTCCCAAATGGATCAACTCGAATGAAAATCAATATCAACCCACGTCAAGAACAGTGGATTTGTGTTCTCTTATATTTATTTAATTTTTTTTGTAGGATCTTTTGATGACTTTCCAGATCGACTGACAGATCGCAAGTAGATAAGTGGGATCTAAGAGCTGTAAAGTGATTATTAACCACTTCACTACCAAGGTAGAGTATACTTGATGTTCAAAATCTCCTGCAAAAAGCCCAACGTCAACTCGATCTGGTTTTGCAGTGGGGCAATGCAAATGAATTTAATTTACTGCAAACAAAATTCATTTGCAATTGAGCACCAGACTGTGCCCCACAAGTTTTCAGCACCATGGACAGCGGAAGTTGCATGGAGGTCTGTTTTCCTTTTACAGAAAGACGGAGCTCTAGCTGCATTATCATATGCGTAATAGCACTTTTTGGCCAGCAGGGGGAGCCCTCTAGCCTGTAAATAATATTACTGTGTCTAAAATGTCTTTTTTTATTTTTTTTATGAAGGGTTCATTAATGTTTACACTGTCTGCAATGGAAAGTTGTTTTTTCATAAATCCACCGGGTCCTGGCAGTGGTTTTATGGAAAACCTAGCAGTGAATTGGGTTAAATGAGCAGCCAATTGGTTAAAAAGTTGCAAAGGAATCAAATTGTAGGCCTGAATGCTCTAGCCGTAGGAACCGTTTTATTTTATTATATATTTTTTATTTTTTTATCCGTTCGCTGCTTAGCGAATAATCTCTTACATTTACTAAAAATACTTAGATTTAATTCAGGGGACGAAGTGCGTGGGTTTTCCCGTCTGAAAGGTCCATAAGGATATAATAAAACATATTTTTTGGAATAAATTATTATTGAATTGTGGGGGACCAAAGAGAAATTGAAGGCATGTTTTTTTTTTTTTTTTTTTTCTCCCAACAAATGAAAGGAAACGTAAGTACGTATAATCGCTTACAGCCATATAATGCTACTATTATTTAAAGAATCGGAGATCCCAGAAACATTAGGGCAGTCATCCTGTAATTAGAGTTAATTATAATTACATGCCAGACCGTGCTGCTCGCTCCTTAACATTGTATCGAGACGAGCTTTGTTTTAGAATCTTCATGAAAGATTGACATTATCCCCGTTTCTTCGTAAAGATGTGCGGGGCGGATCTCCTGCATTTACCAATAAGATAAGTTTTAGACATTAAGAAGGCCACGGCCTCCTTTTTCCCAACGTGGGATCCGAAACGTGCCATTAATCGGCCGGTGATGTCATCGTTTGTGTGCAGTTACATGTTTTGCTGTTGACAAGCTGATGATGTCAGACCGAACGCTTGACAAGCTCTGCGGTAAATTTTTGCTTCGGATAAATCCTTATTGAGGAGAGGTAGCTAAAGGCTGGAGAAACATCGCTTCTGATGCCTCGCTCGGATTAACTCTTGCACGTTTCTAGGTCAGCCGAGCCTTTTTCTTCTTGCCTGCTATTCCAGATATGGCTGGAGGCAGCATCTGGAATAACACACAGCTAAGCTGGGGAAGTAATCAAGACCATCCAGCTGTTATTAGATCAGAGATGTCTAAACTTGGACAAAAAGGCCATAATTCTAAGTCATCATAGAGTCTCTTCAGATCACTCGGGTTCCTTTTGTAAAAGGTCACTCTACTCATCCTTCCTGACCACTTTATTGTTTTAATGCATGTATTTCCCGGCTGCCGGTCACCAGATCGGCCACTAGTGACATCACTACAAAGAGAACTTCCAATGTCACCATCTCGGAGACCCTGGACAGCCATCACGGGGTGACAGCCCATGACACGTTCACGGGCCCCAGTTGCTCCAGGTAGCTCTGGCTAAACCCAGTGCGCTAAGTGCCACAAACATAAGGATACCCCATGCCACCCAGGCTTCCCCCCACGAAGATATCAACAAATTTCCCGGTGGGCCGCGGCATCTGTGGCTGGTAAACGCACTCTGACTCTGCACGGAGGTAGCGATTTAGTATGGTTTGCACCAGTTTGAGGTTTAGACCAAAGCTCTCTCACATGAGAGTAGACATGTGCACGGCGGTATTTTTCGTTTCAGATCTTTTCGGATCGTGCGGTTTCGTTTCTGATTTCTAATCGATTTCCCTTTCTGAGCGATTCTAAATTTCGGATTGATTCGTTTTCACTTTAGATCATTTCATAATGATTAAAAACAATAAGTGTTAAAAAAAAAAGATATAGGGCACCCTAGGAGATACCCCCATTAACCCTTTGCTGGGACCTACGCTGTGTCCTGTGAGATGCCCAATGCCCATTAACCCTTTGCTTTGTCTTGAATTGCAAAGATTTTGTTACATTCTGGATTATTTCGATTCGTTCTTTCTGGTCGATTTGAAATTTCGGATTGATTCGCTTTTCATTTTACAATGATTAAAACCAAAAAGTATGTAAAAGAGAAAAAAAAGCTACAGGGGACCCTGTGAGATGCCCAATGCCCATTAACTCTTTGCTTGGGACATACTCTGTGCCCTGTGAGATGCCCAATGCTCATTAACCCATTGCTTCGGCTGGGTGGAGTAGAGGTAACATCACTGATCTGCATGGAGAGAGCCTGTGGAGACATGGGTTCGATCCCGGCAAGAGCACCTCTCCAGTAAGTGTCCTTGCGCGAGACACCTAACGGTACATACTCGCCACCCAGGACATACTTGAAAACGAGAGAAATCTCAATGTATCCTTCCTGGTAAAATCCTTTCTCCAAAAAAAAAAAAAAAAAAAATTGCATAGATTTTGTTTCCGGTTTCAGATCATTTTGGATAGATTCGGATCGTTTCGTTTTGTTCTTTAGAAATTTCGGACAGCTGAGTATCGTTTTCGGAAATGCTTCCGAAAACCAAAAATGGTTGTTTTTCGGACTAATTCGAATTTGGACGAAACGCACATGTCTACATGGGCCCACTTTTTATCCACCTACTGGAGGGTTAGAGTTTACTGAAATGGGCAACCAATGGAAGGGGAGCCCCAAAAATTCTGATGGCAGCCCTGCTGAGACCAATCGCAGTAGCAAGACTTCTCAAAGAGGCAGCCGATGGATTGGATCTGTGCATGCGCGTGCAGCTCCGCTCCATCGTTCTGCACAGGCGCCGTGGAACTTTATGCAGGTAAAAGTCCCTTAGCGATGTGCAAATTACATAGTTGCAGGAGAGAGGAGGAGCAGCGCGCGGCGAGGGACAAAGGGTGAGGGAGATAACCCGAAAGGGGAAAAAAAAGACAGAAGAAATAATTGGGTAGAGGGCGAGGCTGCCTGTAGCATCTCACCGATTTTAATTATTATTATTATTTTTTTTTATTGGGGTGGGAAAAAGGGAACTGTATATTTAATAACTAAGCTTTTGCCATGCAAGGGTTAAAGATCCTCTGGCAGAAACGATCTAACCAGTAGAAATACAAGTATTACTGCAGAATCCTGAAGCGGCTCTGGTCTCCGGCGAATCCGTGGGAAAGTATTCTTCTCGTTACGTGTATGTATAATTATCAGCTATAAAAACAGCTCAGGCCGTGCCAAAAAGGGTGTGAATCTCTAAACGGGAGGAAAGAAATCTTTGCATTCCACTACCTGAGCAAACAGGTTAACATTCAGGGGAAAATGTCAAAGAGGTTTATGGGCATCAAGAAGGGTAAGCAAATCCCATCTTATATAAGATCTCCAGGACATGAAACTGGGATGGATTAACCAAAGTGTGGGGGGGGGGGGCTGGCATTGCACCAACCACGAACTGCAACTCCTACTAATCCCAGCAATTTATCGAGCCAGACTGGAGCGTGCAGCATCCTGGGGGGGGTCCCACGCGCCGGTCTGCCAGAGCTAGGTGAGACATGGCGAACCTTGTCACCCCAGATGTTTCGGGACTGCACGATGCTTAGTCACAGATAAAGCTGGCTGAGCATCATGGGATGTGTAGTTCAGAAGCACCTGCTGGGATGCCAAGGTTCGCCGCCATCGAGCCAGGATCCCACCTTTATGCATAGGCAGAGAGTAGCGCGTTCCATCAAGAAACTTGATTTGCATGATGGGAGTTGTAGTCTAAAGCAGCTGAGGAGCCAACCAAGGTTTGATCATAAAACTTTATGGAAAGGAAACAAATGGAACAGGCCAGTACTTTTCCACTCGGAAGATAATCCCAGCACGCTGTAGTAGAATAAAGCGGCACTATGACGTACATACTGTGATCAGACATGCAGGGTGCGATGTGCACGCCTGCATGAAATCCTGATACATAGAAACAACATAGAAACCTAAAACAGCATGACTGACACCGAGCAACTGCCTCTTTAGCAATGTATCCACCCGTTGCACGCGGGAGTATACGCTGTGGTGGTGGATAGGAACCGAATGAACCCCGTGCCTCATCCTGATGAAGTCACCTGTTTATTTGATCTATAGGATCGCTAACGGAACATTAAAAGCATCATCCACTCCCGTTACAGCAGGTGGGGGGTCAAACGTCGACACCCCCCCAGATATTGATTGCCTACAATTCTCAGAATCCTTTGAATGTGAATAATAGCCAGAGAGTCATGGGAATTGTAGTTCAGAATTCTGGCGGGGGGGGGCATTGTTAGGCAGCCCTGATTTACAGACTTAAAGGGTTATTCAAAGAGCGCTGAACTTGCCACACAAAGGTCATCGAACGGTGCAATTTCATGGCAGTTCGGCAGCTATTCAGAAAGCTGGCAATTCGACAAATACTGGCGAATTGACAGCGAAATAAGGTGCAGTTTGCTGCATTTCGGGGATCTTCAGCTGCAGCAAATTCTTCTCATAGAGAAGTAATGGTTAATCTGTTCAGACGCTGAACTGCACCGAAATGTCAGTGAAATGTCCTGATTTTCAGTGATTCAGTTCGACAGGTTTAAACCGGTGAATTCCATAGGATTCAATGTAAAAAAAAAAACAACTTTTTTTATATATTCCTTTAATTTCGAGACCATCGAAATATTTATTTTTAGGAATTTTTGGGAAATTTTTTTAGATTTGTTTTAGGCAAAATTTTTGGTTCCCATTTATTTTATTTATTTTTTTAAACTCCCCTTTTCTCCCTGAGCGAGCGCCGCTCGTCCCCTCCTGCTGAGGGCTTCCCAAATCCGGATGTCCTTGCAGCTTTTTTTTTACGTAATTTGTGTACCTATACCGGCTGGCTGGAGTAGAGGTAACATCACTGCTCTATGACTGTGGAGACATAGGTTGGAATCCCAGCAAGAGCACCTCTCCAGTAAGTGTCCTTGGGCGAGACACCTAACGGTACATACTCGCCACCCAGGACATACTTGAAAACGAGAGAAATCTCAATGTATCCTTCCTGGTAAAATCCTTTCTAAAAAAAAAAAGTGTGTTGCGTAGGGTACACAAATCGCTCATCGCTCGGCACACGCGTACTTTCTGTATGCAAGTTCCTTGGAGCCTGTCCAGAACGGTGGATCTGAGCTGCGGCGCATGCACCGAACCGATCCCTTGGCTGCCTCTCAGGATGCTCGCTATTGAAGGCGGTCTGAGAGACAGTGATGTCAGTACTCTGACATCAACAGGGACCAATCTGGCAACCGGCAGCCAGGAAATTCAAAATCTCGGCTGTCTGGTGATGTGTACTTGGGTGCATGGGTTTAGGAAACTCTTCATCCAAAGCAGACGGGAGGGAGGAGGGATTGGGGGGGGGGCACTCCGCATAGCTTGACCACTTCAAAAAAGACATAAAGTGGTCAGGATGTGTGGACTGTCCCTTTAAGAGGATTGTAGAATCGCCGTCATAGTGACATCTTGACTTATCTAGAATGTGTAACCGATTGAGCAAAGTTCTTGGTGAGAAATCCCAGGATCAGATGGAAATAATTGGGTTGGAGACAAAAGGTCAGCAGAGCAGGGATTTAAGTTTTCTAGTATGGAGATCATGGAGGTGATCGGAGAAGCTACGCTCATAAGACCACCTCTTCACCTCTTGGACCCGAGCTGCTTCTGCACAGCACATGCCGTCTGAAATGCCCTAATTTCCGCTGAAGGAAGGAGCGCACATGGCAGATAAGGCACGGGATTGTTTTCTCCGAGGTGGCTTTTATGATCTTGCGTGGGGGGGGTTCTGTTATTACGCCGAACACTTCTAATTAATGAGCGGATTTAACAAATTATGGCGCTTCCGACTTACAACAAACAGCCTTCTATTTCACACAGAACGGAACCTAACCTTATACCCAAATCCCATAATTGGGGCCTGATACAGAGTGTCTTATTCACCGCTGAGTATCCTGTGTGTCCTGCGCCCTCGCATGACCTTTCTTTCTGCTTTATCATCGGTATTGAGCGCCGGACTCCATTAAATTCCTAAACCTGTTGTTCTGGCAAGTCTTTGTATCGGAGGGATGACTTTTTTTTTTAACCGAACTATGTTTCCTGTGTTGTGTTTTTTTTTAAATTTTAATTACAATTGCCCTGTTTTCATTTGTTTTGACCCATTAACCTCCCTGGCGGTCTGGTTTTTTAATTTCGTGTCCAAAAACGGTCTATTCCCCCCCCCCCCCTAGCGGTAACCCGAGTGTGGCTCGGGGTTAAATTCCTATGTTGGAAGCGGTAACCCCCAGCAACACCTGGGATGCCGCTGGATACATCACCGACCTGTCCCTGCACTCCCTCGATGTCCCAGCAGTCTCCTCCGGCGATCGCGACCCTCATACTTCCTGGTTCCCTCCTCGCGAGAAGGAAACCAGGAAGTATGAGGTCGTGATCGCCGTAGGAGAATGCGGGGATCAGCGAGGGAGCGCAGGGAGAGGAGAGGTAATGTGTGGCTCGTGGTTACCGCTTTCAGTGGTGAAATTTAACCCCGAGACACACTCGGGAATACCGTCAGGGGGTTAACCCGTCCAGCAGGAGCACAACTGTCTTCTTCACTTTAGAAGCCTGTTCAGGGCCCACATTACTCTAGGACAGTCCTCACGTCCCCCTAACAGGCCAGATTTTAAGGATTACCTTGGAAGTGTAGACTGAATTATTCAATCACTGAATGGCAAATCATACAGTTGTGTTCAAAATTATTCAACCCCCACTGAAATTGAGTGTTTTGGCCAGTTTGACATTGATTTTGATCATTCAGTCATCTTGCTTACAATTAAATCAAAGAGGCACGTGTAGGTCAGACAAATATAACATAACATTTATAATGAAATAACCACAAATGTCTTTTCTGTGCTCACATCATTATCAGTTTTATTCAACCCCCAAGTGACATTCAATCTTAGTACTTAGTACAACATCCTTTTACAGTTATAACAGCTTTTAAACGTGAAGTATAGCTTGACACAAGTGTCTTGCAGCGATCTACGGGTATCTTCGCCCATTCGTCATGGGCAAAAGCCTCCAGTTCAGTCACATTCTTAGGCTTGCGCACTGCAACTGCTTTCTTTAAGTCCCACCAGAGGTTCTCAATCGGATTTAAGTCAGGTGACTGTGATGGCCACTCCAAAATGTTCCAGCCTTTAATCTGCAGCCATGCTCTAGTGGACTTGGAGGTATGCTTGGGATCATTGTCCTGTTGAAAGGTCCAACGTCTCCCAAGCCTCAGGTTTGTGACGGACTGCATCACATTGTCATCTAATATCTCCTGGTACTGAAGAGAATTCATGGTACCTTGCACACGCTGAAGCATCCCTGTACCTGCAGAAGCAAAACAGCCCCAAAGCATGATTGACCCCCCGCCATGCTTCACAGTAGGCAAGGTGTTCTTTTCTTCATAGGCCTTGTTCTTCCTCCTCCAAACATAGCGTTGATCCATGGGCCAAAACAGTTCTAATTTTGTTTCATCAGTCCACAGAACACTATCCCAAAACTTCTGTGGTTTGTCCACATGACTTTTGGCATACTGCAGTCGACTCTTCTTATTCTTTGGAGACAGCAAGGGGGTGCGCCTGGGAGTTCTGGCATGGAGGCCTTCATTACGCAGTGCGCGCCATATTGTCTGAGCTGAAACTTCAGTACCCACATCTGACAAATCTTTTCTCAGTTCCTCAGCAGTCACACGGGGACTTTTCTCCACTCTACGCTTCAGGTAGCGCACAGCAGTCGAAGTCAGCATCTTCTTTCTGCCATGACCAGGTAGCGTTTCAACAGTGCCCTTTGCCTTGAATTTGCGAATGATGCTTCCTATGGTCTCTCTTGGTATGTTTAACATCTTTGCAATCTTCTTATAGCCATTGCCCTTCCTGTGAAGAGTAATCACCTCTTCTCTTGTCTTCCTGGACCATTCTCTTGACTTCACCATGTTTGTAACCACACCAGTAAATGTCTAGAAGGAGCTGAGTATCACAGTCATTTTAAAGCTGCCTAATTGGTGCTTATTATGCTTTATTGCTGCTCCGTGACATCCACAGGTGTTTTCAATACCTGATTGAAAACACTTGAATGAACCTCTGTTCTTCAGAGTGGTAGTCTTTAAGGGGTTGAATAATTGTGTCAATGAAGAATTCACAAAAGAAACATTTACTACTGTATTACAAAACCAATTGATGTCATTTTAGTTGCATATGGTTCTTTAAAAAGTCCTTGTAGGATTTCATTCTGAATACAATTACAAATGTACACTAAATTCCCTAAAACCCTTTACAGCATTGGGGGTTGAATAATTTTGAACACAACTGTATATAAATAAAGCCTAAAGCATAGGCAGGGTTATTTTACGGTGAGAACAATAAAGATGTGGAATTCTCTGCCTGTTGAGGTTGTTGGGTCTGTGACTGAGGAGGCTTGCAGGACGCAAGCGAAACGCGTCTCGGATTTTTTATCTGTTATTTTACTTATATTCATTAAAATTTTTATTAATTTTATCCGGTCTATCTGGCATATCTTAATTCTATCCACCCTTGACTTCCTATCAGAGGTTGGACCCGCTCTGAGAAGCTAGAGGTCCACAGGCTATATTTACAGAGCCATCATTCCAGAAGGCTCTGAACCACGTGAGTTGATCATTATTGGGATATTTCATATATCAATGTGCTAATGATAATACACCATAGCGATACACTTTTTTCTTTAATTTGTTTATACCTTTGAAAGACCATCTGAGGATATCCAAACGTGGGTGAGGTCCCCCTTACTAAGAGACCTGCAGGCGAATTGACACGAGCCATTTGGTGCTCCTCCTTTGTGAGTGTGATCATCTTCTTTACAATATAAGTGTTGCTTATTTAACTGTATTACGCGATCAGATTTTCGCTTCTCCTTTTTAGGATATATATTTTGACACAGAATTTCTGAATGGGAAGGTCAAAACCCAAACCGATACATATAAGCTAAGTTATACATTCCGTATATATCTGCCAACTCGTATATATTATGTTGTGCTCCCTATGAGATACATTTTGTATGTATGTTTTTGGGTTTTAGATTTATGTGTTAAGTGACCGTTCTGAAGCGAAATCCCTTAACAGCAGCTTGGGAAAGACCGAGCGGCTGTCCGCTTGTGAGGGCTGTGACGCACTCTCACGAGATCACGGCTGGAGGCTGTGTCACAGCCTTCACAGGCCGGCGGCCGCATGGTGGATCGCGGCCAGCCGGAGGGGAATGCTGGCGGAATGCTTTTAATGCATGCTGCCACAGCCACTCAGATACCGGCATTCCGGCCCAGTGCTGGCTTCTGGGTATCAGGGCATTTCCACGAGTACCAAGTACTCGTGCAAATGCCGGTATCGACACCAATACTAGTATCAGTATTGATGCATCGCTAGGCACATTAATGTCTTCAATATAAAGTAATGTACCGTAACCAGGGACATCCAGCTCATCTTGCATCTCGGATGGAATAGGACGAGTTAAATTAAAGCACAGAGCTCAGGTCGTTATGCTGTACGGCTCGAGCGCTAAGCATTGCGCCCAGGTTGTAATCTGGCCCCTAGAGTCCAATGAGCTCCATCAAGCAGCCCTTTCCGCAATCACTTCCTAAAAGAAGCAAGAAACACGAGTTCCTGGCAAAACAGAACTTTACTGATGATGTCATAACTGTGCCACCGGCCATAGGACACACCCTGTAGAAAAGTATAACCGGTGCTCTTTACGTTGGCAGAGTGTATACGGAGTAGGGTTGCCAGATCGGCCATGTTTGGACACATGGATGATCTGGACACATAATTTTATTTCATGCAGAGGGAGAGCAGAGGGAAAATTGCTGCCCTGCAACTTGTGCAAAAATTTATTAAGACAGCTCACATCAAATAATAACGCAATCAAAGATAAAAGAAAAAGAAAAATATTTTTAAAGAGTTAGAAAGTAAAAAAAAACATAAGTCCATAGGCGGTAAAAAAAAGTCTTTAAAAGTCTTTTTAAAAATATTTTTATTTTTCTTTTATCTTTGATTGCGTTATTATTTGATGTGAGCTGTCTTAATAAATTTTTGCACAAGCCAACCTCCTGCTGCATCCAGTTGCCATCTTTTAACATCGCCAGCAACCAGTAGGCACCGTATAAAGGGAAGCCTTCTGCAGTATCCTGGACGAGAAGATTCAAAAGACAAGGCACGAAGGAGCAGATACAAAGAGGATTTCTGGGCAGAGCGCAACAGACAGAGCAGCATCCATCACCGCACTAGCGAATTTTGAAGGGACGAGAGGAGCGGAAGCAGTCAAGACCAAAAGGACACACTCAATCATTAAGAGGAAAATTATTATTATTTTTTTATTATTTTTCTTTTCTCTTTTTATGCAACACAAAGACTGATTTATTGTGCTTTTTAGAGACTGAGATTCATCACCCCCGAAGCCAGGGGGCGTATGTTTGTATCAATATAAAAGACTGATTTATTGTGATTTTTAAAGACTGTGATTCATCACCCCCGAAGCCAGAGGGTGTATGTTCTTAATATGAATATTTACACTTTTTTCTATACTCGGTTTTAATTTTTTATGGTACACAAAGCTGTTAAATTAGCATTGCTATACCTCATTATATTGTTGAAATTCCTTAAGAGCGATTACACCGCTACTTTAACAGACACGACTAGCGAGTAGCGCCTGACTAAGGGGTACCCCACACTTTCTACCCTGTATATATATTTTGGGTGACTTAATAAGGAAACATATGATTGGAGCCTGATAAAAGCTTCCCTGTGTGTGGGCCAACAGAGAACTCCATTCCCACAGAGAAAATAGCGGAGGAACTACGTTCCCATACATTTCTGCTCGGCTAGATCCCTCAATAATCCAATAAAATCATTGAATCCAAGGCTTTGCAAATCCAGGGGTCAGGCAGCCAGAACCTTATACCATTTTTTTCCACATTGGCTCTTGTTCCATATAGAAAGTTTTGTCATACACCTATAAATAAATTAATTATTATTTAAAAAAAAAATAAAAAAAAAATACACATGGTCAGTTTGTTTCTAAATTTTGTTCCCGGCCCACAGTTGTGATTGAAGCAGAACTTATTTATAAAGTATTTTTATCAGGAAGGATACATTGAGATTTATCTCGTTTTTCAAGTGCGTCCGCCCACATGTCAATCGTTTATTTATTTTTATTATTATTATTATATATATTTTCTAGTCTGTGTCGCTAAAACCCCTCCAACCATCTTCTATCACAGGGCAGTCAAACTCCGGCCCCCCAGATGTTTCTGAACTACAACTCCCATGATTCCCTGGCCGTCTATATTACATTGGAAGAATACTGGGAATTGCATGCGTCAATATCTGGGGGCGCGGCGGGATCTGCGGGATTTTTAAAGCCCTGTTCTATCGTGTTTCTTTAAAAATTTATGTAAGAAAAAGGGGGGGGGTGGATATTTTTAAGACTTGAGACGTGAAAAATGCCTTCCTTTTGTACTTAAAAGCGTGCAAAAAAATGTGAAATCCGACACGGACTATTTTCGCATGCCTACAGATCATATATAAATGCATGCACCTCCATTCATAAAAATACCTACAGAATACCTCTAGCTTGCAGATCCCCCCCCCCATCCCTCTTGTCCATAAATGACATTCTTTCAGTATGAACATAGAGGCAGAAACAGGCGTGAGTTTATATATTGGGTTTATATATATTTTTTTCATGCTGCTCTTTGCAATAAAAAACTTGCATTTAAAATAAAAAAAGAAAGAATCCCTTTGATGATACATAGTATATATTTAATAAACATGCCTTTATATACCGGGGTAAGATAGCGAGCACCAGGTAGAACCTGGTCAGATAACATACCTGACACAATTGCTTATCTGAATGACCTTTAGTTCTTGCTGCGTGGGTGCAGTTTGGTATGGCAATTCTCAAACACACCTTCGTTTGTTGGTGGTTAAGCTATGCCGCGCGGCAGCTGAAAGTCAACAATAAACACCCCTAGCATTCATGTGTAAACAGTGAGAATGTTCACATGTGACACTGCAAAGCTTCAGAGCCCATGCCAGGAAATCTCTAGCCCGGGTGAATCATCCGACATCGAATAATACTAAACCTTATGGATCAACCGAACCATTTACCCAGGACTGGCTGCGACACTTAACCCTTTCACTGCCAAAGTCAAGCTAACTCGAATTTGAGTTGTAACACAATGAAAAGCAATCCTTGGCATATCAAACCCACACGTGCGTATCTTTTTTAAAAAGGATTAGTCTATCCCCTGCGGAGAAATGAAATTCACTGTGAAAATCCAATCCTGTCCCTCTGTTATACTGTAAACAAGCTGCAAAGAGCAGCCCCCAATTTCACTGTAACAAAAAGCTCAACAAACTTTACTGTAGCAGTCCAGCAATCAGGGAGAGGGCAAAATACAGGGAGAGCTGTGGGGTCAGTCACTGCTGTACAGGGATACGATTCAGGGGGTTATAATGAGTGTAAATCCATGTGCAGTACAGATACAAGGTGGTGCTGTAATTGCCATACACAAGCATTATGCAGCACATACAGATACAAGATGTTGCTGTAATTGCCATACACAAGCATTATACAGCACATACAGATACAAGGTGGTGCTGTAATTGCCATACACAAGCATTATACAGCACATACAGATACAAGGTGGTGCTGTAATTGCCATACACAGGCATTATGCAGCACATACAGATACAAGGTGTTGCTGTAATTGCCATACACAAGCATTATGCGGCACATACAGATACAAGGTGTTGCTGTAATTGCCATACACAGGCATTGTGCAGCACATACAGATACAAGGTGTTGCTGTAATTGCCATACATGGGCATTATGCATCACATTCAGATACAAGGTGTTGCTGTAATTGCCATACACAAGCATTATGCAGCACATACAGATACAAGGTGTTGCTGTAATTGCCATACATGGGCATTATGCATCACATTCAGATACAAGGTGTTGCTGTAATTGCCATACACAAGCATTATGCAGCACATACAGATACAAGGTGTTGCTGTAATTGCCATACACAGGCATTATGCAGCACATACAGATACAAGGTGTTGCTGTAATTGCCATACACAGGCATTATGCAGCACATACAGATATTGCATTGCTAATAATCTCATTATGATGATCACTATACAAACCCCCATAAGCAGGAGATCTCACCATTTTATTATCTGTCTGCAGCACATTTACTGACACAAAGGCCATTTCCGCCTGTATGTTGATAATGCAGACCCCGTGTAACATTGTGCCAGATAAGGGATGCCATGTAGAATTTAGAACCTTTCATCCGAGCGATATTTCTGTAAAGGATAAACTAATACATGGAAAATTTAAAATTAGCAAATTTACATACATTTTTTTAATCTCAAAATCTCATTGCAAAATTTCTATGTTAACCTATATTTAAGTATTGGCTTCTCAGTTGCTTCTCAGGTGCTTATAACTAAAAGCTATTCCTCAAACCCTATTCACCTCTTGCAAAAGAGGAAGACGGGGGCATATGGTGGATACCACAAAATCATCGGTGAAACCCAACCTTGCCCTTATTCTGCTTTCCTCACAAAAAAGTGGAACGAAAATAAAATTTAATATTTTTTTTAAAAACATGCTATTACATATGACTTTCTGTGCAGCCTGCCCAGCGCTTGTTGTTACGCGCAGGTAAAGACACGTACCTCGCATAGGTTTCTTGACTCGCGTGTTAATCTGCACCATGGCTCGTGGCTCCGTGCCCAGAAGTCGCAACACTTGTGTTAGTACGCTAAGCCCTGCCCGGCAGGGAATCTCAGCAGCAATGTAACAAATAGGCTAAGGAGAATATTCTCACGTTAATTAAGCTGTAAACCGCGTAAGCATGGTGCTACCTTAATGTGAATGTGCATGTGGGGGGTGGATTTGGGCTGAATGGACCATTTTTGGATCCAATAGTTGTTAATGACACAATCGGTCACATTGGCTGTTTCAGCCTGTTACACATAGTAGAGATCAGGCGCAGTTGGAATTCCAACACCCTAAAATTATTATTTGTCCTCTGTAATGCGTTGTTGTTTGAGACGTATGACATCACGTCAGGATCTAGCTCATTGTGTCATACATAGGAGGAGGCATCCTATTCTTGGCTTCCCTGGTAGCACCAGACCTCTAACCTCCACGACCTTCCTAACGTGTCCTTCTTCCAATCCTAAATGTATGTATATTTAATATTAATCAGAAGGAGGGAACTGGTGGGAAGGAAGAGTTGCAAGGAATCAAGCTCAATCCAGTAGAATCGTGTCCATGAATCCGCGTTGGTCGCCATCTTCTTTCAGAGCTACCTGTTCCCACTCTAATCAAGATATTCTAACGAATAAGAAATCCACATAATCCAAACCAACCGTCCTGAATTCTGTTACTGTTATCATTAGTAAGGAGGCAATTTCTTTATTAATTTTTGTGAAGAAAACCTGTAAAACCATTCAGATACATTCATTAATCAATAAACATTACGATACATTTATTATCCAGCCAGGACAACAAAGACCCACGTTCCTTCATGTTCTGCCAGATAAATAAAACGGATCACTTTCTAAATACACTGGAAACATAGAAAATACCTCAGCCGCTGCAAGTGCTAAATTAGCAACTTGCCATTGAACACCGTTCTGCCGCTCAGCGCTCAGCACTGCTAACTTCTGTTTGGGCTATGACTGATTGCCCATAACCGTTCAGCAACATTGTAGCATGTTTAATGTTGAGATGGATTTTTAATCTCATGATCCCCTGTATGTATTATATGAATTTTCTTGCTGAGGAATACACTTCTGGCTGGGTGATTGCTACTGCTTGCACTTTATTGTGATTTCTCGATCAGTGCATTGCAAATTGTAGATACCAGGTTTACTCCTTGTCTTTATATTTACCAGCTGTATTCCATGACGTGGACCATTTATGTTTGCACCTCATCGTGACGCTTTTGAGTGGTGAATGCTAATTACAACAACAAATTTGGTGGCATATGTCTTTGTATGCACTTTTTTTGGAATACATTTTTGGCTGGGTGATTGCTACTGCTTGCACTTTATTGTGATTTCTCAATCAGTGCATTGCAAATTGTAGCTACCAGGTTTACTCCTTGTCTCTGTATTAACCAGTTGTATTCCGTGACATGGACCACTTATGTTTGCACCTCATCGTGATGCTTTTGAGTGGTGCATGCTAACTACAATTTGGTGGCACATGTCTTTAAGCATTTAAGTATACTCTAACGTGTGCATACTTTTCTGAGGGATCCTTGGGTATCTCTTGCTTATTATTCTTTTCAGGTGGTGGTTCTCAGTTTTTGACATACAATTGTTGTCAGAGACCTCACCCTGCATTAGATGCTTTTTGTGATTGGTCATTGACCTAATCTATGACCTTTTGTGTGTTTTTTATACATTTTGTGGGTGTGTACGTTTTTTCTCAGAAGTCCAATAAAGGTTTAGAATTTTAATCATTTGTTCCCACCTTCCTTTTGGGTTCTTTTGGTATCCAATTCTTCCTGCTAACTTAGCACTTGCAGCGACCCGAGGAGATGCTGCGAGTAGCTGAGTGTGATGTAAGTAACAATTCCGTACGGTAATGTTAATTTTGAGGTTTTTGTTCACCAAAGCACAAAATATTCATTTATTATTTACTCCTGCACATAGACATATATTACAGTTCAATTTATATTTGGTTTCAGAAGTAAACATAACGTTTATTCAATAAAAACTATCATTTGTGGTGTGTGCATACAGAACGGAATTGTGCTGACTCCTTTTCTTTATCATATTTTGTCCGAGTCATATGAAAAACAGTCGGCCATTTTGGATTCAAAATTCGCATCCAAAGCGTTCAATGACACTGCTGCAGCAAACTGAATTGCTGCACTGCAGCAATTCAGCAGCTGCTGAGGTATTGAACGGGGCTATGGAGTCAAAATGTCAAAATAATTGATAATATTTCAAAATTTTCAAATCTTCACCATGTTTCCACATTCTCAAATTATTCTCAAATGTTGTGATGTTTTAGAGCTTACAGAAGGTGTATGTGTGTGCATATTGTAACGCGGGGTCCCGTACCCATGTGCAGAAAGCTCCCCTCGCCGTCAGTATCCCGAATGAGTATCAATTCTGGCCCAAAACCCAATCAATAACCGGAGCTCCTTGCAGGGGGAAAACCAAACTAGGAATGCCTTTATTTTGGGTTTACAGTTACAAACATACAAAGGTAAAACACTTCCCACAGCTGAATAGCCTCCCTGTAGCCTCCCATGCTCTGGCGAGACAAAGGCTAAAGAAGAAGTGGGCAGGGAGAACTAGTTCCAGCAAGATCCTGGAGGTTGGAAGTGGTTTGATGGAATCCTGGGGAAAATAAAGGAATCCATTACTTACAGATACATAAGGGTAACAACACAGGGCTCTATTACATTCTTCGCGCATATGTTTGCGCCTGCGCAAAAATGCATTAACGCGAAGGGCAAAAGCCTTTGCGCAGAACGTCGTATTACAATCTCAGCAAACGCACGTATACGTGTACGGCGGGTGAGCCCGCGCGAACACTGCTCGAGCTTACTGTACTTCGCGCATCCTATACTTAACATTATGAGTGCAAATGCGTATGTGCGCTTGTACGCGGATGGTATTACAATCTATGCGCAGTTTGTAACACACAGCCTTTCTGGCGTTAATTTTAGCAACTCCTAAAAGCTGGTGTTAATGGCAAATTCTATCAACCTGGCCGAACCCAAATACACCAGCCCAAAAATAAATACGCAGCAAAGTAAAGTTACACATTCTACACATACCCAAACCAATAAATTTGAGAAGTTGTTCGTGTTTTTTTTATTGATGCAGCATATATGCGCAGATTGACTTTGACAGGCGCAAAAACTTAATGTAAGACAATTGTGGTTCTTAATTCTGATTGGCTGAATCGCGTGAAAAAACAGTCCGCACACTGATTTCTGCGCGCAACTTTGCTGCGCGTGCGTTTCTGCGCGTTATTTTTTGACAGATGAAAAAAATGCGCGAGGATTGTAATAACAACGTTGATTTATGCACGTTAAAGTTTAACGCTTCGTGCAAAAATTCACGCGTTCTGCATACGCTTTTGCGTGAAGAATGTAATAGAGCCCACAGTGTATACAATAAGACACTACAATAAACACATCAGGAATAATGGAATAATAATATAACACAGACATCAGGGAATAGGGCACAGCAAACACTAACACCCTGCACCTAGAACTGCGGGTACAGGGTGACGCCAACAAAGGAGAGGGCTGGGAAACCATATAAAACATCAGGCCCGCACCTCCCAAACTCATCTCTAGGTCCATGTACCTCAAGTCCAAAGTGACTACCGTCACACATATATACACGCACATACAAAACTGGAAAAGGCTACTCTCGCCTTAACATGAATTTGATACAAATGTGCTTCAAAAGGCCAATAAATACAACATACCATGTACAGTGCACACTAAGGCCCCTATTACACGTTTCGCGCAGCACATTTTTTTTGCGCGCGCAAAAAAATGTTACCGCGCAAAAATTAATGCGCCGTTCCAATCCGGGGCATTTTCTCAGCCTTCATGTTTTTTCGAGCGCAAATCCGACGCCTAAAACCCTGGCGCAAATGACCGTTGCGTGCAGGAATCGGTGGGCAATCAGAATTAAGAACCACCATTTTCTAAAGTTAGGTTGTTGCGCCTGTCAAAGTCAATCTGTGTATAAGTGCTGCAGCAAAAAAAATTTTTGACAAATTATATATTTTTTATGTCTGAGTATGTGTAGAATGTGTAACTGTACTGCGCTGTTTTTTTTTTTTTGTTGGTTTTTTATTGCCGAGTTATTTCGTTTCGGCCACAACTATCATATTTGCAGTTAACACCAAGTTTTCAAAGACGTTCTGAAAATTCGCGCAAACGTCGCTCGTACGACTTAGTGTGGACGGTATTACAATCTTCGCGCATTTTCGCTCACAATGTTAAGTATAGGATGCGCGCACGAAATTGCGCTCGCGCTGGGTTCGCGCAGGGTCAATCGCGGAAGACTATTACGCGCATCGTTTGCGCGAACGTCGAAATACGACATTCTGCGCAAATGGTTTTGTCCTCGTGCAAATGCGCATTTGCGCTGCGCGAAGCGTGTAATAGGGGCCTAAATATTAAATTTGAGATTTTAAAATCACTTAAGGGAACAATGATGGAAATTCAGTCAATGTTAATTTTGACACCAAATTTTAATTTAGTTTTAGTCCTGGTCTTTTGACTAACATGCCATTTAGTTTTAGTCATATTTTAGTCGTCAGAATTTTTTTCTGTTTTTGTCTAGTTTTAGTCGACTGATGGGGTGATTCTCCTTTTTTTCACCTCTCTCTGAATAGACCTGAATAGCTAAATTAGATTTAGTCAACTAAAATGGGTTGAGTGAATCGTGTATTTCTGTTGATTCACTGGTTGACCAACCAACCAAATATAATGTTGCAAGATCTGTGAAAGTGATTGGATGGTTTGTCCACTGCTGGGTTGTAAATGGCTGACTGTTGAACGAACATCCAACATTGGATACATAGAGCCACCTCCGGCATCGAGCATGATTTTGTGCCACCCAAGATCCAAGTTAAAATCCAATGCCTCTCCAAGGAATGTACAAAAAGGCAACAGAGGCAGACTTGACAAGCTGACTCAACCCAGATGGAATACAAACAGATATTTAATGTTTTCCAACTTGTGTCTGGACACAAAAAAAGGATCCGTTTTGGAATTGTTAGTGTTCACATGGAAATGATAAACATTCTAAGAAACAACCAAATAAAGCATGAAGATAAGAACAAAGGTCAACCTTTACAAAGAGGACTAATAAATCAAACAGGCAACCCATTGACCTTGGACTGAAACGGGTCATCAAGGTGAAAGCAAAACAGGTTTGGAACCCCCAAAGCTGGAATCTAAACTACGCATGCAAACTATTGGGTTTGTTCTGGAAAGCAACCAAACCATTAAACCACCTGACAGTTTCCATAATCCTGTCTTCTCCTATGGCTGCAGTATGGGTATAAAGACCCTATACCACCATAGGGAGTCTGTATAGAGCAGAACAGGTGCCCAACCCATGGCTGTCAATAATAAAGGGCAGATCTAGACGAGCAAACCTTTTGATAAAGGCTGCGAGTAAATGGAAGTTTTTTTTTTTTTCGACCAAGTGGGGGATGGACGTATGGAAGAATGTCTACGTGGTGTCGGTAAAGCGAAATGAATGACTATAAGAGGGGAGAATTACAAAGCGACGGAAAGTTGAATAGACTTTTCTCCAACGGAAACTCCTCTTGTTCCATGAGACCTATTCATCAACTTGAAAGTGTGGCCCTCTGGCCTACAGATTAATTTTAAGGGTTTTCACTGGTGACGAATCAGTTCAGCGTCTTTTAGCTTAATCTCAATTCACAGCGACGTCTGGAGTTTTTAATGCGTGAAAAGAGACCGAGATGAAGAATGAGTTGCGAAACGTGTGCAGAAATAGGAAAAAGCTGAAAAAAAAGTCGTTTGATTTCGATATTTTGTTTTTATGAGTTTATGGAATTTATTTGTGGACATGCCATGGCTTGGTGGTAGCTGAATTTTCTATCTTTTGGTAAGAGGCAAAAATATGCTTCAGAAAATTGACTTTTCCTCGCTCAATGATCCTGCTTTACTCTTGGGTTTTCTTTCTTTGCTTCTTACAGTGGGATATTAGATTTTGCCTTTTATAATGGCAGAAGGTTGGAAGAGGTCGATCAACCAACCTGCAAGTCCAAGAGATCTCCATAGCTCTTCTTCTAAGTACTTGTAACATTGTCAAAATCTAATCTGTAGATGGGCAGAATGTGATCTGTGACCAGCTGAGATCACACACCATCATTATATCGTATTGCTATAGAAACATAGAAAAATGTCGGCAGATAAGAACCTTTCGGCCCATCTAGTCTGCCCAATTACATGGATACTTAACCTGGATTTATCTTTTGTTTAGGATAGCCTTATGCCTATCCCATGCCTGATTAAATTCAATTACTGTTTTGGCCTCTACCACTTCTACTGGAAGACTGTTCCATGTATCCACCACCCTCTCAGTAAAATAATGCTTCCTGATGTTACTTTTAAACCTTTGCCCCTCTAATCTAAGACTATGTCCTCTTGTTCTGCTACTTTGTTTCCGTTTAAATATACTCCCTTCCTCTACCTTGTGGATTCCCTTTACGTATTTAAATGTTTCTATCATATCTCCTCTGTCTCGTCTTTTTTCCAAGCTGTACATGTTAAGATCATTAAGCCTTTCCTGGTAACTTTTCTCCTTCAAGTCGTACACCATTTTAGTAGCCCTTCTCTGAACTCTCTCTAAGGGGTCTATATCCTTCTGGAGATACGGTCTCCAGTACTGCACACAGTACTCCAAGTGAGGTCTCACCAGTGCTCTGTACAGTGGCATGAGCACTTCCCTTTTCCTACTGCTAATACCTCTCCCTACACAACCAAGCATTCTGCCAGCATTTCCAAGCATTCTGCCAGCATTTCCTGCTGCTCTATTACATTGACTACTTACCCTTAGATCCTCTGAAATAATAACCCCTAAATCCCTTTCCTCGGACTGTATCAAATATTCTATATTCAGCCCTTGGGTTTTTACGTCCCAGGTGCATTATCTTGCACTTATCCACATTAAAACTCAATTGGCGCAGCTCCCACCATTTTTTTAGTTTACCTAAATCATTTGTCATTTGGCTGATCCCTCCAGGAACGTCAACCCTATTGCAAATCTTTGTGTCATCAGCAAAAAGACATACTTTTCCATTAATACCTTCTGCAATATCACTAATAAAAATATTAAAGAGAATGGGTCCAAGTACTGACCCCTGAGGTACCCCACTATAAATCTAGGGGCCCTATTGTATGGTTATTGAAACAAAAAATAAGTGGAAAAATCGTGCGCCAGCCATTAACCATTAGCATCTCCCCATTAACGTCCGTACACCAAGCAAGATGCATGTAAAGAGACACTGGAGATGCTAAAGTCCCCTAGTGAGATGTTAAAAAGTGTGTGGAGCAGGGAAATGAATGGTTGGTGCTACTGTAAGTGGACGCGCACAATGGTAATTACACCCCTGTGTCTGTATTTCAATCCTGGTGTAAACTTAACCAGAGTCATAACCACTCCATAGACTTCAACTACTCCGGGAAGTTACACCAGGGTTGACTTTGTCGTTATGAGCATCACACTGGCTTTTAGGAGGAGTTACAGTTCCCTGGTTTGTACCTAGACATTAAGTTTATTCAGCACCGTGGAATAGGTCTCTGTTCTCGCATTTCTTGACTACTTGCGGGTCCCATGTTAAGTATAGGAGACGTGGAGTAGGTTCGAATGTCGTCTTTAACATCAAGGATGGAATAGGACGTGATAAACCTTCGCTAATTATGCCTATTGTTATGTTGTACGTCTCAAATCTGGAATTAGGCCCCTGTTGTTGTAAGACCATTAACCTCCCTGGCGGTCCGATTCTGACATATTTTATATGTCAGAATCGGTCCTATTTATTTTGGCCCCCTAGCGGTATGAGTGTGGCTCGGGGGTTAACTTTCAATACTGAAAGCGATATCCCCGAGCCACACTCGGGCCGATACTTACATGTCCTTGCGCTCCCTCGCTGTCCCCGCAGTCGCACTGCAGCCGATCGCGACATCACACTTACTGGTTCACTCTTCGCGAGAAGATATCCAGGCAGTGTGACTTTGCGAGCGGCTGGAGGAGACTGCGTGGATCAGCGAGGGAGTGCAGGACATTTAAGTATCCAGCCCGAGTGTGGCTCAGGGATACCGCATTCGGTACAAAAAGTTAACCACAAGCCACACTCGGGAAAACCGTCGGTTAAAGGTACAATGAGACGGCACCTATGCTTCTGAAAGTTCTGATACCTGTATCACTGGATTCCTGCATCGCTACGCCAGTTTATAGAATCCACCATTTATCTCACAGCAGATGCGATAACATATTGCTTGATGGATGGTAATCGTGCCATCATATCAACAGTAAGTGTGTGAATACTATGAGCTTCCCATCAACTATTCATTAAAAACAAGTACCGTGCGGGCAGAAGATGAAGAGGTGTTAGAAGGCATAGATAAAATAATTGGAAGCCAAGGTGGATAAATGCTCCAATGAAGACAAAAATCTCTCCAGGCGGTGACCTGTTCAGTGACCTCCTAGATCTGGGGATTATGGAGGATTATCCATGAATATGCTATGAGGATGGAGGTTTGATATTATCAAAAGCTATTTGTTCCTTCCGAAGGACCCAGTAGGCAATATCAAACAAAGGTCAAGGCAGGCAACATACAATTGAAGTTGAAGACGCAAGCCGGGATCCAGGCAGGAAGGACACAATAAAGATCCTAGATATAATAAAATCCATGAGGGCTACGGTCGGAGTTCAATGCATGAAGGACAAAAGCTCCCTGGGGTCAAAGACTAGGGTTAACATGGAGCCGGGGAAAGGACAAAGTCAAAATCCAAGACCTCATCCAAAAAGCAGCACCAGTAGCTAAATATACGAGGTTTACTTTTTTGGAGGGGGGTGCAACAGATGTACGCAACATGATGTTATTTGGGGGGGAAATAAACTAGTGTTGGTACCTCCATACCATTCCTGTCCATGACAAAGATGGCAGTAAAAAATGCGAACCTAGATGGAGAACTCATGATCGCCAATTAAATTCTGTAAATTTTTTGTAGTTAGAAAAGCATTTTTTAAAAATTTGCATACCTAACCCTACTTTTTGATTCGAACAGCAAAGGTCTCTGTTTATTTTGACCCAACGGGCAAAATCAGCAAATTTTTCGGCTCATTTTCGGCTATTTTCTAGTTTCAGAAGATGCGAATGCAAGTTTAATGGCAATTCGATTCCCGATAATAATTTGGGATCAAATATTGGCAGTCGAGGCTATACTTTATTATTTGAAATATCAGGTATGTCGGTATAATTTGAGTTTATCGGTATGACAATTTCCGTGTAGATTTAAAATGCTGAAAGGTGTCGATTTATTGATTTATAAAGTATTTTACCAGGAAGGATACATTGAGATTTCTCTCATTTTCAAGTATGTCCTGGGTTCAAGAACATTGAATTGTTACAGTTGTTGAAGAGATTAATTGTAGAGCTGTGCATTCGTTTCGTAACGAATTCAATTTCGGAATGAATTTCGTTAATTCGTATTTCGGAAGTACTTCCAAAATAACGATTTGATTTGATCTGAATTTAAAACTAAACTGTATATAACGAATTTAATTCAATATACTGTTTCATAAGCAAAATTTGATTAATTGGGGTTTATTTAGTGATCCAAAATAAGAATCGATATCAGCTATCGCATACATACAAGTACTACAGCAAACGACTTTATGAAACAAAATTCGAATCGATCTTGGCTCGGTATCAAACAAAACGAAACGAAATGGGAAACTAAACGAAACAAAACAAAATTAATTTAAAGTGAAACAAAACAAATTTTCCAGCCATACACACCTCCTAATTAAACGGATTTCAGGCAAAACTAGAGGGGAAAAATAATGAAATTTTTTTTTAGTCGTAATTTTCTAACATTCAGGACATACTTCAAAATGAGAGAAATCTCAATATATCCTTCCTGGTAAAATACTTTTATAAAGAGATAAATAAATCACAAATCTGTGATGGTGGCTGAAAATAAGCTTTTTTTTTTCTTCGACATCTTATTGGCCAGCTTTTTATTTTTTTGGCATTTTTTTGAATTTCGGCTCAAGCCGAATTTCTTCAACTCCAACTGATATATTTTTAATTTTTTTTTTTAATTTTTTTAAATGCACGATATAAGTAAAATGAGTCCAAAGTCGCAAATTTGTAGAATCTCCAAAATGGGAAAATGCACGTCTTTTTTGACAAACAGGCAAAATATACTTGTATATATGTGTGTAGCTGTGCCTTGGGTAGGTAGGTAGGTGTAAAATATTTTGGGCTCTATTAAATTCTTTGCGCAAAAACACTCGCGCAGCGCGTTAATTTGTGCGCGAAGCGTTAAACGTTAACGTGCGTAAATTAACGCTGGTTTTACAATCCGAGCGCATTTTTTCATCCATCAAAAAATAATGCGTGTAAAAAAGACATGCAAAAACGCGTGCGCAGAAATCGGTGGGCGGACTGTTTTTTCATACGATTCAGCCAATCAGAATTAAGAACCACAATTGTCTCCTGTTAAATTTTTGCGCCTGTCAAAATCAGAATATATATGTTGCAGCAATAATAAAAACACGCACAACTTCTCCATTTTATTGTTTGGGTATGTGTAGGATGTGTAACTATACTTTGCTGTATTTTTTTTTCAGGCTGGTGTATTTGGTTTCGGCCAAGACGTTCAGATTTGCCGTTACCACCAGCTTTTAAAAGACGTTAAACGTTGTCCATTAAAATTTGCGCGTAGATTGTAATACCATCCGCGTACCAGCGCACAAACGCATTTGCGGTCACAATGTTAAGTATAGGACGCGCAACATACATTACGCTCGCGCAGGTTCACCAGCGGTAGACGTTAACGTGCATTTTTTGCGCGGACATTGCAATACGACGTTCTGCGCAAAGGGTTTTTCCCCTCGCGTTATTGCGTTTTTGCGCACGCATTAACGTTTGCGCGAAGAATTTAATAGAGCCCTTTACCTTTTACCTTCTAGATAGAATCTGGGGCTGTGCTGGTATGTTATGTGGTAACTGTAGAACAGCTGATGTGATACAAAGTCTCAACACAACTGAAGGAAGTTTAACCACATGGGATGGAGAGATATATCCTATGCGCCACACTGTGTACTATAAATACGTTTAACTGAAAAGACTTAGAAAAGCCGGAAATTAATGTTTTCACCTCCAGTTGCTTGGATAGCTATCAAACATCTTCTGTATTTTTAGCATCAAAGTAACTGAAAGCCATTGTTGGAAAGAATGGCCGTTTTTTTTCTTCTTCTTCTTGGCAGCAATGTTGGCCCTGGAGAAGATTTGAGCGTTGCTATCTGAGTTAACTCAAGGCAAGTGGAGTTCATTGGATTGAACATGTTTTACACCCGTATTACAGGACCCAAACGGTCCCTGGTCCCTATTAAGAAGACACTAGGGAGGAATTTGAAAACCGAGCAGCACATGGGTTTATATATCTCATCCCTATTTTATGGATAATTCAGCACATCGCTCCTCGCTATGAATACGTTCAGGAAAGAGACGTTAAACGATTGTTTTGGCTGAACAATGAGCTTTCAAATTCTAAACACAAAGCTTTTGAACTTCAGTTAGAAAGCATAATGAATTGTTGTGATTAATGCTCATCATTCTTTCCGTACAGCCAGTGGCCATTGTTTATCACATTGTTCCTTTGGTCGCTTCAAGAACTCAGTATTTGTGAAACCGTTACCAAAATACATGGAAACGCAAACAAAAAGTCAGCTAACTGCATCCCATTTGCTTAGTTTACATGTTTTTAGCTACGACTTTATCATAAATGTCCTTTATTCCCCTTGGGTGTAGTCATTTTGTGATGGGACACCTACATTTTAGGAATTGGGGTCATTAAACTACCTACTCTGATCTCTATGCAAGTTCCCAGGATCCACTCTCTAAACCTGTGAAATCAATGTTCCTGCCTTCTTGCGAGCCAATTAGTTGGTCAAGACATTCACATGTTATCAACTGCCTTGCTTTGTGTTGGTCTGTGTCCACCATCTTCGTTAAGGTCAAGAAAACGCCTTTAACACACTATTACTATTAAGAAAATATTGTATAATAGACAGCCTGGCCGAAAAAAATCAACTCCTGCCATACAAACCTGATATGCTCTGGGGTGGCTTCAGATGGTCAGGTCTAGATTCAGCAACGTTATGTGCCCCAAAAATGAGGTCATGTGACTCCCTGAATATACTAAATCAGCAGGGTTTTCCATCAATGGGTTTTTTCTCCCCTGATGGCACAGCGGGCATATTCCAAGATGGCAATGCCAGGATTCATCGGGCTCAAATTGTGCAAGAGTGGTTCAGGGAGCATGAGACATCATTTTCACACATGGATTGGCCACCGCACAGTCCAGACTGGGTTTAATGTAAGAAATGTAGTTCATAGATATGAGTGTTGCAGAAACGTAGCTCTCCCTGCCTAAATTGTGTGCCCTCATCCCATCTGGTCGTGGAACGCAGACACATGGGCACATTCTTTTTTGTATAATTATGCGTTTGCATAAAATAGTTGGCATTATGTAAGTCTTGTGTTTGACCAATGCTGGCTTCCTGACACATTTCTTAAATATTTTAGAATATTATGCAACGATAAAAATAGCTGGGATCCATATTGAAACCGCAAAGCGTAATCTTTTTTTTAAATTTTTTATTTCAAGCTGTCTATGGGAAATAGAAGCAACATATGATTTTACTTATAATAGAAAATAAACAGAAATGTCGCTCTTTAATGATTAAATTAATTGTGACGGCAAGGTAAGCTGTAGTGGAAAAATCCTATATTTTTGTCTGTGGAATGCCTGAAAATAATTTTTAAATGTATGGATAAAAAAAAAAAGCCTAGCAGTCGTTTTATTTTTCTGTACAGGCATGGCTGGCCCAAAGACACTGTGCTGCCTGGGTCCAAGGATGAAATCCTGCCCCCCTGAAAAACCTTAAAAAAAAACTAAGAAAAAGTGCCATGTATGGGAGTATCAGAGTTCCGCAGCAATGAAACTCACAGTAATGTGCGGTGTGTATGAGCGTATCACAGGGCTCCACAGCAATAAAACTCCCAGCAATGTGCAGTGTGTATGAGCGTATCACAGAGCTCCACAGCCATAAACCTCACAGTAATGTGCGTTGTGTATGAGCGTATCACAGAGCTCCACAGCAATAAAACTCACACTCATACACACCGCACAATACTGTGAGTTTTATTGCTGTGGAGCTCTGATACGCTCATACACACTGCACATTGATGGGAGTTTTATTCTTGTGCAGCTTTGTAATACGCTCATACACACCGCACATTACTGTGAGTTTTATTGCTGTGGAGCTCTGTGATACGCTTATACACACCGCACATTGCTGGGAGTTTTATTGCTGCGGAACTCTGTGATACACTCATACACACCGCACAATACTGTATCACAGAGTTCCGCAGCAATAAAACTCCCAGCAATGTGCGGTGTGTATAAGCGTATCACAGAGCTAAACAGCAACAAAACTCACAGTAATGTGCGGTGTGTATGAGCGTATTACAAAGCTGCACAAGAATAAAACTCCCATCAATGTGCAGTGTGTATGAGCGTATCAGAGCTCCACAGCAATAAAACTCACAGTAGTGTGCGGTGTGTATGAACGTATTACAAAGCTGCACAAGAATAAAACTCACAGCAATGTGTGGAGTGCATAGTTGAAGCCCAAAATGCTGTCCTTGGCAAAGTGCTGCCTGGAGCCATGGCCCCATCCTGCCCCATGGACAGACTGGCCTTGTGTACAGAAACATAGAAACATAGAAAAATGTCGGCAGATAAGAACCTTTCGGCCCATCTAGTCTGCCCAATTACATGGATACTTTACCTGGATTTATCTTTTGTTTAGGATAGCCTTATGCCTATCCCATGCCTGCTTAAATTCAATTACTGTTTTGGCCTCTACCACTTCTACTGGAAGGCTGTTCCATGTATCCACCACCCTCTCAGTAAAATAATGCTTCCTGATGTTACTTTTAAACCTTTGCCCCTCTAATCTAAGACTATGTCCTCTTGTTTTGCTACTTTGTTTCCTTTTAAATATACTCCCTTCCTCTACCTTGTGGATTCCCTTTACGTATTTAAATGTTTCTATCATATCTCCTCTGTCTCGTCTTTTTTCCAAGCTGTACATGTTAAGATCATTAAGCCTTTCCTGGTAACTTTTCTCCTTCAAGCCGTACACCATTTTAGTAGCCCTTCTCTGAACTCTCTCTAAGATGTCTATATCCTTCTGGAGATACGATCTCCAGTACTGCACACAGTACTCCAAGTGAGGTCTCACCAGTGCTCTGTACAGGTCTTTGCTCTGTCAGAGTGGAGTGCCGTGTACTGAGTGAGAGGACTGAGCAGTGGGGCTGTTGAGGGCCCGGGGTTGTAACTCCCTCAAGTCTGGATCCATGGCATTGGAGATCATACAAATAGTGCGGCATAATATCACAATAAACAGTATATCTACAGGTTAATGAGAAGTTCCACGGAAAGTGAAAAAATGATGAATCAGTTGATTTATTTGCAAAAAATACCCAAAACTCCAACTAAACAAAAATGGCAGATATAAAACAACCCTTTAATTGTAACTACAAGTGAGATCTGGAGCCATAACAAGTGGAATGGATCTGCTACAAGAATAAGTAATGGAACACTTCCTTTCATCAGTTAAAAAAAAGAAATTGGAGATTTCAAAACGACCAACTGGTGCTTGGTTTATCGAATCGATATGAAATTTTTGGGGTCAATTTGAAATAATTTCGTTTTTTACTGGAGAAAAAATGTGTAGTTTGTGCAATACTATCCCTAATGCAAACCATAAACAGTAACTGTACACAAACAGAACATGTACGTCTAGCAGTAACCCAACCTTATAAATAACCTCTTACCTTAGTACTAACCCTAACTAACATTTGAGGTCGTATTTGGGGTTTTATAAAAGTAGGAGTGGTGGAGGAGGTATAGAGGAGGGTTTAAAGGGTGATGGGAGTATAGGTCCTAAAAATAGGCACACCTTCAAAATTTTGGACATTTCTGAGAATTTTCGGGTTTGTCGGAAATTTCGGATCAATCAGAATTGGCAAATTTGAAAAATCTCAAAATCCTAAAATTTTGCATTCCAGTGTTTGCCAAACGAACTGGAATGTTGGGCTGTGCGCATGTCTAGTGGATATGTTTCCATTTTAAAGTGCTGATCTTCTATCTTCCCTGACAGAAACCATGCAAGAACCAAGGGTTAATAAAAGATAGACAACTTCAACTGAAACCACAGGAAAATCTACACTAAATAACTTTGGCAAGAACTACGGTACAAACCCTGGAGGAAATCTATGCTAAAATCTATGCCGAGAACTAGGCTAGACCACTTCAACAGAAACTAGGGTGGAAAGAACAGTGAAAAGCATGGAGAGCTACGGTGGAAGTCCCTAACTAGTGAATTCATTGTAGTTGATCCAATGTAGTTCCTCAATATTTGCCAAAGTAACCCCACTGTTCATTCACTGAAAGATCAGTGGTTGGCGAATATCTCCTGCTCGGAAACCTCACACAATCCTAGACCATCTAAGGTTTCCCACCAAGATGACAACAGACACTGTGTAGACTATAAGCATCTTTATCTTTATTGGCAAACGTTCAAAATGTTGTTCATAAAACCGTGTGCACTTTAATTACCCTCATAACGGATTTGCCTGGTTTTAGATATGAATTTTAACATCCTCCTTTACTTCCTCCGGAAACAAGACGGTTAGGATTTATGACCCTGGCGCTTACTGCAACCTGCTTCTACAGGAACCTCCTGCTACCTCAAAATACACCGCAGTCAGGCAGAGATACGATAACCACTTTTATATTTCTTGGAAACTCGGTGGTTGGGACATCTAGAAGATGTTCTGTCTCAAGAATGGACACATTACGACACTCCGACTAATGTTGGGCTACAAAGGACCTTTTTGCCCATAAACACCTTTTAATTTTCTCTCCCTCAATTGGTTCGCTAAGCATGACCGGGGTTGCATTACAGCAAAAGTATCAGGGGTTCAGGGTTGTTTTTTTGGGGGGGAGGGTTTGAAGCAAGGATTTTACCAGGAAGGATACATTGAGATTTCTCTTGTTTTCAAGTATGTCCTGGGTGGCGAGTATGTACCGCAGAGGCGTAACTAGAAACCTCAGGGCCCAGGTGCGGGAATCCATGATGGGCCCCCCACCAACCTACGCAAAAACATATTCCCTCCCCCATTCACCACACACTGGACCCCTCCAGGTCCACAATGTCGACTCTACAGCAATAAAACTCACAGCAATGTGCGGTGTGCATGAGCGTATCACAGAATCCACAGCAATAAACCTCACAGTAATGTGCAGTGTGTATCCGCGTAAATCATAGGTTTACAGCAACAAAACACACTCATACACACCACATATTACTGTGAATCACAGAGTTCCAAAGTATAACTCACAAATAACTATAAAATAAATTAAAAGAAGAATTATATATTCTAGGTAAGCCCCAGGCCCAGGCAGGCGAGTTTGGGCCCCCCCAGACTCAAGGGCCCGGGTGCAGTCACACCCACTTTACCCCTGGTAGTTACGCCCCTGATGTACCGTTAGGTGTCTTGCCCAAGGACACTTATTGGGGAGGTGCTGTTGCCGGGATTGAACCTGTGTCTCCACAGTCTCTCTCCACGGTTATAGAGCAGTGATATTACCTCTACTCCACCCAGCCGGCCAAAGTTCAGGCAACCTTTCATGGTGCAGCAGTTTTTAAAATAATATAGCGTAGGTCTTCACGGTGAGACAAGGAGGAGGAATGTTCTATTTTGCACCTTCTCTAGAATCACACCCGTCTATAGGAGGACTTGTCATTTTATGGCTAATTGCAGAACATTGTGATGATTGCTCTCCTTTCTCTTTCCGTCGACCTTTGTAGTTTTCCCCCTGAGAGAAGGGGATTTTTGCCCACACACACTGCAGATTTATGGTGCTTCTTGCTGAGATGCAAGAACCATTCTGCACCACAACCATTCCTGGAATGTGGTGTTAAGACAATGATGTGTAACCCAAACAAAATCGTTATGTTAACGGAAGGGATGAGGTGCGACGGGAAATGCAAAAGAAAAAGGAAAACAAAAGTCATGGACTGGTCAACGTCGAAAATGTACTACAACGAGATGGGTGTTTCTGTTGCCAGTGTTATTATTTTGCATCATTAGAACTAAACACACAGTCATGACGTACGATTGGTAAAAAAAATTGGATCCAAGTTTTATATGCATCGGCTATTACAACTTTTACAAAAATCCTAATCCAGTCGCTTGTGACTTGTTTTAAATTATTCCCTTTTTGAAAATGAATATTATTATTTATTATTATCCTTTATTTATAAAGCTCCAGCATATTCCGTAGCGCTGTACAACGGGGAAGCACAAACACGAGACATACATGATAAATAAGGAAAAGACAACCCTGCCCAAAGGATAGCTTGTCTAGAAAGTACAGCACTTTAACCAAGTGCTCGGCCAGACATCCTGTGAGCTTACAATCTAAGGGACGGGGTAAGTGAAACAGATGGGAGCAGAGGGAAGGTGATGCTGGTTGCTAGAAGAAAGGTTGTGACGATTGCATGGGAAGGACCAGAAGGTTCGGCTGAGCAAAGGTAATTAGCGAGAGAAGTGGAAATAGCTATAAAGGAGACCTTAAATTATGGACCGGGCCTGGGTGGGAGGGTGAGTGGGACTGCAGAGTGGAGAATCTTGTGGTCTGTGTTGGTCAGTGTATGCTGCAAAATAGAATGGAGATTTGCTAAGGCTAGGGTCAGACGAACGCATTTTTCACGTTGTCCGTGAAAAAGTGCGTTCGAACGAATGTACGTATTTTTTCCCGGAATACGCGATAGCGGTCATACGATGCGCCTTTTCGTCCGTGATTTTGTACGGATCATCAATAAAACACTTTTTGCGTCTGGACGTTATGTTGGCCGGACATTAGCAGCATCTGACGTCTCCTAATCACGCACACACGCCGCTATGCGGCCGCAGCGCACTCTGTACGTCAGTAGTAGCGGTTTGACGTTCTCGAAAAAATGCGTTCGTTGGCCACTTGCGTTGCACGGACGAACGTTCGTGCGGCCGTTCGTCGTATGTTCCCCGGCATTGGACGTCATTTGCTGCTAGCACGGCCGTAATTTCGTGCGGCTAAACGCACGTGAAAAATGCGTTCGTCTGACCCTAGCCTAAGTGTGCTTTTAAAAAAACTACACGGCAGGAGGGGGAAGGAGGAGGAGCAGGAAGAGGGGGAGGGTGAGAGCAGAGGTGAAGACCAGGTAAAATTTAAGTAAAAAGGAGGGAACATTGAAACATGGAATTAGCCAGAAATTAATACATTTAAAAATACAGTTGCAAGAATGGGATTCTTTGGAGGATAGCGTTGGACGGCATTCTGAAGTCCTGCTACCTTACGCTTGTTTCGGGGTGCTGGTCAGTGTATGCTTTTGCTGGTTCCGGGGTGCAGAGTGGAGAATCTTGGGTCTGTGATGGTTAGTGTATGCTTATGCTTGTTCCGGGGTGCTGGTCAGTGTATGCTTTCGCTGGTTCCGGGGTGCAGAGTGGAGAATCTTGGGTCTGTGATGCTTAGTGTATGCTTATGCTTGTTCCGGGGTGCTGGTCAGTGTATGCTTTCGCTGGTTCCGGGGTGCAGAGTGGAGAATCTTGGGTCTGTGATGGTTAGTGTATGCTGCAAAATAGTGACAACTGTTTTATTGTCATTGAATATGTTATTACTTCCCCGTCTTCGTCTGAGCTCCGCACACATAATCTCACTTCCTCTTAATGGGATTCTCTATTGAAAAATAGAATTCCTTGATTTTCCTCTTTGGTTCAGGAACTTGCAAACCCGAAAGTCCCTGAAGCTTTTCTGCAAAATTTGTGCTCCTTTGCAACTTGAGTAGCGTAGGAGCCGCAAATTGCGATCAGCTACGGAAGTTACGCATTTTATGTACACAAGTTCCGTAGCGCCTGCACAGAATGATGGATCGGAGCCGCACGCGCATTCACAGATCTGATCCCGTGGCTCTCTCTGAGAACACTTGCTACAGCGATTGGTCTCAGCTGGTGATGTCAGTATGCGCTCTCTGTGTGACATCACTAGTGACCAATCTGATGACCTGCAGCCAGGAAACTCAAAATCCCGATTGCTGGTGATACTGGGTGGGGTGGAGGAAACTCATCCACTTCACCCCACGCTTTCACCAGGTGGGGGGGCATGTTGTTATATTGCTATATTGTTGAGTCTGTGAGACAAATTCTGTAAGGCACAGGGATGAGGAATATGACTTTACACGCACAGTGTTAACTAATATGAAGAGAAGTCCAACAGAAAGGTTAAAATCATTTTTTTTTATTATTTTTTATCAAAGCTTGTTTTTTCAGCATTTCTCAACATATTTACTGCCAATCTCCATGCATTTTTTCAAGTGGTGCATCCACTTCTCAAAACACTCCCAAAAATCATCTTTTTGTCATCGCATTCACCTGTTCTTGGACAGCTTGACTGACGTTTTCATGGCTCTCTTAGGTCTTTCCTCTCAAGTGTTTTTTGATTTTGGGGAAACAACCAAAAGTCACAAGGGGCCAGATTTGGGGAATAACAGGGGAGGGCCTCCACCAAATTTATTCCAGAAGGTCCAATGAACATCATCGTCTCTTGTGCCTTGTCATGGAGCAAGAACGAGGATGATCATTTCCTTCGGAAGCGACCTTTAGTGAGTTTTTTGATAGGCACCTCTGTTGGTTCATCACACAGAATCAGATGTCAAAATTTCCAGACTTGAATCTGCTAAACCACTTGTCAACCTTCTGGAGACTTGGGGCTTCATCACCATATGGGTTTTGAGGTCTTCAAACCACGGTTTCGCAGAGGAACCACAAAGAAATTGGTAGCACACGATGGTGCATTTTTGCTCCTTCGAGAATTTCAATTCTATGCACGACCAATGCGACCCACTTTTTGAGTCCCCCTGCGTCTCCATGATCGTCTGTGAGATTTCCAGGGGGGTTTCTTGACATGTGTTAGATGGATTAGGCTTTCTTTTGAAAGACAAAAGAATTAAGTTAGCATCATTATCTCATTGGACTTCTCCTTGCAGTTATTACTTTTGGACCTCCCCTCATAGTCTTCTTTTTAGTTTTTACACTTCCTGTTCCAACTCCTATCACAGCCAATGCATCGTCTGATTTGTGCTCCCCAGCTCCACAAATCTTTTTGTTGTTAGACGATGGCTGAATTCCCACCTCTTTATAACCACCATCAGATACAACATATTCCAAAAAGAGACAGGTTAACTGTCCTGAAGTGCTATAAACCTGATCCCCCCCCCCTATGGTGGATTCTCTAGTGTTTTCACCTCATATCCTTGTCTTCCCACCCTTTCCTGGTTTTCCCACTGGTTTTAATTGCTTCCCTTTGCATCTCCTATAAACATGTGCTTAGAGCCAGATTTACATCGCAGGAGCCTGTAGACACACAAATCTGCAGCCCCCCCCCACCAAAAAAAAGTGCAAAAATTGTGGAGATACTTTTTAAACCCATTCGCTGCTGAGCAATTTCATGTCTTAAAAAAACACGTTTTTCTTTTAATTATTTTTTTTTTTTACTTTAAATATGGTCATGTTTGGTATCATTGGAAAGGCCATGCTCTGGTCTTTCTAATGATACCAAACATGTCCCTGCTAGCTGCCAACGGTCAGGAGATATCTGGGTTCAAAGGAACCCCTATCTTTCCTTAGGCTAGGGTCAGACTAACGCATTTTTCGCGTCGTCCGTGAAAAAGTGCGGTCGAACGAATGGACGTATTTTTCACGGAATACGCGATAGCTGTCATACGATGCGCATTTTCGTAGGTGATTTTGTACGGATCATCAATAAAACACTTTTTGCGTCTGGACGTTATGTTGGCCGGACATGTGCAGCGTCTGACATCTCCAAATCACGCACACACGCCGCTATGCGGACGCAGCGCACTCTGTACGTCAGTAGTAGCGGTTTGACGTTCTCGAAAAAATGCGTTCGTTTGCCACTTGCGTTGCACGGACGAACGTTCATGCGGCCGTTCGTCGAATGTTCCCCGGCATTGGACGTCATTTGCTGCTAGCACGGCCGTGATTTCGTGCGGCTAAACGCACGTTAAGGCTAGGGTCAGACTGAGGCAGTGCGAACGCGCGTGCAGCCGCACATAATCACGGCCGCACTAGCAGCAGATGCCGGGCAATGACGGCCAATATACGAAGTACGGTCGCACAAAAGTGCGGCCGCGCAACGCAAGCGGCAAACAAACGCATTTTTTCGAGAACGTGAAACCACTAGTACTGACGTACAGAGTGCGCTGCGTCCGCTAGCGGCGTGTGTGCGTGATTAGGAGACGTCAGACGCTGCTAATGTCCAGCCTACATAACGTCCAGACGCAAAAAGGGTTTTATTGATGATCCGTACAAAATCACGGATGAAACTGCGCATCGTATGACCGCTATCGCGTATTCCGTGAAAAAATACGTCCATTCGTTCGAACGCACTTTTTCACGGACAACGTGAAAAATGCGTTAGTCTGACCCTAGCCTAAAACTGCGTTCGTCTGACCTTAGCCTTAGGAGTCAATGAGGACGTTCCCCACACGTCTCCTCAGCAGTGAAAGGGTTAAATCTTTCTTTTGACCGAAAACAAAATATTACACATTTTAAATTTATAAAATAAAAAAATATAGATTTTCTTTTTGTTACATTTGTTTTTTTACAGAGAAATGCGTGGTGAACACATTTCTCTGTAAAAAAAAAAAATATATATATTTTTTTTTGTAAATTTAAAATGTGTAATATTTTGTTTTCGGTCAAAAGATAGGGGGCACCTTGTTGTAAAATTGAAAAAAAAAATTGTATATATAGAAAAAGAGAAAAAACTATTTTTTGTTTTACACAACAAGGTGCTACCAGTGATGGGCACCTGTAGGCATCTGCCTGCTTTGCCGAATTGTAAATCCGGCCCTGCAGGTGCGACATCTTTCTGTTTTCCTGTATAATTAATAAAAAACTTCCGTACATCCACCCAGCTCCTGCATTTATTTGGCTTTAATAGACATTTCTTATGTAAAATAGACGGCTCGATTCCCCGCGCTAAACCGATACAGGTTTTGAATAAACATACATGCATTTTTATATAAGGCAGCTGTTAATTTTTGTAAATGACACGAGGAGAAAGAGGTTACAGGAGGCGAATTGGCCATAAACGCATCTAAAACAGAAACGCGTCAGTTCCCTTTCAAGTATTCGTCTCCCGGCTAAGACGTTCCTCTCCCCGGCTTAACGTCGCTAACCGTACAATAAATAGTGGCGCCAGTCATTCCTGCGGAGAGTTGGCTACTTTTAATGTATGTTGCGGGTTCCAAGAACAGCCCTCCCTTCCTCCAAGCTGGATGTATAAAATTTACGCGCATTCTAAACGCTTCTCCAGAGATTCTTTATTCCGTCACCTGTTTGCATATGAATGAAATGTGTAGGCATGCTATATTTTATTGGCTAACTAATGAGTTCATTCCCGGAGCCTGTTCCTTAAACGTCTCCCATCGCATAAAACAAAATCTGCCGTTCTGTAAAAGCCGTGCAATACAATCCAGCTGTTAATTCTAACAGGAAATCTTACGGAGCGGGGGCTCATGTCCTTTCAATGATTTCCCAAATCCGAATGATATAGATACAGCCAATTCTTGCAGCAGCAGCTGTCCACACTTACAAAGCTCTGACTGTTAGATAAGGAACTGCCAGCTGGAACAAGACGTTTCCCTTATTACTCGATGCCCTACCCTCGGCCAAGTGGGCAGCTGTCAGCTTGGGTGGCAGTAATGTAGTATGAATGGGAAACCCCGATCTCTCACAGTCATCCTGAAGAAATGTCCTCTATCTGCCAAGGCGGCCGATCGGCCAAATTCGTGACGGAGGTAGCCAAAAGAGTGATATCATCAGATCTGCCTAGATAAATCACTGCTGAATGCGTGTATCTGTGTGTTGGAACGCCGTTATCCGCTCTGTGATCTCACTGTCACTGAGATAAGGATATATCGTGCTGTACGACTAACAATCCACTGAGGAGCTCATTCATGAGTACCCGGGCATTCATGCTTTTCAACGAAGAAAGCTCACAGTGATGCTCCAGACTTCGTACAAAAGACATTCTATTAGTCTCAGCGTTACAACACATTCTTAGGTAGTTTAGCCGTACGCAGAGGATCAACGCCTGATTTAAGAAGTCAGGGCATTAAAGCTTCACATGTACATTACTCGTCTTATGTTATTGGGGCGAACCAGGTCAGTTTCTGTAGGAGCAGACCTTTTATTGGGTGGTGCCTCCTCCATGATGCATTTCAGGTTTATAAGTATAAGCAACTCCAAATGTCCCAATGTGGACTGATGTAGGAGTTTGGCAATTTGACACCTCCAGACATCCCACTTTGGACTGATGTAGGAGTTTGGTAATCTGGTACCTCCAAATGTCCCACTGGGAACTGACGTAGGAGTTTGGTAATTTGGCACCTCCAAATATCCCACTGGGAACTGACGTAGAAGTTTGGCAATTTGACACCTCCAAATGTCCAACTGGGGACTAACATAGGAGTTTGGCAATTTGACACCTTCAGACGTCCCACTGGGGACTGATGTAGGAGTTTCGTAATTTGGCACCTCCAAATGACCAACTGGGAACTGATGTAGGAGTTTGGTATTTTGGTACCTCCAAATATCCCACTGGGAACTGACGTAGAAGTTTGGCAATTTTACACCTCCAAATGTCCAACTGGGGACTAACATAGGAGTTTGGCAATTTGACACCTTCAGACGTCCCACTGGGGACTGATGTAGGAGTTTCGTAATTTGGCACCTCCAAATGACCAACTGGGAACTGATGTAGGAGTTTGGTATTTTGGTACCTCCAAATGACCAACTGGGGACTGACGTAGGAGTTTGGTAAGTTGGCACCTCCAAATGTCCAACTGGGGACTGACGTAGGAGTTTGGCAATTTGACACCTTCAGACGTCCCACTGGGGACTGATGTAGGAGTTTGGTAATCTGGTACCTCCAAATGTCCCACTGGGAACTGACGTAGATGTTTGGCAATTTGACACCTCCAAATGTCCAACTGGGGACTGACGTAGGAGTTTGGCAATTTGGTACCTCCAAATGTCCGACTGGAGACTAACATAGACGTTTGGTAATTTGGCACCTCAGAATCTCCCACTGGGGACAGATGTAGGAGTTTGGTAATTTGGCACCTCTGAATCCCCCACTGGGGACTAATGTAGAAATTTGGCAATTACCACTACCTTAAAGCCCTTTAGGTGCAGCATTGTTGCACTCTTCCCCCAATGATTGCCCAGCACTCAGAGCTTACTGTCCGGGCCATGGCAGCAGACATGTTCCCCTTTCTGATTGGTCCAGGGGAAACTTTTTTCCGTTCTGCTTGTTCCGCCATGATAGCTGCGCGCTTTGTACTTACTATCTCTAAGTATTTAGTTACAGTTTCACACGCTGCTGTTGATTTTATTATTAAATGAGTGGGTACTGACTTTTCCTGATACTGTGTTGTATTTGGCATGGCTTTGTTGTTTTCCCTTTCCCCATCCTGTGTTTGACTTTCCCTTCTCACTTATGCCGTGTCATTTTCTCTGTGCGTTCTCAATAAAATATACAGGGTTATTCAGAGAAGGGTAAAAACCAGGAGAACTGGCAGAAGAGAACAATCTAGACCAAATAGTCGATTTGGAAAGTGAGATAAATTGGAGAATTTTTCTGGTTTGGCTATTGTGACCTATAATTTTCACTTCTCTAGTCATTCTCCTGGTTTTCACCTCTCTCTGTATAACCCTGATAGTCAAATAAAATAAACAAACCTGTTGCCCTCTTTTCTGCTGACCTTATTTACAGGGATTGGTCTAAATCGCTGGTGGTCCAGCAAGGGCATGAAAAGTGTTTCCATTCAGTCGGCACCTCTACTTGGTGCAAACCATAATGATCGCTCCCTCTGTGACTGGCCAGAGTGCTTTGACCGGCCTTAAATGCCACAGTCAACCAGGGAATTTATTGTTATTTTGGTGGGCCAGTCCTGGGTGGCATGGAGGGACAGTCACAACTGTTGAACTTAGGCAAGTTGCACAGGGTTTGTAATTAGGGATGAGCCGAATGTCCCCGTGTTCGGTTCGATTTTGAACTCTAACAATTTCAAAAGTTCGGGTTTGAACGCGAACACGATTCGAACTCAATGCAAGTCAATGGGACTCGAATGTTCGATTTTTAGAGTGCCTTCCAAGAGGGCATATATGCAAGATATTTGCCATAAAAGGTGTATGGGGATCCAGGTAGTGCCCTGGGGGACAGGAAACAAGGACAAAAAGTTAAAAAAAAAAAAGTTTTTAAAGGAACAGTGCGTTTTCCATGAAATAAAGGTTAAGAATAAAAACGAAAAATTCCTTCAAATATTGTGCCTAGGAGGTCCCCATAACCTGCCCGTGAAGTGGCGGATTTGTAAGATGTATAGAAACATTTAAAAACAAAAAAATGACATTTCAAATGGCGGTAAATGGTTTTCCTTTAATCTATTCATAAACAACTGCTTGGGGTGGCAGCCTGTATGAAAAGAGGAGACCTTTTAGGACACGCAGAACAAGTTTAGTGATTTTTTTGGCTAAATTATGGTGAAACTTATGCAGGCTTTGGATGAAATTAACAACAGGTGCATTAAAATTAGACCTTTGGTGCCAGCTAGTGCCTTCACACCGTAACCCCTCTGAGGTATTGTGGAAGAGTGCAGACGTGGACTCTGCATTCAAATATTAAAATGATTGGAATAGCTGCACACGACGTGCCGGTGTATGCAGCGTCTAACAGCGTGGGAGACAGGAGGCTGCGCTTGTTGGTGGATCCAGGAATCAGGTGAGTAATAGAAAGAAAAAAAAAAGAGTTTTATTTTATGTTCCTTGGGACATTTAAAAATGTCCTTGGAATTTATTTTTTTTAGAAATGTGTCGCCTTAGCCTGGTGGTCAGTCAGTGGAGACTCCCTGGATCCTGGTTGTGGGGGGGGGGGGGGGTCTGCCGTGGCTGCAGGTGCAGTGGCTCCCTCCCTGCGCCGCCTCTCTGCCACATGCACCCAGCCGGCTAGCCCGCACAGTCACAGCTCTGTCATCCGGCGACCGCTAGGGATGAGCTGTTCGGGTTCGGACGGTTCGGAGTTCGACCCGAACTTCGGCAGTTCGAAAGTTCGCGAACTTCGAACTTTTTGGGTGTGTTCAGTTCGAGTTTGAAAAAAAAAAGAAATTTTGAAAAAAGTATAGAAAATGCTTAAAAAAATACTAAAAAATCTAGAAATAAAGAGACTCTTTACTGCAGAATATTCTAAGCAATGGTTTATTAGATATTGAATTTAAAACTAATGTGTACGTGGAAAGATTATCAACTCTAAATGACCTCTGTTCACAAACGGGCATAACACCAGGTGTTTTTAGTCTGGTAATCAATTTGATACATTGTATACTATACTGAGGGGGTGCCGTGGTGTCTGCTTCTGATTGAGATTTGAGAATTAATTTCCCTCCTAAAACATCCTAATATGCTGCATTTAACTGGTGTTTGAAAAAAATTCCAATTAACTTCTAAAGCAATGTTATTTTTCACCTCGGGATTAAACATTCACAGGGTTATTCAGAGAGCGGTGAAAAGCAGGAGAATAACTGGAGAAGTGAAAATTCTAGGTCAAAATAGCCAAACCAGAAAAATTCTCCCATTTAACTCACTTTCCAAATTGGCTATTTGGTCTAGATTGTTCTCTTCTCCTGCCAGTTCTCCTGGCTTTCACCTCTCTCTCAGGGTTGTTCAGAGAAAGGTGAAAACCAGGAGAATGGCAGGAAAAGAAAACAATCTGGACCAAATAGCCGATTTGGAAAGTGAGATAAGGCTAGGGTCAGACTAACGCATTTTTCACAGCGACCGTCAAAAAGTGCGTCCGAACGCATTGCCGTATTTTTTCACGGAATGTGCGAAAACGGTCATACGATGCACATTTTTGTGCGTGATTTTTTACGGATCCAAACCAGGAAACTTTGGGTGTCTGGACGTTATGTTGGCCGGACATGAGCAGGGTCTGACTTCTCCAAATCACGCACACACGCCGCTAGTGGATGCAGCGCACTCTCTGTACGTCCGTACTAGCGGTTCTGCGTTCTCAAAAAAATGCGTTCATTTTCCACTTGCGTTGCACAGCCGGACTTTCGTGTGACCATACTTCATATATTGGCCGTCATTTGCTGCTAGTGCGGCCGTGATTTAGTGCGCCTAAACGCACGTTAAAAATTCGCTAGTCTGACCCTAGCCTAAATGGGAGAATCTTTCTGGTTTGGCTATTTTGACCTAGAATTTTCCATTCTCCAGTCATTCTCCTGCTCTTCACCGCTCTCTGAATAACCCTGACAGGGTTATTCAGAGAATGGTGAAACTCAGGAGAATGACTGAAGAGAAAATTCTAGGTCAAAATAGCCAAACCAGAAAAATTCTCCCATTTATCTCACTTTCCAAATCGGCTATTTGGTCTAGAATTTTCCATTCTCCTGCTTTTCACCGCCAAAAAATCTGTAAACTTTTTCTGCGTGTCCAAAAATGTCTCCTCTTTTCATACAGACTGCCGCCCCAAGCAGTTGTTTATGGATAGATTAAAGGAAAAGCATTTACCATCATTTGAAATGTAATTTTTTGGTTTCTACATATTTCTATACATCCTAGAAATCCGCCACTTCACAGGCAGGTTATGGGGACCTCCTAGGCACAATATTTGAAGGAATTTTTCGTTTTTATTTTTAACCCTTATTTCATGGAAAACTCACTGTCCCTTTTAAAAACGTATTTTTTTTACTTTTTGTTTCCTGTCCCCCAGGGCACTACCCGAACCCCCATACACCTTTTATGGCAAATACAGTTGTGTTCAAAATTATTCAACCCCCAATGCTGTAAAGGGTTTTAGGGAATTTAGTGTACATTTGTAATTGTATTCAGAATGAAATCCTACAAGGACTTTTTAAAGAACCATATGCAACTAAAATGACATCAATTGGTTTTGTAATACAGTAGTAAATGTTTATTTTGTGAATTCTTCATTGACACAATTATTCAACCCCTTAAAGACTACCACTCTGAAGAACAGAGGTTCATTCAAGTGTTTTCAATCAGGTATTGAAAACACCTGTGGATGTCACGGAGCAGCAATAAAGCATAATAAGCACCAATTAGGCAGCTTTAAAATGGCTGTGATACTCAGCTCCTTCTAGACATTTACTGGTGTGGTTCCAAACATGGTGAAGTCAAGAGAATGGTCCTGGAAGACAAGAGAAGAGGTGATTACTCTTCACAGGAAGGGCAATGGCTATAAGAAGATTGCAAAGATGTTAAACATACCAAGAGAGACCATAGGAAGCATCATTCGCAAATTCAAGGCAAAGGGCACTGTTGAAACGCTACCTGGTCGTGGCAGAAAGAAGATGCTGACTTCGACTGCTGTGCGCTACCTGAAGCGTAGAGTGGAGAAAAGTCCCCGTGTGACTGCTGAGGAACTGAGAAAAGATTTGTCAGATGTGGGTACTGAAGTTTCAGCTCAGACAATACGGCGCACACTGCGTAATGAAGGCCTCCATGCCAGAACTCCCAGGCGCACCCCCTTGCTGTCTCCAAAGAATAAGAAGAGTCGACTGCAGTATGCCAAAAGTCATGTGGACAAACCACAGAAGTTTTGGAATAGTGTTCTGTGGACTGATGAAACAAAATTAGAACTGTTTGGGCCCATGAATCAACGCTATGTTTGGAGGAGGAAGAACAAGGCCTATGAAGAAAAGAACACCTTGCCTACTGTGAAGCATGGTGGGGGGGTCAATCATGCTTTGGGGCTGTTTTGCTTCTGCAGGTACAGGGAAGCTTCAGCGTGTGCAAGGTACCATGAATTCTCTTCAGTATCAGGAGATATTGGATGACAATGTGATGCAGTCTGTCACAAACCTGAGGCTTGGGAGACGTTGGACCTTTCAACAGGACAATGATCCCAAGCATACCTCCAAGTCCACTAGAGCATGGTTGCAGATTAAAGGCTGGAACATTTTGGAGTGGCCATCGCAGTCACCTGACTTAAATCCGATTGAGAACCTCTGGTGGGACTTAAAGAAAGCAGTTGCAGTGCGCAAGCCTAAGAATGTGACTGAACTGGAGGCTTTTGCCCATGACGAATGGGCGAAGATACCCGTAGAGCGCTGCAAGACACTTGTGTCAAGCTATGCTTCACGTTTAAAAGCTTTTATAACTGTAAAAGGATGTTGTACTAAGTACTAAGATTGAATGTCACTTGGGGGTTGAATAAAACTGATAATGATGTGAGCACAGAAAAGACATTTGTGGTTATTTCATTATAAATGTTATGTTATATTTGTCTGACCTACACGTGCCTCTTTGATTTAATTGTAAGCAAGATGACTGAATGATCAAAATCAATGTCAAACTGGTCAAAACACTCAATTTCAGTGGGGGTTGAATAATTTTGAACACAACTGTATGTAGCATATATGCCCTTTTGGAGGGCACTCTAAAAACCGAATTTTCAGCCCCATTGACTTGCATTGGGTTCGAGTTCAGGTTCGGACCCGAACAAATGGGAAGTTCGTGTTCGGGCTCGAACCGAACTCGGGGGGTGTTCGGCTCATCCCTAGCGACCGCATGCTCAAATTCCCAGAACTCTGGTATATGTCAGTGATAAAGCCTGATATCCTTTGCAGTGGCAACACACAGATAAAAATTCCCAGAACTCTGGTATAAGTCAGTGATACAGCCTGATAGCCTTTGCAGTGGCAACACACAGATTCAAATTCACACAACTCTGGTATAAGTCGGTGATACAGCCTGATAGCCTGGCAGCAGCTGGCATTGAGAAGACACAGATTACAATTCCCAGATATCTGCTAGAAGTATGTGGGACCCCCTGATAGCTGGCAGTGAGAAGACACAGATTAAACTTCGCAGAAATCCGCTGCAAGTCTGTGAGACCCCCTGATGGGTGGCAGTGACGACACAAATTACAATTCCCAGGAAACTCCTATAAATCAGTGAGACCCCCTGATGGGTGGCAGTGACAAAACACAGATTAAAATTCCCAGAAACCACCTATAAATCAGTGATGGTGGCAGTGACAAGACACGGATTAAAATTCGCAGAAATCTGTTACAAATCTGTGAGACCCCCTGATAGCTGGCAACAGTGACAAGACACAGATTTCAAATCCCAGATATCTGATAGAAGTGCGACCACCCCCCAATAGCTGCTGGCACTGACAAGACACAGATTACAACAATTCCCAGATATCTGCTAGATGTGCGACCCCCCCCCCAATAGCTGCTGGCACTGAGAAGACACACTAACAGAACAATCTCCTCTCAAAAAACAAGTGCTGGGGGTTGTGTGAAGCCTTCTATAGTGTGCTGCGGGACTTAGCTCTGTGAGCCCATGATTGGGAAAAATTTGCCCAATCAGGACTCTGAGCCGTGATTGGCATAGTCTTGCACCTGTCTTGCACCTGACCTGTGGTCAGGTGCAAGGCTGTAGCAAATTACAAGCTTCAGGCCAGTGGAAAAGTACATTGTGGTCCAATGTGGTGCATTGTGGGCGAACATGCGGCGAACACGCGGAAATGTTCGGAGTTCGAACAGCCGAACGGGCGACGTTCGAATCGAACACCGAACAGATCGAACCGAACAGCTCATCCCTATTTGTAATGGGCCAGGGCCCCTTGGAGCCATTGGGCCCCTGAGCATATCGTGAGCTGTCACCCCCCTGATGGCGGATCTGGATGTTGTTGTTGTTTTCTGATGTGCCATAGGGTTTGGAGATGACGCTGTGGCATCAAATAGTCAAAGTGTGATGATGTAGGCAAGTATTTTCATTAAATAATCCTGCAGATCTACTGGTGGTAATACCATGATTTAGGCTAGGGTCAGACGAACGCATTTTTCACGTGCGTTTAGCCGCACAAAATCACGGCCGTGCTAGCAGCAAATGACGTCCAATGCCGGGGAACATACGACGAACGGCCGCACGAACGTTCGTCCGTGCAACGCAAGTGGCCAACGAACGCATTTTTTCGAGAACGTCAAACCGCTACTACTGACGTACAGAGTGTGCTGCGTCCGCTAGCGGCGTGTGTGTGTGATTAGGAGACGTCAGACGCTGCTAATGTCCGGCCAACATAACGTCCAGACGCAAAAAGTGTTTTATTGATGATCCGTACAAAATCACGGACGAAAAGGCGCATCGTATGACCGCTATCGCGTATTTCGGGAAAAAATACGTACGTTTGTTCGAACGCACTTTTTCACGGACAACGTGAAAAATGCGTTAGTCTGACCCTAGCCTTAATGTCAAAATCCATTTTGCAGTGGTTAATACACATTCCCTGCGCACTTATGTGTCCAGAAGGTTGGTGCATTATCAAAATTTAAGGGGTTATTAACTAAGCACCAAACCTGTCCCCGAATTGCACCGAACAGTGAATTTTCCCGTACGATGCAATTTCGGAGCAGTTTGTCTATTCACTAAACTATGATTGCACCAAGTACTGGCGAATTGACAGCGAAATACGGTGCAGTTCGCCTCAATTCAGCGATCTTCGGCGGCAGCGAATTTGTCCCATCGAGAAGTAATGGTTAATCTATTGACAGAACGCCGAACTGCACCGAAATTGTCAGTGAAATGCCTTGGTTTTCGGTGATTCAGTTCAACAGGTTTAAACAGGCGAATCCCATAGATTTCAATGTTAAATAATATAAATCTTTTTTTTAAGTTTATTCTTTTGATTTTCAGCAAACCATCTTTTTATTTTTTAGAACACCTTTTTGTTTTTTGGATTTTTTTAATGTAGTTTTTGGTTACCAATTTTTTTAAAAGCGTTTTTTTATTCAATTCAGTGGCAGACCTTTTATTATTATTTTTTAAAAAAACTTTTATTATTCAGACACATTTTAATACATTTTTATTAGTTTAAACACCTATTAGGAGATTAGCAGAGGTCCTTTTTTATTATTCTTTTATTTTAATTTTTTTGCAGTATGGTGGATTTCGCCAAGGCCAGTTGTTGCTCTTCGCTGGTCTTCAGTGCTCTTCGGCGACGATTTCCAACTTTCGTGGGCCTTCGGCAACTCCATTTACTTTGGTGACCCTACCATGAATAATGAATTCACTGTAGTTTCAGGAAATAGTTAGGGTGAAAAGTGACAAAATTTTCGGTGTTTTGTGAATAATCCCCTAGAGGGTAGACGAGGAAAGACTGATGGAAGAGGCCCTAAATTACCATAGTAAGAAGGATTGATCAGTTCTTGAGATGATTCCGAATGCCTTCAGAGATGTACGATTAGCATCATGGGTCATGCGCGGCTATGTGCCTGCCGAAAGCATTTTAGATGAGTTGGAAATCTCTAAATCCACTGATTATTACAAGTGGTAGAAGTCATGGCACATCACAAGCGAAAGGATAAAATGTCCCGTGCATGAAAGGGATTGTTATGCGCTGATTAAATACTGTGTGATCTGTGGAATGTAAATCGAATTGCTACTGTGGCGACTGGGACGGAAAACTGAGCTTCATCTTACACTATGCAGAAGAAGAGCCACCCAAACTCAACACAAACCTAATTAAAGAATAATAAAGCTTCGTGTCCCCCCCCCCTTCTCCAACATCCACTTTTCTTTACTTGCACTTTAAAAAAAAGTCTATAATACTAATAATAAACCTATATTTTGTTGGGAACTTCATTAATCTGTTGTTGAGTTATCCTTTTTATTTAGTGCTCCTATAAAACAAGTGTACGTTCAGACATATACTATACATCTGTAGGACCTGTGTCTTCTGCACAAGTAGAACTTGGTTATTTGGTTCTATTGATTACAATTTCTCACACTACAAATGTAGACCTATTCGTGTTCTGAAACGCATTGGGTAGTGACGTACGAAGAGAAGAACACTAGATCATCTGTATGTCGCAATCACCATGTAAGGTTGTTGCTATGGACTTAGACTTTGCTGGGACGATTCGTATGGATTTGGTGTAGGGATGCACCAAAATTTCGGCCACCCAAATTATTGGCCTAAAATTGTGCTTTTGGCTTTGAGATGGAAAAAAAAATGGCCAACAAAAATCAGCCGAAAATCAGTCCCCTGGCCCAGGTTCAGATGACTGATTTGGGGGGGGGGGGGGTGACACCTACATTCACATACTTACCTGCATTCACAAATTTCGGCCCCCGAGCTCCTAAAGCGGTCTCCAGGTCAGTCCTTTCACGCTCCCCTTGCGTGCACAGCACGTGTCGGACACTGGTCGCAGGATGACATCACGGAGTTGGAAGCCTTTGACCCTGCCGCTGGCTGGACTGGGGACAGCTTCGCTGCTGGTTGGGACCCCCCAGGCTAGTGATTAGGCCTCCAGGCCCAGGTTCGGATGACGGATTTTCATTTTCGGTCTTGGTTTTCGGCCGAGCTCCGTCTCCATTTTCGGTCTCCGTTTCAGCCCAAAAATTTTCATTTCGGTGCATCACTAATTTGCATCCTGACCACTTTATTGTTTTAAAGTGGTCAGGATTTGGGGAGCACCGCCATTCTAGCTAAAAAGCTGGGGGAAGTAGAGGAGTGTCCTCCACCCCACCAAGCGTCACCAGTAGCTGGGATTTTTGAATTTGACTGGATCGCTCGCTAGTGACGTCACACACACAGAGCAGCCGACACCACACAATTTGGATCAACAGCAGTAGGTAATGTGTGAAAGGCTGAACTTGATGGATACACATCTTATTCAGCCTGTGTTACTATAAGTATTCTGCTTCCCTAGCAAGGCTGTGAGACATGGATGCTTTAGACTAGCTAAGTCTGTATGTGACCAGTACTCACACGATAAAGTTTGGCAGATAGCTTCAACTCGGCAAACCTGACACGTAGAAAGATGAACCCAGTTGAAGACTTTAGTGATCAGACTGACAATCTTGTAATAGTGTACAGCAATGAAGGTAAAAAGACATTAGTTTTGTCCAGCAGTGAGCACAGAACGGCTGCTATGTAACCAGGAAGTCCCTTAGAACAACACACTGAGCAAAGGGGTGGAAACTAGCTGGATACAGAAAGGCTAAGGAAACCCAGCAGGGACAAAATAGCTATGAAAACAATAGCAGCAAAGGCAGATTCAACACATAACAGTAAAAATATACAATGAATCCTAAATCATGGGGCATGACAATAAGAATTTACATTGGTGTCTAAACACCGTGCAACATGCTGTTTTGTTTTATATGCATACTTTTATGTATGTTATTTGTATCACAGTGTGTTGGACTGGGTAGTGCTGCAAAGTTATGTGCTACATTTTCATCCATTTGTGTTGGTAAACGTTGTGATGAGACTGTCCTAAAATTCCACAAGCTCTTCATTTTTTAAACTACTTTTAATGTATAAAATAATTCCTTGCATTTGGAAAAATCCTCGGCATTATATTGAAAAATTGGAAGGCAGCACGTGGCAAACAGCAGGATGTGTTGTTGTGCGTGATATGACAGTTTGTAATAGATTTACCCCTGAGGAAATCACGAACAATTGGAATTCTTAATAACTGCTGCATTTAAATAGATAAAAAAAGATAAACCGATAAGTAGGTACTAAAGTTAACTTCTCTCATTATTTTCTTAAAATAATTTTATGGGAAAATGCTTGGAGGAACTTTCAAAGCCCGATTTACATTGTTACCCTGATACCAACCGCCAGCCCCACCTTAACTTCTTACAAGGTCCTTCTGCCTGACCTCAACAATAGAGGAGCCGGCCAACTCTCTCAAGATATGTCAGCATTAGATTGTAGAGGAAGACTATACTCTCGAACTAGGTCAAGCTCCGACATTTCATTTAATTTTTGTTTTTTACAACGCAGAACCTTTTGACTTTTTTACACAGGTAATATCAGGGCTGGATTTTCATCTCTGGAAGCCTGCAGGCACAGAAATCTGGAGCACGTCCCATCCTACAGGAGATGCCTTGTCTGTTAAAAAAAAAAAAAAAAATCATAGATACGCATATATATATTTTTGTTTCTCCATTCAAAACTAAGAAAAAAAATTGTAAAAAGTTATATATAAAAAATATATTTTTTTTGTTACAGAGCAAGGCGCTCCCTTGTGGAAGGCACCTGTAGGCACATGCCTGCTTTGCCTAATTCTAGATCCAATCCTGCGTAAAATATGTATCATTGCAGGGGACTACTTGACATTTTTTCTACTTCCCTCCCATCTCGACCCCTTTATCATGTCTTGCCTCTCCTCTGGTCTTTTGGTAACTATCTTCTAGTTCAGTGGTTCCCAACCCTGGTCCTCAAGTACCTCTATCAGGTCAGGTCTGCCAGGTATCTGAGGCACAACGCAAGTGTTATGATTTGCTGCTCAGTGATTGCAGGATTCAGTCTGTATTTCCACAAGGTAATCCTTGAAGTATGGCCTGTTGGGAGAGACCTCATGACCAGGGTTGGGATACAATGTCCTAGGTGATGTCCTCAATCCACAAATAAATTCAGCAAAATCCCCATAATTTATGTTTCCCATCATTATGTTCTTTCTTTCTCTTGTTTCCATTTCCACCTTCTTTTGTCTCTTCTTCCCTCTCAGAAACTTCCTTTCAAATAATTCTGTTATCTCGTATCCTTCCTCACCCTCCAGACATAGAGTAAAGAGCACCTCTACTAGTCTCCCACGTCCTACCTACAGCCACTCGTCACTTTTTATGTTATTTATATATCTTATCCACATGCACATCTTTACTAGGCGTGAATACAATGTTTCCTCCAGCCTCGACAATCATCAACGCTGGTGTTCCACTTTGAATTATGTAACGTCCTGCTGTCCAAAACCTCCATGAAAGGCCTCCCTTATTCTTACTGGGAAAAAGAAAATCCTAAAAGTTTTACTGGCCTTCCATTATTCTTGACTCCAAAATAACGTTTCCCACACAAATTATCTTAAAACCCCACTTAGTCCACCTCCTAGTCCTACCATATCACCGATCAGGTCTACAATTTCAGTTTCCCTTGACTATCACTTTTACCGTCCTGTTTATTTTGTCTCCACCACCCATAAGATTTACTAAACTGGCTCCGGAAAACCCACCTAGTCACGGATGTTTATTTATTTATTTATTTATAAAGGATTTTACCAGGAAGGATACATTGAGATTTCTCTCGTTTTCAAGTATGTCCTGGGTTCAAGAACATTGAAGTGTTACAGTTACAGAAATACAAAGTAATACAATGCAAGATATTAACAACACAAATATACAGATTAACAGAAAATAAATATGTAGGAAATAGTCATTATGTTACATGTTTACAGGTGCATTCTGTATTGAGGTATGTTAGTAAGGAGCTCTTGAGTGACTTAAGACTGGTGGAAGATTTGATGGTGTCTGGGAGGTTATTCCATAATTGCGGTGCTCTGTAGGAAAATGAGGATCGAGCCACTTTCTTTTTGTATTGTGGTATTGCAAGTAAGGTGCTGGTCCTGGATCGGAGGTTATAGGATGAGGGAGCTGCTGGGGGAAGCAGTCTATTCAGATAGGGTGGCAGCTTCCCAGAAAAGCTCTTAAACACCAGGCTGGAGAGGTGAAGGGTGCGTCTAGATTCCAGCGATGGCCAGTTTAGCTGTTTTAACATGTCACAATGGTGTGTCATGTAGTTACAATGTAATGCAAAGCGGCAGAATGAGTTATACAATGTAGTAAGTTTATGAAGGTGTGTCTGCGGGGCCGCTGCATACACTACATCTCCGTAATCAATAGCCGGTATAAGCATTTGTTGTACAACCTGCTTTCTTACCGCGGGGCTCAGGCAGGATTTGTTTCTGTACAGGGCGCCTAGTTTGGGGTAAAGTTTAGATGAGAGTTTTTTGATGTGAGGGCCAAAGGATAGATTAGGGTCCAACCACGTACCTAGATATTTGAGAGAAGTGACTGTGGTCAGCGGGCCATTTGATTTTGTCCCAACACATAAGTGGGGATTTTGCAATTTGTGTAGTTTAGGTTTTGTTCCAAAGAGCATCGTTACAGTTTTGTCATTATTTAAAGAAAGTTTGTTGTGTTTGATCCACTTTTCTACCTCTGTGAATTGTTCTTGCAGCTCGGCTTCCAGCTGCCGGAGATTTGGTTTGCTGGTATAGATTACAGTGTCGTCTGCATACATATGTACAGTTGAGGCTTTGCAGACGTTGGGCAGATCATTTATGAATATTGTGAATAGCAGGGGGCCGAGTATCGAGCCTTGGGGTACACCGCAAGTGACTGGGAGCGGGAGGGAGGAGCTGCCAGAAATGGACACATATTGTGATCGGTCGGATACATATGATTGAAACCAGGTTAATAACGTGCGATCACCAATGCCAGAGTTTTTAAGTTTTTCTAACAAGATGCCATGGTCTACTGTTCATGTGAGAGTTCGGTTTTGTCTGATGTTTTTGATAGTAATTCTAAAATGTCATTGAGTTCTACAAGAGATCAGCCTCTCCTGTCGTTTCATGAAATCTCCTCAACATCCCATTCTTGGATTGTGGCGCATAGATAACTGATTTCATGTAATCTCTGGTGTTTTGTTGGCTGTATTCTCATTAATATTGAAAATTTGCAAGGGATTGGGATAGGTTAGACCATTTATTGGAGCAGGATTTGTCATTTTCGGTGCGATTAGGATAGGTTGACCATTGAGCAATAAAGTTGTAGACTTGTTACCTAAGGTACCACTGTGTCTCTACCCCTTTGCTCTCACCCCCATTGTGTCCCAGCCCTGTCTTATATACCCCACTGTGTATAGTCTCATCCCTAACAGCATGTTTTCTGTGGTCCATCTCTATACCCCCTTGTGCCACTGGTCCACCCCTCTTCTCCCATTGTACATCTACCCCATTGTGTCACTCATCCATCCCTCTTGTACCTCTACCCCACTCCTCCCATCTAATTGTTTCTGTCCCAACTCTCCTCCCGTTCTACCGCTACCCCCATTGTGCCTTTCCTCTCACACCATTGTAGGTCTACCTGACCCTCTCACCCCCTTGTGTTTCTGTCCCATCCCTCTTATCTCATTGCACCTCTACCCCATTGTGTCAGTCTTGAATCCCTCTCATTCCATTGTACCTCTACCCCATCCATCTCACCCATTGTGTTTCTGTCCATTACCAATTATCCCATTGTATCTCTACCCCCATTGTGCAACTCCCCATCCCTCTCACACTATTATACCTCTGCCACATCCCTCTCACCCCATTGTTTTGCTGTCCCATCCCTCTTTTCTTATTGTGCCTCTACCCCATTGTGTCAAATTCCATCTGTCTCACACCATTGTTTCTCTACACCATTCCTCTCAACCCTTTGTGTATCTATCCTTTCTCTCTTATCCCATTGCACCTCTACCCCATTGTGCCACTGTTCCATTCTTCTCACACCATTGTACCTCTACCCCATCCCTCTAATCCCATTGCGTTTCTGTCCCTTCCACCCCATTGTACCTCTACTTCATTGTGCCGCTTTCCCATTTTCTCACATCATTGTGCCTCTGTGTTTTTGAAACTGGTTTAGAGTCACATATTTTGGCTTAAAATTTGCAATTCTCTACAATAATTCACCACTCTGTATTGATTTTTTTTATGTTTTCTTACTAAACTGTGACTTTCAAGTCCTGACTGCCATTGCTTTATTAGATCCTCTCCGCTCTTTCCTTTGCACACGATCATCTGAGGGATTGTGACCTCTCTCTTCTGGAATTGTAGTTATTGAGGGAAATTCGGACACATATATAGGTAGTGCTTGTTACTGCTTTCTAGACTGAAAGTAATCTAGATATCTTGCCACAAGCATCATGTTCCCTCCAAGCACAGATTTTGGGGGATTTTGAGCTGGTAACCAGGGTAGCTTTAATACTGGGTCTAGCTATGATTTTTGGTCATCCATTGTGTTGGAGCTACGAGAGGTGGGAAGCGTGTTCTCTGGTGCATGCACCCCTCACAGAGGCACGTGCCCATGTCTTTGGACTCCCCCCTACCCTCAGGGGCAAACTTGATGGTCAAAGGCAAGTCTCTTCTATGGCGTTCTTTTTAAAGAACTTGTTATCCTACCTATAATGGCATTAGCAGGGGATGTCAAACACATTGAGTAACCTGAGATTATCACCAGGCTTAATGATTAAATTGTTTTCCAGAAATGGCTAACCTTGTCAATACACATGATTTTTGAGTTGGGTTCCCCCACCAATGCTTGGAAACCTTTTAGGCCTCTGGCCGTCGGAAATGGTGGTCACACGTGCCAGTACTTAAATAGACAGAGAGAGGCCGGTTACACTATGGTTCCAGTATATCAGGAGCTGATTTTATTGGAATGCAGTGCAATGTCTCGTTTCATGCAGGAAACTTTCTCAAGCAAGAACCGAAATGTTGCACTGCATTGCAATAAAATCAGCTCCTGATATACTGGAATCCTGGTGTGACCGGCTTTTTTCCTTTCTATTCCTCTTACTCCTGGGCTGGATGGCTGACTGAATTGTTTGGAACCCATGAGTTAACCCTTTGTGTATTGGTAAAGCAAAGTGTGCTGTATCGATCTTTTCAAACGCATGCCATTACTTGTCAACGCTACCTCCGATTGTATCTGGGCAAGTGTGCAAAAATATGTGAAGGCCCTGAGACCGGGCAACGTTACAAGGTTTGTGAGGGTCCTGAGAATGGGCAACAACGTAAGTGGCCTGCCCTGTGGTGGGCTCCCCCTCAGCTCTCTCAAGTTTTTAGTTCTACGGTGCCATGGCCAATGCCACCAAAAAGTATGTGGAGGCCCTGAGACCGGGCAACGTTACAAGGTTTGTGCGGATCTTTAGAACGGGCAATTGCATAAGTGGCCTGCCCTGCAGTTGGTCCCGAAAGTGCTTTATTAATATTTAATGCCGTCGGCCCACATGTTGTCTGAAGGCGCAATAATGAAAAAGTTGGCATATTAGGACAGCACAGCTGACCAGGCATGTCCCCCTCCTGTCCGAAACGGAAAGGGTGAATCATCGCACGGGAAATTCTTCGGAGGCTTTCCATTTTCAGTAGAGGTTTGATTTCCGTTTTATCTAGTCAAACTGTTTGCATTTCAGTTTAGCGTAATCTGAGCACGGAGGGGTTTTCCAAAAATATGATTGGCCTCCTAAGTAAAATATATTTATCTCCAGCGAACAATGAGCGTGAGTCACCGGCTGCACTGACACCCTGCAGATCACCACCACGGATAAATGCTGTTTTCCCCAGAACAAAGCCTCGTGTATCCTAAATCCAAAGAGAGACAATTTCTTTTCTATACAGCGGGATGGGGGCGGGGGGGGGTCTTTTTTTTTTTTTCCGGTTCAAGACAGAGGACAACTACATGGGAGTCGTAGTTCCATAACATCTGGAGCGGCCCATGTCTGCAAGTCCAGTATTGGGCCCTTTACATGAGCACATACAATGGATTCCTTATTCTGCAGCCTATGTGGCTGCAGGAAATCAGACATTTACTTTCAGGGAATATCTTCCTCATTTTGTAATGTTTAAGTGCTGCGGAAAATTTTGGTGGTGGGCTATAAATGATAATGACGATTCCCAGCATGCCATCCCCAAGAAAGAAAAAAAAAAAGTCTCTGATGCATATTAACCCCTTCACTACCAAGCGCTTTTGCTGGAAATAATTATCATACTATTAATTTGAAACTTGATATTTGCAGTTAGCGATTAAATATGAAATACAAGAGCAGTTTTTCCTAAAGGTCCTCATTACGAAATGTTAAAATCATTAACTAAAATAAATTTGCTCCTTTTTTAGTTTTTCATGCATTTATCCTTTATAGAAATATTGCTGGCATGAAAGGCTCTAAACAACGGGCGTCCCTTATTTCCCACAATGTCACATGGGGTCTGCATTATCAGCATGCAGGCAGATATGGCCTTTGTGTCAGGTTTAGTAAATGTGCTGCAGACAGGTAAAAAAAATGGTGAGATCTCCTGCTTATTGGGTTTGTAGTGATCATAATGAGATTATTAGTAATGCAATATCTGTTTGTGCTGCATAATGCCTGTGTATGGCAATTACAGCAACACCTTGTATCTGTATGTGCTGCATAATGCCTGTGTATGGCAATTACAGCAACACCTTGTATCTGTATGTGCTGCATAATGCATGTGTATGGCAATTACAGCAACACCTTGTATCTGTATGTGCTGCATAATGCCTGTGTATGGCAATTACAGCAACACCTTGTATCTGTATGTGCTGCATAATGCCTGTGTATGGCAATTACAGCAACACCTTGTATCTGTACTGTACAGCAGTGTTAAGTCTTGGTCTTGGAGCAGTGTTAAGTCTTAAGTGTTGGTCTGGGGGCAATATATCCATATGTGAGCTGGTCTGGGGGCAATATATCCATGTGTGAGCTGCTGGGGCAATATATCCATGTGTGAGCTGGTCTGGGGCAATATATCCATGTGTGAGCTGCTGGGGCAATATATCCATGTGTGAGCTGGTCTGGGGCATATATGCATGTGTGAGATGGTCTGGGGGCAATATATCCATGTGTGAGCTGGTCTGGGGCAATATATCCATGTGTGAGCTGCTGGGGCAATATATCCATGTGTGAGCTGCTGGGGCAATATATCCATGTGTGAGCTGGTCTGGGGCAATATATCCATGTGTGAGCTGCTGGGGCAATATATCCATGTGTGAGATGCTGGGGCAATATATCTATGTGTGAGCTGCTGGGGCAATATATCCATGTGTGAGCTGGTCTGGGGGCAATATGTATCCATGTGAGCTGGGGCACTATATCCAGGGGTCAAGTCCTGGGAAAAAAGTGAGGGAACTCACCCACGAATTCCACAACCCCCATTACCTGAAGAAAATATATATATATATATCACGAGTATAGCCGGACGAGCCGGTGATACCATTTTTATTGGGTTAACTTTACATTTAAAAGACAAGCTTTCAAGAGTGTAAACTGGAAACTATACTGATCAGTGAAAGGTATCACTACATACAGGTATACTCGCGATTTTGGCAACTGGACTAACGCGTTTTATATATAATCTATATATATATATCCAGGCACAGACCCCCAGAATTATATACACAGCACTGGACCCCCAGAATAATATACACGGCACTGGTTATATGGATATATTTTCCCAGTTCACATGGATATAATTGCCCCAGCTCTCATGGATAATGCCCCCAGCTCTCATGGATAATGTCCCCATCTCTCATGGATAATGCCCCCAGGTCTCATGGATATATGCTCCCAGGTCTCATGGATAATGCCCCAGGTCTCATGGATATTGCCCCCAGGTCTCATGGATAATGCCCCCAGGTCTCATGGATATTGCCCTCAGGTCTCATGGATATTGCCCCCAGGTCTCATGGATATTGCCCCCAGGTCTCATGGATAGTGCCCCCAGGTCTCATGGATAGTGCCCCCAGGTCTCATGGATATTGCCCCCAGGTCTCATGGATAATGCCCCCAGGTCTCATGGATATTGCCCCCAGGTCTCATGGATAATGCCCCCGCTCTCATGGATAATGCCCCCAGGTCTCATGGATAATGCCCCCAGGTCTCATGGATATTGCCCCCCAGGTCTCATGGATATATGCCCCAGCTCTCATGGATAATGTCCCCAGGTCTCATGGATAATGCCCCAGGTCTCATGGATTATGCCCCAGGTCTCATGGATAATGCCCCCAGCTCTCGTGGATAATGCCCCCAGGTCTCATGGATAATGCCCCCAGGTCTCATGGATATTGCCCCCAGGTCTCATGGATATTGCCCCAGGTCTCATGGATAATGCCCCAGGTCTCATGGATATAGCCCCCAGGTCTCATGGATATAGCCCCCAGGTCTCATGGATATTGCCCCCAGTTCTCATGGATATTGCCCCCAGGTCTCATGGATATAGCCCCCAGGTCTCATGGATAATGCCCCCAGGTCTCATGGATAGTGCCCCCAGGACAGGTCTCATGGATAGTGCCCCCAGGACAGGTCTCATGGAATGCCCCCCCGCGTTTCATGGATAGTGCCCCCAGGACAGGTCTCATGGAATGCCCCCCAGCGTTTCATGGATAGTGCCCCCAGGACAGGTCTCATGGAATGCCCCCCAGCGTTTCATGGATAGTGCCCCAGCTCACCTCTCTGCGCCCGGCAGCCGCATGCTTCCTGTTAGAACGGCCGCTGACAGGAAGTGCAGCCGCTCGTCTGGGATCGATGAAACAGCCAGGCGAGCGGCTCCACTTCCTGTCAGCGGGCCGTTCTAACAGGAAGAACGCGGCCGCCGGCAATGTGCGGCGGCCGCCTGCTCCAGCCTTTCGGGCTCGGGCCACAGCGGGAACGCTGCGTTCCCGCAGCGTTCCCGCTGTGCTCGACTCGAGCCCTGACTATATCCTCTATTGTCATTCAATGCTGAGAGGGGAGTTGATAGCGATTGGTGATTTTTTTAGTTCCACAAGGAAGGCAAGTGAACTTCAAGAGCCATTTAAGTCTATGGAGTTAGAAGTTCACTTACTCCCTTTTTTCATTTACTCCAGGCATGTAATCCAGCCCCAGGCGTATAAAATGAGTTTGCAAATGCTGCAGAAAAGCTTAAATAATGAATTACACATTAACTAAACACATTCGATTTTAGTCGACTAAAATTAGACTAAAATTAATAATAATTCTGACGACTAAAATACGACGAAAATTAAGTGGTATTTTAGTCAAAAGACTAAAATTAAATTTGCTGTCAAAATTATCACTGCCGTACAGGGATTTACACTCATTCTAACCCCCTGAATCTTATCCCTGTACAGCAACAAGTGACCCTCACAGCTCTCCCTGTATTCTGCCCTCTCCACTGACTGCTGGAATGCAGCAGCAAAGTTTGTTGAGCTTTTTGTTACTGTGAGGGTGTGGGCTGCTCCTTGTAGTTTCATTACAGTAATACAGTAAAGGGTGAGCGCAACAGAGACACAACAGGCTAAAGGCACAATGGGGTTAGAGGAATGGACTAGAGGCCCAATGGGGTTAGAGGAATGGGGTAGAGGCACAATGGGGTTAGAGGAATGGGCTAGAGACACAGGGCGAGAGGAATGGGCTAGATGCACAATGGGGGTGAGAGGAATGGGCTTGAGGCACAATGGAGATGAGAGGAATGGGCTAGAGGCACAATGAACGGGAACAAGAGGAATGGGCTAGATACACAGTGGGCGAGAGGAATGGGCTAGCTAGAGGCACAATGGGAACGAGAGGAATAAGCTAGAGGCACAATGGGGGTGGCCCTAGAGGCACAATGGGAGTGGCCCTAGAGGCACAATGGGGGTGGCCCTAGAGGCACAATCGGGATGAGAGATATGGGGTAGAGGCACAATGGGGATAAAAGGAAAGTGCTATAGGCAAATTGGGATAAGAGACATGTGGTAGAGGCACAATGGGGCAAGAGGGAGTGGGGTAAAGACACAATGGGGGCGAGAGGAATGGGCTAGAAGCAAAATAGTTGTGAAAGAGAAATGTAGAGGCAAATAAAAGGGAGAGTGATGGGACCAAGGGCTTCTAAAATAGGTAATTTAAGGCCACAAAAATAAAAAAGGATGTCACAGTAAAATAACTGTACAGTCAAATTAATAAGCAGAAAAACATCTATAAATGAAGCTGATAGTCCCAGAGAACTAACACTCCTGCCAAATGATGAATTCTACGTAATAGCGATCCACAATCTGCATGACAAGGCTAAAAGAATATATATTATTTGATGGAAGTTTTATTTTTACCCTGGTATTTGCTTTAGAAGGCGTTATGAACTCGCCAAGGTATTTTCTCAGAAAAAATCGGCGATGGCTAACCTTTGGCACGCCAGCTGTTATTGATCCGCTGGTTCAAAGCGCCGCTGCTCTGAATCAGCATAGAGTTTGGCGCTAGCCTGTCTGCGATCTGTTCTGGGAATTCTCCTTTTTTTGTCGCTTTATGGAAGGCCAGCTGCACGGTAATAGAGGATGACTGGAAGTTTTGGGATTTCTAGTCCATCTTATGGAAAGACGGGAGCTTCTTCACAAGGACAACGTATGCGGGAAAATGTTTTTGGGTAAATAGATGCATATGGCACATATCCACATCGCAGCAGAAACGGGAATTAAACCTCAAAACAAAGACTCCTTTTTTTTTTTTTCTTTTTTTTTTTTAAACCAAACGCCAAAAACATACATTCATTTAACAGGTTATTATTGAGAGCGGAAATGCTCATTTTATGCAAAAATAGGAAAAAGTGATGAAATATAAAAAAAAAATAGCAATGTTTTCAATGGTTCTTCTAACTTTTCGCCTTTTAAAATTTAATTTCACCTGCTGATTCTGCACCGTTATTTAACTCGGGGGTCAGCAACCTTGGCCCTCAAGATGTTTTGAAACCATCTCCCCCCCCATGATGCTCAGCCATTCATAAGGTTGACAGAGAAACATGGGAAATGTAGTTCCAAAACATCTGGAGGACCAAGGCTGCTGACACCTGAGCCCCGTTCAATACCTCAGCAGCTGCTGAATTGCTGCAGCGCAGCAATTCAGTTTGCTGCAGCAGTGTCATTGAACGCTTTGGATGCGAATTTTGAATCCAAAATGGCCGACGATTTCTTAATGAAAAATTCAGATTGTTTTTCCGATCACTCGGACAAAATATAATAAAGAGAAGCAGTCGGCACAATTTCGTTTTGTATGCACACACCGCAAATGATAGTTTTTAATGAATAAACGTTATGTTTACTTCTGAAACAAAATATAATTGAGCTGTAAATATATGTCTATGTGCAGGGGGAAATAATAAATAAATATTTTGTGCTTTGGTGAAAAAAAAACCTCAAAATTAACATTGCTGTACGGCATTGTTACTTGCTTCATGGCGGCGGCCATCTTTAACCACTTGAATGCTAAGGACGCGCTCAGCGCGTCCTCAGCATTCCCGCTGGTGTGCTGAGGACGCGCTGAGCGCGTCCTCACATTGGGGTCAGCGTTCGGCCGGGTTCCGGCCGATCGCTGGCCCCTCCGGTGCGGGCTGACATCCTGGATGTCAGCCCGGCATCCGGACCACCAGCCGCCAGAATTAGGTGTCATCGCGGGGGCGCGATGACACCTAATTCAGGCGCCCCCCCCGCATGTGCGGAGGAGGCGCCTGAAAGGGAGGGGGGGAGGTCCTTCGGACCTCTCTCCCTCCCGATCGGCGGCGCACAGGGGCTTAACCCAGGCATCATTTGGAAGGGCACAGCCTGCCCTTCCAAATGATGCCTGGCATTAACCCCTGGGGAGCTGGATCGCGAATCGGCGCTGAAAAGCGCCGGTTCGCGATCCTTTCCCGGAGCTGGCCGACATCTTGGATGTCGGCCAAGCCTCCGGGAACTCCCCCAGAGGACTGGCGTCATCGTGCGTAGCACGATGACGCCAGTCCTAGACTTAACCCCTAACTGCCACCAACTGTGGAGATAGGGAGTTCCAATGAACTCCCTATCTCCCGATCCGTGGCAGTTAGGGGTTAAATTTTGGTGTGGTTGGATCGGCCAGAGCATGGCCGTTCCAACGATACCAAACATGAAAGTGTAAAATTTTGTAAAAAAATAAAAAAAAATGAAAAATAAAAATTAAAAAAAATTAAAAAAAAATAAACACTTTTTTTTTATTTTTTTGGGTTTGTTAATGCAGCAATATTGTTCCCATTTCAATTATAATGTGAACAATGATGCTGCACTAACGATTTTTGTATGCGGTGCGTTTGTTAAAAATAGTGTCATTTTCCCCAAAAAAAATGTAACGAGACCCCATCTCTAATTTTTTTAACAAGCGCACCCCATACAAAATATAACCGCAATTGCTCGCATGTTAAAATGTGAAAAAAACACTTTACACGTTGTAAATTATTGAAAATACATATTTTATTGCATTTTTTGTTATAATATACAGACATGACATAACGTATACATATAATAATGACATATTATGAATCTACTGAGTCTGACGGAAAGAACGATATATAATATGTCTGGTCATATACTAAAATAAGCCTTCAAAACACGTTTAAACATGATGCGCAAAACAGGTAAAAATGACCTCAGCACAGGGGCGGGAAAAGCCTCAGCAGCGAAAGGGTTAATACGTCACACTCAGCATCTCCTCGGGTCGCTGCAAGTGCTAGGTTAGCAGTGCTGAGCGCTGAGCGGTTGAACGCGTTCAATGGCAAGTTGCTAACTTAGCACTTGCAGCGGCTGAGGTATTGAACGCGGCTCTGGTTTAGAGAATCAGCCTCCAAGGTTCTCCTAACGCACAGCACCCGGGTGATTTAATAGTTAAGGGGAAATATACGGTTTAAATATTTTTTTGTAACGCAAGATAACGGTTATTATATTGTGTATGTTAAAAAGGGATTTCCAGCTTCTTCCATCACATCTGTGCTTTATAGGGAGTGAAAACAAGGCTCATATGACCCTTGTGGCCCTCGCCTGACATACTGCAGCGATAAAGTTTTATTTGTTGATGCTTTGTTTACAGGAATGAGGGAGGAAGGGGCGTGGCCATTTCCATTCTCCATGTACAGCAGGGATTAGCGACCTTGAGCTCAATTCCATAGATTGCGCTAGTAGTACATCCATATGTAAGTGTCAGCGCCTGGTGTTTAACGTATCCCCCCCCCATATCCCATTTCCTGACGCTACCCCCATTAGTAATCCGTTAGCGCATCAATTTTTTGCGCAAGCTTACTGTACTTTGCGCATCCTATACTTTACATGGGGAGCGCAAATGTACTTTATCGATTCGAGAAGCAAGGTATTCCATAGCGCAGGGATGCCGAGATGCCAAAATATTAGCACCTTCTAAAAGCTGGCGCTACATGATTCTGCATTTGCAAAATCATTTAACACCCCTAAATCCCCCCCTCCAATAAATCCCATTCTCACCTCTCGTCCAGCAGCGAGAACGGTGGCCCGATCCGCCAGTTCTTGTGGCTGAGAGCATAGCGAGACTGGGGACAAATAATTCTCCCTCCGCGGTCACCGCGGCATCTCGCGACCCAGAAGCGCAACCCTCCATGGAGTCCTATAGACTCCAGGAGGTGATACTCACGACGATGCAGAAGCGCTACTGCGAGTAGGGATGTGCGTTTCGGGTTTCGGAATTTTGGAATTTTCACGAAATTTCCCGATTCGTGTTTTCGGATGCGGCCGATTTTCCGAAAATTTTTAGATCCGAAAATGGCAGATCCAAAAAGTTTTCCGAGCCGAAACGAAATATTTTCGGAATTTTCGAATGGACTTGAAATGTGTCAAATCGAAATTTATTGCTTTGAAACGAGGAGAACAGACGTTCCGAAAAAATGAAAATTTCCGAAGTCACGAAAAGTCGATACAAAAAACGAGCAAAGTGACACGAAAAATGGTCGATATTCCGAAAACATATACAATTCCGAAAAACGAAAATTTCCGAAATCACGAAAAGTCGATACAAAAAACGAGCTAAGTGACACGAAAATACGAAAAGTGGTCGATATTCCGAAAAAAAAATGTACACGAAAAACGAGTCGAGCCGAACCGAATCGAAACAGAAATCGGTCGAAACGAGTCGAATCGAAAAGTTTAAACATCCGAAAAATCGAACCGAAAAAAAATCGGTGCACAAGCCTAACTGCGAGTATCACTGTGGTTAGCACTGCGTTCCGGGAGGAGGTGCTCAGCTAGCGCCTGCCCCGGAATATCACGCTAACATGGACGCTACAGGGAAACCTGCAGGCTCAGATTTTCCCCACTAACGTCCCCATATTAGCTCAGCCAATCTAATAAGTACCTGAACATCATGGGAGATGTAGAGTCAAAGCACCTGGAGGGCTGGGGTTACTAACCCCTGAGGTACACAGATAGAATGGAGAGCAGGCAGAGAAATGAACTCCATCAAAGAGTTAAAATAATCCCTACCATATTCGCTTCAATGGTTAAATTTGATCTAGCATTGCTTGTCGGTACAAAGCAAATTGTTTGTGGTCCATAAAGATAGACACGTTAAAAGTAATTTATAGTAGACCTGTGCGTTCGTTTAGTTTCCGGACAAAATATCGGCATAACGGAGATTCACGAGCATCTGAAATTCTGAATGAGATCTGATAGTGGGCTTCTGGCACTTTGATCTGCCCTTCTGGTGATGTCATTTACATACATTTTACGCAGTGCAATCCTCATTTGTTTTTTTGGATGTCAGACCTATAAACTCCATTCTATGGCCAAAGCCACACAGTGAGGAGCATGTGATGGAAAGCTACTGGGGGGGGCAGTTTACAACACAAGATATCACACAATGGATGCGCCCAGTGACACATATATAGGAAAATATCACACAATGGATGCACCCAGTGACACATATATAGAGGAAAATATCACACAATGGATGCACCCAGTGACACATATATAGGAAAATATCACACAATGGATGCACCCAGTGACACATATATAGGAAAATATCACACAATGGATGCACCCAGTGACACATATAGAGGAAAATATCACACAATGGATGCACCCAGTGACACATATATAGGAAAATATCACACAATGGATGCACCCAGTGACACATATATAGGAAAATATCACACAATGGATGCACCCAGTGACACATAGCGGAAAATATCACACAATGAATGCACCCAGTGACACATATAGAGGAAAATATCACACAATGGATGCACCCAGTGACACATATAGAGGGAAATATCACACAATGGATGCACCCAGTGACATATAGAGGAAAATATTTTCTTAACATACAAGAGAAAAACAAAGCACATATAAGATATCGGCAACATCAAATAAACACAATAAGGACATGGCATTTTTTGGTGGTACTGGCCCTTTTAAAGGTATTTCAATATGTAACGTACCTCCAGGAATCTAAATAAGACATTCTTTACCCTGCAATGCATCAGTTCTTTTTATAGGTCACAAATATCCTTCATATTTCAGTTTTTTGATTAATTGGGAGGATGCTAAACGTGTCTGGCCGCATGTAAATGAGTTTATGTAGGATTTTCAGTTATTTTCAGGCGTTCAGAGCAGAAAATCGCTGTCATGCTTCGGATACACATGAGTCACTATAACGTGATAATTCAAGTTGATATTTGTATAGACATATCGTCCTGACTTTAAGGTGCAGCTTATTTTCTTTTGGGTGAAGACAGAAGGGGACGGCTTTATTTGAAGCTGTTTTAATATTTTATATATTTTTTTTATTTGCAAATAATCTTTATGTATTTTCCCTTTGAATCGAGTCACGCGCAGGCTTTTTCACAATGGAACCTTTTTTTTATTGAATGAACACTTCCATAGGAAGCATCTCATTTGTGGAGTTCCTGTTTGCACAGCAAAGAAAATGATAGGGCTTTGAACAGGCTTTATTGATTCAAGATTTTGTATTTGTGTCTAGGTGTGTTGATTGTACATTCTCCCTATGTTTTATTATGCCCATTGAAGAATACAACAGTGCCGTTGTCTGTACAATTGCGCTTCTTCCCGATATGGATACTTCTGTTTTGAAGTAGACCGTTAAAGGGACATTGCACTCTCTTCCTGACCATTTTAAAACAATTTTTTTTAGTTTTAAAGTGGTCAGGATGTGTCCAGTCCCCCCTCGATCTGCAGAAATCGGGGTGAAGTGGAGGAGTCGTCCCCCCCCCCTCAGCGTCACCGGCAGCTACAATTTTTTTAATTTCATGGCTGGTGGACACCAGATGGGTCACTACTAGGGATCGACCAGGGATCAGCAAGCTTGGCTCTACAGATGTTTTGGACCTACATTTCCCATGAGGCTCAGCCAATCTAATGAGTAGCTGAGCATCCTGGGAGATGTAGTTCCAAAAACAAGCCAAGTTTGCTGACCCCTGGGATAGACCAATTATCAGTTTATCAGTGGCCAATATTCAGCAAATTGCTGATATCGGTATCGACTTTTTATTTGCCGATAATTGGACTAGTTGGCTCACTGCAACCGCGACGAGCGAGTTTCCACAGACCGTTGCCGATCCAGTGCCGATTTGGGGCTTCTCCCACAGCAGGCTGACAACTCTTGCTGTAGGACGTCCCCTGCTAGCTGAAGGTATTGCACATGAGCATGATGACAACAGAAATTTGGCTTCCCTCCCATCTGGCAGGGAATTCCCCATACAGGAGATACTGGGGGATCTATTGGTCACTGGTATTTCTAATACCTATTTCCAGCAGGGGTCGGCAACCTGGGCCCTCTGGAACTTTTGGAACTACACTTCCCATGAAGCTCTTAGAACCTAATGAGTAGCTGAACATCATGGGAGATGTAGTTCCAAAAGAACTGGAGAGCTGAGGTCGCCGACCCCTTTTGTACAGGGTCATATGAGGGATCACTGCAAAAGCCAGCGTTTAGACACGATTACATTGTTTGTAAATATAAAAGGTTAAATAATTATTTTTTTTTATATTAAATTGTATAAATGAAGTGGACATGGTGCAATGTTTAAAATGTTCTTAAACTCCTTCAGTTAATGGCATAATGTCAGATTTGTAATTTTTTTCCATGACGTTAAATTTACAGAATATCAGCACCAGATATCAGCTATCGAACAGAGAGGCTGCCGATAAACTGAATCGGTATCGCCCCTGAAAAAATATCGGTCTATTCCTAGTGGTGTCACCTGTAGAGAGCGTGGTGACATCACCCTCTCTCAGGCCAATCACTACAGTGAGTGTTGTCAGAGAGGCAGCCAATGGATCAGATCTGTGCATGCGTGTGCAGCAACGTTGCATCTCTCTACGCAGGCGTTACAGGACTTGCGTACGTAAAATAGTCAAGTTCCATAGTGGTGCGCAGTTTGTGGTTCCTAAGCTACATAAATTGCGTAGGAGCAGCATATTGCACAGAAAAGCTTCAGGGACTTCGGGGTTCGGGAGTCACTGAGCCGAAGAGGAGGAGCTGCGCGCGGCCATGGTAAAAACGGTGCATTTAATCACTCCAAAAAGAGAAAACAAAAACTGATCAGAGGCTGTCGGCAAATTATTTAAGGACAAAAAAAAGGGAACTGTGTATATTTCAATAGTATATCCCTTTAAATTTATTTAACATGCTATGACACCTTATCTTAGTGATATGGTTGGGGAACTTGGGCTCTGCCCTCTCTTCCATTATTGTTTTAATTATTTTTTAGTATCCTTTGTTATTATTTTTTTTTTTTTTTTAGAAGACAACCCTTCAACGATGCCTTGTCAACCAGAGAACCAGGAACTTTCACTTTCTGGCTCTCTGATCAAAATATTCCAATCAGTTATGTCAACATATGCTATGCATGTTAACAAGGGTAGGACTGGCACGACATCACTGTTTGGAAAATGGCATTAATACCGGGATCCAGGCTTGTGCCCCTTTTTTTTTTTTTTTTTTTTTTCGGTTCGATTCGATTTTTCGGATGTTTAAGCTTTTCGATTCGGCTCGTTTCGACCGATTTCTGCTTCGATTCAGTTCGGCTCGACTCGTTTTTCGTGTACATTTTTTTTTTCGGAATATCGACCATTTTTCGTATTTTCGTGTCACTTAGCTCGTTTTTTGTATCGACTTTTCGTGATTTCGGAAATTTTCTTTTTTCGGAATTGTACATGTTTTCGGAATATCGACCATTTTTCATATTTTCGTGTCCCTTTGCTCGTTTTTTGTATCGACTTTTCGTGATTTCGGAAATTTTCATTTTTTCGGAACGTCTGTTTCCACTCGTTTCAAAGCAATAAATTTCGATTTGACACATTTCAAGTCCATTCGAAAATTCCGAAAATATTTCGTTTCGGCTTGGAAAACTTTTCGGATCTGCCATTTTCGGATCTAAAAATTTTCGGAAAATCGGCCGCATCCGAAAACACGAATCGGGAAATTTCGTGAAAATTCCAAAATTCCAAAACCCGAAACGCACATCCCTACCGGGATCTGGAATATGATGCTGAGATGGGAGGGTCATTGGAGCCATAGCAGGCAGATATTCAAGATCCTGTCTGATGAGTGACAGCTGTGTGGGTAGAGGAAACTCCTCGGCTCCGAGCAACACTATCAGTGAAACAGGACTGGAGGAAGGGGGTGCTCCTTGCAGCCTGACCACTTTACTAAGCTAGTGGTCAGGGTGCGTAGACTGTCCCTTTTAAATTCATGCAACCGTTTTAGTATCTAAATTAAAGCTATCATCATAGCTAATGTGCATAATATTACTGAATATATATATATATATATGTCTATTGATCTGATCTCATAAAACCTGTGTGATATCTGACATCATCCTGATTTTCATCCAATCTTCTGCAATCAGCATTTGCATTGCGAATCGCGTGTATTCAGATATACACGTACGGATGCAAATGCCTGCGACCGACGAAAGCCTCGTCTATTGACTCTTGCACAACCGGCAGTTGATGTGTTCAAGTGCTTGCATGTCTTTAGACAATTCACATCTCTGATGCGAATACAGGGCAGGTGCTTATATTGTAAAGCAGGATAAAAAAGGGTTGGTACTAAATAAATATGAAAATAATAATAATGCGGTGCCAGCAGTTGTTGGAGGGAAATGAGTTCTTTATTTATTAATTTATTTATGTATAAAGTATTTTAGCAGGAAGGATACATTGAGATTTCTCGCATTTTAAAGTATGTCCTGGGTTCAAGAAACATTGAATTGTTACAGTTGTTACAGAAATACAAAGTTACAGTTACAAGTACTTATACAGCGCCAACAGATTCCGTAGCGCTTTACAATGTGGAAGCACAAACAGCAGACTTACATAATACAAAAGGAAATACTGGGGTAACTGAAACAAATGGGAGCAGAGGGAAGGTGAAACTGGTGGCCAGAAGAATATCGTGGGGATTGCATGGGAAGGACCAGAAGTTTGGGCTTAGTAAGAGTAATTAGCGAGAGAAGTGGAGACAGCTGGGAAGGAGAGCTGAAATTAGGGACCGGCCCTGGGTGGGTGGGTACATGGAGGGTACAGAGCAATGCTTCTATGTAGAGATACCTGGATGGAAGGCTAACCCAACTGGTTTATGCTTGTTTTCTATATTTTATTGTATGCACCGGTGATACGGCATATACAATTGTTAGAAAATCCCATTCGTTTTTGAATTCCGGAAGCCCCAGTGATTTTAAGTGATACATTGATAAAATGACATTAGAGGTTATTCACTAACCTCTGAATTGGCTCCGAATTGCACCCAAATTTTGGCCAATTCGTATATTCACTAAGCCGTCTTTTCACCAAATACAGGAGAAAAGACAGCAAAATACGGCGCAATTCAGCAGCGTTCGGTGGCACCGAAATTGCCCCATAGAAGACTATCGTGTCTTCTATTCACAGAATGCCAAACTGTACTGCACTGAAATTTTAGCAACATGCCCTGATTTTCAGTGTTGCAATTTGAAAGTTTTAAACGGGCAAATCCCATTGGATTCTATGTAAAAAAATATATATATTTTTTTAAATTTAAAGACCGTTTACTCTCTTCATTTTTTTGCAAAAACTCTTTTTATTTTTTAAAGGACATTTTTGTATATCTTGTATTTTTTTAGACAGCGTTTTTGGTTTTCTCATTATTTAACAGACTTTTTTGTAACAGACACCTCTTTATTATTATTTTTTAAAGGACTTTTTTATCATTTAGGCACATTTTAATACATTTTTATTGATTTATATTCCTATTAGGAGAATTGGACTATTTTTTTTATTTCTTTCCTCTGCATTTAGGTGGAATTCACCAATGCTAATGTGGTGGTATTCGCCGATGTCCGATAACTGTATCGGCGACTCTAATTTTGGTAAAATACGGTGACCATTCGCTAAATAGTTAATTGATTGTATTCTCAACAAAATGGAATTGCCACAATGCACACAATTTTTTCTTTGTTTGTTCTTTGGGAATTTCTCTTTCTCTGTTTATTTTTTGCAGTAATTGAGAAGATTTATTGTCCTTTATTCTCAATATTAGCAGCAATCCTACGTAGAAATTTTATTGTTGAACAAATCCAATAGTTGGTGCTCAAGTCAAAACCACACATTTTTTTCCAGTCTAGATGTTAGGACAGAGTATGATGAATAATAGTAAAGCCAATAGGTTAATTGAGTCCCCAGTCACCACTTTGACTTTTTTGCTTTCTTGTTCCCAGGGTTTAACATGTCAGCAAGCAGCTGTCACAGGAGACATTCTTGCACCTCAAGAACATACTAAGTTGAAAACTGTTCCCTGTGGCTGATAGGGGAAGTAATCGTGCGATTGAGTAACACACAAAGCTACATAGCCTTATTCTTACAAGCACGGGATGATCCATCACAGGATTGCAGACGAGCAGGCCAGGAGATGGTGCCTCTACTGGGCCTTATCTCCTTCGTTTGCAGTAGGGGGTGGGAGTTTCTGCTAGGTGTCAGACCTCACTCAGACCTCCCTGGAGCCGTCAGACCCCGGCGCTCCATTCCTACTGCCCAGGAACCAGCTTGTTCTCCCCCGCAGTCTTCCTGTGGTGTGCGTGCGAGCCTTCGGCTGCAGGCCCCTATATGCCACCACCGGCCGTCTCGCACGTGACGTCATGGCATCTGAGCCAGCACTCCCTGGCGGTTCCTGATAACGCCAACCAAACAGAACAAAGGGTGCACTATTTAAACACGTAAAACCCCTTTTTCGTTGCCCTTTTGTGATTTCAGTGTATTCTGACCCTTAAGCGATATATATATATAAGGGATGTCTATTTGTGTATTGACCCGGATTTGGCTTTCGATGCTTGTTTAAACGGATATCCTATACCCTCCCTAGCGGCTCCTATTTTCTAGTCCAGGCTTGCTGCTTGGTTCCGTACCTTCGCTCTTACTTTTTTTCTTATTCTTCCCTATCTTTGACTGCCAGCTATCTGCTGTCCCTGTCTTATAGGTCTACTACATCTCCATCATTGCTAAGCCCACCCACTTTAAGGGCTGCAACCACCAGTTGTATCCAGCCAGGAACACGTATAAAAGACAAGAAAAAAAATGTGTCATCTGCGCTTATTCCCATTATACCGTGTGAAGCAAAACACAGAGGCTTTGGTTTCTATTAATGGCCATTAAGAGTGTAAGCTCACCGCCAACGTCAAGGCACCTCTAATGAGGGTGAGTCCTATCCAAAAATGAAGCCATAGGCTGCTGTGTAGCGAACCATTACTGCTCACGCTGCTTTTCAGTCATGAGGTAGGCCGGTGGGCTCATTCATGCCCCCCCAGAAACAAATCCACCTTGGGATCAAAAACAAAGACACAGAGCGGAACATGCTGCAGTGATGACCTGGTTGGAGGTACAACAAAACATACATAGTACAGGAGGGATGGGATCGCGCCTATTCCCCGATGGGGCGGCTGCAACCACCAGATGTATCTAGCCCAGGAACATGTATAAAAGACAAGAAAAAAATATATGTCCTCTGCGCTTATACCCATTATACCATGTGAAACAAAACACAATTAGAGGCTTTGGTTTCTATTAATGGCCATTAAGTGTAAGCTCACCGCCAACGTCAAGGCACCTCTAATGAGGGTGAGTCATATCCAAAAATGAAGCCACATTCTGTTGTGTAGCGAACCATCAATGGTTTTTATCTTGTGTTATAACACATTATCTTTTTCCTTCAAAAAAAGTCTTGCTAATCACCTCAATGATTTCATAGCACGACACGTTCAGGCTTTTGCAGGCTGCTGTCAGCATGATCCACCATCCTTCCTCTTCCTTGCCTGGAACATGCATGTACAGTAACCTTCTACACGGTGTTTTGTATCTGTATGAACTCGAACCGACCGCAAAATGTCATGATCACTGAGAAATTCTGCCTCGGTTTTTCTCAATGGGCTTAGAGCTTCCTGGTTTTTAGTTTTGTTCCGATTCACGAAAATAACCATATCCCCAGCAAAACAAAAATAATCCTCACCAACACGAGATAAAAAAAAGACCAAGTCACGTAGACACTTCTATTTGGGCTCTAAGGGATATCATCAACTAGATGGCCACGTCCTACAGCTCTGGGAGTTGGGCCAAATTTGGAATCTATAGGATATCATCAAGTAGATGGCCATGTCTTTCACCTTTTGAGAGTTGACATCCAGTTTCAAGGTCGTGGATCTGTAATAGGTGCAAACGGACTCGACACAGCTGAATTTATTTCCCCATGCAGGGCCATGTTGACCTCCTAAGAGATATTTCTGAGGACATGATGAGGTTAACAGCAAAATTTCAAGATGTTGGGTCCAAGTTGACTTTGATCATGGATTCACACAAAAAGCAATCACATCTTGAGTTCGTCCGACACCTTATCATTTACATATGCATTGTGATAAAATATCACTTAGTGTAGATTGTCATAGTCAATATGCGGAAATTCTGTGCTGAACATTCAACGGCAACCAACATGGCAGCCATATTTGTTTTTCACTCACCGCAGCAGCAAGTTCACATTAGCTTTGGTCTCCCCAAATTTGAGCATGATATTATAAAAAAAGAATGAAAGAACAGAAAAAGGATATAGCTCAGATTGTAAATGTCCCCAATATCTTATTCGTATCTAGTAATAACAAGAAGAACTGCAACAAAATATTCATATAGCATCAGCTACCCCTAGGCTCCTCATGAACTTTACAGGTGGCACTGGGGTTAGCAGGTAGGAGTCTGTTTGTGTGTAAGGTCAGTGTGCACCTGAATGCGAGGTATATTTGTATGGAGTGCTGGTGTGTGTTTGAGTTAAATACATGTGAATTCATAGGTTTTCTATGTGTTACGAATGTGCAAATTTGCACTGTTCAAGCTGTGTAATGGATCGGTGCTTGTAGCAAAGTCACCAGGCATCATGGATTGACAAAGAACCATGGGTTCGATTTAATCCAATTGGCTTCGTTTTCAGAAAAAAATATCATCTGCTTTCTGACGATATAGTTTTCGAAATATTGGTTAATTTCATTAACAAAATTAGGCCGGAGATGATATTTGAAAAATGAACTGTGTCCGAAAAAAGCAGGCCATTAGAATGCTGGGAAACGATTATTTCTGGCCAGTATCATGCAGATTTTTGCCTTTTAAACATGTCTGATACCCAAAAACAGACCCGATGTTTATAAAAGATATCCGCCTTTTCCCCTCGATTTCCCAGCCTGAAAATCTATTTCTCAGCACCGTTTAGCATTTGTCATTTTTTGGGGAAATCGTCATGACGATAAATTCGAATTGTATCAATAAAGCCGTTATTTCTATTAAAATTATGGGCACGAGAGCTGATATGTGCCGAATTTTTATCAGGAGCTGAATTGCCGCTGAATCCGTATTTGAGTTTCCCAAACAGAAAAAAGTCAAACTGCGTCAGGAAAAGGTGCCTTTTTTTGGCTTTGGGCCGAATTATATTGAGGCCAAAGTCCTGTAGAGTAACTCAAATGAAGGAACATGCATGTTGACATGTCAGGTTCCTTTACTGCCATTCAGTCATATCCGGTCCTAGTGAGTGAGGCCTTAGTCGGCCACCTATTTTGACTAGTTAGAGGGTCATCACCAAAGTTCCCCCTTTCATCAGCAGATATGGTTGACTTAGATTAAATATCAAAAGCTAATGTTTCTGTAACCTTACGATCCAGACCCTGAAACGGATCAATTTTTTGCAACAAGCAGTACTGCTCAACTACATTATTATTCTGTCATTTTTTTTTAAATACGATGACGAGCGAAATTAAATATAGTGAGTTAAAATGTGCTCATTCCTGGGAGGGGTGGCCAATTGCGAGAAGTGATTTTGCAAAAGGGAAGTTGAAGAAGGTTTCAGAAACTTGAAAAACCAATCATTTGAGAAGTGGAAGTGGTTGGACAAGGAGGAAGGAAGGATCTACAACACAACTGTTTTCATGCTTAACAAGTCTTCAAGCCACAAAACCACACAGTGATCCGGTGGGAGTGATGAAATGAACAACTAAAATATAAAAGAGGGGTCCCTTTAAAAATAATAGGTATTCTGAATACATGGTAACAATACAGAATTCATTAGTTCTTTTAAGTCTTACGGCATGGTACGAGTGTAATACACAATGTAGAAACATTAGAACTTTAGCTATCTTAGATTGTAAAACATGGAATTGTGAGACGTGCGTCACTTTGAACTTTGGGTAAGTAGGCCTAAAGATGTATTTGGGAGGTGCATGCCTGGTGTTCTGTATTATTTTCCTGCCCTCTCCTATGTGGAAGTCACCCTGTGCCTGTAGGGTGCAGTGTGTTTGTGTAATCTGTGTTATGTATGAATAAAGTTATTGTCTATCTGCTGATAGATTTTCTGGGTTGGGTTATCTTGGCCTAATTAACAATACATCCGACGGCTAGAGTTGGCTTCATCATCACAAAGTGGGAGTAGGTTTGTCCTTGCAGCTGGCGAAGCGTCTGGCCAATGTTTTTGTCTACGAGCAACAAGAAATATACTCTATATAATTTTTGATATGATATAAAAAGGTATGAGACTTCACGGCCAAAAAGGAGAAGTCTCGTACCGGACAGTGGACGCATTATCAGGTCCGCTTTACAATGAGGCTCCTGCATGACTGACCATGGCAGCTTCCCAGCCAAATCGTTGCAAAAGATGAAGACCTTTTTGGTGACATAACGATTCTATGTAATCTAATATCATTCACGCTTTATTATTATAGACCGGAATTTACACTTCTACAACCATTATTGCTAACCATATTTTAATACCATGTACGTTTATGTTATTGCTCTGATAGATTTCCTTCAGTGAGGCTTTGAATAACGTGCAGTGAGGCTTTGATTAACATGTGATGTGTAGGAGTCCACGTGTAATTGTCCTGTAGCGATGCCTTGATAGATGTGTGATTTCCTACAGTGAAGCTCGATTGATTGACATGTGTGATGATTTGAGTTCCATATGAAGAATTTATGTAGTGATAATTTCCAGAGATGTTTTCTCATATGTGATGTCCAAGTTTCATATAAAGCATTTCTGTCGTAATGGTTCAAAGCAATGTCTTTGGGTTTGTTATGGAAATACTCGAGTATACCGCTAGGTTTTGGTGACAAAAATTGACCTTAAAATTGTAGGGGGTCGCGTTATATTCGAGATATCTGCATTGCGTGTCAAAAAAAATACTTGCCTTGCTCTGGATCCCACGTCTCCCAGAAGTTCTGGTAGTCTCGCTAAAGTAAATGCGGGCTCCCTGATTCTTGCAAACACTTCAGGAACTGCCGGATTCCGGAGAGGTGGGATCCATCATGCCCCGAGGGCAAGCTCGGTTTAAGCCAATCATTTACCTCGCTCGCCTCCGACAGCCATCTAATCGCTAGTAAAGACGGGCGACTCATACTTAGTAACAACTACAATCATTCTAGAGCAGAGCACCCTGACCTGAGGGGGAGCCTGACTGTGTTAAGAGAACCTGGAAGGATTTTAATTGTTCACCGGTACAGTATAATTTTGCTTCTCGCGTTATATTCGAGTCTTGAGTATTCTCTCATTTCCATAATAAATCTCTATCCATCGCGTTATATTTGGGTCGCGCTATACTCTAGTATCTACGGGTACTTAATATTTGGAGTAATATACATTTATATGGTCTATACCAGGGGTAGGCAAACGTGGCTCCCCGATGTTTTGGGAACTTAATTTCTCATGTGGCTCAGTCAGCCTAATAGGTGACTGAGCCACATGAGAAATGTAGTTCCCAAAACATCAGGGAGCCAAGGTTGCTGACCCCTGGTCTATACTATTGTCAATAAAGTTAATCATGTGCTTTAACACAAATCAGCTTCATGTTCTGCTGACTAAGTAATGTTCTGCTGATTAGGCAACACACTCTCATTGCTCCCTACACGTTCCCATACCTTGCCGAAACTTCTAGCTCCAACTCGAAACCTCGTGTTTTATTCTACATCAACAAGATCTCTCAAGATTGGGATTTCTCACACATAGGACTTCCATGCTACATTGTGGCAGCAATTGTTCACCGCATGTAATTTTAGATGTATCTGTTGTTCGTTTTATTGTACAGCACAGAGGATAGACTTGGGTTCAAAGAAGCCCAAAGCAAAATGTTCACGGGAACCACTTTCTAACACAATCGCCGGTTTCTAGTTGAAACAGATCTGAACAAGGGACACAGTATACATGTACACGTCTTTCACAATGTACATTATAACTATGTGTTGTTATGTTATAAATAGTGCAATCTTGCATCATTACATATCCTGTGATGACTTATCAGACCTTGTTTGATCCTTTTGTAACATCCACACCTTTTTGATGGCAATGGGCAAAGGCCAGGAAGACTCTGCTGAGAACATTGACACGGGACACACTGTGAGAGGATAGACAAAGTGGCTCGAGGCAAGATACTTGGGGCCTGTTCACAACCTGGCCTCAAAGCACAGCGCTGTATCAAGGTGAATTCACTAGACCAGGTGTCCGCAACCTTGGCTCCCTGATGTTTTGAGAACTACATTTCCCATGTGGCTCAGTCAGCCTAATGGATGACAGAGCATCTTGGGAGAAGAAGTTCCCCAAACATCAGGGAGCCAAGGTTGCTGACCCCAGCACTAGAATGTCAATTCACCAAATACAGACGAATTGACGGCGAAATACAGTGCGGTTCGGTGATCTTCGTCGGCAGTGAAATTGTCCCATAGAGAAGCAATGGTTCGGCTATTCACAGAATGCCGAACTGCACCGACGTGTCGGCGAAATGCCCTGATTTTCGGTGGTTCAGTTCGACAGGTTTAAACAGGCGAATCCCATAAGATTCAATGTAAAAAAAAAAAACTACCATTTTAATTTTAAAAAAACATTTATTCTTTTCATTTTCAGCAAAAAAAAGACTTTTTATTCTATTTTTGGAACAATTTTTTTTTTTACTTTTTAGGCTAAATTCCCCCCCCCCCAGTTTTTTAATAGGCGTTTTTATTTTTATTCTGTAATGGACCTTTTTATTATTTTATAAAGGACGTTTTTTTATTATTTATGAACATTTCAATTCATTTTCCTTGGTTTAACCCTTTGAGCCTGAGTTCAGGCTGTCCCGCAGCAGCCAATGGCGTGAGGTGCAGGGCGACTGATGGGCCGGGCGTAGGAGGCCCATTGAAGTCAGCAAGGCCTACTAGTACGCCCTGCTCCTTCAAGGCTCACCCACTGCAGGGACCACATGGTATGCCCTGCGGGGGAAAGGGTTAAACACCTATTAGGAGAAAAGGAGAATTCGGGTGTTTGTTTCTTTTTGCAGTTCGGTGGATTTCACCAAGGCCTCATCGGTGCTTTTTGGCGACGTTCACCAACTTTTTCATGATGCATCGGCGCACTACGGTGACTCCTGGTGAATTCATTATACTGTCGGTGCAATGGAATCGCTGAAGTGAAAAGCACTGGAATTTCAGTGCTTTACGTATGTATAGACCCATAGTTATAAAGTACAGGGGCCGATCATAGTAGGACAGTGAATACCGAATAATTCCTTAACATTTTTATTATAAATCTATTTAAATTGGTGCTTATTAGAGTTGCGGTGGAGGGCAAAAAATTTGATTAAAAAGCCTCCACACTGTAATTAATAAAGTTTATTATTGCAGAAGCCATCCACACATCACAGCAATTCAAAGAACTGCATCCCTGAGCTCCTGTCCTACATTCCCCATATGCAGCACAGGACTCTGGGTAAGACATGCAAATGATGTCTGTCTCACTTTTTTCCATCCTGGGTCTGTTTTCACACAGAACCCTTCAATCAATGCCGCGCCATACTAGATGGCTTTTTTTTTTAGCAGAGATCAGATTTATCTGGTCAAAACCAGACATCATTTGCATATCTTACCCAGAGACCAGTGCTGCATATGGGGAATGTAGCACAGGAGCTCTGGGATGCAGTTCTTTGAATTGCTGTGATGTGCGGATGGCTTCTGCAATACTAAACTATTAGGGTTATTCAAAGAGCTCCGAATTACTGGTGAAAGGTAATTCAGCGTTCGGTTACCTTTCCTGGCCATTCGGCTATTCAGAGGGCAGGCAGTTCGCCAAATGTTGGCGAATTGCCTGCACATTCGGTGCCTGTTCGAGGGCAGTGAATCCCCATAGAGCAGCAATGCTTCGTCTATTCAGAGAACAAAAACCAGCAGTGAAAAGTTGCCGAAATACCCTGCCATTCGGTGCTTTCATTCGGCAGGTTTATTCAGGAGAATCCCATAGGCTTCAATGTTAAAAAAATTCCTGTTTTAATCCAATATCTAATAAACCGTTTATTATAAAATTCTGCAGTAAAAAGTCTCTATTTTCTTTTATTTATTTTTATTTTTTTAAATCCTTTTTTTTTCTGTAACAGCCCTTTTTATTATCAATCACTGGATCTTATATGTAAATTTCAGACCTCTTCGCTCTGTAGTTTCTTTGCAAACAGCGTTTCACTTTTTAAACATTCAAGTGTACGTTTTTTTTTCTTTTCCCCCCACTCCATTCGTCTGCGGTGTTGAGTTTTTTCCGGCGGCTGCTCTGTGCTGTGATTGGCTCCTGCTCGGGTATGTTCGGCAGGGTTAATCCAGATGTTTTTGCGGGTTTCCGTGAGCCTTCGCTGGGTTTTGCAGTGAGTTTTCGCCGGGTTTGCGGCGACTTTTCCCTGCATTACGACGGCCCTGTGGTGCTTGCGGTGAATACACCGCAGGGTCGCCGAAATGGGATCGCCAAATCGCACCGAATTGAAGAGAACAAAAAGTCACTGAACGTGCGGTGACTTTTCGATTCTCTTTGAATAACTCTGTATATTTAAATTGTAACGCTTTTATCACAATATTATAATCCTACAGATATCCCCCCCCCGATACTGTGTCTTTTGAACCAATATGGATATTGTTTTTTACGTTGCGAAAACTCCTGAGACACAAAAAAGTAAATTTTGGTTAAACCTCCTGAAATAAATCTCCGCTTCTGCGCGCTATTATAAAAATCACATGCTCTTTAATGCTCCGGACAATTTTTCTTGTCCCCGTCAACGTTCAGAATGTACCCTCCTCAAACCCTCGTTCCTACAAGGGGTTAACGGCGAGTGGAAAGACGGAAACTCGCACGAAGGTCTAGCTTGACTTGGGCCGTGTTATCCATACGAACAGCTTGAAAACAAGATGTAACAGGAAAAGTAAAAAAAAGATGGCTTGACATAAGGTAGCCTTTTCACAGAATTTCCATAATATTTGCACATTTAGGTTATGGAAATTCCAACTCAAACAGAAAAGTTATTTAATTCTTTTTTTTTTTATTTATTCCCAGGTCATCAATAAGGTCGCACTGTACCTTACTTTATGGAATTTACGCTTATTTAATTATTCGCTCTGGCTTTTAAAAAAACTGCTTTCAGAGGCTCTTTTGTACGTGGATGTAGCCCGAAATTCAACATTTCTGCATGAGCTGTAGTAAAAACACAGAATATCTGTGTGTGTGTGGAGGAATACAGCCCAGGGAGGCTACTCGGAGGGTCCGGAGATCAGATAATGCCTTTATTATATACATTGCGTGGTGTTTATAGGATTTAGGAATTGGATTATTAATATTTTTAGACATTTTATCCATTAGTACGTGGAATACTGGAATTGCTGCACTGCTGGGTAAAGTTACTTAGTGGATGGGTCTTTGTACTGTGACTATTTGTCACATTGTAGCCGTAGCCTGTATAAAAAGTATCTCTCGATCAAAGGGACACACTATGCACCCTGACCACTTTAGCTACGTAAAGTGGTCAGGTTGTGCGGAGTGCCCCGCTTGACCAATTGCCCTGTGTGAAGCAGAGGAGTTTCCTCTGCTCACATGGCTGTCACTCAGCAGGATTTGAATATCCCGTCTGCCCGGGACCAACTCTGGGACCAGTGATGTCAGCACACTATTAGGGTTATTCAGAGAGCATCGACATTTTGGTGCTCTCGTTCGGCGACCTCAATTCGCCGACCCTTTGGTGAATTCAGCATTCACCGCAGGGTCCCTGACGTGCACTGAAGGGATCCACCGAACGCAGCAGATCAACCCGCTGACGAAGCGCTGAACGCCACTGATAGATCGCCAAATGCAGCAGACGTTCTGCCGAACAGATCGCCGAACGCCGCCGAAAAGCTGATCAGCCGCCAAACAGAGGTGAAAAAAGAGCAATTTTTAAAAAGGCGTTTAAAACAAAAAAATGCATGAAAATGCATGGAAATAATGTAGAAGGTCCTATGAATAGCAATAAAAAGGTCTGTTACAGACAAAAAAAGAAGCCATTTAAAAAAAAGAATCTGATTCAAAAATTTCACCGACAAAAATCATGAAAAATGCCTTAAAAAATTTATATTCTTTTTGCTGCAAATGAAAAGAATAAACGACTGAATACATTTTTTATTAAAACGGGGGAACTTTAAACCTGTCGCATGAAGCCATTGAAAATCTGAATATTTTGCCAACTTTTCGGGCATGTTCGGCATTCTCTGAATAGATTAACCATTACTTTTCTACAGGGAATTTCATTGCCGCCAAATTGCACCGTATTTCGCTGGCTATTCGCTAATATTTGGCAAATTGCCAGCTTACTGATTGGCTGAATTGCCACAAAATTGCGCAATTCGGTGGCCAATTCGGCATTCTTTGAATAACCCTTTGTCATTATTACCTCATTTATATTACACTGAAATCTTACGCAGCACTTTACAAAGTAGAATAAAAATGTGAGGGCAGATATTGACCTTTTTAAATTATATTATTACTATTATTATTATTGCCGTCATTTATATAGCGCCAACAGTTTCCACAGCACTTTACAATAACCAAAGGGAACAAAATACATATAAACGGACATAGGATGGAAACAAGAGATTTAGAGTCTCCTGCTCATAGGAGCTTACAGTCTAGAGGGGTTGGGGTTGAGGAAGACAAGAGGAATTGCACTAGACAGCAGGATCATTATTGCCAGTGGTTGAGGAATGGTGGGGCCATAGAAGCAGCTTCAATCGTGTGTGAGTAGGTGAGCAGAGGGATGAGTTGCATCAGTGATGCGGTACCCTAATCTGAAGAGATGGATTTTAAGGGATTTCTTGAAGGTCAGGGGAGAGTTTGATAGGGCGAGGCAAGTCATTCCACAGGACCGGGAGCTGCCCTTGAGAAGTCTTGGAGGGGAGAGTTGGCTGTGCGTATGTAGACCGATGACAGGTGGAGATCACCTGCTGACCGGAGTTGTCTAGATGGGACGTGCTTGCGGAGTAACGAAGACATGTAGGGGAGGGGTTGAGTTATTGAGTGATTTGAACGTGAGCATCAGTATTTTAAACTGTATCCTGAAACGTACAGGAAGCCAATGGCGGGACCGGCAGAGGGGGGAGGTTTCGCGAGGTGCGTCTGGTGAGAAAAATAAGCCTGGCCCCTGCATTCATTACAGATTACAAAGGGGCGATACGGGAGTTGGGGCCAATAAGGAGCGAGTTGCAGTAGTCAAGTCGTGAAATGACAAGAGCATGAAACAGCACTTTTGTGGTATCTTGCATCAGAAAGGGGTGGACACGGGCAATGTTTTTGAGTTGAAAATAACAGGATTTGGTCACTGTCTAGATGTGGGGAGAGCATGTTAGGTCAGAGTCAAAAGTGACACCGCAGCAGCGAGCTTGGGGTGTTGGGCTAATGGGTGTTCCATTTACTTGTAGAGAGATAGGTGGTACTGGGTTCTTCTTGGAGGGAGGAATGACGAGAATATCCGTTTTGGCAAGATTGAGTTTAAGGAAGCAGGAAGCCATCCAATTTGAGACAGCGGAGAGACAGTCCGTGACTCGATCCAGGAGACCTGGAGAGAGATCAGGGGAGGAGAGATAAATTTGAGTGTCATCAGCGTATAGGTGGTGCTGGAATCCAAAGGAGCTGATCAGTTTTCCTAGAGAGGCCGTGTAGATTGAAAAAAGTAGAGGGCCCAGTACTGAACCTTGGGCACCCCAACAGAGACAGGCTGCCGGGAGGAGGTACTTCCAGCAAAAGAGACACTAAACGATCGTTGGGACAGGTAGGAAGCAAACCATGAAAGAACAGAACCTTGAAGGCCTATAGCACTAAGAGTTTGAAGGAGGATTGAGTGGTCAACTGTATCAAAGTCGGCAGAGAGGTCAAGAAGGATCAGCAGTGAGTAGCACCCATTGGATTTAGCGGTTGCAAGGTCATTGGTCAGTTTCGCAAGAGTTGTTTCTGTTGAGAGCAGTGAGCGAAAGCCAGATTGCAGAGGGTCAAGGAGAGAGTGGGTGTTGTTGAGGTAGTCAATCAGACGGGCATACACAAGCTTTTCGAGGAGTTTGGAGGCAAAAGGGAGCAGGGAAATGGGACGGTAGTTGGAGGGAGCAGTCGGATCTAGAGATGTTTTCTTTTTAGGATTGGGACTACTGTGGCATGTTTGAGGGGAGCAGGAAAGACCCCAGAGGTTAAAGACAGATTAAAGGTGTGGGTCAAGGATGGTAGAAGAGAAACAGAAAGTGTTTTGGCAAGATGTGAGGGAACGGGGTCGAGGGGGCAGATTGTGGGATGAGAGGATCGTAGTAGTTTAAGGACCCCTTGTTCAGTAGCTGAAGGGAACGAGTTAAACATGTGAGGATGGACATGGTTAGCATCTTCCTGCATTGGTGAAGATGGCATTGTGGAGATTTCAGTTCTTATCTGTCGGTCTTCATACATAGCGATGGTGATATTGATATTTTTAATAAATTTACAGAGGCACACCGGCCGCAGCAAACAGAGATGTCACTGCTAATTACAGAGATCATTGTGCAGTGTAGCACTCTGAACTGTCTCTTATCCTGTGTGCTGTGATACAGTCTGATACACTGTGTTCCCGCTCTAGTAAGAAAAAACCCATAATATATATATATATATATATATATATATATATAATATGAGCAATGGCTGAGCACTAGGGATGAGCCGAACACCCCCGTGTTCAGTTCGCATTCAAACTCGAACAATTTCAAAAGTTCGAGTTCGAACATGAACCGAACCCAATGCAAGTCAATGGGACTAAAAAGTTCGGTTTTTAGAGTGCCCTGCAAGAGGGCATATATGCAAGATATTTGCCATAAAAGTTGTATGGGGGTTCGGGTAGTGCCCTGGGGGACAGGAAACAAGGACAAAAAGTAAAAAAAATAAAGTTTTTAAAGGGACAGTGAGTTTTCCATGAAATAAGGGTTAAAAATAAAAACAAAAAATTCCTTCAAATATCGTGCCTAGGAGGTCCCCATAACCTGCCCGTGAAGTGGCGGATTTCTAGGATGTATGGAAACATCGCCATCACAGACCCACACATGACACCTAGCACTTCCAGTCTGCATACAATGTATCAAATTCATGAGACCGGACTAATTAGAAGCACATGTTATTTCCAAACACTAATTAAACACCTGTTGTTTATGCCGTTTGAGAGCACAGGTCATTTAGTGCCGTCACACTGTAACCCCTCTGTGGTATTGTGGAAGAGTGCAGGGTTGGACCCTGCGGTCCAATATTAAAATGATATAAATCTGGTAATATAGGCGTCAGTGTCAGTGCAGCCAAATATTGTGCCTTTGGTGGCAGCAAGTGCCTTCACACTGTAACCCCTTTGTGGTATTGTGGAAGAGTTCAGTGGTGGAGGTTTTGTGAATGCAGAAGACATCCCCGATCTATTCCGTTACGTCAGCATCAGGTGATTGATAGCTGCTGATCCAGGACTGATTCTTTTTTTATAAATGTCAGCTGGTCTACAGAGTCGGTGGACCGACGCACTCTTTTGTCTGTGACAAAACCTCCAGCGGCATTGAACGTCCTTTCAGAAAGCACGCTGGATGAAGGGCACTCTAGTAGCTGCATAGCATATTGGCTAAGTTCTGGCCAGTGATCCAATCTCAACACCCAGTAAGCCCGTGGATCATCTGCTGGAACGGTATCCAGGTCTGCCCTTGCCCCTAGGTAGTCCTGCACCATACGGTGAAGATGCTGGCAATGGGTGCCTACATTTGACGTCCCTGGGCGTCGTGGACTAAAAAAATTTAAAAAGGCATCAGTCAAGCGGCCCTGGCCTTCACCACTATTCCTCTGATCCGCAGCCTCAGAAGCACCTGTGTCATCACTTGGTAACCTACCAGTGCCTGGAAAGGTGTTACACAAGTGTCGCTTTAGAGCGTCCTCAAGTTTTTTCAACCTGTGCCCCCTCTGTGCGGGCAGGATGAGCTCTGCAACTTTACCCTTGTATCGTGGATCAAGAAGGCTTGCCAACCAGTAATGATCCCTCTCCTTGATAGCACGAATCCTGTGGTCCTTTAGCAGGCTTTGCAGGATAAGGGAGCATATGCAGCGTAGGTAGGTTGGAGGTGGCTTCCAAGTCTTCCTGGTCAATGAGGATGACCCCATCGTGCACTGCCTCCTCCCAGCCACGTACTAGTCCTTGTGTTTCTGGGCACACAAAACTCTCCCTTGAGGAATCCCCACCTTCAATGCCCCACTACTTAAATATTCCTCCTCCTCATCCTCTGCCTGTCTGATCTGAGGAGGACCCGCTGGAATGCTGTCTGTGGAAAGACTGGGGCCTTGAGAGCTAGGGAAGGCCTCCTCTTCCTCCCGCTGCTCTGCCTCTATAGCCACATCTATAATTCCCTATAGAGTGTGCTCCAGCAGGAACACTAAAGGAATTGTGTCACTGATACATGCACTGTCCCTGCTCACCATCCTTGTTGCCTCCTCAAATGGTGACAATACAGTGCATGCATCCTTGATCATCAGCCACTGTGGAGGGAAAAAAAAAATAAGTTGACCTGAACCTGTCCTTGTGCCATACTCACACAGGTACTCGTTGATGGCCCTCTAGCAATGCTGCAGCATCTGCACAAGCAGCAATGTCGAGTTCCACCTGGTGGGCATGTCACAGATCAGACGGTTTGTGGGAAGGTGGAATTCTCTTTGAATTTCTGCCAGGCGAACACTTGCTGGGAATGATCGTCTGAAGTGGCTGCAGACTTTTCTGGCCTGGCTGAGAAGCTCTGCCATCCCTGGGTACCTGGTTAGGAAACACTGTACAACCAGATTCAGGACATGTGCTAGGCATGGTACATGCGTCAACTTACCCAGGCGTAGGGCGGAGAGAAGGTTGCTGCCATTATCGCAGACGATCATTCCCAGCTCAAGCTGGCATGGTGTTAACCATCTCTGCACCTGCCCCTGCAGAGCTGACAGAATTTCTGGCCCAGTGTGGCTCCTGTCCCCTAAACAAACCAGCTCAAGCACAGTATGGCATCTTTTTGCTTGAGCCATTGCGAAGCCCCTGTCATGCGTTGGTTTTTTTTGTATTTCAAAATTTTATTTTGCAATAAACGAAGGGTCACAGACTGACCAGCCAGGTGGCCTCACAGGGCCAGATAAGACATGCTCAGAGAAATCACATAAAACATAAAAAGGGGATCTCAAAAGAAACTGCAGAATATCAAAAATGGGGGAGGGGATACAATAACAGGGGGGGATGTATAAACTCGTCAGGAGGGTCGATCCAGCAAGAGCAAAACAGAGCGATGGAGTTCGCTGGGGGGGCACCAGGAAAACAAAAAGAAGAAAAAAAAAAAAAAAAGGAGAGGGGGAAAGGGTAGTGAGGGACTGCCAAATATATTGTGGTATTCCTGGCTCACCCCGGCAACCTTGAAGGAACTGAGGGCCATGGAAGAGGCCACTTGGCCGGGAGACCTGGGGCCAAAAGGGTGGACAGAGCCTAGGTAGTCACCCTAGTGGCTCGCCCAGGCTGCTTCCCAATGTCCTACACAAAAAAAAAAAAAATAAGAAGAGGGGGCTTAAGTCCCAGTGCTCCAAACGAACACCAGACGAACACCACTATACCCAAAAATTCAGCAGGCATGACCATAAAATCAGTCAGGAGAACATAAAAAGGGGGGGAACAAAAAGTAAGAGGATAGGAACAGATAGCAGACATGAATAAGGGGGGGTTAATTCACAGACATCAGTGAGGGGGTGTCATCAGGGGGGGTAGACCATCAGCATCAAATGGGGGGGGTCTCTTCAAAAGAAAAGCGTTAGCCGATCCATCCGAAGTCCAGCATATAGGCCTTAGCCAGTGTCACGAAACTCGAGGGGGACCTAAGAGTCAGCGCATTTAGGCCCAGCGATCGGGAAACTAAGGCACAACATTTCCCTGCACCCTCCACTAGCTCCGCAGGGGAAGAAAATCCCACAGCACTCCGCTCCAAGTGTAAGGGAAAAGATCCTCTGCATCACCATCTCCCCTGATGTCACGTTAGGGTGCCAGACCTCCGCAGCAGAAAGGCCCAAATTTCCAAGAGACACCGCAGTCTCGGCAATCAGTGTCTCAGCTGGCCGCCCGACTGCTGCGGCATGCAACTTATCATCCTCCACCAGCAGCCTGGAGTCCTGCATTGTCCCGGCGCTCCCGGGGCACCGCTCTCCATCCTCCTTTGCGGCAGAGCAGCCAGCTGCCAGGGCCACGGTCGACGTATCTTCTGGCCAGTCTGCGACAGCTCGACACGAGGCCGCCTCCAACCGGGAGCTCACCTGCACAACTGCAGCTCTCACCTCCTGGAAATCCGCCTTCCACAGCGTGCGGAACTCCGCTATGAGGCGCCAGACCTCCCCCCTCGTAAGCGGGCACAAGTCATCAGGACGCTCGATAACAGCCGTCACCGCAGAAGAGGAAGCAGGCTCCACTAAGGCTTCGACATCCCGCTGGTGGGGGCCCTCCACCAAGCAGGACCCTCTGCCAATCCACTCCGCCATCAGGTCACTCCTCAAATCAGGTAAGATTACCCCAGGGGGAGAGTCGGCGACTCCCGCACAGGCTTCCAAGATGGCCACCTCCGGCTAGGCCGCAAATATCTTCAGTGTGCTCAAACTCCACCGCAAACGGTAGATTGAGGGCTGCCTCGGGCCATAAATGATGCTCCAGCACAGCAGGAATTAAAATGACCCAGGCAACAGCTCTCCTGGACGGTGGGACGTGTATAATATTGTCATGCGTTGGTTTAACTGCCACTTCGCCAGAGACACGGAGGAGGAGGAAGAGGGAGAGGTGGTGGTGGTGCAGACAGACCTCATACAAGCAGCTTTCTGGAGGCGTGGTGGATGAACAAGCTCCAGCACAGAGCCCCGTCTTGGATCCCTCCCAGCTGCAATCAGAGTTACCCAGTGTGCCGTGAAGGAAATGTAACGGCCCTGTCCATGCTTGCTGGACCACGTGTCTAAAGTCACATGCACCTTGCTGCTGACTGCCTTTCCCAATGACTCGATAACATTGTCTTCCATGTGCTGGTATAGTGCTGGAATGGCCTTCCGGGAACAGTAATGGCGTTTTGGAACCTGCCACTGTGGTACAGCACATTCAGCAAATTCAAGGAAGCAGAGTCCACTAGCTGGAAAGGCAGCAGCTGTAATGCGACTAATTTTGCTAAGCTGGCATTTAGACGCTGTGCTTGGGGAAGGTTGGGACTATATTTTTTCTTACGCTGCAGCAGCTGCGGCAACGTAATCTGGCTGCGTAAATCTTCAGCTGATGGGATGCTGTCACATTGTGAGGAAGGACCTGGTACATCCATTACTGTAGCATCATCCCTGTCAGTGGAGGTTGGAGTCAGTGACATGGCAGGACATATAGTGGGGGTAGAGACAGGTGAGGAGGACCTACGCAAAGTTTTGCGCCAACGGGATGCGTGGCAGGTGGTCATATGTCGCCTCAAGCATGTGGTACCCAAGTGTCCGGTGTCTTTCCCAAGCTTGAGCCTCATTTGACACAGATTACAAATAGCAATGGTGGGGTCTGCTGCACATTTCTTAAAGAACTCCCAGACAGCAGAGTTCCTGGATGTGTGCTTTGAGACAACAGCGCTCTGCACCTGAGCAGCTCTGACATCTGATGCCTTGGACTGGCTAGTGCTACAGTTGATCACAGAGGACGTTGTGCCTCGTGTTTGTTGTGCCTCCTCCTCCTTCTCCTCCTCCTCCTCCTCCTCACTTGACTCCTCTGTTCGATCAGGCACCCAGGTAGAGTCAGTGACCTCATCATCATTGTCATCACCCCCTATCTCCTCGTCACTGGAGCCAACTTGGCAGTATGCTGCAGCTGCTGGGGCAACATGAGTGCCAGTTATTTGTGTGTCATCACTGGCACCCCCTTCCTCTAGGTTGATTATACTCCCTTCCTCAACCTCAGGAATGGAATCCGAGTACTGTAGTTGCTGCGCATCCTCAAGCAGCATGTCACTCTCATTGTAGTCAAACAATTCAGCTGACTCCTCCGTGTGTGATAGTGAGGCTACGACAGGAGTAGCTGTGGACAAGGAGGCTGCATTAGATGCTTTGGCAGCTGAGGTGGACTGTAAAGCACTAGAAGCCTGGCTGGCAGAGGACTCGGAGGATGAGGATGGCCTGGTTAGCCAATCCTGCAAATCCTCTGTATGTTGCTACTGCTAAAGATGGCCAGCACCAGTTAGAAAGGACAAGCGTGCCCCTGCAGAGGATGCACCACGTCCACGACGACCAGAGGCACAGCCTCCCGACACAGAGGCTGCTTGCCCTCTTATCTGTGCCTGGGAGCGTCTGCCTGTCCTTTTTGGTGTATCTGATATGGTGAGTGATATATAGATTAAAGATATACAGAACTCTGATTCAACTCTGTTATAAAAATTGGAGTTATGCTGCAGAACTCTGATTCAACTCTGGTATAAAGATTTCTAACTCAGTGAGACACCCTGATAGCTGGCAGCCAGTGACAAGACACGGATTACAATTCCCAGAAACCTCCTATAAATCAGTGAGACCCCCTGATAGGACCCCCTGATAGCTGGCAACAGTGACAAGACACAGATTACAATTCACAGAAATCTGCTAGAAGTATGTGGGACCCCCTGATAGCTGGCAGTCAGAAGACACCGATTACAATTCCCAGAAACCTCCTGTAAGTCAGTGAGACCCCCTGATGGGTGGCAGTGAGAACACACAGATTAGAACAATTCCCAGATATTTTGTAGAAATGACTGACCCCCAAAATAGTTGGTGGCAGTGAGAACACAAAGATTAGAACAATTCCCAGATATTTTGAAGAAATGAGACCCCCACAATAGTTGGTGGCAGTGAGAACACAAAGATTACTACAATTCCCAGATATTTTGTATAAATGACTGACCCCCAAAATTGCTGGTGGCAGTGAGAACACAAAGATTAGAACAATTCCCAGATATTTTGTAGAAATGAGACCCCCCCCCCCCAAATAACTGCTGGCAGACTGGCTGTGAGAACACACACTAACACAACAATCTCCGTTCACAAAACACGTGCTGAAGGCTGTGTGAAGCCTTATATAGTCTGCTGCGGGACTTAGCTCTGTGAGCCCATGATTGGGCAAAATTTGCCCAATCAGGACTCTGAGCCGTGATTGGCATAGTCTTGAACCTGTCTTGCACCTGACCTGTGGTCAGGTGCAAGGCTGTAGCCAATCACAAGCTTCAGGCCAGTGGAAAAGTGCATTGTGATCCATTGTGGTGCATTGTGGGCGAACATGCGGCGAACACGCGGAAATGTTCGTAGTTCGCGAACATGCGAACAGGCGATGTTCGAATCGAACTCCGAACCGAACAGCTCATCCCTACTGCGCACCCCAGCTTCCACGATCCCTTGATGCCCGGTGCCTGCCGTATAGGCTGAATCTCAAGCAAATAATGAAATGGAAGGCGGCACTCCAGGACGATAAAACAGACAAGGTTTATTCCAAAATCGTCAACGTTTCAGCCCTAACCTAGGACTTTCTTCGGGACATGACCACAGGTCAGGTTCAAGACCATGCCAATCACGGCTCAGAGTCCTGATTGGGCAATTTTTGCCCAATCATAGGCTCACAGAGCCAAGTCCCGCAGCACACTATATAAGGCTTCACACAGCCTTCAGCACGTGTTTTTTGAGCGGAGATTGTTGTGTTAGCGTGTGTTTTCACTGCCAGTCTTCCAGCAGCTATTGGGGGGGGGGTCTCATTTCTACAAAATATCTGGGAATTGTTCTAATCTTTGTGTTCTCACTGCCACCAGCAATTGTGGGGGTCAGTCATTTATACAAAATATCTGGGAATTGTTCTAATCTTTGTGTTCTCACAGCCACTAGGGATGAGCCGAACACTCCCCGAATTCGGTTTGAGCCCGAACTTCCCATTTGTTCGGGTCCGGACCCGAACCCGAACTCGAACCCAATGCAAGTCAATGGGGCTGAAAATAAGGTTTGTAGCGTGCCCTCCAAGAGGGCATATATGCTACATATTTGCCATAAAAGGTGTATGGGGGTCCGGGTAGTGCCCTGTGGGAGAGGAAACAAGAACAAAAAGTAAAAAAAAAACGTTTTTAAAGGGACAGTGAGTTTTCCATGAAATAAGGGTTAAAAATTAAAACCAATAATTCCTTCAAATATCGTGCCTAGGAGGTCCCCATAACCTGCCCGTGAAGTGGCGGATTTCTAGGATGTATAGAAACACTTAAAAACAAAAAAATAACCTTTCATATGACGGTAAATGCCTTTAATCTATCCATAAACAACTGCTTGGGGCGGCAGTCTGTATGAAAAGAGGAGACATTTTCGTACACGCAGAAAAAGTTTACTGATTTTTTTGGGCTAAATTATTGTGAAATATATGCAGGCTTTGGATGAAAGTAACAATAGGTGCTTTAAAATTGGTCCTTTAGCATCCCTAACAGTGCCGTCACACCGTAACCCCTCTGAGGATATGAATCTGATACAGGCGTCAGTGGCAGTGCACCCAAATATTGTGTTTTTGGTGCCAGGCCTGCAAGTACTATCATACAGTAACCCCTCTGTGGTATTGTGGAAGAATGCAGGGGTGGACCATGTGGTCCTCTATTGAAAAGATATGATTCTGGTCAAGGTGTCAGTGCACCCAGATATTCTGCCTTTGGTGCAAGACTGCCAGGCCAGCAAGTATCATCATACAGTAACCCCTCTGTGGTATTGTGGAAGAGTGCAGGGTTGGACCCTGCTGTTAAAAAAATTTAAATGATATAAATCTGGCACAGGCGTCAGTGCAGCCAAATATTGTGCCTTTCATGGCAGCAAGTGCATTCACACCGTAACCCTTTTGTGGTATTGTGGAAGAGTTCAGTGCTGGAGGTTTTGTGCATGCAGAAGACATACCCAATCTATTCCATTACTTCGGCATCAGGGGATTGATAGCTGCTGATCCAGGACTGATTCATTTTTATAAATGTCAGCCGGTCTACAGAGTCGGTGGACAGACGCACTCTTTTGTCTGTGACAAAACCTCAAGCGGCACTGAACGTCTTTTCGGAAAGCACGCTAGATGAAGGGCAACCTAGTAGCTGCATAGCATATTGGCTAAATTCTGGCCAGCGATCCAATCTCAACACCCAGTAAGCCAGTGGATCATCTGCTGGAAAGGTATCCAGGTCTGCCCTTGCCCCTAGGTAGTCCTGCATCATATGGTGAAGACGCTGGCAATGGGTGCCCACATTTGACGTCCCTGGGCGTCGAGAACTAAAATAATTTAAAAAAAGCATCAGTCAAGTGGCCCTGGCCTTCACCACTATTCCTCTGATCACCCGCAGCCTCAGAAGCACGTGTGTCAGCACTTGGTAATCTACCAGTGCCTAGAAAGGTGTTACACAAGTGTCGCTTTAGAGCGTCCTCAAGTTTTTTCATCCTGTGCTCCCTCTGTGCGGGCAGGATGAGCTCTACAACTCTCCCCTTGTATCGTAGATCAAGAAGGGTTGCCAACCAGTAATGATCCCTCTCCTTGATAGCACGAATCCTGGGGTCCTTTAGCAGGCTTTGCATCATTAGGGAGCCCATGCAGCGTAGGTTGGAGGTGGCATTAGCTTCCGAGTCTTCCTGGTCAATGAGGATGACCGTATCGTGCACTTCCTCCTCCCAGCCACGCACTAGCCCTTCTGTTTCTGGGCACACAAAACCCTCCCTTGAGGAATTCCCACCTTCAATGCCCCCACTACTTAAATATTCCTCCTCCTCCTCATCCTCCTCCTGTCTGATCTGAGTAGGACCCGCTGGAATGCTGTCTGCGAAAAGACTGGGGCCTTGAGAGCTAGGGAAGGCCTCCTCTTCCTCCCGCTGCTCTGCTTCTAGAGCCACATCTATAATTCCCCACAGAGTGTGCTCCAGCAGGAACACTAAAGGAATTGTGTCACTGATGCATACACTGTCCCTGCTCACCATCCTCGTTGCCTCCTCAAATGGTGACAGTACAGTGCATGAATCCTTGATCATCAGCCAGTGCGGGGGGGAAAAAAAACCACGTTGACCTGAACCTGTCCTTGTGCCATACTCACACAGGTACTCGTTGATGGCCCTCTGCTGCTTGTGCAGATGCTGCAGCATTGCTAATGTCGAGTTCCACCTGGTGGGCATGTCACAGATCAGACGGTTTGTGGGAAGGTGGAACTCTCTTTGAATTTCTGCCAGGCGAACGCTTGCTGGGAATGACCGTCTGAAGTGGCTGCAGACTTTTCTGGCCTGGATGAGAAGCTCTGGCAGCCCTGGGTACTTGGTTAGGAAACGCTGTACCACCAGATTTAGGACGTGTGCTAGGCATGGTACATGCGTCAATTTACCCTTGCGTAGGGCGGAGAGAAGGTTGCTGCCATTATCGCAGACGATCATTCCCAGCTCAAGCTGGCGTGGTGTTAACCATCTCTGCACCTGCCCCTGCAGAGCTGACAAAATTTCTGACCCGGTGTGGCTCCTGTCCCTAAAACAAACCAGCTCAAGCACAGTATGGCATCTTTTTGCTTGAGCCATTGCGTAGACCCTGTCAGGCGTCGGTTTAACTGCCACTTTGCCAGATACAGAGAAGGAGGAGGAGGAGGAAGAGGTGGTGGTGGTGGAGCAGACAGACCTCATACAAGCAGCTTTCTGGAGGTGTGGTGGATGAACAAGCTCCAGCACAGAGCCCCGTCTTGGATCCCTCCCAGCTGCAATCAGAGTTACCCAGTGTGCCGTGAAGAAAATGTAACGACCCTGTCCATGCTTGCTGGACCACATGTCTAAAGTCACATGCACCTTGCTGCTGACTGCCTTTGCCAATGACTCGATAACATTGTCTTCCACGTGCTGGTATAGTGCTGGATTGGCCTTGCGTGAAAAGTAATGGCGTTTTGGAACCTGCCACTGTGGTACAGAACATTCAGCAAATTCACAGAAGGGAGCAGAGTCCACCAGCTGGAAAGGCAGCAGCTGCAATGCGAGTAATTTTGCTAAGCTGGTATTTAGACGCTGTGCTTGGGGATGGTTGGGACTATATTTTTTCTTTCGCTGCAGCAGCTGCGGCAACGTAATCTGACTACGTAAATCTTCAGCTACTGGGATGATGTCACATTGTGAGGAAGGACCTGGTACATCCATTACTGTAGCATCATCCCTGTCGGTGGAGGTTGTAGGCAATGACATGGCAGGACATACAGTGGGGGTAGAGACAGATGAGGAGGAGGAGGAGGACCTACGCAAAGTTTTGTGCCAACGGGATGTGTGGCACTTATTCATATGTCGCCTCAAGCACGTGGTACCCAAGTGTCCGGTATCTTTCCCACGCTTAAGCCTCATCTGACATAGATTACAAATAGCAACGCTGCGCTCTACTGCACATTTCTTAAAGAACTCCCAGACAACAGAGATCCTGCATGTGTTCTTTGAGACAACAGCACTCTGCACCGGCGCAGCTCTGACATGTGATGCCTTGGACTGGCTAGTGCTATGGTTGGTCACAAAGGATGTTGTGCCTCATGTTTGCTGTGCCTCCTCCTCCCCCTCTTCCTCACTTAATTCCTCTGTTCGATCTGGCACCCAGGTGGAGCCAGTGACCTCATCATCATTGTCATCATCACCCCCTATCTCCTCGTCACTGGAGCCAACTTGGCAGTATGCTGCAGCTGCTGGGGCAACATGAGTGCCAGTTATTTGTGTGTCATCACTGGCACCCCCTTCCTCTAGGTTGATTATACTCCCTTCCTCAACCTCAGCGATTGAATCAGAGCACTGTACTTGCTGCGCATCCTCAAGCAGCATGTCACTCTCATTGTAGTCAAACAATTCAGCTGACTCCTCCGTGTGTGATAGCGAGGCTACGGCAGGAGTAGCTGTGGACATGGAGGCTGCATTAGATGCTTTGGCAGCTGAGGTGGACTGTAAAGCACTAGAAGCCTGGCTGGCAGAGGACTCGGAGGATGAGGATGGCCTGGTTAGCCAATCCACCAAGTCCTCTGTATGTTGCTGCTGCTTAAGACTGCCAGCACCAGTTAGAAAGGACAAGCGTGCCCCTGCAGAGGATGCACCACGTCCACCACGACCAGAGGCACAGCCTTCCAACACAGGGGCTGCTTGCCCTCTTATCTGTGTCTGGGAGCGTCTGCCTGTCCTTTTTGTTCTTTCAGACATGGTGAGTGATATATAGATTAATATATACAGAACTCTGATTCAACTCTGGTATAAAGATTTAAAGAACTCTGTTATAACTCAGTGAGACACACTGATAGCTGGCAGCCAGTGACAAGAGACAGATCACCTCAATTCACAAATGTTTTGTAGAAATTAGTGAGCCCCAAAATACTGCGTGGTACTGGATGTGTGATGAGACACAGATCACCTCAGTTCCCAAATGTTTTGTAGAAATTAGTGAGCCCCAAAATAATGCGTGGTACTGGATGTGTGATGAGACACAGATCACCTCAATTCCCAAATGTTTTTTACAAATTTGTGACCCCCAAAATACTTGCTGGCAGTGACAAGACACAGATCACCTCAATTCACAAATGTTTTGTAGAAATTTGTGACCCCCAAAATACTGCGTGGTACTGGCTGTGTGACAAGACACAGATCACCTCAATTCACAAATGTTTTAAAGAAATTAGTGAGCCCCAAAAAGATTTGCTGGGACAGTGACAAGACCCAGAAGATCACCTCAATTCACAAATGGTTTAAAGAAAGTTGTAAACCCCAAAAAAACTTGCTGGCACAATGACAAGACACACATCACCTAAATTCCCTGATATTTGGTAGAAATGAGACCCCCCAGACCGCCCCAGTAGCTTGGCAGACCGGAAGTAACAAGACACAACTATTTCCTTTGAAATCTCCTCTGAAATGCGTGCAGAATCGGTGCGTGGAAACGTTATATAGTGTGCTGCGGGACTTAGCTCTGTGAGCCCATGATTGGGCAAAATTTGCCCAATCAGGACTCTGAGCGGTGATTGGCTTAGTGTTGAACCAGTCTTGCACCAGACCTGTGGTCAGGTGCAAGGCTGTAGCCAATTACGAGCTTCAGGCCAGTGGGAAAATGCATTGTGGTCCATTGTGGTCGAACATGCGGCAAACACCCGGAAATGTTCGGTGTTCGCGATCTCATCGAACAGGCCAAGTTCGGGTCGAACCCCGAACCGTCCAAACCCAAACCGCTCATCCCTAACAGCCACCAGCAATTTGGGGGTCAGTTATTTATACAAAATATCTGGGAATTGTTCTAATCTGTATATGTATATACTGTATATATAGTCACTTTTGTTTACTTGATCTATTTAAGTACACAATACTATTTCCAGAAATGTGAAAGTATGTGTGTGTGTGTGGGGGGGGGGGGTTGCTTTTATTTTGCATTTTGTTTAGAATAAATACATTTTATTATAATAAAGGAACCTAATTTTAATATTTTATTAAAGAAAATGCATTTGTCACATCAAAGAAAAAAACCTGTGTATAATATGTGTGGGTGCAGTAAATGACAAAATGGGAATTGCTGTTAAACACACACATATCAAAAATGAGTCCTCAAATATCAAAATAAGGCTGGCTTGGTAATGGGTTAATAATTTATATTTTATATCTTACATTTGTAAAGGTGTTGTTGAGCTGGGTGCGTTGGTGTTATCTAAAGAACAATACATCATCCTCTCCTCCTTCACAGAATGTGTGTGTAAAGACAATACGTCGAGCACGTCAAACGTCCCCTGTCCCCCCACAGTGGATGCATAAATGACGTTTTCCTATTTGCCATAATACAGCTTAATAAAAATGCTAGTTATAGTTCATGCTGTGTTGTACATTTACTGGGTTCTTTTTCTGTCTCCGAGAGGAACGACGGTGCCCCCTATGGGTCATACGTGTGGTCCACTTAGCAAGCAAATTTCTTTATTTATAAAGTATTTTAGCAGGAAGGATACAGTGAGATTTCTTTCCTTCTCAGTATGTCCTGGGTTCAAGAGCTTTGAATTGTTACAGAAACACAAAGTAATAAAATGCAAGAATTAAAAAAACAATACAAATATACAGATTAACCCAGAAAATAAATATGTAGGAAATATAGTCACTGTGTTACATGTCTACAGGCACTTTCTGTATATAGTCACTATGTTACATGTTTACAGGCGCTTTCTGTATATAGTCATTATGTTACATGTTTACAGGTGCATTCTGTATATAGTTACTATGTTACATGTTTACAGGCGCTTTCTGTATATAGTCACTATGTTATATGTTTACAGGCGCTTTCTGTATATAGTCACTGTTACATGTTTACAGGTGCATTCTGTATATAGTCACTATGTTACATGTTTACAGGTGCATTCTGTATATAGTCACTGTGTTACATGTTTACAGGTGAATTCTGTATATAGTCACTATGTTACATGTTTACAGGTGCATTCTGTATATAGTCACTATGTTACATGTTTACAGGTGCATTCTGTATCTAGTCACTGTTAAATGTTTACAGGTGCATTCTGTATATAGTCACTGTTAAATGTTTACAGGTGCATTCTGTATATAGTCACTGTTAAATGTTTACAGGTGCATTCTGTATATAGTCACTATGTTACATGTTTACAGGTGCATTCTGTATATAGTCACTATGTTACATGTTTACAGGTGCATTCTGTATATAGTCACTATGTTACATGTTTACAGGCGCTTTCTGTATATAGTCATTATGTTACATGTTTACAGGTGCATTCTGTATATAGTTACTATGTTACATGTTTACAGGCGCTTTCTGTATATAGTCACTATGTTATATGTTTACAGGCGCTTTCTGTATATAGTCACTGTTACATGTTTACAGGTGCATTCTGTATATAGTCACTATGTTACATGTTTACAGGTGCATTCTGTATATAGTCACTGTGTTACATGTTTACAGGTGCATTCTGTATATAGTCACTGTGTTACATGTTTACAGGTGAATTCTGTATATAGTCACTATGTTACATGTTTACAGGTGCATTCTGTATATAGTCACTATGTTACATGTTTACAGGTGCATTCTGTATCTAGTCACTGTTAAATGTTTACAGGTGCATTCTGTATATAGTCACTGTTAAATGTTTACAGGTGCATTCTGTATATAGTCACTGTTAAATGTTTACAGGTGCATTCTGTATATAGTCACTATGTTACATGTTTACAGGTGCATTCTGTATATAGTCACTATGTTACATGTTTACAGGTGCATTCTGTATATAGTCACTATGTTACATGTTTACAGGTGCATTCTGTATATAGTCACTATGTTACATGTTTACAGGTGCATTCCGTATATAGTCACTGTGTTACATGTTTACAGGTGCATTCTGTATATAGTCACTATGTTACATGTTTACAGGTGCATTCTGTATATAGCCACTGTGTTACACGTTTACAGGTGCATTCTGTATTGAAATGAAAAATTAAATCCTGCAGAAACAGGGTTATTTGTTGCATGCCTTAAACAGTACAGCTTCTAATTTAATATGAACATGGTTTAGGCTAGGGTCAGACGAGCGTGATTTCTACGGACTGTACGTCCGTGCACACGGACGTACGTCAGTACGGAAGACGCAGTAGTGGCCACACAGTCCGTTTATTCACTGATGTATATTTTGACGGATGTAGGAGGGAAAATAAAATAAAAATCAAAACCATTTTGTCCGTGAAAAATGCTGGACGTATAAATGCAGTCCGTCTGACCATGTTCCATCACTCACACACAAAGCTATGCAGACGTTGCGGACGCAGCGCACTTTGTGCGGCTGTTCTAGCGGTTGTACGTTCTTGCCTGCCTTGACATCCTTGTGTCAGGCTCCAATGGACTTTCTGTCATGCTATCACGGACGTACTTTTAGGCGCAATCACGGACGTGAACACTACGCTCGTCTGACCCCAGCCTTAAGCATTCGTGGGGTCATACATACTGTGCACAAATAAAGATTATTGATCGAGATACAAAAGAAAAAACAACATCTTACATTAACAATTCCACATGTTTATCAACTTCTAAATGTATTCAGTTTACATTCAGTATCTACACATCTTCTAAAATCACAAACAGAATCACAGGACAGTAGACCAGTGGTTCCCAACCCTGGACCTCAGGTCCCCCTAACAGGCCAGGTTTGCAGGATATCTGAAGCACAGCACAGGTGATATGATTTGCTGCTCAGTGATTGCAGGATTCAGTTTGATTTTCCCCAAGGTGATCTGCAAAATGTGGCCTGTTAGGGGGACCTGAGGACAGGTTTGGGAAACCCTATGCTATGGGATTAAGCACTGGTACTTGTTAGACTCTCTGAAAAAAATCCAGTCTTGGCTAGACATGAAGTCATGATCATAGACCTTTTAATGCAGGCTTTTTATAATAAAAAAAATAACCACTGCAGCAGAAATGTCATCAAATTGTGCATATTTTATTTAATACGGTGTATTTAGTTCTGGCCATACATTTAAATTTTCAAATTCACCATTTAATAAGATTTTTAGCACAAAAATAAATAAAAAATTTAAAGCGAGAGAAAAGAAGAGCCCAGGCCTGAATGAATTACGCTATAATAAATAAGATGTATACAATTTGCAGCAACATTTACTGCGCTGGGATGAGGCTGTTTGTGTTTTCAAGTTATGTGTTTACAACCCAAATATTCAGGCAAGAATCCGTTCCTTTTCATCAGCTATACACACATAGATCGTAATTTCCCACGGGAATAGCAACCTCAACTCCTCCTGGATCTGTTGGTGAAATATTGACTTGCCTTTTTTTTTGTGTATTGTAGAATTGTCTTATTTTTACACATTGCACTTTTGTACAGCGCTCTGGAATGTGTTGGTCACTTAATAAAAACACCAGTAATCTATATTCTATTATTCTAATATTATAATACTATATATGCTTGGTTGGTCGCTGTGTAGGTCCATTCAAAGAAAAGGCTAGATTTGCAGAATATCACCATTTGCAGTGACTGTGTGTGCATTGGCTTGATTACTGCAACTCGTTCCTCATTGGTCTCCCCCACTCCCGCAATGCCCCTTTGCAATCTGTAATGAATGCAGGTGCCAGGTTTATTTTTCTCACCAGACGCACCTCGCGTACCTCCTCCCTCTGCCGGTCCCTCCATTGGCTTCCTGTATGTTTCAGGATACAGTTTAAAATACTGACGCTCACGTTCAAATCGCTTAATAACTTGACCCCCCCCCCTTACATGTCTTCATTACTCCGCAAACACGTCCCGTCTAGACCAGTGGTTTCTAACCCTGGTCCTCAGAGCCCACTAACAGCCCAGGTTTTAAGGATCAATTGGGGAAAAGCAGACTGAATCCTGTAATCACTGAGCAGCAAATCATATCACCTGTGCTGTGCTTCACATATCCTGCAAACCTGGCCTGTTAGCGAGCCCTGAGGACAAGGGTTTGGGACCACTGGGCTAGACATCTCCGTTTGGCGGGCGATCTCTGCCTGTCCTCTGTCTACACCCGCGCTGCCAACTCTTGCCTCCAAGACTTCTCACGGGCAGCTCCGGTCCTGTGGAATGACTTGCCTCGCCCTGTCAAACTCACCCCTGATCTTCAGGCCTTCAAGAAATCCCTCAAAACCCATCTCTTCAGATTAGGGTACCACATCACTGATGCAACTCATCCCTCTGCTCATCGACTCACACACGATTGAAGCTGCTTCTATGGCCCCACCATTCCCGAACCACTGGCACTAATGACCCTGACATCCAGTAAAACTCCCCTTGTCTTCCTCCTCCCCAATCCCTCTAGACCAGGGATGTCCAAACTCCGGCACCCCAGATGTCCCTGAACTAGGGATGTGCGTTTCGGGTTTCGGAATTTCGGAATTTTCACGAAATTTCCCGATTCGTGTTTTCGGATGCGGCCGAATTTCCGAAAAATTTTAGATCCGAAAATTTCAGATCCGAAATGTTTTCCGAGCCGAAACGAAAATTTTCGGATTTTCCGAATGGACTTGAAATGTGTCAAACGAGGAGAACAGATTTTCCGAAAAACGAAAATTTTCCGAAAAACGAAAATTTCTGAAAAACGAAAATTTTGTAAAAACGAAAATGTCTGAAAAACGAAAATTTTGTAAAAACGAAAATTTCTGAAAAACGAAAAGTTTTCGAAAAAACGAAAAGTCGATACAAAAAAACGGGCAAAATGACACGAAAAATACGAAAAATGGTCGATATTCCGAAAAATGTGCAATTCCGAAAAGCGAAAATTTTCCGAAATTACGAAAAGTCGATACAAAAACCGAGCACAGTGACACGAAAAATACGAAAAATGGTCGAAATTCCGAAAAAAAAAATGTACCCGAAAAACGTGCCGAACCGAATCGAATCGAACCGAAATCGGTCGAAACGGGCCGAATCGAAAAGTTTAAAAATCCGAAAAATCGAACCGAATCGAACCGAAAAAAAAATCGGTGCACAAGCCTACCCTGAACTACAACTCCCATGCTTCTCCATCCATCTAATGCATTCAGAGATTTTTGGGTGTTGTAGTTCAGGAATATCTGGGGGGCCGGAGTTTGGACATCCCTACTCTAGACTGTAAACTCCTATGAGCAGGGCCCTCTACACCTAGGGCCATATTACATACTTGGAGCTAACTTAACCAGAGCTGGTGTAAACTTACCAGAGCCATTATAGCCTATGGAGGTTTTACGTTTACAACAGCTCTGGTTAAGTTAGCACCAAGTATGTAATATGGCCCCTAGTGTTTCCATCCGATGTCCATTTATCTGTATCTCGTTTTCTTTTGGTTATTTTAAAGATCTGCAGAAACTGTTGGCGCTTTATAAATGTTGACGATAATTTATCAAAACTGAAGCTTTGATACATGTTATCATATTACAAACAATGTAGAAGCACCGACTTGGTATGATCAGTAACCTGTTCGCCCTCTCACACTGTCCAGCCCTTACAGAATCCTATTAAATTCTTTCCGAGCGCCAGTTTGATAAGAAACGTATTGCTCACCCAGATCTCACAAGCCGAGCATCTGACTCATTCGTCTCCTATCAAAGGTTTTTCTCAAGAACCTCAATTATGTAACAATTTTTCCAGAACGTTAATGATTCTCGTCCCTTCAGATATTTCCGCAATATTTCTTCTTTAGTTCATGATGTCTGTAATAGTCCAACCCTGGTGTAAAGTTTAAGGGATACTCTACACCTCCTAACCACTATAGGTGTTATTCAAAGAGCACCGGAATTTCAGTGCTCTTTCGTTCGGCGCACTTCAGTGCGATTCAGCGATTCGCCGACCCTGTGATCAATGAACTTTCAGTGCTTTCCGAATGACCCCTCGTGTATTTTCTAGAACTGACTTCCCAACTATCCGTACGTGCGATTGCATGTAATGAATAACGATGAAAAGTACATGTATTTCAAGTAACAGCAGCTCAAGTCCGCTTACATCCCTTGCCACTCCTCAACCAAATATCCATTAAAATGACATATGAGTAAAGGTGACTCTCCACCAGGAGCAACAAAACTGACACCACTCTGTGTGTCCTTATCCTCCTCTATTTGCCAAGGAAAGATAATATGGCTTTAATCCCACCTGCTGATCTCAAGTGTCAACAATTTTATCTGAGATATAACACAAGGAGTTTGTATTTATCACCCAGACCTTAAATCCCCCATTATTTCCTCTGTGATTATTATATCAAACGGATCCGATCGCCTCCTCCTCCTTCTTCCTCTGTGTACAGGATGCTCCTTTTATCCTTTTTGCTTGTTTCTTCAAGCGTTCCAGTTAAATGCATAATCTACTAAAACTAGAGTTTCCTTATTTGACCTTAAAAAAGGGTCAGATCCCGCTGACGGCCTCTGCCCAATTATTATAATTTTTTTATATTATTTTATTATATATATTTTTATATTATTCTATATATTTTTATATTATTATAATTTTTTTATATTATGTTATTATATATTTTTATATTATGTTATTATATATATTTTTATATTATTATAATTTTTTATATTTTATTATATATATTTTTATATTATAATTGTTTTTATATTATATTATTATATATATTTTTATATTATTATATTTTTTTTATATTATGTTATTATATATTTTTATATTATATTATTATATATATTTTTATATTATTATAATTTTTTATATTATTTTATTATATATATTTTTATATTATAATTTTTTATATTATATTATTATATATATATTTTTATATTGTTATAATTTTTTTAAATATTTTTTTCTTCCGTTTAGGTGATTTTACTCACCTCCTCCTCTTCGGCTCAGGGACTCCCGAACCCAGAAGCCCCTGAAGCTTTGCTACGCAATTTGCGCTCCTACGTAACATAGGTACCGCAAATTGTGCAGCGCTACGGACTAGCGTCTGCTCGGAAAGATGGATCAGAGCTGTGCAGATCCGATCCGTCGGTGGCCTCTCTGAGAACGCTCCTATCACGGGCAGTCTCAGAGGATTTATTTATTTTTATTTTATAAAGGATTTTACTAGGAAGGATACATTGAGATTTTTTTCGTTTTCAAGTATGTCCTGGGTTCGAGAACATTGAGTGGTAATGTGATGTCGGCATGCTCTCTGCATGCTCATGTCACTAGTGATCGATCCCAGAGCCGGGAAATTCTAAATTCCAGCTGCTGGTGACACTGGGTGGGGTGGAGGAAACTCCTCCACTTCACACATAGTTTACTTCAGCTGGGACGTCAGCACGCTCCCTGTGTGCTCATGTCACTAGTGATCGATCCCAGAGCCGGGAAATTCAAAATCCCAGCTGCTGGTGACACTGGGTGGGGTGGAGGAAACTCCTCCACTTCACACACAGTTTACTTTCAGATCGGGGCAGCTGGGAGGGAGAAGGGGGTGACACTCCTCACATCCTGACCACCTTAAATGGGTAAAGTGGTCAAGATGAGTAGAGCGTCCCTTTAATTCTTGTCTAGCCAGACAACTAGGCAACTGTGTTTTGTTTTTGTATGTTCGTAGTCTTGTTTTTTTAATCTCTAGAATGGTAAGTGGCATCCAAATAAGATTCACAAATGTGTAAACCTGTAAAAGCATTATTTTGCTACAATAAAATAAGAAAATTATGAGAACGCAGAGAACAGAGGAGGCTGAACCATATGCAGATCAGAGTTCTATCACCCAGAATGGGCGGCCAGTACTGAAATGCCAAGGCGGTCATTTCGGCACGAGAGATACAGCTACAATAATCTCGATACAAAACAAAATATAGGTTATAAAAAGCTGCTTATCGAAAGAAAGAGTAAGAAGAATGAAGGTGAAAAAGTGACTACATTTCCAGGGGCTCTAAGGCCTCTTGTAGTCTTGTGTGCATATATATATATATATAAGCTTAACCCCTTAATACTATTAAAACTGGCAATAAGTGCAATTACTCCATGACATCTGTGCTTGGAGCATGATGGGGGTGCTTATTGTATCTATTCTGTCTCCAGAACCAAGGATTCCACAGTTTGTAACGGTTGCTGATACAGACAAAATAATAAGGTTTTCCTACATTTTAATGAAGTCTCGGAGGCGAATATTTAGCTTTCTCTTTCTGTACTGGAAAAACACTGTAGCAAACAATCCCTTCTAAAAATAGACAGACTCCCCAGTAACCTGCTGCCAGTCCAGGAGCATTCATTCCCCCCCATATAGCGTCCTTGCAACAAGCCTTGCAAATCGTCTTTCTTTGCTGCTTGTCTCTGCATCTAAGATTAATTCTCCCTCACGTATTCTGCATTATTAAAGCTTTACTGTTTCTCCTTCTTATGATTCATTTATCTCTCTGGTTTGGTGATTTTATGTCTATAGTTTTCCAGGTTGGGATGTAACAATTCCCGACGTTAGGTCTACACATACTTTTACTCCAAAATGACATATGACAAGTGCATTTTTATTGATCGGTATACAACCTGTTTTTTATTTACTGATATACCGCCTGTTTTATTTGGCAAAGTATGTGTTTAAGAGGCACTTGTGTTTTATTGCCGCTGTATTACATTATCTTTTATAACGCGGCGGTATGAAATGGCTGTCATGCAAACATATGTTCCTTATCTTTATGGTGCTGGAATTTCAACAGACGAGTTTTACACGAGCGGTTTGAAGATCCGACCATTATACACTAGCAATAAAAAAAAGATTATATAATACCACTCAGTGCTGTTATAGTTTTCATTCTATTTTATTTTTCGGGATGTGTCCGTCCAGTCCACAGCACATCACAGTGAAGGAAGGTTCTAAATATGGGGAAATGTAGATGGAATGGGTCTAGGTCTTGGCTAGACGTTCACCAAGGAAGCGAGATGGATCTTGACGGGAAGGTGCCCGGCTGCCTACTTTACAGAGAAAGGGCTTCCTTCTGCCATGGTGGAGATTCAAGCTTTAATGATGGAGGGAGAGATGTGAGGAGCGATAAATCCACGAAAGGATAGATTGATGGGCCGAGGGATAAAGAGATGGAGGGATAGATAAATAGGTAGATGGTAGAGTGATAAATGGACAGAGAGATGAATAGAGAGATAGACAGGTAAAAGAGGGGGTTAGCTGGACGGATGATAGAGGGATAAAGGGGTAGATCTATATAGTCAGCTAGAATGATAGACAAATGGATAGAAGGATGAATAAAGGGACAGAAAGGAAGGTAGAAGAGAGAGAGGGGTAGACGGATGATAAATGGGTAGAGGGATAAATATATATAGGCAGGTAGAAGACATAATGATAGAGGGATAAAGGGATAGATATATATAGGCAGGTAGAAGAGAGAATGATGTCTAATAAATGTATCGAGGGACGAATAAAGGGATAGATAGGCAGATAAGAGAGGGGACTAGATGAATCGATAATAAATGTATCGAGGGATGAATAAAGGGATAGATAAAGATAGGAAAGTAGAGAGGATGATAGATAATAAATGGATAGAGAAAGAAAGCCTGAACAGAGGGATAAAGAGATGCAGGGATAGATAAATGGGTAGATGGTAGAGTGATAAATGGATAGAGGGGTATCACAGTAATTCCCCTGTGAGCTCCTACTTATTCCTCCCTCCAATGCCTCCCCGCCTCCTGACTTCTCTATCACGGTGGAGGGTATCACCATCTCCCCATCAAACCAAGTTCGCTGTCTTGGAGTTACACTTGACTCTGCTCTTTCCTTCATCCCCCACATCCAGTCTCTTTCCTCCTCCTGCCGATACCAACTGCGTAATATTTCCCGAATTCGGCCATTTCTTACCGCTGTCACCACAAAACAACTCATGCACGCCCTGATAATCTCCCGACTCGACTATTGCAATAATCTCTTATCTGGCCTCCCTCTGTCCCGCCTCTCCCCCCTACAATCCATCCTGAACGCCTCCGCCAGGCTAATTCACCTCACCCGCCGCTCTGTCTCTGCCGCTCCCCTCTGCGAGTCCCTTCACTGGCTCCCCATCCACTGCAGAATTAAGTTCAAAATCCTTATCCTTACCTACAAAACCCTCACTAACTCAGCGCCCCACTACCTGTCCTCACTAATCACCAAATACACCCCAGCCCGCTCCCTAAGGTCAAACAGTGACCTGCGCCTAGCTTCTCCCCGCATCACCTCTTCCCATGATAGACTGCAGGATTTCTCACGCGCAGCCCCCACTCTCTGGAACGCTCTCCCTCGTACTGTCAGACTTTCCCCTAACTTCTCTTCCTTCAAACGCTCCCTTAAAACGTTCCTATTTAGGGAAGCCTACCACCCAACTCACTGACGCAACCATCAATCACTCTCACCTTACAGTCCTCTCCTCCTGTTTCCAACCCCAACCCTCCTAGATTGTGAGTTCCTACGGGAATAGGGCCCTCATCTCCTCCTGTACTGTTTGTCAAATGTTGTTCAATGTATTGTAACCCTGTCTATACTGTGCCTATTGTACAGCGCTGCGGAATATGCTGGCGCTTTATAAATAAAGAATAATAATAATAATAATAATTCAAAGAACTGCATCGCAGAGCTCCTGTGCTACATTCCCCATATGCAGCAAGGAACTCTGGGTAAGACATGCAAATGACATCGGTCTCACTTTTTTGCTTCCTGGGTCTGTTTTTACACAGAGCCCTTCAAAAAAAGCCAATGTAGTATGGCGCGGCATTGGTTTAAGGGTTCTGTGTAAAAACAGACCCAGGAAGCAAAAGAGTGAGACAGCTGTCATTTGCATGTCTTACCCAGAGTTCTTTGCTGCATATGGGGAATGTAGCACACGAGCTCTGGGATGCAGTTCTTTGAATTGCTGTGATACCCTTCTATCCATTTATCACTCTACCATCTACCTATTTATCTATCCCTCTCTGGGATGCAGTTCTTTGAATTTCTGTGATGTGCAAATGGCCTCTGCAATAATACATACATTATATATATATATATATATATCTCTTTTTCTTTCTACGTACATATTATGAAACCAAAAATGAAAGGTGTTGGTATCTGATTTACTCTTGAACCTTAACAATCCACCCTTGATATAGCAGCTGGCTCTGTTAATATTTACTTTTAGCGCTGATAAGGAGCCCTGCTTCTATAGCTCATTGCTCTGTTATTTAGAACATTTCCTGTCCAACCTATTATTCTTCCACTAATCCATATCGCACAGAGGAGAGCATTGTAATGAACTTTGTATTGTGTTCAAATTGCCATATGCCAAGGTAGAGCAATGTGGGAAAGTGTTCTGACTGCCTGACAACATGACCTTTACTTTGACATTTATTAAAGGCTGTCAGCGCGACGCTTATGCTTTTGAAAGCTTTAAAGGGCTGTTGCCGGGTGGATTTAACACCTATTTTCTTCAGGCTTTGGGAACTGAAACTTTATATGTGTGTGTGGTCTGATTGGCTGTTTGTTCATAATTTTTATTTGACGTTTTTTATTGCGGACACTTGATTACAAAACGAAGACACCGGGTTTTCAACGGGAAGCGAACGCGAAGCACGGAGATTTCAAAAGTAACAGTGTATAAGAAGGGAGATAACAGTCTGTGCTTACACCTTTGTTTTTGTTTGTTGTGTAAACAATGAAAGTAAATGAAAATGTAAAATACAGAAAGACAAATAAAATAAATTGGGACTAAAACAAATAACATGGAACAAAATAGTAACTAGAAAGTAGATATTCGCGGCCCGCCCGCACGGGACTGGTCCTGCAAGACGTTCTGGATTGTGAGCAGTTTAGGGGCTTTGTCTTCGGCCACTGATTGGGGGGGTTGTTGGGTAAGTGACATTAAAGGGTTTTAACTAGGGATGTGCATGGCTGAAAAATTTGTTTTGTTTAGTTTTTAAATAATTTCTTTTTCGGAATTTCGTAACTAATTTCGTTTCGTATTTCGTTTCATTTTGGTTTGATTTGAAATTTCGAATCGATTCGAATTTCCTATATCAATTCGATAGTTGATATCAATTCGAATTTTGGATCACTAAATAAAACCCTAATTAATCAAATTTTGCTGTTAAAAGACAATCTAGGGTTAAATTTTAAGCTGCGTCACAGATTTAGTATTTGAGTCAAATTAAACAGTGAAACAAAATTAATTTCTTTCATAAAGTTGTTTGCTGACTATTACTTGTATGTATTTTAATTTAAGATCAATTCGATAGTTGATATATCAATTCGGTATCGATTCGAATTCTGGAACACCAAAAAAGAAAAAAAAAAAATTTTATGATGATGACACAGTGTAAAACTAAATAAATTCGTTATATATCGTTTCGTTTCGATTCGTTAGTCGGAAGTACTTCTGAAATACGAATTAATGGATTTCCGAAACGAATGCACATCTCTAGTTTTAACCTGCTATATCTCAGTAGAGTATCAGGCAGTGTATTGAAGTCAGGACGGGATGGTCGCTCGCATGGAGGGGGTAGGGACGGGAAGTAACAGTGCCATGTGCTAATAAATTTCTTGACCTTTACTAATTAAAGTGTAGAACCAATCCATGCAGACAAAGGTAATTTAATTTAGTCTTAAAAAGTGAAAGCGGGATCGGAGCCCGTTGGTTCCGTGTGTGGAGTATGGTTTTGTGTCCAACTGCTGCTACACGAGAAAGACATTTTTTGTTCTTAAGCCACATGGATGGGGTTGGTCCTAATTAGGAGGCCAGGAACTCCTGTGAAAAGGAAGAGATCGTTTGGTAATATAAAGAATATGTGATTGGACTGCGGACCAAAAGATTGGTTATTTTTTTTTTTCTTTTAAATAATTTTTAGATAAACTCTGCAACAAAAAAAAGGAAACATCCTCTCAATTTCAACAGCTTTATTTCCAGCAAACTTAACTTATGTAAGGATTTATATGCGCATAAAAAAGATTCGAGACATAGATTGGACACATTTCATAGACATGCGACGAACGGAAATGGAATTATGAGCCCTTGATCAAAGGCTGGCCAATATCCACAGTAACAGTATCTCAATGGCATTGAGAGCCATAGAAGGGCGTTGGTTTCTGAAAATGGTCCAGCTTCCGGGTCCAGATCCATGAAACTGAGATCAGCTCTCACTAATCTCTTCTAGGTGGAGATAAACTCCACACTCGGAGTCTGAACCAGTGCTCCGAGCGCCTTCTCCCTGGAGGAAGGGGGTGAGGACACTCAGGCCACTGTGCCCACTCAAATCCCATTGAGTGGTCATAGTGCAGAGTGTCCCTTTAGGTATAACTAGATAGAACAATTCCTCCATAACAAGGATCTCAAACTCTGCCCTCCCTTAGATGTTTCTGAACTGCACCTCCCATGATTCTCTGGCCATCTATTACATTCAAAGAATTCTGGGAATTCCATGCCATGAACCTCTAGGGGGCCAGAGTTTGAGACCCCTGCTCTATCATGACATCTTGACTACTCTGACAAGTTCTCTACTTTTTTAAAACCCTGTATCCTGTATTTAGGACGTTGTGGCATGACAGTTCTATTGTCTTTTTGACAGTTCTTACCGAACAAACGCTATGTTCAAATGTTACCTTATCTTCTCATTTTTTACTCCGCGTCGTGCTGCAGGATTTTGTGTGCCGCGGCTGCATGGATTTGCTTTGGCACATTAACCAGAGTATCGGTGCAAACACCCAGGTGCCAGGACAAAACTCATAGCCCTGCATTGAATGTACTGTATATTCTGTATACATTCTACATGTTTTCTGCTAAGCAATCACTTGCATTTCTGCCGAATTCCTTAATTTTCATATTATTCAATAAATGTGCACATTTTGATGAAATGGACCGCACACCCCAGCTGTCTGCAACCACTGTGTTTCAATAAACTGAATGTTCTTCCTGGTGATCCTGGATGCTCCCAAACCCAGAAGTCCCTGAAGCTTTTCTGCCCAATTTGCGACTCCTACGCAACTAGTGCAAATTGGGCAGTGCTATGGGACTTGTGCACTTTATTTACGCAAGCTCCGTAGTGCCTGAGCCGAATGATGGATCGGAGCTGCTTGCTACAGCGAGTGTTCTCAGAGAGTGTTGTCACCATGCTCTCTGCATGCTGACATCAATAGGTCTGGTGACCGGCAGCCAGGAAATTCAAAATCCCGACTGGTAGTGATGCTGAGTGGGGTGGATAAAACTCCTCCTCTTAGCCAGATCACAGGAGCTGGGAGGGGGGGTATAAGAGGGGACTCTACAGTACACATCCTGGCCACTTTAAAACAACACAGTGATCAGGAATCAGGATGAGAAGAATTTCCCGTTTAACAAGCATTTGCCCGGTTGACCTAGTGGTCTGTACTGGCTTGGTAGCAGGACAATAGATTTGGGAAAGGTTTCTTTATAGACCAAGCTGTGACAGCTGCATTAATGTTATTGTTCCTGAAAGGGTTAAGACCATATGAAGGGCTTTCCTGTTCACACAGGTATTTCGCTCATTTACCCACGTCCTGGCATCCTCAATTCCTCCTTCTTGTTGTTCCAAGCTTAGGTGAAAACTCTTTCCAACTGTTTCCCTTTAATGTGGTTACTTTATATCCTGTAAAGTCTAGTGAAGGAATGGCATGGGAACTGTGGAGGCAGACATGGTGACTATTGTTATTCAGTCAAAGAATACTTTACAGAACCTCTGTATACTGTGTTTTGACAGTTACAGTGAGGGGTGATCCACAGCACCCCAAAATATTATATCAGTTTACAAGTCATTTTTATTAAGTTTGGCTTAAAAATGACATTATACTTTATTTACATTGCAGAGATTCCGAAAGGCATTAAAAGCATTTTAAGCTCCTGGGCAGCTCTTATTATATACAGGGCGTCCATAAAGTCTCTTTACAATTTCAAAAATTTATTCCAAAGGCAAATGAAAAGACAAGTGAAAATTATTACAAAATCAGACGTATATATTTAAGATTTTTCTTTGCCTCATTTAATACACCTCTATATGGGCACCATTAGTTGCACGAAGCACATCAAGACGGTACTCCATTTCTTGCCATGTTGGCTGTAGCATACCTTCATCAATGGTGGCTCAGGCGAGCGCTAAGGTCAAGGAATGGAGAGAGCAGAACAAAGGCAAGAAACAAAGCTGAGGTCAGCACCAGAAATCCACACAAACACAGTGAAGGCCTGCACTGAGAACAGAAACCATGACGGGGCAAAGAAGACAGGAAGAGGAAGAAAATAAAAAGAAGGAAGTGATCATTGATTGGTGGAGAATTACAAGTATACTGAATAAATATGACCCTGCACTGCAAAGACTTTGTCAATATGACACACATTATGGGAGGCGTCATCGGGATGACGTATGACCGAGGAGGCGTCATTGGAATGATGCACTGCACAGGAAGTGTCATTGGAATGATGCACTGCAGAGGAGGTGTCATTGCAAGGATGCACTGCCAAGGAGGTGTCATTCGAAGGGTGCATTGCACAGGAGGTGCCACTGGAAGGACACACTGCACAGACGTTGTCATTGGAATACCGTACTGCACAGAAGGTGTCATTGGAATGGCGTACTACACAGGAGCTGCCATTGGAAGGACATGCTGCACAGGAGGTGCCATTGGAAGGACATGCTGCACAGGAGGTGCCGTTGGAAGGACATGCTGCACAGGAGGTGCCATTGGAAGGACATGCTGCACAGGAAGTGCCATTGGAAGGACGTACTGCACAGGAGGTGCCATTGGAAGGAAGTATTGTACAGGAGGTGCCATTGGAAGGATGTACTGCACAGGTGGTGTCATTGGAAGGATGTGCTGCACTGGAAGTGTGACTGGAAGGACACGCTGCTCAGAAGGAGTCGTTGATGGATTTGCTGCTCAAGAGATATGACTGGAAGGACATGCTGCTCAGGAGGTGTCATTGGAAGGGTGCATTGTACAGGAGGTGTCATTGGAAGGGTGCATTGTACAGGAGGTGTCATTGGAAGGGTGCATTGTACAGGAGGTGTCATTGGAAGGGTCCATTGTACAGGAGGTGTCATTGGAAGGGTGCATTGTACAGGAGGTGTAATTGGAAGGGTGCACTACAGAGGTGTAATTGGAAGGGTGCACTACACAGGTGTCATCTGAATGGTGCAATGCAGAGGAGGCATCATCAGTATGGTGCACAGCAGAGAGGGCATCATAAGATGGATGCATGTCAGAGGGGGTGTCAGTGGAAGGATGCACTGCAACAGAGGCATAACTGGACGAATGCATTGCAGGGTAGGTGTCATTGGAAGGACGCACCGCAGAGGAGGTGATACCAGCATGATGCGAAACAGGGGAGACCGTGCTTGAATGATGCACGGTAAAGACAAAGTTGGTAACATGCCAACCATGGGTAGGTATGACCGATTCAAGGGTTTGACAATGACACAATGATGACTTTGCGTTGCCAGAACTCGTACAGCACCTTGAATTGGAACAATAACCACGTAACAATAACAAACTATAGAAATTCTTTGCTTACAAGGTGTTGGAACTCACACCTCATCCACTGTCCCTGATGGACTCCAGTGCCAAAACGATAATGACGACTACCTGATATAAATAATCACGACTTTATTCTGAACGTATCAAACCCAAAACACCTAAAAAATCTGCGCACGTTTCCGAACGATCAACATTCATCGAACAGGTAGATACTGCTGCGATGAAAATGATCTCACGACCCGACTCAAGAACGATGTCATTTTTCTTTTGTGGAGCGTAATGGATTTGCTCGGTATTAAATATATCACTGCACAGCGCAGCCCTGGTATTACGAGATATGATTGATACGGGTAATTTCCTGAAACCCACGGGGATCTTAAACAAATGCACTTTCCTTCAATCCAAGTGCCATATAATATGTTAACAAGTCAATTAGAGCAATTAGGAGCCTCCCATCCATGGCTTTAGTTATATCTTTGTGGTACCCAATATGCCATTTTCGCATCTGATATCTGTGCCAGATGTAAGGAGGAGGGAATGCCTTTTAAGGCATAATTCTCATTTTTCTTTCATTTTTTTTTTTGATTGTTTAATAAACGCTTCCTCGCTCGAATCCTACCCATCACGTCCTCACTACTACAAGTTATGTCTTTTCTTTCTTTTTCCTCTTTTATTTTGCGATTATATAGTTTTTTTGGGGTTTTTTTGTCCCTAGAAGGGCTTAATTCCTGCCCTGCATTTTGGCAGCTGTCTAGAATCCATTTGTTCGTTTCTTTGGCTGCAGGTTTTATTTGATCCTCAGGTTAAGCATTAGTTATTGGACAGAGAACTAAGCTCAAGACATGTGATACGCACTACTTATGCGAACAAAGGGGATGAAATGTAGTTGCAGACGGTAAGAGCATAATGAACTGCAAAATTATAAGAAGGGGGGGGGAAGCCTCTTCATTCAATGGTAAAATACCTTATTGAGGTCAAAACCGCAGCGGAATCGTCCAAACCAAAGAGGTCTCTTTTTTTTCCGTACCTTGGGAATCACTGGTAAATCACAAGTCATTGGGGGGAAACATCAAAGTGAAATAAAAGTGTCAGCGAGATAAACGCTGAATATAATAGACGGCACTAATATAAATCCCTCTTCTTTTATTATGTCCGTCAGGTTCGGTCCATACGATCGCATCGATCAATCTACAAACTGGTGAAGTTTAATATTTAAATAAATTAATAAAGACTATTTTCTGCAAAAGAAAAGAATAAAGGATTGATTAAAAAAAATTGATAAACACTGGGATTTTTTTTTACATTGAAACCTATGGGATTCGCCTGTTTAAACCTGTCGGACTGTATCACTGAAAATCTGGGCATTTTGCCAACTGTACGTTGTTGTTCGGTGTTCTCTGAATAGATTAACCATTACCTCTCTATGGGGAATCTGACTGCTGCTGTATCGCACCATATTTCTCTGGCAATTCGCCAATATTTGGCGAATTGGCAACTTTTTGAATAGCCGAATGGCCACAAAACTGCACCATACAGAGAAATTCAACATTCGGTGGCCAATTCAGCTCTTATTGAATTACCCCCTTAGGATCAGGGTTAAATCTAGCCTTAAATTTAATCCTAACCCTAAAAGAAGCTCGAGTGGTAACCAAACCTTAATCTCTAACCCTAACCCTTGCAAAGAAAAATGACACTACGATTCGGCAGCGGCAGAACTGGTGCACCATTTATAAAGATGCAACTTTTTAACTTGTCTTTTTTTGATGGAAAAATTTTTTGCTGGTCTTTTTTATAGTAAACTGCCAAACCCTATTTAGGCCCCGTTCACAGTGCGATTTATCGCGCGGATTTTGCCGCGACATTGCGCTGTGTAGCTTCTCCAATGCATTTCAATGGAGCTGTTCACATCTTGCCGCGCCATGTCGCGCGTCGTAGAAGCAGGTCGCTGGTACATGACCCTTTTTTGCGATTTGCTATCTGCGATTTTGCGATTTGTATTGGTGGTGCTTTGCAAAAATCGCACAAAACAGCGACGTTGCGCAACATTTCAAATCGCACAGTGTGAACGGAGCCTAAGAAGTATGATGTATTACTAATGTTTGTCAGTAGAAATAACAAGAAATACCAAAACATTTATTTTTTACCCCAAAAGTATTTCAAGCGATTTTTTTTTTTTTTTTTTTTTTTTTTTTTTTTTTCTTCAATCAACGTCTTTTTTTTTTTTTCTTCTTTTTTTTGTGATGTCATAAAGCAAAGAGAGTGAAAAAACATTTATGTTCCATATTTGCAAGGAAGTCTGGCGATTTGTCTCTCTTGTGTGTTGAGCGCATGGTGTGACCACCCTGACACCTGATGTACAGGATGCGGAGCACATCCTTTTAGCTCAGTCACGTCCTTAACCCGTTGTATGCCTGCCGCACCGGATCTTTAGAAACGAGGGAAATGACACAATGAATCAAACGAACTTAAAGGGAAAGAATCTGTAAGGAAATAATACGTTGCACGGGTCACACTGTATCCTTTTTGGCGACTTTCACTGAATGGCAGCAGGGTTGGCACTGTGCGACTTTCAGTTATTTACCCGGCACCATCGCACTGAATGAGTCAAATGTTAGGTTTGCCAAACATAAACAGTCCTTACATATGTTGAAAGATATCCAAAGTCATGTCATTTTCCCATGGGAAGGCGGAGAAGCGGTAGTTAGCATCAAACTCATCTGAAAGCCAAAAGGTAAACACAAGCCATCCATGAGAAGGTTTGAAAGAAAAGAAAAAGGGGGGAAAAAAATAACTCTGTGCAAGCTGATAATTACATAACGAGCTTAATTACTTTCAAGGGAGTTGCTCTAAAATGAAAACTCGCAGACGGAGGTAGAGAAAGTGAGGTGTAGCAGTGGCATTGTTCTCGGTGGGAGCCGTCGCTGCAGCTTTTGTTGATGCTATTGTTCTTTAGAATGTTGCAACTGTTACAGGTATTGATTAATAAAAAAAAACAATAATATCTGGTGCCTTTCCTGTCCTGACTTTCATCTCCGGCAACAAAATAAGACGATAAAATACCCTGCCCTGATACCTCTTTCTTATCCGTATCCTCCGCACTCCGTCTTCCATATTGTCACGGTTTCAATGAATCGGCTGTAAAACTCTCTTGAAAACATCACTGTTTACGTTAGTCGTGCGGAATGGAACAAAACGTGCCGTGCTTTGCACAAACGTATATTAGGGTCTTGGTATCGCCTGATTCTGTGCACACGGGGGTATAAATAGTCCTCGCTGGGTCCAGCCCAGCGTTTGTGTCCAGGACCAGGGCCGGATTAACATAGGGGCAGATGGAGCAGCAGCTCCAGGCCCATGCCCCAGAATAGGCCCACAGAAAGGATAAATTTGACTGCATTGATAGGCATTTGGACCACTATATCTCCACCTCCATAGCAGCTACAGGGTCATGTGAGGTATCACTGGAAAGGTCAGAGCATGGTCTTTCCAATGATACCACATATGACCAGGTTTTATGTAACAATAAATATAAAAATAATAAATATTTCTTTATTTTTTATTTTTATTTCTAACACAGCAATATTTTTCAATTTATAAAGGGAACAATGATGCTGCATTAACTACAGAAAAAATGGTGTCACGCCCATACTCACCGGAGCGGCAGCAACTGCCAGGAGTAACAGCCCAGTTAATGTATAAAACATAACAAGGAAAAAAGGTGTCATCTGCGCTCGTTTCTATGTGTTCCATGTACAACAAAACTGAGGTTTTTGTTTGTTTCAATGGCCATTGCAACGTAAGCTCACTCACCACTTCACGGCACCTCTTTACAGAGTGAGTACCTACCTAACATGTACCAAAAGGCCGCTCTACTGAGCAGCTCCAAGCCCCTCCTGCTGCTTTTCAGCCAAGGAGAGGCAAAGATGGTGGGTTTTATTTATACACACACCAAACACTTCCCATTTGGGATTAAAAACAAAAACATGGAAAGAGGAACAGCTGCAGAACGACGGACTGGTGTTACAAGCATGATATTCATAAATACAGAAAAAATGGCGTCGCGCCCATACTCACCAGAGCGGCAGCAACTGCCAGGAGTACCAGCCTCTTTTTTTTGCCTCTTCTTCTGCAAAGCTTATTTTACTGGAAAAGGACTACGAGGGATGGGCTTGTAAATCCCCGGTGGTCCAGCAAGGGGATAAAAAGTGTTCACTGGTGCAGATCATACTAATCGATGCCTCCGTGATGAGCCAGAGAGCTCTGACAGGCCCCTAGATGCTGTGGCCCACTTTGAAAATTGCTGGTATCTTCGCTAATCAGACCTGGGTGACATGGAGGGGTCCTCCTTATGTCTTTGGCACTTATGGTTTGGCAAAGGTCCCTTGGAGCAATTGGGCCCCTGAACATGTCATGGGCTGTCAACCTCTGATGATTAGCCTTGGACATGACACAAACCTGTCCAGATCTCCTCCTATGCTGCAGAGCACGCCGCAGGGGGCATTGCATGAGCAATCACTCTGGACACTGCTCTGCGTGGGCTGCAGGATCGGCTCAAGAAGGCCGACAAGGAGGGACGGGCGTAAATGCAATCTCTGCGCTGCCGTAGTAAACTCCTTGTGTCCTGTACATTTCCACCCGTCCAACGTGGTTTCTCGCATTGCGATTGTGACACAATTTGTCAATTTTCTTCAAGTTCCTCGTTATTTTTATCACCAATTATATACAATTTGGAATCTGGTGGACATTTATTTCTCTAACCTAAGGCTGGTGTCAGACGAACGTTTTAAGAGCGGAAGGAACGTCCGTGAGTGGACACGTTCGTTCCACTCAGACGCCCGTCTGGCCACCTCGCTGAGCGCAGTTAGTGTGCTCAGCGATGCAAGGCTCGACCCTTTTATGGAGGATCACGTTATTGCAGCCCCGTCGTACGCGCGTCCTAGCGCTTCGACAGGGAGGCTTGCAGCACGGCCACTGTTGTGCGCACAATTCGAGTACGCGCATCAGCGTGTGGCCGGCCCCGTCGCAGCGTCACATCAGTATGGGCACACATAGTGCGCTCGTCTGACACCAGCCGTAATCTGTCACTGTACTGGTAAACCCTCAGCCGTCGGTTCACGAGGACAGGTTTGGAACCTTGTGGCCTAAGGGGCTTACTCTTTTTTTTTTTTTCTTTTATTGGTTAATGAACCCAACCGTCTTCATTACTAATGTGAGCTTTTTTCTGCATGATTCAGAGAGATTAAATTAAAGCCACAGGATTTGCTTTGTGGTATTTAATTATAAACATTAAACATCCTTTACTGGTGTGATGGGAAATTACTAAACCTCGGAACCGGGGAAACGCCGCGACGGGCACCTTCGCAACATCAATGTGATGATCTGGCATGTCCGCCATATGTATGTTACGAACTCTGCGGCGTATTCAGACTCAAACACATATGCGCTTCCAGTCTGGACAGGTTTGCTCAATGAAAGGCACGGACCACACAGAAAACCTACACGAACAGAGAAGCAGAAACAAAACGCACTATATGAAATCACCCCCTTAACCACGGAAAATAAATGTATTCTCCATTTCCTCCGAGCCTTAACACCTCAAAACAGGAGAGTTGTTGATGTCTTCTCTCCATCGATGGTTTATATGCAGCGCAGGGCCAAGGTCCATCAACTCCAACATTGGAATGCAGGTATTGGCTATGGTCGGCCAGGGTTTGCGGCTCTAGATCAGTGGTTCCCAAACCTGTCCTCAGGACCCACTAACAGGCCAGGTTTGCAGGAAATGTGAAGCACAGCACAGGTGATATGATTTGCTGCTCAGTGATTGCTGGATTCAGGCTGTATTGCCCCAAGGTATCCTTAAAACCTGGCCTGTTAGGCCAGTGTCAGATGAGCGCACTTGAGCGTGAAAGGAACGTCCGTGAGAGTGAACGTTCCTTACACTTTGATGGGAAGGGTGCCATCTAGGGCAAGAGTCAGCAGCCTTGACCCTCCAGATATTTTGGAACTACATTTCCCAAGATTCTTTGCCAACCTTATTTATATTTATTTATTTATTTATAAAGGATTTTGCCAGGAGGGATACATTGAGATTTCTCTCGTTTTCAAGTATGTCCTGGGTTCAAGAACATTGAAGTGTTACAGAAATACAAAGTAATACAATGCAAGATATTAAAAAAAAAAAAAACACAAATATACAGATTAACAGAAAATAAATATGTAGGAAATATAGTCACTGTGTTACATGTTTACAGGTGCATTCTGTATATAGTCAGTGTTACATGTTTACAGGTGCATTCTGTATATAGTCACTGTGTTACATGTTTACAGGTGCATTCTGTATATAGTCAGTGTTACATGTTTACAGGTGCATTCTGTATATAGTCAGTGTCACATGTTTACAGGTGCATTCTGTATATAGTCACTGTGTTACATGTTTACAGGTGCATTCTGTATATAGTCACTATGTTACATGTTTACAGGTGCATTCTGTATATAGTCACTATGTTACATGTTTACAGGTGCATTCTGTATATAGTCACTGTTACATGTTTACAGGTGCATTCTGTATATAGTCACTATGTTACATGTTTACAGGTGCATTCTGTATATAGTCACTATGTTACATGTTTACAGGTGCATTCTGTATATAGTCACTGTGTTACAGGTTTACAGGTGCATTCTGTATATAGTCACTGTGTTACATGTTTACAGGTGCATTCTGTATATAGTCACTGTGTTACATGTTTACATGCTCATTCTGTATATAGTCACTGTTACATGTTTACAGGTGCATTCTGTATATAGTCACTGTGTTACATGTTTACAGGTGCATTCTGTATATAGTCACTGTGTTACATGTTTACATGCTCATTCTGTATATAGTCACTGTTACATGTTTACAGGTGCATTCTGTATATAGTCACTGTGTTACATGTTTACAGGTGCATTCTGTATATAGTTACTATGTTACATGTTTACATGCTCATTCTGTATATAGTCACTGTGTTACATGTTTACATGCTCATTCTGTATATAGTCACTGTTACATGTTTACAGGTGCATTCTGTATATAGTCACTGTGTTACATGTTTACAGGTGCATTCTGTATATAGTTACTGTGTTACATGTTTACATGCTCATTCTGTATATAGTCACTGTTACATGTTTACAGGTGCATTCTATATATAGTCATTATGTTACATGTTTACAGGTGCATTCTGTATATAGTCACTGTTACATGTTTACAGGCGCATTCTGTATATAGTCACTGTGTTATATGTTTACAGGTGCATTCTGTATATAGTTACTATGTTACATGTTTACAGGTTCATTCTGTATATAGTCACTATGTTACATGTTTACAGGTTCATTCTGTATATAGTCACTATGTTACATGTTTACAGGTGCATTCTGTATATAGTCACTGTGTTACATGTTTACAGGTGACCTACTGAGTAGCTGAGCATCATGGGGAGGGGTGCAGTTCCAAAACATCTATGGGGCCAAGATTGCTGACCCCCTAGTCTACAGGATGTGGACTGTGACTACCATCAACATCGGTTGCACCTTCTGGTGGACTATGTTCATGCAACGCACATCACTCTGTAATCAAAGCCCCCCCCCCAACTCCAAGCGCCCCTATATATACAACATATGAGGGTGCAATGTAGATTACACCAATAAACCGACAATAAACCTCTCTGTGATGGCACGTGACGACGTTAGGTTTCATTGAGACACCCTGCAGTGCAGAGCGGTGATTTCTTTACTAGAACTTTTTTTTATATCTTTTATTTTTCTTCTTCTAATAGATCCTTCCTGTTTAATTCAGTTAGAAAACATACAAAGCTGTAATGTCAACAGTCTGTTAGTCTCCACGTTCTGGAATGACCTTTCCCACAACCTCGGGCTCGCGCTGTACCTGTTCAGAGTGTAGCAAAGTAAGGTCATATGTACTCTGCGCGTATGAGGACGCATTACAGAGTTAAAGAAAGGATTTATCCTGTACCTGGTGCCAGAGACGCTGAAATCGCCTCGCTCCGGCACACATGCAGCGACCGTCATAGGTCAATAGATAGATATAATATAGAATAATCTATAGACAACCCAACACACCACTCACTGCACTTGAAAACGAGAGAAATCTCAATGTATCCTTCCTGGTAAAATCCTTTATAAATAAATAAATTTAATCCTCAGAGGAATAGGGCTTGGGCACTGTGGCCAAATGGGCAATTGCCCTATTGCCCCCCTTGACCGCCACCTTTTAAGATTTCAACACATCTTGGGTCCTATCCCAACCGAGCTGTTAAAGGGGCAATCTAATGAAAATTTACAAACCCATCTTTTATCTACTTAAAGGGACACTACCACTTACATAAGCTGTAACTAGATTACTTGTGCACTACAAATAAACACATTATGTGTACCGGCTGGGTGGAGTAGTACCGGCTGGGTGGAGTAGAGGTAATGTCACCGCTCTGCATGGAGAGAGCCTGTGGAGTCATGGGTTCGATTCCAGCGAGCAACCTCTCCAGTAAGTGTCCTTGGCAAGACACCTAACGGTACATACTCGCCACCCAGGACATACTTGAAAACGAGAGAAATCTCAATGTATCCTTCCTGGTAAGATCCTTTCTCAAAAAAAAATAAAACATTTATAAAACACATGCCGCTGCTTTTTTTTCTTTGTTTTGACGTAATTGCATGTAAAATGGAAAATTAAAGTTAGGCTTTGATCTCAATGTTTCCATTTTGTGTATTTTTTTTCATGATGCTACATTTTATCAAAAGCTTTGATTTTTTGGCTCTTGTTTATTTAATCTGCATTATTTAACAGTTAATGAGTTGGAGGTGGGAAAGTTTAGATAAGGCAGCAGGGGGTGTATTGCGTTTTCCAGGCTAAGAGCAGGCAGCTGAATTAGGCTAGGGACAGATGAGCGCATTTTCTGCAGCCACCGTCAAAATGTACGTCGATGCGTGCGCACGCATTTTTTCACGGAATACGCTTAAGTGGTCAGACGATGCGCAATTCTGGACGTATTTCATGACGATGGGGTGAAAAGAAGTCTAGGGAAATCCGGCTGTTTGAACGTTATGTTGGCCGCACACTAGCAGCGTCTGACGTCTCCTAATCACGCACACACGCTGCTATGCGGCCGCAGCGCACTTTGTACGTCAGTAGCAGCGGTTTCACGTTCTGATAAAAATGCGTTCATTTGCTGGTTGCGTGGTGTCGGCGCACTTTCGTACGCACGTACTGCGTATATTGGCCGTCATTGGCCGTTATGTGCTGCTACTGCCGCCGTGATTTAGTGCGTCTGCACGCGCGTTCCGACTGCCCCACTCTGACCCTAGCCTTAGACAAAACAGGGAGCTTAAAGGACTGATCCATTGACTCCATTCTATGGCCAAATCCACAAAGTGAGGAGCAAGTGTTGGAAAGATACAACACAAAATATCACACAAAGGATGCACCCAGTGACACATATAGAGGAAAATATCACACAATGGATGCACCCAGTTACACATACTATATAGAGGGAAATATCACACAATGGATGCACCCAGTGACACATATAGAGGAAAATATCACACAATGGATGCACCCAGTGACACATATAGAGGAAAATATCACACAATTGAAGGATGCATCCAGTGACACATATAGAGGGAAATATCACACAATGGATGCACCCAGTGACACATAGAGGGAAATATCACACAATGGATGCAGCCAGTGACACATATAGAGGAAAATATTTTCTTAACTAAACATACACGAGAAAAACAAAGCACATGTAAGATATCAGCGACATCAAATAAACACAATAAGGACATTGCATTTATTGGTAGTACTGGCCCTTTAAATATTTGGGTCGATGCTGCTGACGGCATCTGCCCATTTAATTTTTTCCTCTCATTTATTTTAGCTGTAAATACTCACCTTTTCTCCCTCTGCATCCACTGCTCGTCCCCGTCCGCTCAGGGCTCATGACATGCAAAAGTCCCTGTAGATTTTTAACGCTATTTGTGTACCTATGCAACTTGCATCGCGTAAAATGCTCAGATTGTGCTTTGCTCTTTTGTACTTTTGTACGCACGTTATGTAGCACTTGTGCATAACCAATCCCTCAGCTGCCTTCTCTCAGGACACTTGCTATTGCAAGCACTCAATGAGAACGATGTCAGCACGCAGAGCATGATTTTCTCATGACCAATTGGTTGACCAGCAGCCGGCAAATTCTAAATTCTGGTTGCCTGATGATACATTCGTAGGTGGAATAAACGTGTCTGTGCAGAGGCGCTGGTGGCACCTTTCCCACCTAAAGTTGTGTTATCTCGATTTTGCATTGTAATACATTGAAAAGTAGGCTTGTGCAGCGATTTTTTTTTTCGGTTCGATTCGGTTCGATTTGTTCGGATGTTTAACCCTTTCGCTGCTGAGGCTTTTCCCGCCTCTGTGCTGAGGTCATTTTTACCGGTTTTGCTCATCATGTTTAAACGTGTTTTGAAGGCTTATTTTAGTATATGACCCAGACATATTATATATCGTTCTTTCCGTCAGACTCGGTAGATTCATAATATGTCATTATTATATGTATACGTTATGTCATGTCTGTATATTATAACAAAAAATGCAATAAAATATGTATTTTCAATAATTTACAATGTGTAAAGTGTTTTTTTTCACATTTTAACATGCGAGCAATTGCGGTTATATTTTGTATGGGGTGCACTTGTTAAAAAAATTAGAGATGGGGTCTCGTTACATTTTTTTTGGGGGAAAATTACGCGATTTTTAACAAATGCACCGCATACAAAAATCGTTAGTGCAGCATCATTGTTCACATTATAATTGAAATGGGAACAATATTGCTGCATTAACAAACCAAAAAAAAAAAAAAAAGTGTTTATTTTTTTTTTTATAATTTTTTTTTAATTTGTTTTTATTTTTATTTTTCATTTTTTTTTTTTTTTACAAAATTTTTCACTTTCATGTTTGGTATCGTTGGAACGGCCATGCTCTGGCCGATCCAACCATACCAAAATTTAACCCCTAACTGCCACGGATAGGGAGATAGGGAGTTCATTGGAACTCCCTATCTCCACCGTTGGTGGCAGTTAAGGGTTAAGTCCAGGACTGGCGTCATCGCGATCCAGCTCCCCAGGGGTTAATGCCAGGCATCATTTGGAAGGGCAGGCTGTGCCCTTCCAAATGATGCCTGGGTTAACCCCCGCAGAGCCGCCGATCGGGAGGGAGAGAGGTCCGAAGGACCTCCCCCCCTCCCTTTCAGGCGCCTCCTCCGCACATGCGGGGGGGGCGCCTGAATTAGGTGTCATCGCGCTGCCGCGATGACACCTAATTCGGGCGGCTGTGGTCCCGGATGCGCGGCTGACATCCAGGATGTCAGCCCGCACCAGGGGGCCAGCGATCGCCGGAACTCGGCCGAACGCTGACCCCAATGGAGGACGCGCTCAGCGCGTCCTCCGCATACCAGCGGGAATGCTGAGGACGCGCTGAGCGCGTCCTCAGCATCGAAGTGGTTAAACTTTTCGATTCGGCTCGTTTCGACCGATTTCTGTTTCGATTCGGTTCGGTTCGTTTTTCGTGTGCATTTTATTTTCGGAATATCGACCATTTTTCGTATTTTCGTGTCACTTTGCTCGTTTTTTGTATCGACTTTTCGGAAATTTCGGAAATTTTCGTTTTTTCGGAACTTCTGTTCTCCTCGTTTCAAAGTGTCTACGATAATTCTGGCGATTCTATCGTGTTTTTTTTATTAAATAAAGATGAAATCATGAATAGAGAAAAAATAAATTTCGATTTGACACATTTCAAGTCCATTCGAAAATTCCGAAAATTTTTCGTTTCGGCTCGGAAAACTTTTCGGATCTGCCATTTTCGGATCTAAAAATTTTCGGAAAATCGTCCGCATCCGAAAACATCTGAAAAATTCCGAAATTCCGAAACGCACATCCCTATTGAAAAGCACTCAACAGCAGATTAAATCCAATTTTCCACACCTTTTTAAAGAAGGATTAATGTGCCCCTCATGGAGAAACTAATTCCACTGTTTTATCTCGCTCCAGACACCCTGCAGAGTTATACAACTAGCTGCATATAGCAGCCCCAAGCCTCAATGTATCAAAAAATTCAAACACATAACTATTGCAATAAAACAGCTAAGAAGAGGGCAGAATACAGGGAGAGCTGCAAGGTCTCTCACTGCTGTACAGGTATAAGATTCAGGGGTTATAATGAGTTAAAATCCCTGTACAGTACAGACGCAAGTTGTTACTATGGGTTTATATGTATCTGAGGTCTGTGGGTATGCATGTATCTGAAGTCTGTGGGTATGTACTGTATGTATCTGAAGTCTGTGGGTATGTACTGTATGTATCTGAGGTCTGTGGGTATATATGTATCTCTGTGGGTATGCATGTATTTGAAGTCTGTGGGTATATATGTATCTGAGGTCTGTGGGTATGTACTGTATGTATCTGAGGTCTGTGGGTATGTACTGTATGTATCTGAGGTCTGTGGGTATGTACTGTATGTATCTGAGGTCTGTGGGTATGTACTGTATGTATCTGAGGTCTGTGGGTATACATATATTTGAGGTGAGGTCTGGTGTCTATGTGTGTCGTCAGGGTGTGTGCAGGCCTGTGCAGTGGGTAAATGGGGTGTCTGGCCATACATTTCAATATTAACACAAATTGGACAGGCTTTCTGCAAAATTATAAATTAGTTATTAGAAAGCTGTCACATGACTTTAAATAAAAGTATCAGTACACAGTATCCAGTGACTACCTGAAAAAAGTATCCGTACTCGTACTCGCTCTTAAAAAAAAATGGTATTGATGCAACCCTAATAGGGACCCTTTATTTATGTTTCCTTTTTACATCCACTGATAACTTTTCTTTTGTGTTCCTGTGTTGCAAAAACAAACACAAAAACTAAATTAGAATTCCAATCATTTTTTGCCCCAGGAACCAAAATGACAAGCAACAACATACTCCAGCCCCGCCGAAAATTGCACAAATTGAATAATTTCTGAACATGGCATAACAAGAACATTACAAAAAAATTAAATATTAATCACGTACATCAATGCTAAACCACAACTGTAAACCAAGCAAGCAGCATATTCAATTAAAATTTCACAATTCTAATTTGCGGCTATAGGCGTAACACAAAGCAGAAAGGAGCGGCAGTCGTTCAGCTTTCACCCATTCCGCGTGTTACTTTCTCAAACTCGTCTGACAAGTGGCTTATATAAAAAGTAACTAAAAAGCAAAATAAAATTCTTTGCCAAGTATGAGAATCAAAGGAACATTTCAGCTCACACAAGGGCGAAAGATAAAAAACCTGATGCAGGTTTAGTAAGTTCTGTTAAAATATAAAAGTTCAAATTCATTTTTGTAATTAATATACACCTGTGTAATTGTAACTTTTTTGGGAAAAAACTTTTTTGTGGGCAAATATCTTTTCTTGATATATATATATTATACAGGGCTCAGAATTCCCACATGCCCTCTCGCCAAGGGAGTGTGATAATATAAGCAGGGCTAGTAGAAATTGCCGGGGACTGCTTTAGATCCTGAAGAGGTGAGTACCTTTTCAGCTTGGCCTAATACCGTAGGTTTTAAAATTTTGAACCCTGAGATATATATATATATATATAATATAAATATACAGTTGTGTTCAAAATTATTCAACCCCCACCGAAATTGAGTGTTTTGGCCAGTTTGACATTGATTTTGATCATTCAGCCATCATGCTTACAATTAAATCAAAGAGGCACGTGTAGGTCAGACAAATATAACATAACATTTATAATGAAATAACCACAAATGTCTTTTCTGTGCTCACATCATTATCAGTTTTATTCAACCCCCAAGTGACATTCAATCTTAGTACTTAGTACAACATCCTTTTACAGTTATAACAGCTTTTAAACGTGAAGCATAGCTTGACACAAGTGTCTTGCAGCGATCTACGGGTATCTGCGCCCATTCATCATGGGCAAAAGCCTCCAGTTCAGTCACATTCTTAGGCACTGCAACTGCTTTCTTTAAGTCCCACCAGAGGTTCTCAATCGGATTTAAGTCAGGTGACTGCGATGGCCACTCCAAAATGTTCCAGCCTTTAATCTGCAACCATGCTCTAGTGGACTTGGAGGTATGCTTGGGATCATTGTCCTGTTGAAAGGTCCAACGTCTCCCAAGCCTCAGGTTTGTGACGGACTGCATCACATTGTCATCCAATATCTCCTGGTACTGAAGAGAATTCATGGTACCTTGCACACGCTGAAGCTTCCCTGTACCTGCAGAAGCAAAACAGCCCCAAAGCATGATTGACCCCCCCCCGCCATGCTTCACAGTAGGCAAGGTGTTCTTTTCTTCATAGGCCTTGTTCTTCCTCCTCCAAACATAGCGTTGATCCATGGGTCCAAACAGTTCTAATTTTGTTTCATCAGTCCACAGAACACTATCCCAAAACTTCTGTGGTTTGTCCACATGACTTTTGGCATACTGCAGTCGACTCTTCTTATTCTTTGGAGACAGCAAGGGGGTGCGCCTGGGAGTTCTGGCATGGAGGCCTTCATTACGCAGTGTGCGCCGTATTGTCTGAGCTGAAACTTCAGTACCCACATCTGACAAATCTTTTCTCAGTTCCTCAGCAGTCACACGGGGACTTTTCTCAACTCTACGCTTCAGGTAGCGCACAGCAGTCAAAGTCAGCATCTTCTTTCTGCCACGACCAGGTAGCGTTGCAACAGTGCCCTTTGCCTTGAATTTGCGAATGATGCTTCCTGGTCTCTCTTGGTATGTTTAACATCTTTGCAATCTTCTTATAGCCATTGCCCTTCCTGCGAAGAGTAATCACCTCTTCTCTTGTCTTCCTGGACCATTCTCTTGACTTCACCATGTTTGTAACCACACCAGTAAATGTCTAGAAGGAGCTGAGTATCACAGTCATTTTAAAGCTGCCTAATTGGTGCTTATTATGTTTTATTGCTGCTCCGTGACATCCACAGGTGTTTTCAATACCTGATTGAAAACACTTGAATGAACCTCTGTTCTTCAGAGTGGTGGTCTTTAAGGGGTTGAATAATTGTGTCAATGAAGAATTCACAAAAGAAACATTTACTACTGTATTACAAAACCAATTGATGTCATTTTAGTTGCATATGGTTCTTTAAAAAGTCCTTGTAGGATTTCATTCTGAATACAATTACAAATGTACACTAAATTCCCTAAAACCATTTACAGCATTGGGGGTTGAATAATTTTGAACACAACTGTATATATAATACAGCGGGAAGGCAGCACTCAGAACCTATACTAAGCATAATGGGCGAGTGCTTCTTGTGATAAATAGAAACAACAAACCAAGGGCAAAGAACTCATTTCAAAAACTACACCATCACAAAGCTAAAATAAAATTACAGACCTTCCAGGTTTTTCAAAGATTCAACAAGATTTTACAAATCTGTAAAAAAAATAAACAAAGATGTAAAATCTTATTAAATCTTTGAAAACCTGGAAGGTCTTTGTGAGTTTTTGATGGAGAACCAATGTTCAGACGCCATCTTTCAGAACGCTCTCTCCTGTGACTGTTCAGACGCAGGATGATGTCAGCACTGAATGCTTGCTGACATCATCGAGTCTCTGAATTGGTCCCCGGTAGGTGGGATCTTCAAAATATCGTCTACCGAGTGACAGCTGTGTGGGCGGAGGAAACTCCTCTATTATTATTATCATCATTTATACAGCACCATCATTTTCTGCAGCGCTTTACAATAACCAAAGGGAGCGGGATACAGATAAACGGACATATGATGGAAGCAAGAGGTGTAGAGGGCCCTGCTCATAAGAGCTTACAGTCTAGAGGGGTTGAGGAAGACGAGGAGTTTTACTGGATGTCAGGGTCATTAGTGCCAGTGGTTCAGGAATGGTGGGGCAATGGAAGCGGCGTCAATCATATGTGAGTAGGTGAGCATGGGGATGAGTTGCATCAGTGATGTGGTACCCTAATCTGAAGAGATGGGTTTTGAGGGAATTTCTTGAAGGCCTGAAGATCAGGGGAGGGTTTGATAGGGCGAGGCAAGTCATTCCACAGGACCGGAGCTGCCCTTGAGAAGTCTTGGAGGCGAGAGATGGCAACGCGGGCGTAGACAGAGTACAGGTGGAGATTGCCCACTGACCGGAGTTGTCCATCGGTCAAATGTGGCTGGAGGGAGGGCACACTCCATACACCCTGACCACTTCAATAAGCTAAAGTGGTGAGGGTATGTAGAGTACCCCTCTAAGTCTAAGGAGCAAGGATGTGCAAAACGTTTATGGACATGTACCTTTTAACCCTGCGCCCTGAATTTGATTAAACTTTTTCAATTGACGACTTAACATCGTAGACAAGTGACTGGTGACCAATCCACCTCTTACTTATAGACTGACATTACTTTGGCCAGGTATTGTACCAGTGGTCAGGAATACCTCTTATTTTCCCCAATATCCTCCAGGAGGATCTTCCCACCTAATTTTCTCGTAACACCCCACACTCCTTGAAACATTTTCTTGCGTTCGGTCACGATCTCGTTTTGGTTTTCCCCCCTCCAGGCTTAATGGTAACATTGACTCGAACGTGCTCGAGTTCTGCCCAGATTTGCTTCAGTCTCACAAGTTAAAGCACGGACACGGGAACCGGGCGCTCATTCCAAACATTACTCCACCTGAAGGAATGCATTGTGAATCATAGCTGAATTTCTTATGTTGTTTCGTTTGGTTTTGCCACATCACATAGTCGATTGGGAATACAAAAACAGAAACAAAAATTCCCACTGAAAAGATACCTCTGTTTTCAGCGGTACGCGGTGGGTGTTTGGAAGCCGCGCCAGGACGGCTGGCATCCCCTTTGAAAGCAACTTCAAAATGAAGATCTATTGTCAGGACGGCAAGGAGACAGTATATTCATTATTTACACCTAGAAAATGAGAAGAAGGGGGGAAAATCCCAACATTCTTCGAATCTCTCAAACGTGTTGCTCTAATTTGCAGCTGTTTAAGACTAGACTGGGTTGGTTGTAACCCTATTTCCAAAATATTTCTCACGTAAAAATGCCGTGGCTTGTGTCCAAATAGCAGGCGTAATTTAATAATAAATAATGGATCTTTTCAAGTGATTTTATAGGTAATTTTTTAAGGTTCATCAAAATAACTACTGGCTCGACTAAGTTTAAATAGATTCCCGGCAGGGGGTGGCAGGCCATGATATGTTTAGGGGCCTAAACCCCATGCAGCTTGTCACAGATGCAAGGGTCCCTCCAAGCCATCAGGAACTGTCCACCAGGAAACTACCCGGTGGGCCGTGAGATCTGAGGTTGGTCAGTCATTACTGAGGAAGCAATTGCTAAGGTCGGCACCAGGCATAGGCGACTCTACAGGGGGGCAAGGGGGGCAATTGCCCCCCCTAGGTTATTCCTTGCCCCCCCATGTGCCCCCCCCACCAAAAATCAGCTTCCAGCTTACCACACTTCTTCGGACCAGTGTATCTCCGTCCCTGTGCATCGTATATGGACGATCTAGGTGTCATTGGAAAGAGCAGATTCTGGCCTTTCCAATGATACCCAACATGACCATATTCCGTTTGAAATAAAAGTCAAAAACATTAAATAATAACAGGCACTTAAACTTAAGCATTTTCACAGGGTTGAAATGTCTCAGCAGTGAAGTGGTTAATGTTCAGACTATACATTACATTGTGTATTACATTAGTTTTTGCCTTGGTTTAGTTGTATATTAAGTGTTAATGGGTAGGCTTCATCCCTCACATTATACATTTTATTTTTTCCTTGATTAATGGCATTTTAGGGGTTAATGTGTTAGCTATATGCCTCACAGTGTATTCATTTCATGTTTTACCTTGATCAATGGCATTTTAGGGGTTAATGAGTAGGCTAAATGCCACATTGTTTATTATTTTTATTGTAGTTCCCTGGGTTTATGGCATTTTAGGGGTTATTATGGAAGTTAGAATCTAAAGGGTCTAATCATCTTTAGATCCTCTGCTTTTTGTCACATTTCGGGGAATTTATTTTGCCGAAAATTAAGTGAATTCCCTATTAGCGAATGGTCACTGTAATTTGCTAAAAGTGGAGTCGCTGAAGGAGCAATCAGACATTCAGCGAAAACTGCCGAATTGCAGCAAATAAAGTATCATGTTAGTACAATAAAAAGGCATCATTACATCACATTACTCTGGGGTTTTGGAATCTTATTTATATATACTTATTTAGGGCACTATTACCTGGTGTGAGTTAACCCTTGCGTCGGCATGGTTTTGCGTTAGCGCCAGGTTAATCGAGTCTAGCGCCTGACCAACAGATCTTTTGCCTCTCGCTACAAACAGGAAAAATCACTTAGCGCGTTGCTATTAGCGATTTGTAGCTCGAGCTTACTGTACTTTCCGCGTCCTTTACTCAACATGGGGGAGTGCTAGAGATCTCTAGCGCTTTTGCAGCTAGCAGATCAGTTGGTGCCAGCGCTAATTTTTTGAGGGGCGCTAATTGCAACATTTTACCTACTGCTTAACCCTGGTGCTAACTCCAAAAAAAACAGATCTTCGCCCAAAATTAACAGGCAATTGAAAGGAATGCAGCACAGGTGTTCTCTTGGCCCCATACACTATAGCAATGGATCTGGTCCGCATTGTCGTTGCTGTTGCAGTCGGCTCTATTATAAAAGTATCCTTTATCCACATATATCCTAATTCTAATATTTTGCCTAATTTTAAACATTTTATGCTGGGGGTTATTCATAGTATGGAAGCGGTTGATTATTAGGGTGACTGTGTGGACCATGTTTAAAGGGACATGTGAATAAGTCTTGCCCTGAAACATGTATTATTTATATGCTGCAGCAGGGAAATTTTTGTCGCTCACCTGGCCTTCCTTTTGGATCTATTAAATGCAGTGTAATGATTTTACCTGCTGTTGGGTGGCATTTATCATGCAATGCCCATCAGCCTTAATATATGTGTGCATCAAACCATGGATGATACGGCCACCTTGGATGATTTTAATAATGCAGGGGTGTGAGGTTATTCACTGGATGTGTTCATATTCAAGCTTGTGAGGGCGGGGGATAGGTATGGCCCGGCACTGGAAAAAAAAACGTTCTATCCTGTACACAACCGTATTAGCGCTGGGTCTCAGCCCGGGTCTTAGAGTTTTCCTAGCGTGTGCTAAACGACCTTGTTCATGGACTACTGCAGACAAGGTGATCTGTTCGTGGGTCGTCAGGCACTATGTTTTAGCAACTCGCGCTAAATGTTTCCTTTAGCGATGGTGTTTTAGCTCACACAGGTGATTGGGCCCTAGTTTTATTCAGTGGTATGATTTAGTGGTGAAAATTATTAGTGCCCCCCAGTTTTGACTGCGGTATCTTCTGTGCCCCCCCTAATATTGTTCCTAGAGTCGCCACTGGCACCAGGGAACACTTTTTACCCCATTTGTGGGCCACCGGGGGTTTAGCGAACTGCCTGTGAACTAAGGTTTGCTGAAGAGGAGGCAAAATGTTTTATTTTTAATTGGTTTACTGAAGTGGGCAGCTGAGGAAAGTGGTACTGTAAGAAGTCCCAGGATTTTCGAAAGCAGCCCTGCATTTTGGTCACAAATTAGAAACCTAGAAAATGTTGGCAGATAAGAACCTTTCGGCCCATCTAGTCTGCCCAATTACATGGATACTTTACCTGGAGTTATCTTTTGTTTAGGATAGCCTTATGCCTATCCCATGCTTGCTTAAATTCAATCACTGTTTTGGCCTCTACCACTTCAACTGGAAGACTGTTCCATGTATCCACCACCCTCTCAGTAAAATAATGCTTCCTGATGTTACTTTTAAACCTTTGCCCCTCTAATCTAAGACTATGTCCTCTTGTTTTGCTACTTTGTTTCCTTTTAAATATACTCCCTTCCTCTACCTTGTGGATTCCCTTTACGTATTTAAATGTTTCTATCATATCTCCTCTGTCTCGTCTTTTTTCCAAGCTGTACATGTTAAGATCATTAAGCCTTTCCTGGTAACTTTTCTCCTTCAAGCCGTACACCATTTTAGTAGCCCTTCTCTGAACTCTCTCTAAGATGTCTATATCCTTCTGGAGATACGGTCTCCAGTACTGCACACAGTACTCCAAGTGAGGTCTCACCAGTGCTCTGTACAGTGGCATGAGCACTTCCCTTTTCCTACTGCTAATACCTCTCCCTACACAACCAAGCATTCTGCCAGCATTTCCTGCTGCTCTATTACATTGACTACTTACCCTTAGATCCTCTGCAATAATAACCCCTAAATCCCAACCCTCAGATGTTGAGGTTAGGACTGTATCAAATATTCTATATTCAGCCCTTGGGTTTTTACGTCCCAGGTGCATTATCTTGCACTTATCCACATTAAAACTCAATTGCCACAGCTCCCACCATTTTTTTAGTTTACCTAAATCATTTGCCATTTGTCTGATCCCTCCAGGAACGTCAACCCTGTTGCAAATCTTTGTGTCATCAGCAAAAAGACATACTTTTCCATTAATACCTTCTGCAATATCACTAATAAAAATATTAAAGAGAATGGGTCCAAGTACCCAAAATTGGCCATTTTTTCGGTTCGGGTTATCTATTGCTTTTTTTTTTTTTTTGGGGGGGTGGTTCAATTTCCATTAAAATATCTGCTCGGTTATCCGCACTCTCGCCTATACTCCATGGGCCCTATCACGTCCCTATAGCTAAAACGGGGATTCTAAGGGGAAAAATAACCTCCCCTTAGCGTCCCCGTTTTCCCATTTGATTACGGGGCAGTCCAGCAGCCTGCCCTGTAGCGGCCGTTAGGGTTCAGGATGCTCGGGCAGTGCTAAAGCGCCGTCCCGAGCATCCCCTCCATGGAGGCTTCTGCTGCCGGCCCGGGTCACATGACCAGCAAGATGTTGCCTCTTGCGAGATCCTGCAGGAATAGCAGAGTGATCGCAGGGGGAGACTGGGGACTTTCTCCCCCAGTCTCACTCTCCTCCCGGTTGCTAGAAGCGACAGATCTGGCCGCCATTCTCACCGCGGGATGAGAGGTGCGTATTGGATTTTTTAGGGGGGTTCCAGCTGCTGCTAACTGATTCCACAGACGCTCTAAGGCTAGGGTCAGACGAAAGCATTTTTCCCCGCGAACGTGAAAAAGTGCGTCCGAACGCATTGACGTATTTTTTCACGGAATGCGCAAAAACGGTCAGACGAAGCGCATTTTCGGGCGTGATTTTGTACGGATCGTCAATAAAACACTTTTTGCGTCTGGACGTTATGTTGGCTGGACATTAGCAGTGTCTGACATCTCCTAATCACGCACACACGCCGCTATGCCGCAGCTGCGCACTCAGTACGTCAATACTAGCGGTTCTGCGTTCTCAAAAAAACACGTTCAAATTCCACTTGCGTTGCACGGCCGGACTTTTGTGCGGCCGTACATCGTATATTGTCCGTCATTGCCCGTCATCTGCTACTAGTGCGGCCGTGATTATGTGCGCCAGAACGCACGTTAAAAGTGCGCTGGTCTGACCCCAGCCTAAGCTGTAACAAACATTTTTAGTTAGCGACGGTGGGTGGTAATTAGCGTCAGAATTTTGTGATCTTTGTGCTTCCTGTTTGCGCTTTCCATGTTAAGTATAGGGTGCGCAAAGTACAGTAAGCCCGCGCTAAAAAGCGCTAATACCGATTTGCTAATGGGTTTTTTAACCCTTTCGGGATCGGGAGGTGGTCTATGCGGCACGCTATCACCTCAATTAACCTAGCGCTATGCTTATTTATGTGAGCGCTAGCACTAGCGTTAATAAGGAGGTGATAGAGCCCCATGATGGAAATGTCATCTTTAACAATTCAATTAAATTTTTTTATATGTTGATAGTAGAAAATGTATCGAGTGCTGGAAGCTGTTGATAAATGCATTTCTGGATGCTTGTAGCATCGTGTAAGGTATTTTCCCGCTGTTACTGTACGAAGATTGCGAGTTCAAAATGAAACCACGGACTTGCGCGTTGTGAAAGGTATTTTAATATGATAGGTAGTGTGAATCCACCCCCCCCCCATTATAAGTGTCAAACCCTGCAAGTCTTTTACTTGCATAGGATGTTAGCCTGTGGAATTTAGCCATTTCCTTTGTGTGCAGGAAGGGGTGTGTGAAAAATGTATGCTAGAAAAAGCCATCTCTGAATCAATATAGTAATTTTTGGCTCACTGTTGGTTAAACTCTGACGTAGAAATGTATCTGTATGCTGATTGGCTATAAGTTCTTTGAAATCTAATAAAAGACCTGTCTAAGGAAGGATATTTCAGACAGGACTGACGCTACATTGTTTTTTGTGGCTGATTTTGTTGTCTCTCATCATGGTGATGCGCCGCGCCCAGTTTTCAACTTTGATATATGAGAAGAAACTAGAAAAGGTTTATTGAAATTTCATAAATGGTAATTATTATAGGGAGTTTGTTTTGTTTGCTTTAAATCCAAATTTATCAGTTGTTGTCTGAAGTGGGATTTGCCATTCAGATGTTATTTATATTTAAGTGTATCTTTACATTTGAATATATCCTTACATTTGCTTGTTCAGATTTTGCGAACTTGCCTCCAGGTTTGGTTTTTTGTTTATTTTCCCTGACGTTAAAGCTATGGTTCAGAGCTTGTTGATTTTTTTTTAATTTTTTTTTTTTTTTTGGTGCAAGGTTGGACTCTTTGTCTTGATTTGTTTTTGTCATTTTATGTATTGTAGTAAAGGAAAATCGTTTGAGGACCTCACGTGTGTTTGAACTCGCCCGCTGCGTTGAGTATTTGTATTTGCTGGAAATTGAACTCATAAAAAAAGAAACGAGATGTTTCTAGTTGTTTTGTCTCCGTTCTGTGTCTATCTTGTACTTCAATTCTGGTGTTTCTGGGTCGTCCATATCTTGTAATTGTGAGAATTTTATTTTAACTGATTGGATTTTCTTCTTGTATATCAACTGCTTTAATCTCCCATTGAGAGACAGTTTTTTTTCCTCTTAATTTTTTATTTTTTATTTTCTTGCGCGCTGCTGCCATTTTTATTTTTTTATTTTTTTTGCTGCATGTGTTTGCGCGCTGATTCTATAGGATTTGCTAACTGTTTTTTTCTTTCAGATTGCATGATTTTTATATTTTGTTTATGGCCATTGATTGCGTCTGCTTATTTAAATGTTTGTCTTTACTAACTATTAATATATGTGTTTATCTTTGATGTTTTGTATTTCGTAGTTTTGATATTATGTTTTTTATATGTAATTTATGTATAGGGACTGCTTTTCGTAAACCAGGTTTCTTTGTTTCTGTGTCATTACTGCCTTGCTTCGTGTATAAAAAAAAAAAGAAGGGGCACAGGAAATGGAGAAGACAATAGGGCTTTACTTTTACAGTGACTTTCAAAAGCGCCTGCTAACTTTTTTTCTTATACATTCATTCTTTCTCTTTGTTCTTTTTTTTTATTTAATGAAAAGAAACTCTTTATTTGTAATGTATAATGTTATTATGTGTTTGTATAAGGACTTTTTTCTTTGAATGCTAGTAGTCTTTTAGCAGTGCAAGTTGGAGAATGGAATATGTAGTTATTTTTGTTGTTCTGTGAGTATCTATTTGGGATAATTGAACAGTATATACAAATGACATGTGTCTAATGCTTTGAATGACTGTAGTAGCAGTTGAATTCTGGAGCTGTTAGTGCTTTATAAAACTGTAACTGTTGTGGAATTGGGCGCGGTTTGAGTGCTTCGGCGTGCGTACAGTAGTGGAACAGAAGAAAGTAATTATGGGAGCTTTATTTACTGTAAATGGATTATAAATTGATGTATGATATATATATAAAAAAGTAGTGTATCAAGGTGATGGGCTCAAAGTTGTACATTTTCCCAAGAGAGGCGTGGTCGGTTATTTTCCTCTGGTCTTTGTTTGAGTCCAGCACTAAGGGATTGACCGCACCTTAAATATAGGTTATATATTTTGCCAAAATGGCTGACTGAGATCATTTACAGTTTTGTAACTTGTATAATGGAATATATATGTAGGTTCATGTTTAGTTGTTTGGAATCTAAGAGGAGGAAGTGATATAAAGCTGAAGGATTTGAGTGAAAGTTTAAAGGAAAGCGCCTACAGGTTTAGTAGCGCTGTACAAAGGAATTTAGGCAGATTTCAAATAAGAGAAGGTGGTTTTTTGGGTTTTATTTTAGTTGACTAAGGGAGATGGAAGGTTGTAGTTTGGTATCTGAGTATTGTTTGATTTGTTTTCTTTTTCTGCAGTGGTAGCCAGATGTCTAGTATTATTTTTTTTATTTTTTTTGCTGTCTGATGTTTTTGTCTTTTGGGTGTGAAGTGCAATAGCGTATAACTTTGCCTCTATTGCATATTCTTGGAGGGAATAAAACAGGTTGTAAAATAGCTGCACAGACACCTCACGTTTGAATGTTTGTTTTTAACCAATATCCTTAATAAAGATTATTGATGTTTATTAAGAATCTTTTTCTCTGAGTTTCCTCTGAGAACTTTGTGCTAATTAACGCGTCAAGTTTTAAACATGCCCTTCTATACTTTCTTTCCCAGTTCATGATATTTTTGTTGTGTTTTTTTTATTTGAATTGAAGTTCACAATTCTTTCCTAGTCTCCTCCATGTTGTCTCACTATGACCCCTCCTCTCCTCCGTGTTGTCTCACTCATGACCCCTCCTCTCCTCCGTGTTGTCTCACTCATGACCCCTCCTCTCCTCCTGTTGTCTCTCTCATGACCACTCCTTTCTTTGTGTCCAAAAAAATGTGTTGCATTGTTTTTCTCCATTTTAAAAGTATTTTAACCATATGAATTTTAAAGTTTTTGACAGGTTAATAATACATTTTTTCCCAAGTTTTTACTTTAGGTGAAAATTACCCATGCATGCCAACTTTGCTCAAGCTAGATGGAAGATTATGCGATACCAATATTGATAAAGATGTTGGAATTGAAGGAAATTTACTCAAACACATTATCATTTCACATTGCAATGTTACATCAACCGGATAATAAGGAATTATCAGACACCAGGCAATAAAACAATCTGATTATCGACAACTCATCAATAAATCATGCTATTTGTAGAAGATCATTGATTTGGAAATACAACTTAAGACATGTCAGTTTTACAAAACTGTTATTTTCAACCAATAAGACAGAAGACAAAGAAAGAAGATAATGTATTTTTATATTCTGATGTCGTCTAAGTGATAATTATTTTGTGTCTTTTATTATTTTATATTTTGTTATTTTTGTTGTTTAGTTACAATCAATATTGTTCAAAATTCCCTGACACATTTAGGATTATTGAAGATCACATCCAATTAAAATTAGAGTTCATTAATGTTTTTAGGAACATATAATTTAATGCATTTGCATGAATACATTTCAGGACATATATAGTGGTAAATGGGAAGTTTTAATTCGATAAAATTAATGCGGTTTTTATTTTTATGTTTTTTTCATTTGAGGATTGGTGTGTTTTATAAACGCCAGGTTTGTTTCACAACACCGAACAAGACTGAATAGGATAGTAATTACAAAAAAAAAAAAAACAATTATATTTAATAAAAGGGTGGAATATGCACTTCGGCTATTTCCCTTTTGAGCCAAAGTTGCGTATATATATATATTTTCTCTAACAATGAGTCAGAAGTAGTATAATTTTTTTATTGCGTGAGGCCGACAGGCTTCGCGGGGACATTTTGAAATTTATTATCTGTGTCTTTTCTTGTGTAAATTAACATTTTTTATTGTTTTCGTGCATTTGAGAGTGACAATGAATGAATGGATGTAGATGATTAGCGGGGTATACCATATTTTCTTTTCTTTTTTATTTTCTTTATTGTTGCTGAAACCATATCACATCATCAAGAAACCTGACAGTCACAATGACTGCATATGGAACGAATCATGGACATTTTGTGTCAAGGTCAAAGGTCACAGGTAATAAGCAACCAGCGCAAAGAGACAGCTTGTTCAGGAGTCCCTATGGTGGGAGCTCTAATGACATTCAATGATTATGCGTCTCAAGCTGGGATGTTGAAAAAAAAAAGACACACCCTGATCTCGCACTGTGGACTATGGTATTAGATTATGGAATATTATTTTTTTTATTTATTTAATCCCCTAGATAAGTTTGAGAAAGGATTTAATTTGTGAAAATGAGAATGTATTTCTTGAATGTGTGTATGAATGCAGGTGTATATGCGTTTTGTGGAGTGAAGCTGAACATAGGAAAACACACAGATATAGATCTGACTCATGTTGATTTATTAGATAAATGAACTTTTACATTCAAGTTATTATACTTTTCTTGTTCGGTGAATTATATTTTGGGAAATGGGAATAAATAGTTATTTAATGTCTAGATTAGGTATTTTTGCCTACGCTCCAAATGTGGTTCGCTGGAAGAGTGAATCTAGATAGATAAGTGTATTTTATGCTCATAAAGGGCATCCTTGGGGAATCCTTTTCGTATATCATACAGGTATTAGGCGAGGATACTATGGCCCCAGGTATAATTAGTTTAATTGTCTAGTTTGTTTCATCCCTTTTTGTGATCACGATTGTATATGTGATCAATGAGACGATTGAAAGGTATTTTAATATGATAGGTAGTGTGAATCCACCCCCCCCCATTATAAGTGTCAAACCCTGCAAGTCTTTTACTTGCATAGGATGTTAGCCTGTGGAATTTAGCCATTTCCTTTGTGTGCAGGAAGGGGTGTGTGAAAAATGTATGCTAGAAAAAGCCATCTCTGAATCAATATAGTAATTTTTGGCTCACTGTTGGTTAAACTCTGACGTAGAAATGTATCTGTATGCTGATTGGCTATAAGTTCTTTGAAATCTAATAAAAGACCTGTCTAAGGAAGGATATTTCAGACAGGACTGACGCTACATTGTTTTGTGGCTGATTTTGTTGTCTCTCATCATGGTGATGCGCCGCGCCCAGTTTTCAACTTTGATATATGAGAAGAAACTAGAAAAGGTTTATTGAAATTTCATAAATGGTAATTATTATAGGGAGTTTGTTTTGTTTGCTTTAAATCCAAATTTATCACGTTGTACTCTGAAATCTCTAAGACGCGTGTTTTACTGTAAATGCAGAAAATGTGTGTTTTACTGTAATTTCAGGACATGCACATTGTTACTGTCAGTCCCATAAAGTGCGGTTCTAATTTTAATTCACGTAAATGTGAGTTTTACTGGCCACCCCGTATTTGCACGTCGTAACTGGAAATTTTACAGTACGGATTTGTTGTTTCCGCATTGCCGTTTAAGTATTAAAGCACAGACTTGTGGGTTGTAACTATAAGTGAAATAATAAAGGGATACCATTTTGAAAAATTGATGGCTGCCCTGCTGAAATGTCACAGTATTTCGGGGATCAAGTTCAATATTTTTTGCCCATAAATAATTCGGTCGATTCTGCTGACAGCCTCTGTCCAATTATTATATATAATTTTTAAATGTCTCCATTTTCAGTTATTGTACTCAGCTTTTGCCCCTCGCAGCACGCAGCTCCTTCTCTTCGGGTTCAGTGACCCCCAAACCCGGACATCGTTAAAGCCTTTCTATGCAATTTGCTCTCCAATGCAAGTTGCTTAGCGTAGGAGCCATAATTTGCTCATCGCTGCAAACGTGCAGACCTTACGTCACAAGTTCCATCGCGCCTGCGCAGAACGATAGATCAGCTGCGCGCATGCACAGATTCGAACCACCGGCTGCCTCTCTGGGAATGCTCGCTACAGTCGTAAAATTATTAAAGTTCGGACTGGCGCGTTATTATTGTAACAGTGCAAAAATGTATATACGGACTTGCGCGGTATGACTGTAACAGTGTAAATGGTAATGTCCGGACTTGCAGGAAATAAATTTACATTACGGAAGTTGCGCATTTGTACTGTAAATGTGGATATTGATTAGGATTATAATGTAGAATACTGTAACTGCAACAACTGTGATTTTTATCGTTGTTTGTAACAGTGAGTGAATTAACCCTGCAGTGTTGCGTGTTTACTCACATTTTAACATGTAACATAGTGACTATATTTCTTACATATTTATTTTCTGTGTTAATCCGTGTATGTGACGTTCTGGGCCCCTGGCGCCCCCTCTGGTGTTATATCATTGCCATGTCATGCCTTGAAGTTCCTGGACTTTCATTTGAGTTTGGATCTCTAGCCCTGGAGCCACACCTGGACTCTCATGTTTTGATTGACCTGTGTTTAAAAGGAGGCAACACCCTAGGAAGGGTGCTGCCTCATTCTGATTCTCTGATTCACTTCATTTCAGTCCTGGTTTGTGTGCAGTTCTGATTTTCTGGATCTCCTGTCTGTATTCATGGTATTCTGTAGAAACTTCTGTTTCAGGTTTACTCATAGTACTTACTCCCTGCTTAGTTCTGTTCATGCTCTGCCTGTTTATAGTATATAGTTTCTGGTCATTTTTATATTGTGTTCATCTGTTTATCATTGTATTCCATTCTGTGCCATTGGTTGATTCTATTCTGTGTCACAATTTAGTATTGGTCATTGCACTGGTCTAGTTGTTTCCTTTAGTGTCCAGCCCCCTTCTGTCATTCTGGTAAAGTTGCTAGGTTTTGTTCTGGATCCATTGTGCTTTTGTTCTGGATCCCTGTTGTTTGGTTTACATTCTGTTATTGTCCTTTCAGTCTAGTCTACTTTATAATAAATATCTTGGTGTTTATACATATCTGTATTCGTGTGTCACTGCACAGTAGGCTCACACCCTTCTGCATTCATACCAGGCCAGGCCCACTGTGACAGTATATTTGTGTTGTTTTTTAATATCTTGCATTGTATTACTTTATATTCCTGTAACGACTGTAACAATTCAATGTTCTTGAACCCAGGACATACTGAAACCAGAGAAATCTCAATGTATCCTTCCTACTAAAATATTTTATAAATAAATCCATTTTATGAATGCATCGGATCTCTGCACCTATATCCAAGGAACTGGACGTCTCTTAGACCTGTTGTGTGTTGGTCACCGCGTCAGAGATGATCACCACAAATAAGTTTGTCCTGATGACATTTTCAACTCGCCATTTAGCAAATAATTAATAACCACTTTGCGCTGCTTTATCGCAGAATTAAGTATCCCATTGCCTCACTGAACGCACAAAATAACGACTTGTTACAAATGTATCTCCCCAACCATTAAGTTACATCATGGCTTTCAGGGCTCTGTGGATGTTAAAGGGACGTTGTAGCCTCGGGGGACTCATATGGTGCCTTTATCGTTCAATGATGTGAGCTTGTAATGTCTGCTAACATTGTGATCTCCGGCAAAGTGGTTTCACTGGATTTAATGAGTGAAATGTGTGGGTGTCGGATCATTTTTAAAAAAAGTTAAATAAAATAGAAAATATTTTTTTCCAAGGAGACGTAATTGCGCGCCCGCGGCTACTGGCGTCTCACTTTTTTTTCTTGTTTGCTGTGTGTGCATTAAGAAATATAATAAAGCAAAAAGATGTCCCTGTTAAATGAGTTCTTAAATTATTAACTCCTTCACTATCTATACCTTTTATGGTAATTTTTATATATATATATATATTTCTATCCGTATTAGATTTATTTGAAATAGAGGTGCACAGCTGACACTTGAACACGGACCAAATCTACAATCTTGTGCATGTTGTGCTGTTTTGAGGATGATAGAAGGCTGGACAGACAGACAGTACAATTATTTAAAGAAACACTGTATTAAAAAAATTGTTTCCGAGCCTCTGCCCAATTTCTTTTTACTCCCCTTTTTGTCCCTCGCCTCCCGCTGCTCCTCTACTTCGGCTCAGGGACTCCCCAGCCTGGAAATCCCTCCAGCGATCCAACGCAACTTGTGCTTCTACACAACTATGTAGCGAAGGAGCTGCAAATTGCGAACCGCAACGGGACTTGCATACCTTCGCAGAACGGTGGATCGGAGCTGCACGCATGCGCAGGTCTAATCCATCAGCTGTCTCTCTGAGACCGATCACTACCGCAGGTGGCCTCGGAGAAGGTGACGTCCGCACGCTCTGTGTGCTGACGTTACTAGTGACCTGTCTGGTGTCCGTTAGCCGTGGAATTCAAAACCCAGGCTGCTGGTGGCTCTGGGTGGGGTTTAGGAAACTCCTCCACTTCACCCCGCGATTTCACCAGATCGAGGGAGCTGAGGGCGGGGGAGAAGCGATACATTGGTCAGGTTGAGTAGTGTGTCCCTTTAAATGTACACACTTTGAATCCATTTCAGTAATTCATAACAGGAATGAAACGCAGGGAATACTGGTTTAGTGTGCCTAGTCCTGCAACATACGTTATTGAAGCGCAGAAATGCACTCTGCTTGCCAAAATCCTGAGGTTAAATCCACAGGGTGCAACGGGTTACGGTATGGTCGAGCGAGGTCCTCACTACAGCAGTGTTGAAGAGCAAAGTCCAGGCACACAAGCAGCAATCACATTCACGTAGAACCTTTTAGTACAAAAATGTTGCAGCTGCATTGCACCCTCTATCTAACTACAATGGCAGCTTTACCACCCCATGCCAGGAGACTTTCTCCCCTACCCTTTACTCAATATCATTTCTCCCAACTACACGTATTCTCTTATTCCAGGGCTGTCAAATTCATCCCCCCCCCAGATGGTGATGCCTACAATTCCCAGAATACTTAGAATGTGATAGATGGCCAGGGAGTCATGGGAATTGTAGTCATAAACCTCTGGGGGACCTGCGTTTGACAGCCCTGGCTTATGCCTTCAAGTGATTTCTTATTTTCTCTTCACCAGCCATATCTAGTGCCCTCTGGAATAATACCACTAAGGCTGGGGTCAGACGAGCGTAGTGTTCACGTCCGTGATTGCGCCTAAAAGTATGTCCGTGATAGCATGACAGAAAGCCCATTGGAGCCCGACACACGAAGTACGTCCGCACTGAACTGCGGACGCACAACGGCCGCGGCCCACGGACGCAAGGCAGGCAAGAACGTACAACCCCTAGAACGGCCGCACAAAGTGCGCTGCGTCCGCAACGTCTGCATAGCTTTGTGTGTGAGTGATGGAACGTGGTCAGACGGACTGCATTTATACGTCCAGCATTTTTCACGAACAAAATGGTTTTGCTTTTTATTTTATTTTCCCTCCTACATCCGTCAAAATATACGTCAGTGAATAAACGGACTGTGTGGCCACTACTGTGTCTTCCGTACTGACGTACGGAAGACACAGTCCATAGAAATCACGCTCCTCTGACCCTAGCCTTATATAGGCACAAGTGAATGAAGTGTATACCAAGAGTAAAGGGGGGCCCAAACTGCAAACCTGCCTATGGCTCCGGGGTACCTTAATCTGGATTTAACCCTTTCACTACATAGCACTTTTTATTGTAAAAAAAATATTTTAGATTTGAAAACATGGATTGGCCACCGCACAGTCCAGACCTTAACCCCATTGAGGTTAATCTTTGGGATAATGTGCTGGAGAAGACTTTACGCAGCGCCGCGACTCTCCCATCATCAATACAAGATCTTGGCTACAAATTAATGTCACTCTGGACGCAAATAAATGCTGTGACATCACATGAGCTTATCCACACGATGCCACGACGAATGCGTGACTCAATCACAGCAAAAGGCGACACAACCACATATTACAGCATCTGACTTTATTTTGGACCAGGTTGTGTGTGTGTGTGTGTGTGTGTGTGTGTGTGTGTGTGTGTGTGTGTGGTGTGTGTGTGTGTGTGTACACACATCAAAAAAAGAAGTGATTTTTTTTTATTCTTATTTATTCCCAATCTATCCATTAATGACAAAATGTGTAGAAGTACAAAGGAATCACAGAAAACCCTGAAAAGAACTCACAGGTATATTAAAAGTAATCCTCTTACATCACGTAGTTGGCCTGGAGCTATGGGGAATTTTTTATCCACGAGACGTGTCTGCTTCGTACAATCTGGAACATACACACCAAAATAATTTCCTACGGTTATTTTGGCTTGGCATAAATGTTCTGAATTATTCATTATCAGGACTTTTCAAGTTCGATTTTTCGAAGAGAAGAAAAACGAAAATCTCTTTCCTAGATAATAAAAAATATATTATCTCCATTGCCAGCAATAAACAAAAAAAAAATCTTTTGAAGAGACCTCGCCGATGAACGTAAAAGAGTTTGAACTCCAAGCCAGTCTTTCTTTAACTACTTGATTGCTAGAAGGCAGGTGATTCACCAAAAAGTCATGTATTTTTATAATGATTGGGTTTTTTCCCCTTGTTTTGGCATAGAACGTGAGTTACCCTAAGGGTATCGGGTTCAAAAGAACTTCCTAAAAATAAATTCTTAGGATTTCTTAAAGGGACATTCTACTCATCCATTGTCTTAAAGTGGTCAGGATGTAAGGAGTGCCCCCCCCCGCTCCGATCTGGTGTTATCATGGGGTGAAGCAGAGGAGTTTCCTCCACCCTACCTAGCATCCCCAGATCACCTCCACCCCACCTAGCGTCACTAGTGATAATCCAAAGAATGGTGGGTATCAGCACTTGTACTCAATGACTCTATCTTCTAGGACCTCCTTTGGTTCCAGTATTCCTTTAAGCCATACACATCGATATAAAACATATAGAATATGTGCAGACTCTTTACCTGGATTTAAATGGTAAATAATGGGCACTTACATTTCTTGGTGCCCTTGGATAAAAGGCACCGAAATACTGGCAGCCAGTGAAACAAGGGAGCACTGGATCTCCCATCACTCCCATGTAGTCCTCAGGAAGCGGCTGGATTGTAGGTCTTCCAGGTATGGAGCAGGACATGCAGTATCCATTCATAAACCAGTCGTTTATTATTAAAACGAAAACAATGTCACAGACGCGTTTCACCGTAAAGGCTTCCTCAGTAGGTATAATGTAAATCCAAAAAGGCAAGTTTGCTCCTTACCTGGAAGACCTACAATCCAGAGCATCGTTTTATTTTGCACATTGCCATTTTGCACATAAGTAGTGAAGCTTGTGGGCCACTGGGTGGCGCCAGAGATACACTGTGTTTTATTGGTCACTAGTGATGTCATTTCACACAACGTGCCAACATCACCCTCTGAGACCAATGGCTGTAGCAAGCGTTCTCATTGAGACCGTATTGAATCGGACCTGTGCATGCGCTGCAGCTCCAATCCTGCATATAGTTGCTACTCAATTTGCGTATATAAAATGCGCAAGCCCCATAGCGCTGCCAAAACCTTCAAAGAATTCTGGGAATTGTAGGCAATCAACATATGGGGGGCTGTAGTCTGAGATCCCATGTGTTACAGAGTGGCCTACAAGAAGGACAACGCAAAAGGAAGGGTTCTAGGCACTCCAAGTTTCCAAAGGGACACCATTAATTTGGCACAGGCAACGTTTTGGCCGCAAATGCAGCCTTCCTCAAGCTGAACAATATCAGAAGCTATTTTTGGATGGAAATGAGAGGGGACAGTCAGTAAGTAAACCCACAAGCAAAAGATCCTTTTATAATGGATTAATTCAGAAGCAACGAGTTGAACACCATGGTGAGAAGGTATCAGGAATGGGACAGCTTAGCTTGGTTGCCCAAAGAAGTAGAGGCCTCTGATATTTTAACATTCTTCTAACCATTAGTCATACTTTTCCTTTTTAATTCCATTATGCGTCCCCCCGTGTTGCTGTTATGGGTAGGGTCACGCTTGAGTGGAATCATTGCTTGCGGAACGTTAAGTAATGGCGGTTCCTCATAAACAGTCAGATCATTCTAAATATAGATGACGATAAGCCAATGGCTAATGGTTAGTCGGGCGCACGCGCTTCCTGTTCTCTGAATCCAAAACAATTCCATAATATTATACACCCACATCTCTTCTTATGCTATTAAACTGTAAATAAACCAAGCAGAAGGAAATGAATCACAGGACGGCATCTTGCCTGGTGACCCACTGGACCGCATCTCTCGAGATAAAAGCCATGTTTTACATTGTTCCGAAGTTCAATAAGATACATAAAAAGATACTGTTTGGTTGGAGGGAACAAATGCTTATAGACGTTTTTGTTTACAGACAGAATAAACCGATTCGAGCACAATGGAGGTATTATGACAGTAGAATGGGAAAATAAACACATGCCAGAACAAAGTCGCATCTAGTTCAGGCTTAATTTGTAGTCTAAATATCAGCGGGTAAAGCAACCGCGGCACGTTTGTCGAAAACAAACCTGGTCGATATCGGCTGCCATGGAAGCCACATTCATTTTAAGGGTTCGTGCTATAAAACTAAATGTGTCTTCTTCTTTCCCCCATAGAACGTTCTGGAGACCAAAATTGTGCCACTTCAGAGGCTACAGACTACAAGGTTGTCTTTTATTCTGTATGATCTAGGTTGCTGAAGAATTCTATAGACAAGTGGTGGTTAATTATGGCGTCCGATAGATTCCCCCCCCCCATGAGATGATGGTTCCTTTGTAGGAATGATGGTACAGTGTCATAAGACCTGTCATTCCAAAGCACCTGGGGTACCAAGGTTAGCCATCACAGGTCTACAGGAGTTATAAAGTGACTTTTTTAGAGTCGGAAGTGACAATGTTTTCCCAGACAAATATGCATGGAGTGTTTTGGATGTTAAAGTGCGTAGATGTAGAGCAGGTGTGCTCAATCATGGTCCCCCGGATGTTTTGGACCTACAGTTCCCATGATGCACAACCAGTCACTAGCTCGGCAGAGTCTTGTGGGGAATGTAGATCCAAAACATATGGAAGAATCACACTTGAGCACCCCTGATGTACAGTGTTGCCTTGAACCGGGTTGAATTCCAAGCTGACAGAAGAAAGGAACAGAAGACCTCTTGTCTTGGGCCCTATTACATTCTTTGCGCACAATTGTGCACGCACGTAAAAACGCATTAACGCAAGGGGCAAAACCCTTAGCGCTGAACGTCGTATTATGATATTCGCGCGCAAAATGCCCATTAACGTCTAACACGAGTGACCCTGCGTGAACCCTTTGCGAGCGCAATTTAGTGCGCGCATCCTATACTTAACATTGTGAGCGCAAATGCGTTTGTGCGCTGGTACGCACATGGTATTACAATCTATGCGCAAAATTTAACGGACAACGTTTGCGCGCATAATATTAACGTCTTTGAAAAGCTGGTGGTAAAAGCAAATTGTAACAACCTGACCGTACCAAACTGCGGATTCACAACGGAGAACGTCGATGCGCACGTTTTATTTTACTAGATCCGTCAAAAATGACGGCCACTACCTTGTCTTCCGTCAGAACGTACGTCTGTTGTGCGCAGTCCGCACAAACTGACAGACTCGCGTTAAAAATTACATTGCGCTCACTGATTTCTGCGTCGGTTTTACGAGCGCAATTTCCCGATGGATGAAAAAATGCGCGAGGAATGTAATTCCAGTGGTGGTTTTCGTGCGTTAACATTTAACTCTTCGCGAAAAAACACACGTATGTAATAGGGCCCCTTATTGGGGAAAAACTCACATCAAATGTTTCTGAATTTATTGAAATGACTTGGTGTCTCTTGTACTTGTTATATTTTGGAAAAATGTAGAAAATTGTTGAGCTCAAATGAGCTTTTCCGGGAGTTCGGAAGAACTGTTAATTGGTGGTGCGCCAGAGAGATGCATCGCACTCCGTCCTCTCTTGGTGGCGGTGGTGATGGGACCCTTCCCAAGTGTTTCTTGGCTTTGGAGTGGGTGCTGTTTGATAGAAGTATAAATATGTCCCAGGTTTCCTCAACACTTGAATCTCATCAGACTCCAACCATAATTAATTGGTTTACCTGTGCAGCATCTTCCTGTAGCTTAGAGATGACCAGAAAACCATGGCTGGACCGGACAATGGATCCAGACTGGAATAATGGACTTCTTGTTTTGTAGAGTTCTTCTTTGTAAGATTTTCTTAAAGAACATCCCAGTTTTTGTTTGTTGCAGTATTTTGGCCAACCTCTGACCTGAAAACCACTGAGGGGACCCACAAGAAGAAGGTTAACTTGATATCAACGCATATTGTCTTTGGTACAATTGTCTACAAGACCAAGCAGGTCTATTCCTTAGGTTTCTGCCCACTTAGCACCAGCATTATAATACTGCCCTAACTTAACCAGAGCTGTTATAAACTTAAAACCTCCATAGACTATAATGGCTCTGGGAAGTTTACACCAGCTCTGGTTAAGTTAGCACCAACATCGTAATATGGCCCTTAGCAAGTAACAGAATGTCCGGGATAAACTCCCCTCTGCCGCACTGGACATTTTATCACTGAGTCAACACTCTGTAATCTAGGGATGTGCGTTTCGGGTTTCGGAATTTCGGAATTTTCACGAAATTTCCCGATTCGTGTTTTCGGATGCGGCCGATTTTCCGAAAATTTTTAGATCCAAAAATGGCAGATCCGAAAAGTTTTCCGAGCCGAAACGAAATATTTTCGGAATTTTCAAATGGACTTGAAATGTGTCAAATCGAAATTTATTTTCACTCTATTCATGATTTCGGGTTCCGAAAATTTCCGAAATCTCAAAGTCGATACAAAGAACGAGCTAAGTGACCCGAAAATACGAAAAATGGTCGATATTCCGAAAAAAAAATGTACACGAAAAACGAGTCGAACCGAACCGAATCGAAACAGAAATCGGTCGAAACGAGCCGAATCGAAAAGTTTAAACATCCGAACGAGCCGAACCGAAAAAAAAAATCGGTGCACAAGCCTACTGTAATCCCACCCCATTCATAGTCCTTTTATTGCTGTTTAAAGAATGTCCATTAAGCGTCAATTCACCAACATTTTTCTGCAATCCGATTACCATATGGAGACTCCGAGACTTTGCAGCGACCGGCAAATCACATCGAAAGACGACAGAATATTGTTTGCCGTTTTTGCGCAGCTGGCGCGATGGCCGAATGCACCTGTTTTTCCGAGACATAATGAAATCGGCGTAGGATGTTTACAAGGTATCTGCAGCAATCAGCTCTGTTATCAGCGCCTCTAACCCGCAGGCTGTCTGCTGATGTCGTCGGTGTGGGGAAATGGCCAATTTAATCATTTGGCGCGGAAGCTACACTATGTCACCTCTCCGCCTATGACATAATTCCCCACGTGCCAATTTTCTGTATGTTTTATGACATTTTTATTAAGGATAACGCCTGCAGACTAATGGTAGACGATCAGTCTTGCACTTGTCGCTCATGAGGATGGTAATTGTAACAGCAGGATGTCTTTTTCTGTATGTATTAGCAGTTACTCCAGACAAAGGGGGGGGATACGTTTTGTGGTTTTTTTTCTATCGCGACCATACGTCTAAGGCTAGGGTCAGACGAACGCATTTTTCACATTGTCCGTGAAAAAGTGCGTTCGAACGAATGGACGTATTTTTTCACGGAATACGCGATAGCGGTCATACGATGCAAATTTTCGTCCGTGATTTTGTACGGATCATCAATAAAACCCTTTTTGCGTCTGGACGTTATGTTGGCCGGACATTAGCAGCGTCTGACATCTCCTAATCACACACACACGCCGCTATGCGGACGCAGCGCACTCTGTACGTCAGTAGTAGCGGTTTGACGTTCTCGAAAAAATGCGTTCGTTTGCCACTTGCATTGCACGGACGAACTTTCGTGCAGCCGTTCGTCGTATGGTCCCCAGCATTGGACATCATTTGCTGCTAGCACGGCTGTGATTTTGTGCGGCTAAACGCACGTTAAAACTGCTTTCGTCTGACCTTAGCCTTAGGCTAGGGTCAGACGAGCGTGATTTCTACGGACTGTACGTCAGTATGGAAGACACAGTAGTGGCCACACACGTTTATTCACTGACGTATATTTTGACGGATGTAGGAGGGAAAATAAATTAAAAAGCAAAACCATTTTGTCCGTGAAAAATGCTGGACGTATAAATGCAGTCCGTCTGACCACGTTCCATCACTCACACACAAAGCTATGCAGACGTTGCGGACGCAGCGCACTTTGTGCGGCCGTTCTAGGGGATGTACGTTCTTGCCTAACCTGCGTCCGTGGGCCGCGGCCGTTGTGCGTCCGCAGTTCAGTGCGGACGTACTTCATGTGTCAGGCTCCAATGGACTTTCTGTCATGCTATCACGGACGTACTTTTAGGCGCAATCACGGACGTGAACACTACGCTCGTCTGACCCCAGCCTAAGGCTAGGGTCAAACGAACGCCTTATTCGCAGCAACCGTCAAAAAGTGCGTCCGAACGCATTGACGTATTTTTTCACAGAATGCGCGAAAATGGTCAGGCGACGCACATTTTCGTGCGTGGTTTTTTTTACGGATTGTCAATAAAACACTTTTTGTGTCTGGACGTTATGTTGGCCGACATTAGCAGCGTCTGACATCTCCTAATCACGCACACACGCCGCTATGCGGACGCAGCGCACTCTGTACGTCAGTACTAGCGGTTCTGCGTTCTCGAAAAAATGCATTAATTTTCCACTTGCGTTGCGCGGCCGGAATTTCATGCGGCTGTACTTCGTATATTGGCCGTCATTTGCTGCTACTGAGGCCGTGATTAAGTGCGCCTAAATGCACGTTAAAAAAGCGTTAGTCTGAGCCCAGCCTTAAACATGAGTTTTGGCAACTGGTTACAAGAGGGCACGCAACAGGTACAGGACAAATAAATATAAATAATATCTCCTCTGTATTAATCTGGAGTTGCTTGTCATTGAATGAGTTAATCATTAAGATGAGGTGTGCGAGTGTATAACAGAGCTGCAAAGCAATATAAGTCTCTAAATCAGAGCTGTCAAATACGGGTTCCCCCCCAGATGTTTCTGAACTACAACTCCCATGATTCTCTGGCCATTTATTGCATGCAAAGAATTCTGGGTAATGTAGGCAATAGACCTCTGGGGGACCGGAGTTTGAGATCCCTGCTCTAAACTATACTACATGTTAGTCATTGCTCGGTGAAAATAAGATACTTTGTTTTCCTTCTAAATTACATGTTTAGCAACATAAATAAATAACATAATTACAATTTCTTAAACATAAATAGCTCCCATAGGTTGGGAATATTTGTCTTCAGGTTTACGACTTCTACGTTCATTTTTGATTCTAGGCTTGTGCACCGATTTTTTTATTCGGTTTGATTTTTCGGATTTTTAAACTTTTCGATTCGACTCGTTTCGACCGATTTCTGTTTCGATTCGGTTCGGCTCGATTCGTTTACTTTTTTTTTTTTCGGAATATCGACCATTTTTCGTATTTTCGTGTCACTTAGCTCGTTTTTTGTATCGACTTTTCGTAAGTTCGGAAATTTTCGTTTTTTCGGAACGTCTGTTCTCCTCGTTTCAAAGCAATAAATTTCGATTTGACACATTTCAAGTCCATTCGAAAATTCCGAAAATATTTTGTTTCGGCTCGGAAAACTTTTCGGATCTGCCATTTTCGGATCTAAAAATTTTCGGAAATTCGGCCGCATCCGAAAACACGAATCGGGAAATTTCGTGAAAATTCCGAAATTCCGAAACCCGAAACGCACATCCCTATTTGATTCCTGGGAGGGGAGCGGCAGAATTTGGAGAGCCTAGGGAAGCAGCAACAAGCCTAAATACTTCCCAGCTTCATGGTGATGCATAGAATAATTCCGATAGGAAGAACATCACGAAGCAAGGCATAATCAGGCCTGCCCTCTGGGTGGATCAAGCCGGGCACATGCCGCCATGGGCACCTCACCTAGGCTTGCCAGACCGGCCATGGTTTTCTGGACACATAATTTATTCATGTTGATGGGCAGTGCATGAAAAGTGTCACCCCGCAGCATGTATAATCCATATGCTGCAGGTAAGAAATCAAAAAGGAATCTTTCCCAGGTGTCCTGCCTTGATTTCCTTCCTGCAGTATATGAATTATACATGTTGCAGGGCAGGTCCCTCCTCTATGAAATGGTAATAGGAGTCCAGGAAAACATGGCCGACCTGGCAACCCTACCCGTACCACTGCGGACAACCTCCGTGTGATTAAAACGTGTCGGCAGCCAACCCCTCTCTGTCTGGGGAGAGGAGATGTCTGTCTATGGTGAGCTGTTAAGCGGGTGTCTATCTGAGGGCGAGAGGGTTCAGGGCGAGGTTGCCAGGTCGGCCTTTTTTTCCTGGACACATTTTACTATTTCATGCAGAGGGGGAGCTCAGGGAAACGTGCTGCCCCGCGACATGTATAATTCATATGTTGCAGGAAGGAAATCAAGGCAGGTCACCGGAGATTCCTTTTTGATTTCTTACCTGCAGCATATGGATTATACATGCTGCGGGGTGGCATTTGTCGTACTCTGCCCATCAGCATGAATAAATTATACATGTCCAGGAAAACATGGCCGATCTGGCAACCCTAGATCAGGGGTGTCTATCTGGGGGGAAGTGGGTGATCGGGGTGTGTCATTGTGTGTGAGAAAAGGAGATGGAGTATAAGGAGATGTGGCTCTGAATGAAAGCGTGGCGAGTGGCCCCAAAAATTTTCTCACCCATGGCCCCTCCAATTTTTTCCCTGGGCATGACACTGGTGTGTAGATATTGACAATTTAAGGCTAGGGTCAGACGAAAGCATTTTTCCCCGCGAACGTGAAAAAGTGCGTCCGAACGCATTGACGTATTTTTTCACGGAATGAGCAAAAACGGTCAGACGACGCGCATTTTCGGGCGTGATTTTGTACGGATCGTCAATAAAACTCTTTTTGCGTCTGGACGTTATGTAGGCTGGACATTAGCAGTGTCTGACATCTCCTAATCACGCAAACACGCCGCTATGCCGCAGCAGCGCACTCAGTACGTCAGTACTAGCGGTTCAGCGTTCTCAGAAAAATGCATTCAAATTCCACTTGCGTTCCCCGGCCGGACGTTTGTGCGGCCGTACATCGTATATTGGCCGTCATTGCCCGTCATTTGCTGCTAGTGCGGCCGTAATTATGTGCGCCAGAACGCACGTTAAAAGTGCGCTGGTCTGACCCCAGCCTTAGGCTAGGGTCAGACTAACGCATTTTTCGCATTGTCCGTGAAAAAGTGCGTTCGAACGAATGGACGCATTTTTTCACGGAATACGCGATAGCGGTCATACGATGCGCATTTTTGGCCGTGATTTTGTACGGATCATCAATAAAACCCTTTTTGCGTCTGGACGTTATGTTGGCCGGACATTAGCAGCGTCTGACGTCTCCTAATCACGCACACACGCCGCTATGCGGACGCAGCGCACTCTGTACGTCCGTACTAGCCGTTTCACGTTCTCGAAAAAATGCGTTCGTTTGCCACTTGCGTTGCGCGGCCGCACTTTTGTGCGGCCGTTCTTCGTATGTTACCCGGCATTGGACGTCATTTGCTGCTAGCACGGCCGTGATTAAGTGCGGCTAAACGCACGTTGATACTGCGTTAGTCTGACCCTAGCCTAACCAGCTGCTTGGCTTCGGGCTCAGATCATGATTTATGTTTTTTAAAAAAAAACATTTGAACCTTTGAGATGAACCGGTGCGCAAGGTTTGCATACAATCCCACCATCCTAAAAGAGAGGTTTGCGAGGGGGTCCGATGCTAACAGGTATCTACCGAGTGTCCTTCTATCAAAGCAACAGCAAAAAAAGGAAAGAAACGACACAAACCAACAACAATACAATTGTTGAAGCAGGTTTTAGAAATTATATTGAGACAATAAAGCGCAGGAGCCGGTATCAGCCGGTCCGTATACAGACGGGGGGGGGGGATACATTGCATGAAATGGACCTTGCGACTTGACAAACATTAAAACAGAGGAGATCACACTGGAAAGAGACAGTGCTGTTTAAATTCCACCGGAATCGCTTTCACTGTGAGAAAAACATGAAAGGAAGGCGGAAATCCTCTTCAACATGTGTAGACTAAGAGTGAAGCCAAATCCTGCTGCCTCTGCCGCAGTACGAGGCACACCCCGGCAAAGAATGAATGGCTTTTGTCAAGTCTCAGCTACTGTGCAATGCGTATTCTGGGAGAGACACAAAATAAACATGCACCTTCCACATTACTGCCATTAGACAATTATTATTACAACGTTAACTGTTTGGATGCCAAAGCTAACTGTGTGGGTGGCAGAAGGCACTTGCATGCATGGGCATGGCCCACATGGATCTTTAGAACTGTTGTACGTAGCCACAGGATGACCGTAAAACCATAACAAAATATCATTCACAGTTAGGCTTGCCAGGTCGGCCATGTTTTCTTGGACATGTATAATTTATTCATGCTGATGGGCAGTGCATGAAAAATGCCACCCCGCACCATGTAGAATCCATACGCTGCAGGTAAGAAATTAAAAAGGAATCTCAGGTGACCTGCTTTGATTTCCTTCCTGCAGTATATGACTTATACATGTTGCAGGGCAGCACGTTTCCCTGTGCTCCCCCTCTGCATGAAAAAGTAGTAGGTGTCCAGGAAAACATTTCTGTGCAGTTTTCACTTGTCCCCAGGTGTGAGAGCACTGCTAGAAAGAATTTAACAGATCAACACTCTAGAAAGATTTTTTAACAGATCAACACTCTAGAAAGATCCTTTCAAAATAAAAAATCTTTCTAGAATGTTGTATATTTTTAAAGGATCTTTCTAGAATGTTGATATTTTGACATTCTAGAGTGTTGATCTGTTATACAACATTCTAGAAAGATTTTTGTAACAGATCAACACTCTAGAAAGATACTTTCAAAATATCGACAGTGTGTTGATCTGTTAAAAAAATCTTTCTAGAATGTTGATATTTTGACATTCTTTCTAGTGTGTTGATCTGTTAAAAAATATCAACATTTCAGAAAGAATTTTTTAAGTTCTTTTTGAACGTTGAGAATCTTACCACATATTTAGAGGTTTTCTTTTTTCTCTCTAAAGTGACATCTAAACATTCCACAAGACACCAATAAAACCATCAGCCATCCTTTAACTTATCGGGGGAACCTTTTTGCTAACTTGTAGTCTACATAGTTGCTGAAACAGGACCATAAAAGGAATCGCGAGAGGATAATAATTATGAGAAGAAGCATCAACAGTGTGGATTCCATCTTTGATTTTTGGAGACAATGCAACAATGTAAACACAGCGACATGCGGTGGAAGCTCAGCAGTCCCGAAGTGTCATATCAAGTGTCGACCAAATTGTTTTCCGCTTGTCTTTTAATTTTTTTGAATGAAATTAATATCTTGGACTGATCTGTACAGGGAAAAAATGAGATGTGTTTTAGAGTTTTCTCAAGACCAACCATCACCCATTCATTACAGGATACAAACCTCTTGCTTATATGATCCAAAAATCCAATACAGGAGGTCTGGAAATTAAAAATAAATAAATAATAATAATAGAAAAGAACACAGTAATTATTGATTCTGACGCCAGAAATGGCACCAGAGCATTGCTCAATTTTTGGAAAAACGGTAAAGTCCAAGTAAGAGAATTTCGTATGAATGAGAATACTGGAACCGAGACGGCTCTAGACTTGGTGGAGCCTTAGGGAAAGCTCAACTATAAGGCCCCATTCATTGCCATAATATGCAGAAATTAGCCCCAAAAAAGTACTATTAATGAAAGTTGAGACAGCTCTTGTGGCAGCTGGTGTACATTAATGCAGGAGGGTATTTGTGTGGCGTATCAGTAATCACATGAATATGTGCATATTGAGATTCCACAAAAATACCATCACCTGAGGCCCCTGTTTGAGAGAGGCCTTAAGCGACCGTCTACTTGGACTAATTCTAGAGCCCCTCCTGCTGCTTTTCAGCCAAGGAGAGGCAGAGATGGTGGGTTTTATTTATACACGCACCAAACACTTCCCATTTGGGATTAAAAACAAAAACATGGAAAGAGGAACAGCTGAACGACCGACTGGTGTTACAAGCATGATATACATAAATACAGAAAAAATGGCGTCGCGCCCATACTCACCGGAGCGGCAGCAACTGCCAGGAGTAACGGCCCAGTTAATGTATAAAACATAACAAGGAAAAAAGGTGTCATCTGCGCTCGTTTCTATGTGTTCCATGTACAACAAAACTGAGGTTTTTGTTTGTTTCAATGGCCATTGCAACGTAAGCTCACTCGCCACTTCACGGCACCTCTTTACAGAGTGAGTACCTAACATGTACCAAAAGGCCGCTCTACTGAGCAGCTCCAAGCCCCTCCTGCTGCTTTTCAGCCAAGGAGAGGCAAAGATGGTGGGTTTTATTTATATACGCACCAAACACTTCCCATTTGGGATTAAAAACAAAAACATGGAAAGAGGAACAGCTGCAGAACGACGGACTGGTGTTACAAGCATGATATACATAAATACAGAAAAAATGGCGTCGCGCCCATACTCACCGGAGCGGCAGCAACTGCCAGGAGTAACAGCCCAGTCAATGTATAAAACATAACAAGGAAAAAAGGTGTCATCTGCGCTCGTTTCTATGTGTTCCATGTACAACAAAACTGAGGTTTTTGTTTGTTTGTTTCTATGGCCACTTTACAGAGTGAGTACCTAACATGTACCAAAAGGCCGCTCTACTGAGCAGCTTTGGTGTTTGGTGTGTGTATAAATAAAACCCACCATCTTTGCCTCTCCTTGGCTGAAAAGCAGCAGGAGGGGCTTGGAGCTGCTCAGTAGAGCGGCCTTTTGGTACATGTTAGGTAGGTACTCACTCTGTAAAGAGGTGCCGTGAAGTGGCGAGTGAGCTTACGTTGCAATGGCCATTGAAACAAACAAAAACCTCAGTTTTGTTGTACATGGAACACATAGAAACGAGCGCAGATGACACCTTTTTTCCTAATTCTAGAGCCACCTGGGACATGTCAGGTACAAGACCTGGGAAGCTATTCCCCTCCTGATGGTAACAGGAAGCCGTTACGGTGAAATATCAGCACAAGCCGATAATGCTTAGCGGATCCCTATTGTAGACTTTATTCCGACCAAACCACTGTATTAGTGTCTCCAGTCTGAACATTTGGGTACCGCTAATCGATACCAACAGCAGTGTCTGCGCACTGCTGCTGGCTTTGGTTCATGGAGTCCATTGCATTCCAGAGATCAATCGGGACCCCACACAAGCTTTAGTGCACTAGGCAGCACTGAAGTCACGGACAGACAATGGGAACGGTTTCCAGTGTTCCGCTCTATGCGGCCAGAAGATGTTGCAGATCCAACCGCCCTCCACACCAAGGGGTCCGGGGTATGAAAAGGATATTTTGCTGGGTTTCATTTTCAGTGTTAAGTCATTTTGCAAAAGCATCAGATAGTAGTGAACATTGAAAACCATTAAATAGTACTTTTCATGCACCCACCAATTTCGAAATGCAGGACTCTGTCTATACACTCATGAAAGATCTTGTTATCTCCCACCTTGACTACTGTAACTCTCCTCTCTTTGCCATTAAATAATCTCTGATTACTCCTCTACAGTGTATTATGAAGCCTCTGCCAGTTTCGTATACCTCTCACAGTCTATAATGAATGCCTTTTCCAGACTCCTCTACCTCAAATCCCGTACCTCACACACCTCACCCCTCTACAATCTATAATAAATGCCTCTGCCAGGCTCATCCACCTCATATCCTGCACCTCTCACCCTCTACAGCCTATAATGAATGCCTCTGCCAAACTCCTCTACCTCACACCTATAGAGTCTATAATGAACTCCTCTACCTCACATCTCGTACCTCACACACCTCACCCCTCTACAATCTATAATGAATGCCTCTGCCAGACTCTATCTCACATCCCGTACCTCACCCCTCTACAGTCTATAATGAACACCTCTGCAAGACTCCTCTACCTCACATCCTGTACCTCTCACACTTCATCCTTTTGTCTACACCGGCTTCCTGGTTCTTTTTAGAATTCAATTTAAAATACTGTTCCTCATGTACATAACTGTGCCCAGTCTACATCCTCAGAAGGAGATAATGGTGGTTTGTCAATAACACCTCGAAGGTTGATAATAACCAAATTTAGTTCTACTGATACTTGAAAACGAGACTTCCCGTGGTGCTCAGACTGCTTTTGGATTTGCTGATCATCATAGGAAAACTAGTTCACAAACCCCTGAGGAGGGGGGGGGGGTTAACGTAGCCTTCCCAAGTCTGGATTATATAAACCATCAGCTCAATAAATATAAAGCACAGACACAGTAACCCAATATATTATAGAATTTTATACAGGACATTTCTAGGAAAAAAGTCATTTTAAACAAGATTATTTTACTTACGTTTATGCCAGTTAATATTAGCAGCGATTAGCTGTGACCTGCATCTCCTTGTGGCCGTCTGAATGCGCCAGGAAAAGAAGGTTATTGTAGTTTACTCAAACTCCCATAGTGCTCTGCAGGACGCAAAAGAAACGGAGTCACAGATTAAAGGTGACCCACTGAGTCAATACAAAAATCACATGTGCATGAGAATGCTTGTGTGTATTTGCTACAAAGTGTCACCTTGAATTGGAGAAAATGTATCTGATGACTTGTAGCGTATGTTGCTCTTTCTTGTCTGACAATTAGCGCATTGTAAACGCAGACTTAGATGATGATATGATGGTTCAGTGCTTAATAAAAAGTGGCGTCTTAAAAGCAACGTTAAAATGGTGCCATTTATTTAACATTGTTGATAAGCGTCATAAAGAATATTAGTAACCCTTTCACTATTACCCACTTTTGGTTGAAAAAATATTACTGCGACTTTTTTTTTTTTGGATGAGATGCGTAGTTTAAAAAACATTAAATATAGGATATCATGAAAAAATGTTTGCATAGCGATTGATTATTTCGCGATGGTTAAAAGATTTTTTAAAAAAAAAAAAGCATTTTTTTTTCATTTATTTGTTTATCCTTTACATAATTATTACTGGGATGAAAGGTTTTAAACCAGGGTTTCTCAACTCCGGTCCTCAGCATTGCAGCGGTTTAGGCTAGGGTCAGACGAAAGCAGTTTTAACGTGCGTTTAAACGCACGAAATCACGGCCGAGCTAGCAGCAAATGACGTCCAATGACGGGGAACACACGAAGTACGGCCGCACGAAAGTTCGTCTGCGCAACGCAAGTGGCAAACGAACGCATTTTTTCTAGAACGTCAAACCGCTAGTACGGACGTACAGAGTGCGCTGCGTCCACTAGAGGCGTGTGTGCGTGATTGGGAGACGTCAGACGCTGCACACGTCCGGCCAACATAACGTCCAGACACAAAAAGTGTTTTATTGATGATCCGTACAAAATCACGGACGAGAAGGCGCATCGTATGACCGCTATCGCGTACTCCGTGAAAAAATGCGTCCATTCGTTCGAACGCACTTTTTCACAGACAACGCGAAAAATGCGTTAGTCTGACCCTAGCCTTAGGTTTTTGATGGAACAATGCGTAATAACGCATTGTGCCATCGCCTCCACACTTGGGGACATGAGAAATGAGATGGTGAGTTATTGCAGAGTCATTGCTCACTTTATAATTGAAAAGTGAACAATATTGCTGTGTTATAAAGAAAAAAATATTTTTATATTCTTTTTTTTGTTCCGTAAGCCCTGGTCATGTTTGGTATCATTTGAAAGATCATGCTCTGGCTTTTCCAGGAATACCTCAAATGACCTTGTAGCTGCCATGGAGTCGGAGATACAGGGGTCCAAAAGCAAATTAAAGCAGACGTAGTTATCCTTTCTCTGGGCCTATTATGGGCCATGGGCCTGGAGCTGCTGCTCCAATAGCCCCTATGTTAATCCGGCCCTGCACAGACCAGCTCAAAATGAGTTTACATAAAACATCATGCGGATGGGCAGTGCATGAAAAGTGCCAACCTGCAGCATGTATAATCCATACTCTGCAGGTAAGAAATCAAAAGGGAATCCCAGGTGTCCTGCCTTGATTTCCTTCAGCGTATGAATTATACATGTTGCAGGGCAGCACTTTTCCCGTGCTCCCCTCTGCTTGAATTAGTAATGTATGTCCAGGAAAACATGGCTGACCTGGTAACCCTACACCATGTTCACTGGAGAGGTCTACCTGTATCCCACCTTTTGATATACCTCAATGCTTCTCTAGCCCAGGGGAGGAGACCTTGTTCAGTCAATACCCTGTGTTATCCGGCTTATTATGTTTGCTTGAGATCGGGGGGGGGGGGTGAGCCCTCTAAGGCGCTGTCTGTTCAGCACAGATTTCACAGCTGACTGATCACAGGCAGGAGGTGCAGCTGCAAAGCTCGCCTGGGCTAGACACAATGCCCCAAACTCCATGCAATGAAAGTGCTGCTAGCAAGGGGCGAGCAACTCTCTGGCATTTGAAAAAGTTCAAAACGAACATGCGTGCGCATTGTGTACATATCACATGTAATGGGCTTAGGCTGGGGTCAGTCTGACGCAGTATTAACGTGCGTTTAGCAACACTAAATCACGGCCGTGCTAGCAGCAAATTACGTCCAATGATGGGCAGCATACGAAGAACGGCCGCACAAAAGTGTGGCTGCGCAACGCAAGTGGCAAACAAACGCATTTTTTCGAGAACGTGATACCGCTAGTACTGACGTACAGAGTGCGCTGCGTCCGCATAGCGGCGTGTGTGTGTGATTAGGAGACATCAGACGCTGCTCATCTCCGGCCAACATAACGTCCAGACGCAAAAAGGGTTTTATTGATGATCCGTACAAAATCACGGACGAAAATGCGCATCGTATGACCGCTATCGCGTATTCCGTGAAAAAATGCGTCCATTCGTTCGAACACACTTTTTCACGGACAACGCGAAAAATGCGTTAGTCTGACCCTAGCCTTAGAGTTGCCAGGTCGACCATGTTTTCCTGGACACATATAAAGTATTCATGCTGATGGGCAGTGCATGAAAAAAGCCACCCCGCAGCATGTATAATCCATACGCTGCAGGTAAGATATCATAAAGGAATCCCAGGTGACCGGCCTTGATTTCCTTCCTGCAGCATATGAATTATACATGTTGCAGGGCAGCACTTTTCCCTGAGCTCCCCCTCTGCATGAAATAGTAATAGGTGTCCAGGAAAACTCTCCTGTGCAGTTTGCACGTGTCCCTGGAGTGGGAGCAACGCTTGACTGTTACAGGGTTATTCAGAGAGAGCCGAACTGGCCCTGAAATTGCCCTGAACGATGAATTTCCCCGTAGGGTGCAATTCCGTGGCCATTCAAAAGCTAGTCAAATATTGGTGAGTTGCCAGCGAAATACGGTGCTGTTCAACGGCAGTGAAATCCCCCTTAGAGAAGCAATGGTTAATCTATTCAGAGACGCCGAACAGCAGCGAAATGTCAGGGAAACGCCCTGATGTTCTGTGGTTTCAGTCGACAGGTTTAGGCTCGGGTCAGACGAGCGCATTCTGTGCGTCCGTGCACAACAGACGTACTTTCTGACTGACGACAAGGTAGTGGCTACACAGTCTGTTTTTGTGACTGACGTTTTTTTTTGACTGATGTAGGAGGGAAATAAAATTAATATGAAAAACCATTTTGTCTGTCAAAAATGCGTCTGACTACGTTCCATCACTCACACACAAAGCTATGCGGACGTTGCGCACTCCGCACATCCGTTCTAGCGGTTTTACGTTCTTTCCTAACCTGCGTCCGTTTGCCGCATCCGTTGTGCGTCTGCACTTCGTGTGTGGGTCTCTATTGATCATAATTTTAAGCTGCCATGGAGGTTATAATGTTCGGCAACACAGACGTGAACACTGCGCTCGTCTGACCTGAGCCTCAGGCTAGGGTGAGACGAGCGCATTCTGTGCACAATGGACGTACTTTCTGACTGACGACAAGGTAGTGGCCACACGGTCTGTTTTTGTGACTGACGTTTTTGTGACGGATGTAGAAGGGAAATAAATCAATATTTGAAAGGAAATGGTAAGCGCCCAAAAATGTGACAACACCCGTCACCTGATGCTAAACCAGATGTGTAGAGGTTTCCCCTGAACCAAGTGCAAATGAACAGAATTGTACGTATCTGGTAGCGCGATGTCAATCGCTTCTCAGGGCCAGGGTGTCTCTCATATACAGTACATCATCCATATGGGTAACATATATTCTGTTTTTATACAATAGTGCAGACTGTATTAGTACAATGGTGAATATGGTGGAGAATTATCGAACTCACAATTACAGAGCCCTATCACTGGCTCTGAGTGGTATAGTGCATCTGGGTTGTTTTCTTCTATTCCAAAGGTAGCCCACACCTTTTAGGTATATATGACTTTTTCTTGCTCGTAGGAAATGGAAGAAAACAGAGAAAATAGGGCTCCCTAGTGCAGATCAGCTGATATTAAATCAGGATAGATATATTGGGAAATTAACTCACGTTTGGTAGAGCTATAAACCCAGCTCTAGGAAATCAGGCATCTGGATTTATTTATGGGTTAAATCCATGAAAACCCCAGAATCGATCGTCAGGACATGAAGGCCAAGAAAGATCCGGAATAATTGTAAATTAAAAAAGGCTTAAGTAGGCCTTATTTTATTAAAAAAGGGTTATAAAAGAAATAAAAGTGGCCAGAACGCGTTTCGCCGCGTACTACGGCTTCATCAGCTGGTTTACAGCATAATGGGTAGTGTGGGTATAAATAGTGCCCCCAATTATGAAATATATGCCCTCCTATGTCCATAAGTCCGTTGGCGTGCGTTTTACACCTCAATCGCGGAGTCCACAAAGCGCGCCGCCATTTTGCGCATGCGTATTCCGATGTTATGCGTTCCATATACTGCGGTGTGGAATTTCCGGTATCCGTCAGCACGTCAATGTCTTGCCGATCTTCTCTTTGTGCATTCGAAAGGTCTTCTAGAGATGATTGGACGGATGGATCTACAGATAGCGATGAATTACTAACAAATATCGGCTGAGTTTAGACCCCATTACTTTATGATAACGAATTAAACATTCCCAACGTGTATCTAATGGGAGAATAAATGAATCTTCCTATATGTAATTAAATAAGGGCGTAAAAAATGACGCCTAGGAATGAATTATATTAAACAAAGTAAATACCTATAAATTAAAAAAGCTATAATGTAATAAAGCTACAACATATGTATATAAATAGATCGTTAATTACAATATCTGTAGATATTATGTGAAACAAATTTCTATTGAATTGTGATAATATGGATTTTTAGGTGAACATTATCAATGACAGTAAATATGGTAATATAAAATGAAAGTGTTATTGTGCAATAGAGAATGGTTATTTATATTTTTTATTATTTATTTTTATTTTTTATTTTGGTTTTATTTTTATCTTTTGGTATTACTAAATTATATAATAGAATATAAAAAATAAAAATAATAATTATATGTGCAATATTTATAAAAGATATTCTATTTTTAAATTTATAATATCAAATATTATGATGAAGGGATTAATAAAATCCGATATATTATTATGAAATACACGGCATAATCTCAACAGTCTTTAGTGGTAAAATAAAGTGATAATTTAATATTGCATATTAAATTATAAAATTAAATGCTAGTAATAGGGAATTCTCCCATACAATACGTAATGTGGGAATTTACAAAATATAGAAACATTATAAAAAATGAATGACCTCAAAGTCATCATTCAGACCGTTAGGTGTCAAAGTTCCATTCTCGAATATGGATCTCATCTCCTCTTTTCCCAACCTTTTTATCATATCTTCCTCCAAATCTCCTTTTTTAACTTGCTTAACCCCTTAGTGACCGGGCGGTTTTACACAAATCCGTTCTTTAGTGACCGCTGCTGTTTTTACGTTTCTGCGCTGTTAGTGTTTAGGACAAATTTTCCTCTTACTCGTTTACGCAACCCACACATATTTTACACTGTTTTTCTCGTCATTAAATGGACTTTATAAAGATACCATTTTTTTCATCCTTTCATATAATTTACTATAAAAAACATTGTGAAATATGAGAAAAAAATTGAAAAAACACCACTTTTTCGAACTTTGACCCCCAAAATTTCTTATGTATCAACAACCATCAAAAAAATGTAATTCCTTAGTAGTTTCTAAATTTAGTTCTGAGTTTAGCAATACCCAATGTTTACATATTCCTCGCTTTTTTCCTTATTTTATGCAACAATAAGTGCAAGTAGCACTTTGCCATTTCCAAAGAGTTTATTTTCAAAACTAGTGATAGTGACATTGTAACACTGATATCTGTCACTAATTCCTGAATAACTCTCCACATATACATATTTTTTTTAAAGTACACAAATCAAGGTATTAAACTTGGGGTATTTTGACTCTTTCCATGCAAACCATTTTACCACAAATCTATGCCAAAGTTTGAGAAAAAAAAAGTTTTGGTGATTTTGTTTTTTGGAACGCAATTTAAGAATACATGTACTGTGAACTTTAAGGTTTACTGCCAAAAAACACCCCAAAATATGTTCAGCAACATCTTCTGAGTAAATTGATACCACCCATGTATAGGTATGTCGGGTCATTTGGGGGCTAATAGGCAGGGCAGCCATTAGAAATGATGGGGCCCCTTACTAAACCTCACGATGGGGCCCCCCAGGGCCCCCCCCTCAACCTCTAACAGCTTTTCTCCCCCTTCAAAAAAAAAGGACATAACATAGCACCACAGCAATAAAACTCCCAGTAATGTGCAGTGTGTATTAGCTTATCACAGTATCCACAGCAATAAAACTCACAGTAATGAGCGGTGTGTCTGAACATATCACAGAATCCACAGCAATAAATCTCACAGAAACGGGCTGTGTATGATGGCCTTTGGGTCTGGGTCTGGGCCCTGGGTCTGGTCCCTGGGACTGGGCCTTGGGGTCTGGTCCCTGAGGTCTGGGCCCTGGGTCTGGGCCTTAGGGTCTGGGCCCTGGGTCTTAGAGTCTGGGCCCTGGGTCTGGCCTTAGGGTCTGGGCCCTGGGTTTGGGCCTGGGCCCAGGGTCTGGGCCTTGGGTCTGGGCCCTGGGTCTAGGCCTTGGGTCCTGGGTTTGGGCCTAGGGGTCTGGGCCCTGGGTCTGGGCCCTGGGTTTGGGCCTAGGGCCCTAGTGTCTGGGCCCTGGGTCTTGGGTCTGGGCTTGGGGTCTGGGCCCTGGGTTTGGGCTTAGGGGTCTGGCCCTGGGTCTTAGGGTCTGGGCCCTAGGGTCTGGGTCTGGGCTTGGGGTCTGGGCCTAGGGTCTGGGCTTGGGGTCTGGGCCTGGGTCTAGCCTTGGGTCCTGGGTTTGGGCTAGGGGTCTGGGCCCTGGTCTGGGCCTGGTTTGGGCCTAGGCCCTAGTGTCTGGGCCCTGGGTCTTGGGTCTGGCCTTGGGTCTGGGCCTGGGTTTGGGCTTAGGGGTCTGGGCCCTGGGTCTGGGCTTGGGGTCTGGGCCTAGGGTCTGGGCCCTAGGGTCTGGGTCCTGGGCTTGGGGTCTGGGCCATGGGTTTGGGCCTAGGGGCCTGGGCCTTTGCCTGGTCTGGGCCATAGGGTCTGGGCCTGGGTTTGGGTCTTGGGTCTGGCCCTGGGCATTTGCTTGGGTCTGGGCCCTGGGTCTGGGCCTTGGGGTCTGGGCTAGAGGTCTGGGCCTGGGTCTGGGCCTGGGTCTGAGCCTAGAGGTCTGGGCCTTGGGGTCTGGGTCCTGGGCCTTGGGGTCTGGGCCTGGGTTTGGGCCTAGGGTCTGGCCTTGGGTCTGGGTTTGGGCCTAGGGGTCTGGGCCCTGGGTCTTAGGGTCTGGGCCCTAGGGTCTGAGCCCTGGTTTGGGCCTTGGGTCTGGGCCTTAGGGTCTGGGCCTGGGTTTGGGCTAGGGGTCTGGGCTTGGGGTCTGGGCCCTGGTTTGGACCTAGGGGTCTGGGCCCAGGGTCTGGGCCCTAGTGTCTGGGCCTTGGGTCTGGGCCCTGGGTTTGGGCTTAGGGGTCTGGGCTTGGGGTCTGGGCCTGGGTTTGGGTCTAGGGGGTCTGGGCCCTGGGCATTTGCTTGGGTCTGGGCCCTGGGTCTGGGCCTTGGGGTCTGGGCCTAGAGGTCTGGGCCTGGGTCTGGCCCTGGGTCTGAGCCTAGAGGTCTGGGCCTTGGGGTCTGGGTCCTGGGCCTTGGGGTCTGGGCCCTGGGTTTGGGCCTAGGGTCTGGGCCTTGGGTCCTGGGTTTGGGCCTAGGGGTCTGGGCCCTGGGTCTTAGGGTCTGGGCCCTAGGGTCTGAGCCCTGGGTTTGGGCCTTGGGTCTGGGCCTTAGGGTCTGGGCCTGGGTTTGGGCCTAGGGGTCTGGGCCTTGGGTCTGGGCCCTGGTTTGGACCTAGGGGTCTGGGCCCAGGGTCTGGGCCCTAGTGTCTGGGCCTTGGGTCTGGGCCCTGGGTTTGGGCTTAGGGGTCTGGGCCTTGGGGTCTGGCCCTGGGTTTGGGTCTAGGGGGTCTGGGCCTGGGTTTGGGCCTAGGGGTCTGGGCCTTGGGGTCTGGGTCTGGGCCTAAGGGTCTGGGCCTAGGGTCTGGGTCCTGGCCATGGGTCTGGGCCCTGGGCTTTGCCCTGGGTCTGGGCGATAGGGTCTGGCCTTGGGTCTGAGCCTAGAGGTCTGGGCCTAGGGGTCTGGGTCCTGGGCCCT